>CM074545.1:13853921-14453921 GCA_037305995.1 Sclerodermus sp. 'alternatusi' | reverse complement strand
CAGATTGTCCACACGAAACAAGACATATAAAAATAATTGTTATAAATAAATGTGATCGTCGTTAGGGGAAGATTTGCTGCTAATTTAACTCTCATTTAGAAGATATATATGCATACTATATTCAGATGATTGATAAAAAAAACTCTATGGTAACAAAATTCCTTGACATAAAGAGTAATGAAGACGTGCTACAAAAATGCGCAATTTCTGAATAAAATCGACTTTTCGTTCAAATGTTCCCAACGAAAGAGATTGCATAGAGTCTGAACAAACCGATGATTTGCCAATCTAGATTGCAGCAAGATGAATTAAAATGATTCTGTAAAAGCTTTAACTTTCGTCAAGTCGAAGGGTACGAATTCTCCTAATAAGCATCTCTGTTTCCTAAATTATTTATTAATTTTTTCGTGACGACGAGGTGGCCGAGAGGTTAAGGCGTTGGACTGCTAATCCAATGTGCTCTGCACGCGTGGGTTCGAATCCCATCCTCGTCGTAGTTTTTTGTCAGTAGAAATGTCAAATTGATTCCAAATCTATCACATTCGTAAACTTTTTTTATTTATCAGAATTAATTAGATTGCCAGCTCTTCGGACAGTATGTTCCGAATTACAATGATTACAGCACATATCACTGATAACGTAATATCAGATAATCACAAGCGGCTTACAAAAATTGCACATAAGATCATGCATTTCATGAAATAAAATTTAGTTAAGAAAAAGTATAAACGTTTTAGTGCGGTATAATATTATATAAATATATATATATATATTTTATTTTAAAGTTAATATGTACACATACGTAACAAATATCAAAAATTATTTTCCTATGTTAATAAATATATAAGGCACATTTATTACATTGTCAAAGACAAGACTAATTTAGTCTATAAAATTATCGGCAGTGTGTTGAAAAAAGCAATAGACTCTCCCAGTATCTCTGAGAAGATTGAATAAACTTGCTTCTCGTTCATTATCAACGAGCGCGTGAAATTTTTTTGCTCTTGTCATTCTCGATTGGCGGTGGTGGACCCTTGGCACTTTGATGTCGATTGTAAACACTGAAAATAAATTTTTTCATGAATGAAAAATGTTTTCAGCTAGCGAAATCTATTAAATAATTGTACTCTTACTATCTGTAGGTCTCGGATCTGATGTAATCCATTACGTGAGATATTCCAACCTGAAGTTGATCACCGATCGGTGTCACCCAGGGGTTAAATTCCATTCTGAATACCGCTTTGTTACTGACTAGGTCCAGATTACCTAGATAAATGGATGAATTGTCAAGCACAAAAAATAACAAAGTTTTCTTTCGCCAAAATTGCTCTCCTACCGATTTCGGGAGGTAAAACTGTCAAGCGATTGCCCTGGATGTGAAGTTCCCTCAAGCGTGAAAGCTCTCCGATTTCTTTCGGTAATTCGATCAAGTCGTTTTCCCGTAAAATCAGCTAAAATCACATTAATTTTACGTCACGGACATTAATCGATGGAATGATCAGTTACAAATTACTTACAATCTGGAGATTCTTAAGTTGTCCTATTTCCGGTGGCAAATACTCGAAGTCGTTGTCAGCCAAGTAAAGCGCCCTTAGAGTTTCTGTAAAGTTACGACAACAGAGTCTTTAAAATGTACCAGGCGAACGTCAAAGAAATTCATATTCACCCATCATAAAAAAGTTGCCTGGCAAATTTTTTTCACTGAGATTATTGTACGTCAAGTCGAGAACTTCCAAAACCGGAAATGCTCCGAATCCCCTCGGAAGTACATCCAAGCGATTCATACTGAGGAAAGAGAGAAAGAGAACACGACAAAATAGAAGTTGACACAATTAATAATTTACGAATGAGCGATGGCAACTCCTTCATCGTCACACATTCCAACATACCCAACATTGAGAATCCTCAACTTTGGCATTTGTGAGAGAGAAATTGGAAGTTCCGAGATTTGATTGTTGAAGAGATTCAGTATTTCTAAATTGACTAGATTCGCGAGTCCAGGTGGTACCACTGTAAAGAAAAACGCCTTGCATTATAACAGGCAAGTTACATCCTCAAGGTACAAGTTGCACCGAGAAGATCTCTACTAAATCGCCTACCTTGAATCTTGTTGTGACTCAAAGTCAGTCTCGTTACATTGATCATGTTGACTGGAACATTACACATTAATACGATACATTTGTCGCTCCAAAAGAAAATCGTGATTTGTTAAAAGCGACGCTTAAAAGCCACTTCTTTTCTATCGTTTGCCCCTATAGTTTGTTATTGTTAGAGTTTGTATTTTTTGGAGCACCGGAGAAGCGCATGCTCGCTCACGCCCATTGCGTGGGAGTGACAAATGGCCGGAGCTCCTCTGGTTCGCTCCAAAAAACCAGGCAGGACAAGTTGCCTAATTTGGTGCGTAGCGCTCGCGGGTTAAGAAAATGGTCGACTCACGTAAACCAGGCATCTCCTCGAACGTCGCGACGCCCTTATCCGCGAGGTCGAGCTCGGGATTTTGAATTTCTCTGGCTTCGTCGATGACTTTCTTCGCCTTTGACATCTTCCCGGCTGGGATACACGAGACTGGCGGCTGATTCATTGCGCGCGCAATCGCGAACCACGTCACGCTTAAAAAAATACTTGTACCACCAGCAGCAGCAGCAGCAACACAGGATGCACAACGCGCACGCACGCACGCACGCATGCACGAGGATCCTACACACAGTGATCTGGCTGCTGCATCGTGTCGCGCAAGCCGAAGAGACCGAGGAGGCAAAGCTTCAGGAGGAATTTCTCTTGTACCGCCAGAGAGCGCCACGATTTCGTGTCTTCGACACCCGCGGAACTTACCGACCTTGCGACACGCAGCAAAGAGCCGTCGTTTGGACTGCGCGCGATTGTCAGAATCGACGGAGAGCAAAACAGAGAGAAGCTTGGTAGGAAGAGAGAGCGTATCGCTGAAAACCGCGCGCGGGCATTGAAGTCTCCGGTAAACGCGCAAAACTCTTAGGCGATCTCTAGGATCTAGGATCGATCGATCGATCGATCAGGGTTTGGTGATGTCGTACGCGCCTTACCGATATCGGTAGCAGTATTGACACTGAGGTTGGGAGGGTATTGGTACCCGGTACCCAGCAGCAGCAGCAGCAGCGGCAGTGTACCCTGCACCACATTTACCAATGGAGGATCTTAGAGGGGCACGGATGAAAGGACGAAGAGTACGAGTGGAAGAGGAAGAGGAGTGTGGCGCCAAAGACTACCCGAGGGCTCGTAAGGTTAGCGACCTTGGCGTGCTCGCTAAAGGACATGCCGTGCTGGATGTTGGATGCTGGATGCTGGATACCGCGGTGGCTGGGGATCCTCCCCGTGCATCCATCACTGCTATCCAGCAATCAGTGCCAGGCAACATTATCGGTCAATTTAGCAACAGCGTGACTGGTCTCTCGCGAAAAAGCTAATCTCGTTAGAGTCCTCGTTTTCGAGGACTCGTTAGATGAGCTCTCTTGCTTGATGCAAACTTAATGGCACGCCGCTACTTTATTGGCCGGTGCTCTCTCACGAGTGCATAAATCTTGTATCTCGAGGAAATTTGGATTTTTGATCGGCTAGATCCGCGCTCTCTACTTTATTATCGTCAGTCAGCGCCGCTTTTATCGGAGGAGGAGAGCCATGAATTTGCGCTAGGAGAAAAAAGTTGATCGCCGAAAGGCCCCGAGAGAATTTCGAGAACGACGCGAGACGCGACACACATTTCCTTCTCGATTTCCATTCGGCAATAAAGATAATTAAGACTCATTGAATTATAGGCTCGCGCTATTATTTGTTTGCGTTTATTCCACGTGATTGATGACGCGCATATATTTAGCCCGCGCGAAATCCCATCAATTGGCAGGAGCCGCGAACTTGAGATATTACGGCCAATCAACGGGGCGCGGAGAGCGGGCGGCGGAGCCGACGGTGAAGCTCCGCGTGAAATTATCTCGAAAGTCGAAGTATGGGAGGAAGGAAGAGAGGAAGAAGGGAGAGGACACTTCCGAAAATCCTCCGAAGAAGAAAAAACGATGTTCGTGGAGAGGCGCGAGTCGAATCTTTACTACTACTACTACTACTACTACTACTACTACTACTACTACTATTACTAATACCACTACTACCAATACTATCGCTATACCATTACTAGAGCCTTTACAGTCGCTTGTAACAAATAAATTACAAGCGGCAAGCTTGTAACACGCTGGTACGCCCGGAATAGAACTTATACATCGTCCGACGCGGGGCAGTCTATGAATTATAACTACCGCGATGATAATTTATAAGTAACAACACAGCCAAAGTTAAAATCTCCAAGGTTGGCAAAGCAGTTGTCAAGCAGGTTGTTTCTGATAGATAAGAGCCGCTATCACGCGAAACGCTATCTTCCTCCAGGAAATTCCGGTCCGCAGAAATGCTCTTAGGGGGTCCTTGAAAAATCGACGAGTAATTAATGGGGCTGGACGGGAAGACATCGCGCTTGCTTTTAGCCGGATCTCGAATGCACGAACCTGAGTAGATTTGCCATGGCAGATTGCGTCGCGTTACACCGATGCATTTTCCACTGGACTATCGGGAATCGACACGGCGGAAAAGCGCAAAATGCCGGAGGAGCGTTTCTCTCGAGCGGAATAGCCCGTGAAGGCGCATCCGGCCATGTGTGGATGCGCGTACACGCATCTTTCGTCCCTCCCCCCGAGGAAATCGCAGGATGGGGAAATGGCGAGAGAGAAGGAGGGAGGAGCGGGAGAATGAATGCACGTGCGGAGAGACGAGAAACCACGAGAATCACGAGAGAAGCTAACGAAGCGATGAAGAAACGAGAAAGGCGAGTGGTAGAAAGGCAGAGGGAGAGAGGAGATGCTAACTCTTCGGATAAAATGAGAAAAAAGAAGGAGATTCGAGAGATTGAGGGAATTTTTTGCGAAACTGCTGGGGGAATCGATGGAAAAAAGAGAACGTCCTAGATGAATGCAAAGCATCCAATACAATATGTTAAAGTCCGTTATACTTGATGCGGATTTAACGTGGTGCATAGGCGCATATGCATTAGCATGTTGTGCTATAAATAGATGCTACAGACCGCGGAGATCCTAGTCACCCCTCCTTTTCTTCCTTCTTCTTCGTCTTCTTCTTCTTCTTCTTCTTTGCTACCGCTGCTGCTGCTGCTGCTGTTGCCTCTTCTCCTTCTGCCTTTTCTTCATCTTCTTCCTCCACTTCATCTTTTTCTACGTCCTCCTCCTCGCGTATCGCGATTGCGCTCGGTAGTCTCGCGAAAACTGCATCCTTACTCGTTCTATGTATTCATTTGTGTTAATGCGCGGCCCTGAAACTCAACCTGCACGAACACTATCCGTTTCTCGCCCACAGCGTAACTTTGCTAAAAAGTTCCTATTCCACGCGCGCGCGCGCACACACACACACACACACACACACACACGTGTACAGGAGCAGACGAGCACACGCGCGATAGTTAGCGAGTGGAGAGCAAATAAAAGGATATGAAAATGCGATAAAAAATTAAGGAGTAATCTCGGAAGATAATTTTGGCATGTTTAACAGGCTTGGATATTGCTTCTTGCGGTTTGTATCTTTGTGGTCTCAACACTAACGCTAACAGGACATCAGCGCTATCCCGGCATGCAATCTGAAACACTATTTTCGCTTTGCAACCCGTTATTATGAAAATACGCTACTGCAATTCCACGCACAGTGTCCGGAGTTCCTGAAAAATAATAAACGCCGCTGGAAAGGCAAAGTTGACTGGGTGGCAATAAAATGGAACGAATTTAATATGCCAGTCGTTGAAATCAATTACAACAAGACAAACGATCCTGAAACGAAAATAACTAGCGGTGCAACTTGATTTTTTCCGGCACAATTAGTGAAAGTATTGATTGCTATAAATAAGATTGAAAATTTACGAGCTCGTAACGGTTATTCTGTTGGATTGCCAGCTTTTACTCGTAAAGGAAGATCGTTACCGACGTGATTGTCTTATTATACGAACGCGCGGTGGCGAGATTCGAATCTGCCGGAGAGGGACCATCAGAGGATACTAGCAATTTCGTCCTGCCGCTGGAGGTAGATTTTAATAATCGCTGGATCAGCATTCGTGCATCGCGAGCATTGTTGTGTAGCCGTTGTGAACGCTGAAAAAATCGAAGCAGAAGCACCAGTTGCTGATGCACGGCTTCCCAGAAGACTGATGCCCCTCTCTCGTATCTTCTTTAGCTTCTTCTTCTTCTTCTTCTTCTTCTTCTTCTTCTTCTTCTTCTTCTTCTACTACTGCATCTTTCTTTGCCACCTCCTTTTCCTTTTTTCTCCTCCTCCTCCTCCTCTTCTTCACCTTCGTCTTCGTCCTGCTCTTCAGCGTTAATAAGGTACTCGTGTAGTGTTTCGGCGTGCAATTTAAAAGACGATTTTCGCAGCGCGAGCCGTTATGAGATACCGGTACCGGTATAGCAGCAGCAACAGCAGCAGCAGCAGCCCAGTAGCTTCTGTTTTCGGCAATGAGGATGTCAAACAAGTTACAAGACGGTCAGCAGGTGTTACCAGAACGCTGGATATGCTGGACCTGAACTTGAACTTTTTTCCTTCTTTGTTTCTTGCTCGCTCGCTTTCTTTTTAATCATCAAAGTTCCTTCCCCCTAAGTGAATTCCACCTTTGAGAAATTGTCTTCTTTCCGTCGTCGATGTCCATCGCGATGTTGTTCAGCTCCCTCCCTCCCATTCGACCCGGTGTGCCTCTGCTCTCTCGTCTACTCGCAACTAGACCCTGCGATCGACGTCATCGCCATCCCCCTGAATTCTGACCCTGATTCCTTCCGATCCTCCGCTACGAGATTCAAGGTCGAAAGTGGAAAGTGTAGGACGAGGGAGGGAGGGAGAGACGGTTGTTGCATAATTGTTTCGCGTTTGGGAATCATCGCTAGGTGCAGTGGTAAGTACAGTAGGGCCGCGACTGGCTGGCAGCTTCGCAAAATTCTCGATAAACTGGATTCTTCCTGGCTGCACTGCTTTGCCCATATACACGCCTCTTTATACGATGCGCGGCTATCATTATATTATAAATATCCGCGTTTTCTTAAGCTAAGAAAGCCATCGTAATACCAAATAAAGACTAGAATAACCAGCTACGAGTAACAGTAATCTCAGCGATAACGATGACAGGTTTACTGCTTTGATTTACGAATTCCGCGTAGAATCGATTTTTCAGTGGAAGCCCCAAGCATTTATTTCAGGGAAGCCAGAGGAGCTATTAAAATTGAGGCAGACGTTGCATAAAAGTTCCCAGAGCTGATTCGCGTGACAAGCTAGTCGAAAGTTCTCGGTATAAAGGGAAATCGAAGAAGCTCGTTAAGCTCGATCTACTGGCTCATTGCTGGTAGTCGTGGTGGTGGTGGTGGTGGTGGTGGTAGTGTGGCATCGATGCGAGTGACTCGAGCCGAGCTTTCCAGGGAAGCGAGGCGAGTTCAAATAATGGCCAGGTCAGCTTAATGATGAGACGTTGTCGCGGAGGTCGAGGTCACCGTCATCGTTTCGTCGAGATTCAACGGAATTGCCATCGGATTCTCCAAGGAGTTTGCCTCTCCTCCTTTTTTCTTCTCTCTTCTTCCCTCTCCATCTTTTCTCCACCGCTTCTACGCACTTGCTTAACGAGATAAGTGTACGCACCGTGGATACACGCGAATAAATTGTAAGCATTTCTCTCGAGCATTCATGACGAGGGGGAGAGAGAGAGAGAGAGAGAAGTCCTGCGGAGAGTAATCGATAAAAATAGGAAATTTATTCTGGTTCCCTATTGCCAGGTGTCCTATTTTTAAAGGAAGCGATAGCTATTCTGTGCAAATCTTTTTTCCACCAGGGTACATCTCTTGTAACATAAATATGTGCTACACGCGCCGGTCTTGAGCAGGAGGGAGCGGGGGGAGAAAAAGAGAGAGAGAGAGAGAGAGAGAGAGAGAGAGAGAGAGAGAGAGAGAGAGAGAGAGCACGTGTGCGTAGGATAAATGTGTGCAATAAGGGAAAACATGGAAAGAGTAGTCGTTCTTTAAACAGTAGAATACTAATTTATTTGCTATTCAAAGTACCAGTATATTTGTCTCTTTATGTGTAAATTCTCTCCTCCTCCTTTTTCTCCCTCTCCTCCTACTCGAATATAATCATCGTAATTTGGTCAGTGAATCTAGTTTGAAAAATGTCTTCGACTCCTATTTAAATTGATTGGAAAGTGCGAAAATGCATACGCAGCCATATATATACATAGAGAGAGAGAGAGAGAGAGAGAGGGGGGGGAGAGAGATACTTATACTCTTATACTTATACTTAGCTATATCAGTCATACGAGTCTTTGCGAAAGACTTCCTGGTACTCGCGCGTTATTTGCTTAAGCTTGTAGCTCAAAACGATTAAACGATAGGAATGATTAGAGGCCTGTGCACGATTACCATGAAATTATTAGAGCTCTGGCGCCACTTATCTCCCCGTCTCTTTCCCAGTTATTTCCTCCCCTATGTAGAAACTTTATTCGATTCGATTCGATTCGCCGTCGTGGCTTCTACCTCCACGCGTTCTCTCCACATCTCATTAAATCAGCGTATGGAAAATTCACTATCGCGAGTGATCATAGTGCTAGGCGACTGGGTTAACGACACCACCACCACCACCACCACCACTACCGCGTCAATCATCAATGTCGATTTTTCACGAGCCGATCGAAGGCGCCTTGCCATTCTCAACGAGTCGTTCTCCGACATGAATCCGAACGTGGGGATCTGAATGGAGCGGAGCTCTGAATGAATTTTTGCGGAGCTCGCGGATGTTGGGAAATGGACGGGGCAGGAAGCGCGGCAAGGTGACGCGACGTTGCGCGAGAGAAAGAAAAACAGTCTTGTCGCTCGTATCTGGCGGGGCTTTTAATTATCAATGGCAAAAACGATTACGAGCTCGCGCGGCTCGCCCACGAGAAAACTGTTGGCACCGGCGCCGCGAGTACCAATTAGTAGCGACCGACAAAGGCAAATGCGCGGTTCAGCGTTTGCGGGAAAAACTCACGAGAGGGAGAAAAAACTGGCTCTCCTCGCTCGAGTGGCAACCGTGAGCGACGAGGCACTAAACAAACGAAGCACAAATTGATTTCACGAACCTGCCGTTTCCTTGGTCGACCATTAATTGTACCGCGCAAGCGGCAAGAGGTCCAATGAGAATGGAGAGCAATGTTCCTCCGGGGATTAATAGAGAAAGCTGCTGGGAAAAGGATCGGTGATCCCTTTTGACTGCACATGGAACACCTTTCGAGCGAACAAACGATGATACCATTCGGAGTGGCGGGATGATCGGTCACTCGTCGCGATAGTAACAGGAAATTCGAGTATCGAGGTACTCGAGGATTCGCTCGCTGCTCGCACGGAGCGTTTCCATTTTGCATTCGCACAATGGGTACAATGTCGGCGTGCCACGAAGAGCGGAGGAGGGGGCACCCGGAACAAAATTTCAAAGGAAACTCGCCAAATTTACGAAACGTAACTTTTCTTACGTCAGCAGCAGCAGCAGCAGCAGCAGCAGCGGCAAGAAACGGGAGTGTTGTTAATTCTTTCGGAACGAGGTTTGCCTCTCTTTGACCCAGAAAACCGTAGGCGCAATCTTTCACCTTCGACTTTCCGTGGGAGGCACTTGGGTCTCGAAAATTTAGGATGTTCCTCTTGTTTGGCCGCCGCCGCCGACGTCGCTGCCGCCGCTGCTGCTGCTGCTGCTGCCTCTTCCGGGTTCTTCGTCGTTACCGAGAAAGCGTGAGTTATACCGCGACCAGTCAAGGTTTCAGCCGCCACTTCCAGTTGTCGGAAATACCTGGATCTTGTCGCGCCTTCCGAGAAGCTCTTTTAGCACTAGACGCGGAGAAGGAGGCGGGGAAGAGCGCGGAGGTAGCGAATCTATTCGCACCCTCGACTTCATTTCGGATATCTTATCCTCCCGCGAGGTATCGCGTGGTTTTTCTTCAAGATCGCTGGATTGCTCCTCTAGGTCTTTTAATCCTGACGGCGCTCCTCAATTAACGTCACAGTGCTAACTTTCACCGTTGAAGCAGCCTCGGTTACGCCCCATTATCTTACCATTTCGTTTCGTTTCGTTTCGTTTCGTTTCCTTTCCTTTCGTCTCTTTTCATTTCGTCTTGTCTCGTTCCATTCCGCGTGCTCCGTTTCTGCTTTGCCTCTCTTTCGTTCCGTCTATCGCACCGCAAGACCGCAGCACCGCAACACCGCAGCACCGCAGGCAGCAGCACCCCGCAGCAACGCCTTCCGTCTGTCGGACGAGGTCCGCGTAGGCGGAAGTTGGCGTCGTTCAGGCGGATCTATCCTGACAACCGATGTGCAAACCGATTAAACCTTTCCGATCAAACCCGAGGGAGCCAATATCGCTCGATTCTGACAGGCTGCTTCCGACGAGTCGAAGAGAAGAGGAGAGGAGAAACTCGCGATTTCGCCATTTTCCAGAGGAAAACCCGCGGGACTCGATGAAAACCTCCGGGAAACGAGCCTATCATCGAGTCTCGTGTACCAGTTTCCGAGAGATTATGGGGTTCAAAGGGGTTAAGTATGGCGAAGAAGTTGCAGCATCACGCCAGCCTATCGATTATTCGACACGATCAGCGCGTCGAGACGTTAGAGACAATCAGACGCGTCAGACGTCTTCCTTAAATGATTTTTTCTCTCGAGTATTTTTCGCCCCATCGATATTCCCGAGATCCTCCTTGTTCCCGCGTTCCAACGACGGGAATGGCGACGGTAACGATGGAAGCTCGTCGGGGTGCGTCTCGACGAGCGACGGCAGGGCCCATGACGATGATGGGGTTTGCCGAGGAATTCGCCTTCTGCTACCGGTGTCGCACTCGTTGCCGCCATCTCCGTCGAATCCCTCTCCTTGTCAATTGGAGAGACTCCGACTTTTCACCCTGAAGGGTAGGGGGGAGAGGGAGTGAACTGCTCCCGACTCCGCTGCAAGGCCTACCGGATTCCAGCGGTCCTCTCCTCTTCCAGGGTCCTCGAGGAAAAAAATCCATTGACGGAGCTCAACGGCTAAGTAGCTTCATCGTCGTCGTCGTCATCGTCATCATTATCGTTGGTGGGGTGCTTTCCGGAGGTCCGGACTCACCCCGAGCGGCGACACTCGCCGGTTTCGGCGAATGATCGAACGATTCGGACCTTGACGGTTCTCGAGGTGACTCCGGGTGGACACGACGGGTAGTCGTAAAGAAGACGCGATGCGACGTCTCATAATCGGCGAGCATAAAGCACCCCCGGACAGGACCGGATAAAACGGTTGTTGGGGTCCGTTCGGGTACTTATCGTCGATCATCGCGCGAGGAAGTCGAGAAAGCGGAGCGTGGTGTCGCGTCGCGTCGGCGAGCTTTGAATCCCTCGAATTTGAGATCTGGAAATTCGGGGCCGCGATTAATGGAGCATTGCTAATGGGCCGAGTGCCAGGATTGATCAACGACGCTGATCTTCACCCACGCCATTCGAGCTATCTCCGTATCTGCCGCCGCGGTAATTACGTATGCCGCGCGACATTAGCGTACAATGCGGCGCGGATTTAGCATCGTCGCACGCCTCTCGGGATCGGCGGCCTTTCCACGAGAGTGCGGTTCCGTTCTCGATCCCGATCCCGATTCCCGATGCCGATGCTCCCGGTGCTCCCGGTACTCTCGGTGGTCCGCTCGTTGTCTCTCCCCGCCGTAACTCCGCCATCGCGCGATTACACCGGGCGAAGAGAGTCGTGAGAGAGACAATTGGCAGTGAAAATCACGGGGAGGGAAATTTTCGCCGCTTTCTTCCGCGCGCGCAAAAAAAAAATCACGGTGGGTCGCAAACTCGCGAACAGGGAGATTTTCACCGCTTTCTTCCGCGCGCGCGCAAAAAAAAAAATCTCTCGCGAAGAGGGTGAGGGAGTTACGCGAAGCAAAGTCGTATCGTCGTGTGCAGGGTCGTAAAGGGCTCGGCAGCGGCGGCTTTCCTACTCGCTGCGGGGCGGGCTGCTTGCTTCTTTTTGGCTGGCTGGTCCGAAAACCACGACCGAAAGCCACCGCGCGCGTTATTAAAACCAGTTCCGAGAGGTCCCGAGGTGGCGCAATTATTGCTGCGTGGCGGCCGGAGCGGGTGCATCATCCCTTTTACTGCTTCGGCCGAAATGGAAGTGCCACTTTCCAGTCTCATCGCTTAACTACAACGCGCACTTGACAATAAGCCGCACGCGTTTCGTTTCGGCAGCTTTACGGCCTCTTCGTAAATTAAACCGTCGCGTTACCTTCGGACGCAAACTCTGCTTGCGCGCCTCTTTATTTCGCCTCGATATAATTCCGCGTCCTCCACCTCCGCCGTACCTACGTCACGAGAGAGTCTCTTTCAGCCGTTTTCGCTTTTTTCTTTTCGCTTTTCGCATTGGAGCGAACGCTGCGAGACCATTGGCGAGGAGAAAAACAGCCGGGGATTCGGTTCAACGATGGGATATTTTGTCCTTGGGTGGTAGTACCATTTTGCTCGAAAGAGGGGAAGGAAAATTCACTGGAATCGATTCGACTCGACCACGAGTTGGCTCGACTTGACTTGTCATTTATCGCGAGGACAGCCCATTCTTCTCTTTTCCTCGGGCAGGCAGACGCGAATCTGAAAAGTGCATAGAAAGCTGCGACGCGCAGCCATTTGTATAATTTACAAGTCAAATGCGAGCTCTCCTATCTATTTGAGGCGCGGGGATCTTTTAATGCGCTTGTCTGTCAATCTGTCATATTGGCAAGGAGGAAATGAGATTTCGACGATAGATTAATATATTTTCGAGCACGCGAGGAGAGGAGAGGAGAGGGGAGAGGTCGAGCAGCGGTCGAAGCTACCTCGCAATTTTCATGAAAAAAAAAAGGCGAAGGGTCGACGAGCGAGGGGATGGGGACGCATGATCGACACCCGCCGCAAGTTCCTGACCGGGGGGCAGTGCGCGAAAGTGTCGTTGACAGGTTTAACGAAGCGGAATAATCGGGCTTATTCCCGCTGACCTGTCGAGAAAAATGGATTGGAAGTCGCCGTCGCCGTCGCCGTCGCCATCGCCATCGCCATCGCCATCGCCGCGTCCCTGGCTGGGCTCTTGATGCGGCTGTGATTCGGTAGCTCCACGGACGTAAATCAATGACGTTTCCCGTGTCTCTGCTGGAAGAAAAGACGAATCGTCATGCGAGGGTTCCACAGTTTTCTCAAAAAAAAAAACCCCCGCAAAAGCGCACGCATGAAAATTTTACTTGAATGAAAAGAAAAAAGAATCTGGAGCTAACTTTGCAGAAGCTTAGAGAAGAGGGTCCGTTGTTGTCGTTGCTGTTGCTGTTGCTGCTGCTGCTGCTGCCGAGCAGCAAGAAGAGTCGAGGCAGCCAAGGGGAAATATTTCGTGGTGAGTCGAGCGTGGATCCTGATTAATGCGATTCCTGCCACAGACGACCGCAGTAAATTCGATCCTGATTAATACTGTTTACAGGCTCGCGAGATCCGCTCGGCTATTAATCAGGATCGAATGACGACCTCCTCCCTGCTACTCGATCCTCTCCCGATCCTCCGCCGATCCCTCGCGTTGCGCCTCAGTTCCGATTTGGACACCTGCTCTCCTAATTACAAGAAGCGTGAAGCTTATAAGATCCAGCGGGATCCTCAGCTTCGTCCTCGAGTCTCTCCCTCTCCGTGAGACATTTATAACCGACGAATCTCCCCGGAGATTAGCCGCACTCGCTCCTAGCGGTCCAAGGACGCTACAAATTCTCATTGGGAAGCCGCGAGCCCTTTGCTCTCTCCTCTCTCTCTCTCTCTCTCTCTCTCTCTCTCTGTACGGATGAGCGAGTGCACGAGTACGCGCGTCAACTGTGCGGTAGACTGCATGGGAAGAAGACAAGAGTATAGGAGGAGAAAAGAGCGGAGAGGAGAGGAGAGGAGAGGACTAGGCTTCCGATCTCGAAGGCCATTAATCAGGATCGAGTGACGACCTCGCCTCGTCTCTCTTCTGGTCTAGCCCTCGTTACTCGAGCTTACTATGCGCGCGCACGCACGGTGACCTTGGCTCCTGGCCGGAGAGCCGTTCACACCTGCGAGGGTCCGTCGATTATTCCTCGTATCAATCGCCGAGGATCCAGCAGCAGCAGCAGCAGCAGCAATTTCCTTTTTCCTCGACAAGACGTGTTAATTAGCCTCGAGTTATTTCAGCTTATCGCTCTCTGGTTTGTTTACCTGACTTTTTCACGGAGCTTTCTACGATAGCGCCGACCTTGGACCTTGATCGTGATAGCGGCGCGCACTCGGGGTCTGATCTTGAACCTGACAGCTGTCGTCGTCCTCGTCTATTTTGGTTAGCGGCGTCGAGCAAACGCCTAGTACAATTGCCAGCTGATAAGCGGCCGGTATTAACGTCAAAGTGATTAAGCGGGCTCCGAGAGATTGCGAGAAAAACAAGTCAGAGAGAGAGAGAGAGAGAGAGAGAGAGAGAGAGTATTGCGCAGGGTAAATATCGTTATCGTCGTGTCTATGTACGCAGGTGTCGTTGCACCTAGCAGTGCCGCCCTATCAATTTCATGCTCGGCCCCCGAGTAAAATGAAATGCGCGCGGAATGCGAGCGCAACCGCAACGAGATGTTCATCCCGGCACGTAGGAATCACGTAGGCACGCGATTGCGCGACAAAGATGAACGACGAAGAGTCCCCCAAAGCGGAGAGAGCGAGAGGACGATCCCAATGACAAGGGTGAAATGGGTCCTCTCATTGTCGAGCCTTATCCCCGCAACCGGAAGTCCTCCAACTGGGAGAAGAGGACACACCTGGAAATGTGGAACGCGAGAAATATAGGTGAATAGATAGGCGGTGGTTGGGGAGGGGCGGGGGGAGGAAGCAAGAAGCGCGAGAAGAAGCGGCGAGAGTGGATGAAAGGAGTATGCTGCGCTTAAACAGGAAGCGCGAGGAAAAAGAGAGGAGAGAGGCTAAAAAGGGAGAACTCGGCCAGGAATCTCCGCTAATGAGTACTTTTTGTCCCTTTTCCGTCGTTCCAGTCGCTTTTTGCAACGGCGGGCAGGCAGGCAGGCTGAGCTCGACGTCGGTTTGACAGGTCGATATCAACGGGGGAGAGACAAATCGACGACGTTCTCTCTACGAGATAATAGGATCGACGACGAGCGAGATCGCGGCAAAACAGCGGAGAAAAACAAGTCCGAAATTCGAACCTCGTCGAAAAAGGGAAACGAGGAGGGAAAGGGGAGGAGAATACAGGGGGGGGGGGTGGAAGAAACGCGGAGAGATCTCGTCGATAAGAAAATCGGTGGTACCATGGTGACGGTGACGGTGACGGTGACGGTGACGGTGACGGTGACGGCGATGACGGTGACGGTGACGACGGCAACGACGACGACGATGTTTTCGCCATGACCCGGAGCTTTCCAATTGGACTCTCCTCGATTTTGGTTCGATTTTCCATTGGCCATTTGGTTTACCGTCATCGGATACGCGTGATATCGTCAAAACTGCGCACAACAGCTGACTTCTCGCATTGATCGCGCAGAGTTTGCTCGCGATTCTCGATGGCGCGGCGGCGGTACCTCTTCTCTCGGCGACAAGAAAGTCCCGAGATCTGCTCCTAAAGAGAGTAAGAGGAGTAGAGCCGTGGATATCTCCGTCGTGCATGCGATTCGATTAATTTGATTTATTATGGATAATTGGCGGCGGCAAAGGACCGGAGGCGAGGCTAAAAACGTGATCGGCGCTCCCTGAAAAATTCGCGTGTATTTTTCTCGTAATTCCGCCGGATGCTGTTTTTTCATCCTCTCGAGGCGGATTAGTTACGATCTAGCTTTTCCGCGAAAACTGATACGTGAAACGGGAATCGGTCGGAATGAGGTCGACTTTCGACTCTGGAGGAACGAAGAACCCCGCAAGAACGTGTCTTCCTCCTCCATGCTGGGAGTTTAACGAACCCGTCGACTCTCCGAGTAACGCGTCGATCGATAGAATTACGCGGTATCAAATGGCAAACTCTCACTTTTGATTTTTGGCACCGTTTCCGAATCGTCATCGGGTTTCTTGTATTTTGCGAGAGTCGCGACTCCGAGGGACCATACGAGGTGGTCGTGGCTGTGGATGCGCTTGCGCGCGCGAGAGGGTTAACGACTCGCGAGCTTTTACGACGACAAAGCGACAATTTTTACACGCACGCGTCTGCCGTGAAATTCGATTAGCTTAGGCCTCGATCGATAGCGCCGTCGGTCAGCCGTGCACGTGTTAGGGTAAGGACGGCGTGTGTGAGAAACTATTTTCCATGGGAGCTGTGGGTGTGTCGTCTCATAAACAAACCAGGTGAGCGTCCGTCCGTCCGTCCGTTCATCCAAGATTAGTTATTCTCCTCGATAAAGACTGGATTATAAATTGATAATGGAAGAAGAGAGCGGGGAGAGAGAGGGAGAGAGATAGGAAGAGAGTAAAAATATCACGAACACCGGGAAATCGTGTAACATTAATTAAAAATTAGCATACGACAAATGCCGCCGATAAAAAGTGAACTGGTTTCTGGGTCAGTATAGTGGTCGATTCTCACATGGTGGTGCGTGTACACTGTAAAAATAAAGGAAAAGCAAGAGGCCCGCTACAAAATTATTGGCGAACGAGGCCATCGACGCGCCACCACCATCACCACCACCACCACCGCCACCGGTTGCTCCCTAATAATCGAGACGCGTCGAACTCTTGGAAATCCTCGGAATCCACGAAATCCTCTCTCAAGGTGCGTGGATCATTGTGCGGAGTGATCCGATTGATCGCAAAGTAGGTCACTGTGCGATCCGGAGAAGCTGCGAATTCTCGCGCTTTGAACCCGGAAAAGGAAAAAAAAGAAAAGAGAAGAGAAGAAAAGAGAAAAAGTTGGCCACTTCCTTTAGTAGCGCGGGATTATCGAGGGAAAGAGGAGCGGCGGGGTGAGGGGAGGGTTGGGTAATGATTTGCGAGGGAGACTGCTAAAAGTGCAGCTGCGCTTTAAGCCTGCGAGGAGAGCATGAAAGAGACTCCTGACTGAAAGTTCACGGCGGTTCGCGCCTTCCGTGATCACTGGCTGCGATTCCGTTTGAGCGTTGGCAGCAGCGTGCAGCCTGAAACGTGCTGCGCTATGGTTTATTGGTGTCCGTCAGGAAGGTTTTATCTGTCAGCGAATGGCTGACAGATGGATGGACGCTGAGTAATATCGAAGCAAGCCCGAAGAAACGCGATATGGCTTCTGTCTTGTATCCAGCGGCGGCGGCAGTCTCCCTTGTCGCTAGTCCGACGTCTACTCGCGCGACTACTCGCGCGTCTACTCGCGCGTCAATTCCCCCTAATCCTCCTAATTACAACATTTCCATGGGACGGCACAACTCGCCGAGGCAAATGCGATTAACCGCGGAGACTGGTTAAGGCGCGCGATACGATGGGTTATTTAAATTGTAAAGGGATGCGGGGGGTGGAGGGGGCGCAGGGTGCTCGTTACCAAAGTAATCTTTGCTTCGATAGATTGCGCGACTAGTCGGATACAAATTGCTTTGCTCTCCGCCTAAGACGGGATCGGTCGGGTCAAAGGACGTTCGTCGACGAGGCGAAAAAATGGCGGCTGCCAGGCAGCCGGTGCTGATGGTGGTGCCGCCGGTGATTCCGATGGTTCCGTGGACCGCTCGTTCGCTTTTCCTCGGAAAAGTCGAGGCGACCGAATCTCCTGGCGCTCGCAAAGTCGAGGCGACCGCGTGCCGCTGACTTTTACTCGTTGAGTAATCATTTTACAATGTTTGGAATAGTTCGCTGGAAATACCAGTCGTTTTCTGACAAGTCCGCTGATTAATTAGAGAGCGGGAACGCGTTCGTTTTACGCATACGAAAGGAATAAGTTGCATGAAATATCGCCAATCCATTATCAGAAGAACTAATTAAGAAGACATAGCGATCGGATAATAGGCGACCGATAAAGCAACGGGACAGCTAACGAGTGTTCGGATAACGGAAGTTGTGCTCCGCATCGACGCGAAAGGTATTAATGGGCCCTACTGCGAGCGATCGCGAGGCAGAAAGATAGCGAGAATTCAGAGCAAAATGGAGAAAAAACCCTTCTCTACTTTCATTCTATGGCAAATCGATGAAATTACGTTGTTGGATCGCAATTAGCCGATAGAAATTTCGCTTCGGACAGGTTTAGCTCCATCCAGGAAACGTTAATATCTCCGATAGATAAAATTCGTACTGCTATACATACGTGGCATAGGTAGGTAGGTAGGTAGGTTGGTAGGTAGGTAGGTAGGTAGGTAGGTAGGTTGATAGGTAGTAAGTAGGTAGGTTGATAGGTACATATCGAAATCTGGGTGGCAGACTAGGAGTCCGTAACGCGCGAGTACTGTTACGAGAAAAAGCGGGCGGCTAACAGAAATGCGATTCTATTCCCGAGTACCGCAGTCGCCGCAAACATAAGCAAGTTCCGCGCTGCTTTTCTGTGACAGCTCTTATTTTCCCTATGATAAAAAGAGGCCGAGGGTGGAAGAATTTCCAAGTGGTGGTATCGTCGTCGTCGTCGGCGGCGGCTGCGGCGGCGGCGACGGGGGAGGTACTTGTTCCTCTCCGTCTTTGCGATTGTGAGAGGAGAAAGGAAAAATTGGCCAAGCGTGTAAGCACGTTATATGCCGTATTATTAGGCGGTAACGACGTTGGCACGTCGCCTATCCATTACCTCCAGAGAGGTAACCCTTTGCTTTGCTTTGCTTTGCTTTGCTTTGCTTCGCCTCGCTTTGCTTTGCTTTGCTTTGCTTTGCTTCGCCTTCTCCTCTTCCACCGTGGAAGTCAGCCACTAAAGTAGCGGCGGTGGCGGCGACGGCCACGACAAAACTGGAAAGCGAACGGATTTAAGTGCAGCCTCCTCGTCGGCAGATTTACAGGGATAAAGATCGAGAAAGTTGCACGAGATTGCGGCATTCGCTTGGTCAAACTCGATCACGCGATCCTAATGTCGGGTGATTTGTCTACGATTGAATTTTGGCTTCCGTTCGATCGAGGTGATCGGTAAAAAGGATGCGGATGAAGAGGAAGGAAGGAAGGATAGAAAGAAAGAAAGAACGAACGAACGCAAAGAAACGAACGACATTCCACGAGGAAGACGTCATCGCGCGCAAGGTGTTATTCTCGGGTATAAATAAACGCATCCATCGTGGTCGTACCTTGCAAAGATAAGACTTCCTCCGGTGAAAGTTATTAAAATGACCATCCGATGGCGCGGCCCGCGAAACGCATAATAGAAGAAACGAAGAGCATCCCGTCGATATAACGAGAATATCGGACACTTTCTCCGAGAACTCGCTCGCGAATCTTATTTAATAGCGAATCCCCAGGAAGATCGAGGAAAAAGTAAATAAGATCGGCCAAGTCGAGATAGCGAGATGGCCGGATAAGCGGATAACGAGATAACGAGATAAGGAGATAACGAGACTGCGCGCGATATTATCCTCGAGGAATTTTCTGCGAGTATCAATTACTCCGCGTGGAATCAATATAAGTCAATAAGAATGTGCCAAATGAAGAATAATAGAGTGGGCTTTACCCAGCCATTTATTATGCGATATTTTTCCCGGCGAGCATTATATGATTCGCGACTGCGATGAATTACCGGTAACTTTACGGATACGAGGTAACTTTCTCGAGACCTCGATATGCAGCCTGCGAGTCCGAAGGTGGTTTCGAATGCATTTGCACCAGGTCACACATTGGCCGATGATGCGTTTGCGAGGATGCCCGTTAACCTCGTCACATTTACATGCAAGCTACATCTCCTCTTATTAATTTCGTAGAGGAACGTCAATCGATCAAGCAACGTTCTTTTTTCTCTCTTTTCCTTACTCTCCCACTCTTTCTCCGTTCCTCTCACTCTCTCTCTCTCTCCCTCTCTCGTTCTTTTACCAAGGGAGGAATTTCCAAATTGTTTGATTTCCCGGTATGTGCGCACACGTGCGCGCGCGCATGAACTATATCGTTTCGTTCCGAGAATATAACAACAGTTGATAGCGAGTTGTCGTTTCTGATATCGAGTGGAGAGCCTGCAACTCGAGATGAGGTTGAGGCGAGGGGGAGCGGGTGGAATTCTCTTGCAAGGCTCTCGCCGTCCAGGAATAATGCTCTTATTAGTTTCGTCGCACTGGCGAAATACGACGAGCCGTCCGACGGCAACTGGACGGATGGCGTCACGCGTTATCGTAATCGACCGCAGGACTTCCTGGTAGCAGCGGCGGTGGCCGGCGATCGAAACCAGTAAAGGACGAGGAGAAAAGTCAAATTCGCGGAAGGCTTCCGCGCGTCTGTCCCCGAAATCCTGTTCGTTCCCCGGTCGCGACGCGTAGTCTTTCCGCGTGACTCGCGAAGGCCGCGTCGGATCCTCTCGCCATGGCGATTTCCATCCGTCGACTAATTAAACGGCAACTTTCCATTTTTCATCGAGCTTCCCCGCGGAGATCGACTCTCCTCGACAACGGACGTCTCGATGAATTACAGAAGGCTGAATTACGACTCGCTTGACTAATTGCGGCTGCGCGCGATTCTTTGCAATTATTATCGCGGACGGCGCCATTTTGAAAAGGACTGGCGCGTAGCATTAGCTCCGTTTTAAGATTGCGGATGTGCCGAGTGCTCGCTCGCTCGTTCTCCGCGCGATTCTGATGCTGATGCTGATGGCGATGGCGATGGCGATGGCGGCGATGGTACCGGGAAACACAGTTTTTCATCGGTAATGCACATTTGCCCGGTGCGGCTGTATCGCCTCGTAATGGGACACGTAGTCTTTTCGTATCATGCCACTCCGTGGCAGCCCGCGTACTTTCCGACAGATAATTACACTCCTCTTACAATTAGATGGCGCACTGCCACAATCCTAATTAAGTCTTGTGCAATTTCTCGATCGTAATTGGGAAATCGAATCTCTCTGGGGCTGGAGAGACAGGAGAGAGAGAGAGAGAGAGAGAGAGAGAGAGACTCTTGCCCATTCCCACCTCTACTGCATTTGCCTCGGTAAAATCACTTACCATTTTGCAATTACCGCGATGTATTAGCGTCGCAAATTGCCGGAAGTGAAAAACTCCCCGCCGGATTCTCCGAGAAAAATTTCCCGCGCGATCCCCTGACCTTTCGCGGAAAAGAGACGAGTTTTCCCGCTAGGGAAAACTGCCGTCGAAAAAATGGCGGGAGGGGTGGAGGAGGGGGAGGGGGAGGGAGAGACACGAGTTGATTGGAGTGCGAGTTGCTTCGTCTCGTGCCATAAATAATTGATAGCGTTTCTCGCCAGGGGCGACTGCTCGATTAGGAAAAGAAGGAGAGCAAAAAACGGCGAGAGAAAACGAAGGAGAGAGAGAGAGAGAGAGAGAGAAAAGGGGAGAAAAATGGCACGATCCAGCTATGGGAAGCGCGCTTGGAGGAACCTTGGGGCTTTATGAATTAAGCTCTCGGCAACGGCGATAAACACGGAAACACGTGGAGAAACCGGAAACTCCGCTGGTGTCTTATTTCCAGAGAGATAGAGAGAGAGAGAAGAACCTTATTAACTTCTCCGAAGGAATCCAGTGAATTTCCGAGGGCGATTAAGCTCGTACGCCCACGGGATGGCTTAGCGCATATCATAACAACGTGTTTCCAGGGTACTTTCTTGCCGGCGATGATTTAACAGAACCGCTCGCGATAAAGAAGAAACGAAGAGTGGTACGAGCCGACATTTCCCTCGATTATCTCCAAAGTATCCCGAGAGGGAGGAGAGGAGGATCAGGAGTAGGAGGAAGGGAGAAGTTCCCATTCCGTTTCCGACAGTCGACTCGTCCCCGTGTTAGACAGGACGCTAGACTGGCTACTTCCGGTACTCCGAGTGCTCCCGATCGACGAGTTTCAGGCTCGCTTCCGTTTCTCCCGAGGCAAAACTCGAGGCGAGGGGAGACTGAAATCAATTTGTTGCGAACGCTCGAACGCGCCCCTCCCCCCTCCCCCCGTGGAGCATAGACGCGAGTGAAAAAGTGTCGGGGAGGAGACCTGCTGGCTCTTTCCTAGATCGTTAATTATCGTTAATCACCGCTCGTTATTCCACGGGCCCGCGATAGAGGATGCTCGCCTCTTGATTTTTCCAAATGATTTATTTAGCGATGAATTTTGAGTTCTCGGAGGCAGCTCCTCGAAGGAGAACGGCGATTAATTAATTATTTGTGACGCGTGGGAGGAAGGTAAGATTCCGACGCTTAATCATCCTATTCATCGATCCACGTGAGATCGACGTGAATCTTGCTGGTACTACATAGGAGGCCCTCGTCGTTCCCCCTCCCCCGGAAGGACTGATGAGCGACCGCAAAAAGTCGCTTGACCTACTTAAATTATTTGCCAGTCAGCGAGACGAATTTTTCTCGCTCGAGTATAATTAACTTTGGCAAAACTTGCCTCTCCCCCACTATCAGGAGCGACAGAGTTGCTGCGGCGACGGCGACGGCGATGACGGCGGCGGCGGCGGCGGCGGCGGTGGAGGTAGCGGAGGGCACGGAACCAAGAGGAAAAGGGAGAAAAAAGGAGAGAAGAGAAGAAAAAAGCGGGACTTGTCGTCGGGGAATCGTTTGGAGCGTCTAAGAAGGTTTACCTCGTCGTCCCAATTCCCTGGCGCGCGAAATCCGCTCGAGCCTCCCGGGGCTGAAAATAGCCTTACGGTAGGTAGAAGAAGTAGGTGGTGGTGATGGTGGTGGTGGTGGTGGTAGCAGCAGTAGTAGTAGTAGTAGTTTCTTTGTGCGCTGGAGAACATCGTCGGGCGACCTCGACAATAACATTTAATTGTAGCGAGCAAACAGAAAATGCGTTTCTGTCGCTCGCCTTGATCGCGGCGATGGTCCTTGGACCTTGGGTTGGTCGATGTAGGAACCAAGCAACCAAGAGGCGGATCTTCGTGGGATTTTTATCGCAGCCCGTCAACCTTCAAAATTCATTTGTAGGATTCCTCCATATTTGTAGGTTTGCGTCGTCCGGCAATTTCTCCTTGCCGCGCGGTACTTTTGGATCGGATCGTGGATTGGACTGGACTTGAGTGGACTGGGCGACGCCGAGTGCTCTTGTCCCCCTTTTGGAGCAGAGACAGAGCGATAAGTGAAATAGCGATCTTTTCACGCCGCTTACCCACCGTCGTATCCGTCCGTCGTGGCTCCCCGGAACCGATCGGTTTCGTTCTGCTACTCTCCCGGAGACTTCTGTCCGTCGAAAGGAATCAATTAAGCAAGGAGCAAGAAGAGAATCGTGCTCGGAGCACGGGAGCAACCAGCCAACAGCACCAGCACCGCAGTGAGCATCGGTGATTACTTCCGTGTTCCACGTCCTCCAGATGTACCTTGATCGTCCGCCGCGCTAAGAAGGCATTCGCTGCCGATACCCTAGAGCTACCTTGGCTATACCCTGGCTATACCTTGGCGACTCCTCGGTCGTGCCTCTCCTCGCGTCGCTTTCTTTTTCAGTCGTTGTGGAGGCTCCTCCTCGCTTCTTCGGCCACCTCCGAGTTTCTCGGGTCAATCGTCAATTTCGAGGAATCGTTCGGAACAGGACCACCGATAAATCTCACGGACGATCGGTGCAGAGTTTTAATTCCTGGACGTTTAAGAGGCACTCGCGCGATCGTTACCGGAGACATTAAGGCGCTTAGCTTTACTCTTGTTCGTTAGGGCAACGCGCGCTTCTTATTTAAGAGCCGAGACACTTGGCCAACGGGGGGGCTGCGTTTATTAATGCCGCGCCATACCGTACCTGGAACCCGGCTTTGTGCAATAATAATGCGTTATATGCATATGCGCCGCCGCCGCTGCTGTTGCTGCTGCTGCTGCTGCATATGCACGTATATAAGCGCATGCTTCGTTAAGTTACGGTACCAAATGCGCTTAAATCGGCAAAGGTCGACTTTCACGCCGGAGGAGCCGTGCCGTGCCGTGCCGTGCCGTGTTGCGCCGTGCCGTGCCGTGCCGTGCCGTGCCGTGCCGTGCCGTGCCGCTCTGTGCAAAATGCCACGGGAAGGGGGAGGAGGAACCCAAAAGCAACGAAGAGGAACTACTCTGTATCCTCCTTTAATGCCCTTATTAAATCTTTCTTCGTATCAGCGACGTCTCGATCGAGTTAATTGTATTTTGACGCGTAAAATGTAATTAATGAGCAAACTTTGCGTACTCCTTCTTCCTCTCGACCTCCCTTCCTCCTTTCTTAATCTCTTCTCCCTTTTCTCTCTCTCTCTCTCTCTCTCTCTCTCTCTCTCTCTCTCTCTCTCTCTCTCTCTCTCTCTCTCTCTCTCTCTCTCTCTCTCTCTCTCTCTCTCTCTCTCTGTCTTTCTCTTTCTCTTTGATGGTTTCGCACGATGTTCGTGCGTGCGTGCGTGCGTGCGTGCGTGAAGACTCGTAATGCTGCATTTCGATTTTTCGTCATATTTCTTAAGCGAGATTGCTTTATAATTTGTGGTTGGCACTTTTTTCTCCTACGATCGAATAATGGCCAGACGAGTCAACTATGAAATTTATATAAGGTGTAACAATGATATACGGAAAATAAAAGAAAAAGTAAGATCCTCGGAGACTCGAGGTAGTTTACTTTTAGCGACTGCGATTGCAGAGCAGCGCGAGAATCGTACTGGGGTCGTTAATTAAATTGTTTATTGCACCCGACGATATACTTTGAGATCTCCGAGACGTCTCTCCTGTGTCTAGGAATTCTCTCTTCTCCGATAAAAAAAAATCACTCGTTCGTTCGATTTAAGAAGAATAGCGCACAAAAGTATAACGCTCCGTAGTCGCGCAACAGATAAAACCACGTATATTTGTTACATGTTTTACAACCACTAATCTGAACACCACCATTATTTATGATTGCAATTTTTTTTACCATTGTGTACTCGGTATAGGAAATTTGAAAGGAGAAATTTTTCATCGTTAGCCTAGGAAGAATTTTCTTTTCTCTTCTTCCTTTCTCTCTCTCTCTCTCTCTCTCTCTCTTTCTTTATCTATCTATCTATCTTTAGTTGTATTCCTTGCAAGTTATTTTCTGACGTGAAATTTTTTAGCCGAACCTTTATCGCGAGAGAGACCACCCGGTATAAGCGTGTCGCGTCCAACGCTGCGAGTGTCCCCGGCGAATTTAACGCTGGCGATAACGAGTCTGGAAATATCCGGTCGCTACATTTTTGCCGGCCTACGCCGAAACAACGAGCGTGCATTTCCTCCGTGAAAGAAAGAAGAGAAGAGAAGGGAAGAGAAAAAAATTGCGTTTCGCCTTGCGAGTCGCAATTAATCGAGCTCCTAGCTTTTTTGCGCGGGCTCTTTTCAGCGGAGAAAATCGCTAATGCAACTACCAGCGCTGCTATTTCAATCAATAGATGCGAAAAAGCTATGGATTCGCGAGAGAGAGAGAGAGAGAGAGAGAGGCTTTAATTACCGCATTGAACGGCCTCGCGCGCTGGACCCACATTTTCCTCCGTCGCGAATTATAAATTGCGCGAGACGAGTATTACGGGGAACGCTTGATACTCTGCGAGAGGAAGCCCTCACAGGCCCTTATTTGCATTCCGCGCGTCGGACTCTACCAGCTAATCGGCCATCTTCCAATTCAACAGTTGTTTTCTGCAATCCTTAGATAGCATCGACGATGGCCTCTCTCTCCCTCGTTCCTCCCTCCCCCTCTTCCTCTTCCTCCTCGCAAAAGCACGTTTTTACACTCGTGAGATCGTAGGATTTTTCCGCGGAGGAAACCGCTCGTTCCTTCGGAGGGGAAAATCTTTCTTACGTCATCGAGAGCTGCTGGATGAAACGGCGTAATTGCGGGGGTTGGGAGGAACACGACGAGGATGATATAAGGCAAGAAGGAGTAGGAGGAGGAGGAGGAGAGACGGCGGAATATGCAAACGGGCCACGACAGTTTCATCAGGGTTTCTCTCCTCTCTCCTCTCTCCTCTCTCTTCGCTAGGATCTAGACTAGACCAGAGTAGACTGGAGAGACTCTCCGGAGCAGCAGCAGCAGCAGCAGCAGCAGCAGCCGGTAAAAGGGAAAAAGAGGGAAGAGAGTTTGTGGGCGAGTTTCTTAGCGACCTGCGGATGAGCGGCGAGCGGGGACCAAGCGACATCGTTGCGCGGATCACAATGTCTCGAATTCGAGATGATTAACGACCTTATTTCTCGTGGGACTTTCCGAGGAGACTCGCGCTTCGAGGCTTCCGCATTGCCATAATTTATGGTTACACCGACTCTGCTCCAGCGACGTCGCACGACCCTCGAATATTTCCCGCGGTCCGCTGGAAAATCGCAAAAGTCCCCTGGCATCGGTCGCTTTTCACTCGAGGAAACGCGTTCCGTTCAAGGGACTCGACGCAAACGCGCGCTAACACACACACACGCTCGCACACCCATAACGTTCGAGTCGTTTTACATAACGCGAGATCCAGTTTCCCTCGTAATCGCCGACGTTTCTCATGGGGTTTCGCGCTTTTTCCTCGACTCTCCACCAGATTTATCTTGTAATTGTCCTCCAGCCGAGGTCCCCTCCTCCCCACCCCCCTCTCCCTCGAGAAGAATTTTTCAGAGTCCCATCGGAGGACTTCCGGCGTCGAGAGACTTTTCACGGACCATTAAGAGGGTTGGACCGCGGTGGAAAGATCGGCTACAGGTGGCTGCCGAACAATGCTCGCGCGCTCACAATGGAGATCATAATCAAGTTCTCGACGTGTAATGACTTATGGTCGAACTCGTGCGCCGCCGAGCATAATGGATCGCGAGAGGGTCGAGGGAAATTGTCGAGCGTGCAAAGATCGCGGCTTCCAGCGAGTCCGGCGGCTCCACGGCGAACATTTTCAAGACTCGCGTCGCGACGATCGATCGCGCCGATCGCGCGAGTCCGTCCAAGGTCAGGGGACATCGGAGGACCCTCCTCTTATGGACATTCTCCTGCGGTGGTGGACGTTGGGCCGCGCGCGCTGTCACCGGCGCGCGTGTCACCGTTTAGGCAGTTCTGGGTGACGTTTGGCATTCACGAGCCGTCGGCGCGCGCGTAATACCGCGTTCTCGTTTCTCAATGTGGTCGATCGAGCCACGCCGACGAGCATAACGGGTAATTCCAGCCGATATTAGTGGGTCGTGGTGCCCATCGTCCGATGCGTCCGACGCGTCCGACGCCCGTCGTTTGATCGGATCATTCCGAGCCGACACACTCGCGGGGCCAAAACTCTGGCAAATCGACTTCTCGCGCGGTCCCAGTGATGCAACCTGCAATTTAAACTGCATTTTCGCGTGAGCCGTTATAATTGAGGAGCGGCCACGCATAACTGGCACCAAAAAGCACGCCAGGCCGAGTCGGGTCAGGCCACGCCACGCCACGCCACGCCACGCCATGCCACGCCACTGCAGGCTGTCGCAAGAACAACCCATTAGCTCTAGCCACGACGATTTAGCCGCGATAAGTCGATTTGCTCGCTTTGCCCTGGCGCAAAAGCTCCGGCCCGTCAGCTGCGAGGAAACCGCGCTCGCGCGCGCGCGCGCGCCGCTACCGATCCAACCTGTGTTTATACACGCGTTTCCGGGGAAAGGAGACCGTTATGAGTCCCATATTTCCTTAGGATCAATCTCGATCGCTTGAAATACAATCACGTCCGATCGTGGCCACAGTGCGATCATTAACGTCATGGAAAGCGATATTAAAGTCCAGTTAACGCATTTTTAGATATCGATAACCAGATATCGGCTACTTGTTTCCTTATTAATGACGCGGCTCCTACGAGGCAACTGCTGGTCGACTCTCCGGTCTCTCCTCTTCTCGTTCTCCCTCGTGGTCGAGTTCGCGAAGAAAATTTTCGACGATTCGACGGGACGGGGGAGGGCGAAGGGAGAACGGGGAAAGGAGTAAAATCGGCGATGATCGGATGAACGCGGCGGGACTTTCTCGCGTTCGTTAGGAGCGCGCGCGTCGATCGAGCTTCGCGCTCTTTCGCGCATTCTTCCGTTCTTTGCGCAAGAGTTTTTGCCGGCGAGCGTGCCGGCGCCAGGGAATTTCTCACGTCTCGCGGCGTGTTTGCCGGCAATTAACAGGAATTCCGGCGACACGAGTGACGGAGCTCTCCTCGAGACCGGCTGCTTTTTGCGGGAAAAGCCGAGCCCGACGATTCAATCGGACAATCTCTTCATTATACGAGTTTTCGGTGAGGTAACTCGACGTCGACGGCAAAAAGTTGCACCGCGCGCGCGCTTACCTTCTGTCGCTGTCAGAAGCGCGCGCGCAAACTCGGAGCGGAGACAGAACTATCCGTAAAGAGAGAGAGAGAGAGAGATTAATTCCTAGAGATAAAACATTGTGAACTTGCGCGTAGCATTACGCGTGTAGCAACCGACTACTCGCGTGATATGTCACTGATCGACGATATTATCGTGTAATGCCGGACACCGGAGCTTTAAGACGCATTTAATGGATAAACCACTCGCGCGAACCAATCCAAAGTGTTTGCAGTCGCTCCTAAGTAGCAGCTTTCGAGAATTAATGGAGGGATCGCCGAGGGTCTCCCTCGGGTCCGAGGACGACGTCGGACGCCGCTGGACGCCTCCGGACGCCTCCGGATGCCTCCGGATACCATGAATCGCGCGCAACCGGTAACTTATCCGGCGAGTTCCCTCGATGCATCTGGAAGCACCGGAAAAGTCTCGGAAAAAGATTACTCATGGGAATGCCATGGGCAAACTCTCTCGAGGAACTCTCAAGGCGCTCTCGACGCATTCCTTGGATTCGCGAGAATCGAAAAGAGAGAGAGACTCTCTCGTTGTATTTTTCGTGGATCGAGAAGGTCCGCGCACTTTGCTTGGCTAATGGGCAAATAATCAAGAGACGCATTAGCGAATATCATCGTTGACTCTGGTCTCTGGTCTCTCCGGTCTCTCCGGTCTCTTCCTTGAAAATGGCGCGCGTGGACCGAAGCGGAAATGAAAGGAAACGAAGGAAGAATTAATTAGGAACGAGTTGGCTCGTCGTCGACGGTCCTCTCGAGCAACAGGTGTTGGTCGATGCTCTTCGATCGACGATCTCTCAGGCTCTCTTGCCTCGCCCCCCCCCCCCCTGCATTCCCCCTAGTTTGCATCCACCTGCTCCTTCACCAGCGCAAACCAATAACGCGTGTTTGGTGCTAGGAGCGAGATATTTGCCAGGTTTATTTGCCGTAGGCGAGTGCGTGTACAGGTGGCCCTGCGGAAAGATGAATTACTCGTCGACGACGACGATGACGACGACCGCAACGTCGACGACGACGACGACGACGACGACGACGACGAATGACGGCATCGTCGTTAGTACCCTTCCCAAGTGCTGACGTTTGTTTCCCGCCATTGTTTGCTCCTTCTTCCTCCAGGAATCGCTCGGTATTTCTTTTTTAACAGAATTAACTCAATTTCCAGGAAGTCGCGTTATTTTCATTAGTCAGCTCCTGTTCGTTTCTTTCTCTCGAGACTCTCGAGTGCTACTAGAAAATTCAGAGGCCAAGTCACGTCCGTGTGAAATCACGCTGTAAATGCTCTCGGTGCTAAACCGCCGCCGCTTCTGCCGCTGCCACTTGACAGATGCCTCGCGCGAGTTTCATTGAATTGTACATTGGTTTTTAAAGAGACCGCGTAGGAGAGCCGGAGACCGAGTCTCTCTCTCTCTCTCTCTCCCGTACACACGCGTAAGCGCAAGCGACATTGCGTTACGCAGCAATAATTTTTCTACCGTGGCTAATCCCCATTGCACAGTTAGGCAGAGAACCTCCTCCGGATTCTCGCAAGGTTTCGATAACGCGCCGACTCTCGCGATCGGAATGGAGATCGGTTCGATTCGGCACGTGGGAGTTCGCGCAACGTCAATTTGGCGATTTCGCCGAGATACCGAATCCAAGTTGGCAAAAGATTCGCCATTTGCATGCTTATCTAACGCATCTTTGCACATCCCTGTCGAGTCGTTAGCCCAACTGGTTTTTCCGCCGTTTACCACAATTGCCGAGTCTCCGGGCTGCGAGTCACCTGTTTCTCGTGTTTTTTCCTCGAGGAGGAATTTGTAGGCAGTCCAGCCAGTTGATATTGAGCTGTTTGCAGCAAGAAGCAGAAGGCGCGTTTCGAGTCGTTCCGTTCAAAGAAATAAATATACCGTGCGCGCGCGCTCGTCGCGCAAATGAAGGAACCGAGTTCTGCTTCCTCGACATCCTCCTCTGTCTCTTGGAGAAACTCCGATTCAAGGTCACGACGCCATGGAGTTTCTTCGGAAGAGGTTCAGGGACAGCGAACCCGATGGTGGTACTCTCTCGGCAAATATTGAATCTCCCATGGCGCCTTTTCGAGTGGGACACAACACACGGGAATCGCGCGCGGCTCCGGAAAGAAGAAGCCTTCGTTGCTTTCCAGCCGACGGAATTCATAAGTAGCGATAAGTTGCGCGAGTCATGCAAAAACAAATTCGTCGTTCGGTCGAACGGATCGGATCGGATCGGATCGGATCGGATCGGCTGACTGCCACGACGAGACTCCGACTGATTTTTCGCTGGAACGTATTCGAGGGGAATTCTTTCTTTGACCGCGGTAACCGCTGGAGATCGTGAAAGGCAAATTCGCGCTGGCGCCGTTGCTGATTAAATATTGAATTTGCCAGTGCGCCACAGCCAAACTAACGAGCTACGCTTTCGGAATGGGGGCTCGAGATCTCCTTTAATCCCTTCGATAAGTGGCACGGACGGAGGAGAGTTTTCTCAAAATATTCATTAGCGCCGCGACATAAATCTCGCCGTGTAACTGTTACAAGCCGTTACATAAAGCAGCGCCTAATAGGACTCGTAAATTTCGCCGGGGCGCGCGGGGTCCTCGAGGAAGCCTGGAATCGGATCGATATCTCATAGTCCGGGGTGCGGTATCGATCCTTTGAAAATATTAGAGCGAGATGGTAGGAAGTCGTCGAAGGTAGAGGCACGAAAGCGTGAAATTGAATTACCGAAAGGAAATTTAGCGCGAAAGGGGCCGAGTGCAACTGAGCTTGCGATTTGCGATGATTTATCTCTGTCCGATGGGAAGATAAAGAGAGAGAGAGAGAGAGAGAGAGAGAGAGAGAGAGAACTGGAAGTCGAAGGGATTGAGAAAGATCGGGATTGGGATGTGCCGAATCGAAAGCCGAGTATCGTGAGGTGGTTGTCCGGCAGAGTCGGTTGAAAGGGAGAGCTTTTTCTCGCGCCTCGAGAAAGACTCCATAAAATGTGTGAATGCCTCTCTCGGGATTAGCCCCGTGACATTATAATGGAGATGAGAGCCAAGACTAATGGCGGCGTTGTGACCCGCAGCGTCGTCGACTGACGTAGCATTAATCAATGTCCCATACATCCTTGAAGAGTGCTTTCGCGCAAAGAGCATTTAGCCATGGGGACCCATGCTGGGCCGTGGTCTGGGTTGGGTTGGGCTGCACCGGGATCCACGGACCAGCGAATCGCGAGAAAATCGATCGAGCTTTTTACACGAATTTCTAATCGCGAAGAATCATCGTGGAATCAATGAGAGAATCAAGGAGGAAATCAACGATCGAGAGAGTCCGTGGACCATGGGGCACACTCTGGCACCGAAGAATAAGAGGGAGGATACGTTGCTCCTCCTCCTCTTCTTCTTTTTCTTCTTCTTCTTCCTCTTGGTCTTCGTCCTCTTCTGCCTCATCCTCGCGAGACCACCGAGTCGCCTCTCTCTCTCTCTCTCTCCCTATTAAAATTATGTACGAGCAGAAATACTGGTAGCCAGCGAAGGTGTTGAGCCAGCTTAGAGCAAAACTGGCAGAGGGAGAGTTTTAGCTCTGAAATCATTTCGTTAATTAGTTCCTTCCGCTGGAAGCAACAATGGACAGGGCGGGTCTTGTTAATTTATCGCGTAGCTGCTAATTCAGAACGCTCGCGCGTTCTGCCTTGGGAAAGTGTGAATTATGAGGCAACTTCGTGGCCCGCCAACGACTGATTCATTCTTCCATCGTCGTGCTCGTCGTCTTCGTCTTCGGTCGCCGCGTATCAACGAGCTTAATGCGAGCGGCCTAACGACTTAGCGGCATTATTCCACTACCGAGAAGGAAAGCCCAGGAAGGACCTCCCAAGTGTGTCCTTCTCCCCTCGGAACCCCGTACTCGAGGATGATTCACCCGATAAATAAAAAAGTCGACGTTTCGTCCGCGTTCTCAGAGACAAAATGCAAAAATCTTAAACGAGAGAAGGAGAGAGAGAGAGAGAGAGAGAGAGAGAGAGAACTTTCGCTGGGTACGTTCATCGCGAGGATTCCACGCGTTAAACGCGAGTCCGATTAGTTTCTCGTAGTTTTTCTCCTAGGGCCTACGGAATCTATTATCCGTTTCTCCTATTATTTATACGCAGCTCCGCCCAATCGGTTCCCGCATGATTTGCCACGGTGCGGAGTAAGTTCTCCCGCGAGCTTTCGATCCGTCACGACTCGCGGTGATGTTTCCAACCTTGGAGAAGACAAATCGAGAAGGCGGAGGAGATTCCACCGGCGCAGCGTGAGAAAGGGGCGAGTGTTCGCGCCGCGACTGTCAACCGTCGGTTGAGTTTCTCCTGGGGAAATTCGCTAGTCGCGTGGCAGCGGACGGTCGAGGAGAGACGGGGAAAGACGGGGAGAGACGCGGAGAGCGACTCGCGAACTTTGCGCCTGAAATTCCTCGAGTTTCCGAAACGGAGAACAGGAGGAAACCGGGTGATTCACTTTTCGAGATGGAACGGGACTCGCCGTAAAACGAATTTCGCAATTCCTGGTAAATGCGCGCGAGTGGACGAGTATGGCGTCGAGACAGAAATATCGACAGTTTGAGAATAAGTCTGTTAGCCACCTCCGCGCGCCTCCAGTTTTGGGCGTGTCGTAAATAAGAAAATTGTAGCGCGAGCTTGGAGTAGGCTCTCGGGCGACCCAGGGACGAAGTCGGAGTCGAAGTCGGAGACGGGGACGGGGATGGCGACGAAGTGACGGTGACGGCGACGGCGACGGTGACGGGGACGCCTACGGAAGTCTCGCGGTGAGCGAGAACTGGCACGCGCTCCTCAAGATTTACGAGCCCCTTTCCTGGCCCTGCACTCCGGTGCGTGCCCTCCTCCCCCCGCGACGAATCTCCAACTACCTGTTGTTCCCGCGCGGGAACAATGCGACTCGAGTACCTCCATCGAGGCACTCGGAACGGGCAACTTTTTGCCGATAAGAGACGCCTGAAACTTGACGAACCGATCGTCGTCGCTTACTCTCCGGCGTTAAATTCGCCGATACTTTGATACGTCGATGCTCTTTCAGGTACCTTCCAGGGGGAATTGGCCATCGTCGTTCCGCGGAACAAAGCGAGCGTTTTTTGGCACACGGTCGGCAAACTCTCCATTGTCCGGCACGAGGGACCCCTCCCCCTCCTCCTGCGATAAACCACTACAATTATCCTTGCGAGCATTAATTAGCTCATGAGTCGTTGAAATCATACTTTCTCCGACAATAAAACCCGCGATAGGTCGGCAAAACAGCGCGTGGAGATTTCACCTTTGTCAAGCGTCCTCACTTAAGCTGTCGAAAAATCGAAAGTTGCTCTTAAGTTCTCTCAGCTTGCCGAGGAGGACTTTGCCGAGGGGGGCAATTATGAAATTGATTCGCCAGTGCATCCCGGATGCTGCTGGTGCCATCTATTAAATGAGCCGGTTCTATCGGGATCCGCATAGTTGCATAACTTGTGTCGAGTATCGATACTCTGGGCCGTGGAGATAAAACCTGATAAAGCCGAACGAACGAACGAACGAACGAACCAACCAACCAACCAACCAACCAACCAACCAACCAACCAACCAACCAACGTACGAACTAACGAACGAGCAAGGTAGCGAAGGAACGAGGGAAAGAAAGAAAGAACGAAAGCATGCATGCGCGTGCAGGCCAGATAGGGGAAGGGAAGAAGGAAGAGAGAGTGGAAGGGGTAGATTCAAGGTGTGATGAGGCCGGTGCACCCAGACCGATGTCCGATAACGAACGCTGGCGCTTACTACTGGCAAAAAACCATTCCACTCCTTAACCAAGTCCTTCAAGGAAGCGCTCAAGGACAATCTCGAGAGTAATAGTTTTTGCTTTCGTCAAGCGTGCAAAAAAAAGAAGAAAAAAAAACCAGGAAAAATTAACGATCGTTTAAATTATCTCCGCACGAGCTGCAAGAAACGCTACCGGTACCGGTACCGGTACCGCCGCCGCCGTTGCCACACGTCTTTCATATCGAGTGTCACAGTTCATCTCCTATGGGTAATAAAAGTCAACGCGGGAGATTTCCGCAAGTTCGCCCGTTTTCTCGATCGAGCTCTCAGGAACTCGGCGCGTACTCTACTCCGAAACTAATGGGAGGGCGACAATGGAGTCTTTGAAGTTTTTCAGAGACGTTTAGAAATTTGCGCCGACACTTTCGCTGGTTCGGAGAGACTCGTGGCGGTCGAAGAAAGGGGAAGAAGAGTACAAAAAAAAGAAAAAAAAAAGAAGCTGAAAAAAGAATAAAAGAAAGGAAAAGCAGAGCGTAGGAATTAGGAGGAGGAGGAGGAGGAGGACACGGTAAATGAAGAATAATAATGGCGGACCGTGACAGTCTCGCGGTGAACATAGAAATTGTTCGGTTCGAGCACGCGGGTGACAAGAGTGCGTCATCAATCTCCGGGAAGTGGGGACCGTTGTTTGCACGTTCCTAAAGGTAAGGCAAGGTAAGGCAAGGCAAGGCGAAGCAAGGTAAGTCCCCGTTGCGCAATCGCCCGGTGGCGTCTTCGGCTTTTGACAGTGAAAGTGCGAAATCCGGCGAGAAGAAATCGCCAAGGATCGCCAACATCGTTACGCGTTAAATCTCAAACAATTCTGCGAGCCATAAATTTCTTCAGCTGCCTCGTTCTCGATATAGAGTCGATATCATAATTGTCGGCTCTAGATTTATCCGGCTATTTGTTTGATCGGGACGTCAACGCCTGGCGCGGATTTCCACGATAATGTGTCAAAACGCTATTTTCGGCGGAGCGTCCCCTGGAAATAGACGCGGATCGTGGAAAAACCTAATAATATCGTCCGCGTGCTATGGCGGTCGCTAGAAAAACTTTAGGTTCCTCAGCGTCAACACTGCCATCGCGATTTAGATCGCGCGGTTGCCTCGGAAATATTCGCGAGCGTGTATAAAGTCTCTCTCTCTCTCTCTCTCTCGCGAGGATCTTAGCAAAAAGATCTTTAAGGATTTTAATGAACTCCGTTAGTCGAGAGGAGGACGACCAGGGGAGTCTCACCGTTACGCGCGAATAAGGAGGGTGGACGAGGGGGGAGGAGGGGGGTGGAGAGGGAAGGAAAGGTGTAGTACAAGACGGCGGGTAGGTGGAAATAAGCGTTTGGCCAAATAAATCTTGCGATGCCGAGGCGAGTACAGCGAGCGAGGACGGTGAATTTCGAACGTTTGCCAAGTTTGCCGGTTGCGCGCAAAGCTGAAGAGGGAGGCGCTGAACATAGCGCGCGGAGCAAAGCGCAAAGCGGAGCCTAACCTTGTAACGGTCCTTTAACGGTCTACGCGTCGATAACGAACGATTCGCCAAGTCGATTCAGCCGATTCAGCCGATTCGGACGAGGCGCGGCTCCAACTCGGGTTCGGGTTCGGGTTCAGGTTCGGGCTCATGCTCCGGATCAGGCTCCGACTCCGACTCCGACTCCGATTCCGATTCCGAAAGACAAGCATTAATTAACTAGCTACGAGCACGGTGAAAGTAATTAAACCGGACACGAGGTACCTGCTTCACCGCTCCGGCAAATATGTCGGGCCTCATTGTCAGCCCTCGTGCTGACAACGAGAAAACGTAGATAAACGACGCTGAACCGATTAGCCGAGGAAAAAAGCTCGACACGGTGTTTACCAGTAGATAAACCTGATAGGTCTCTGCTCACCGTTCGTTCGGACCTTCCGTTTATCGAGCGATCGAAAGCTCGATCGGACCTTCGAATCGCTCCCGATACGGATGGACGCTCCTCTTTCGTTTCCCTTTTGCAAGTTCACTCGCCTCATTGTTTCGTCGACGCGGGCGTCGAACATTTTTTCCCGAAACAACGAGAGGTGGTGGTGGTGGTGGTGTCTCGGTGGTTCGTACGAAAGATCAGCGTAGATCGGAGCAAAGAGAGAGAGAGAGAGCTATTTTGGGGGAGGAGAAGATGAGAAAGAGGACCGTTAGCGGACAATGCGGTACCATCGGCAGCCAGTCTCTGACCCGATCGCTTCTATCTTCCAGCCAACCGAATCGAAAGGGCCATTAGGAAGAGGATAAGGTTCCCCGTACTCGCGTGGAAGCTTGAAATTTCGAACAGATGTATCATCGTCCAGGGCTAATTATTTAACGGTACGTCTTGAGCGGACAACACCCACTTCGGGTTCATTTCGGCTTCGACGACGATGACGAGAAACGAGAAACGAGAAACATTCCAACCTATTGACTTCGATCGTTGTTGCGTCGAATTGGCCCGGCGTCGAGCGCAAAGAAAACTCGTGGATAATTTAAAAGCGAATAAAAATCTCATTGTACCGGGTGGGTTTCCACATCGATCCGTCCGTCCGTCCGTCCGTCCGTCCGGTCAATAATAAATAAAGGCTACAGTTTCCATCAGTGCCCGAGCACAATAGATCTTTATTTAACTGGCGATTCAGATTTAATCAGGATGCAAAGTTCTTTGTGAGAGAGCGCGAGCGTTAACAATATAATCGTGATATCCCATAGGAGAGCAGACTTTTCTGTCGGAGGCATATTTAGCGGGAATGGTTGCTCGCGCGAGACAATATGCGGAAATCGTTTGATCCAAGCCGCGGGGTAGAAACCACCAAGCACCGAAAGCGAGGGGGAGGGGAGAGTAGGGACAATGAGAGATCTAGCATGGTGAGAGGGCGGACGACTAGCAACGGCTCGACTCGGCTTGGCCTGACTTGGCTTTGGCCACTTCTTTAATTTCTCCTTTGCTCGAAAGCGGCCAATTTTTCGCTTCGCGCGTATGCGATCCGATCGCGAAATCGCATTATCGCCGATACGGGCGTCAAACCGTCTGGCGAGAAATTTATTATAATCGCTCGAGAAAAATCGATGTTACGCGGGGGGAACACCCGCGCGTAACTGGCACAGGCGCCGAGGTTGATTGAAATCTCTCTCTCCCTCTCCCTCTCCCCGACCCGTGGATTTCCGTGGTACGAAAGCGTCGAATTGAGCGAGAGATCGGCAAAGTTAATGTTTTAATCCGCCATTGCCGGATCCTCGCTCCGCGACTTCCCCGTCTTCCATCGAGGACTTTCGGGAGGAGGTTTAACAAATGACCTTGGAAAGGCTGAGCGCGCGCATAATGGGCGCGCGTATCGTCGACGAACCGTTGGACCATCCAGGATAGCGTTCCCGAAGCGATCGCTACCCGAGGTAACTGTGATCGTGCTGACATTTTTAGTCGTTGTCATCAAACGGTACGCTTTGGAAGAATTTCGACACGGTCGTTGATGATATACGAGCCACATGCTTCCGAGGCCTGACTTATTGTTAGAGCGGGACGATCGAAAGGTTCTCTTCGATCCGTTGTGCCAGACAGACGTTTAAGAATGCGAACGGTCCAAAAGGCTCCTTGCGCAATGGCCAAAGCGTCTTCTTGGCACGGATAGCCCCGCGGAGCGCCACTCGGTCATTGAGCTGCTCCTACCACGAAACAATGCGCGTTCTTCCAAACGTCATCGAAGCATTCGCGATACCACTCGGTTTTCTTTCAGACTCCCTCGAGGAGCGTCTCACCAGGAGCTCGGGGGACCCTAGAAATTCCTCCTCCGCTCATTTATTATCCGGAGATGATCTCGAGAGCGCGAATGTAAAAGTTCCGAGAAAGTCCTAAACCGCAGAGGCGATGTCTTCGCGTGGTCCATAAATACAACGATATTCGTTTTAATGGCTGAGTTACGATAGTCCAAAGTATTTGGAGTAGAGTAAGTCGAGGTTTAACGAGGAGGATAACGGGGAATCCACCCCGTCGTGTAAAAGTTGAAAAGTCGAAGGAGGAACGTGAGAGACGAGAGACGAGACAGGAGGATCGGTCTCGCGAGGTGGGCGAGATTAGATTTAGAAATCGGTGAGTCCGCTCGAAATCGGTCGTTTAATCTTGGATCGGAAAAAAGGCGAGTTACTACTCGGATCGTTTAACTTAATAACCGCGCGGAGTATACGCGAGGAGGAGTCGAGGTGAAAGCATCCGGATTACCTCCAGCAAGGAACGTTAACATACTCCCTGAGCCATGAACAAACAACAATGGCTATCAACCAATTACCTGGCTGGCAATCTTTCGAGTGTTCAGGTACATTCGCTGATAAAGTTCTCAACAGCGGCCATCGGTTTACGACTCACTTTATACTCGCAACACAATACCTCCGAGAGAGAAAGCCTCTTTCTTCCTCTTTCCCGTCTCTCCCTGCCTCTCCCTCTTCGATTTTCTTCATTACCGTTCCCCTTCCCCGCGTTTCCCATACAGACCCTTTTCCCATGCATGCGATTCTTACGCGGATCTTTTAATCCCCTCGCGTTCGATCTCTCGTTTATTTTTGGCTCGCTCGATGCTGCTTTAATATTTCAGCATTTCGCAGGCCATTACCATCGGGAATGTCAGATGCGAATTGGAGCAGCCAAGAAATTGGCATGCTCGTGGCCGTCCTTCTAATTTTACTGCGAGACCGAGCACTCGGCTCCTCTTCGTTCCTCGTCGAGTCTCTCTTCCTACTCGTCTCTCCGCCGTTTGGTCGCGTCAATTTTCCTCTTCCCTCGATTTTCCCATGCTCTACCCGCCGTGTCACTGGCATGGCATGGCGTGGCGTGGCGCGGCGCATCGTGGCGGGATTCCCCGGGAAAACATCCGGCAAAACTTTGAAAACGTTCCGGCCGGATGCGCCGCTTACTATTTCGAGAGGAGAAAATGGCGGAAAATGCGCGTCGCGTCGCATCGCATCGCATGGCGTACGTCGGGCGAACACAATTACGCGGGCAGCCTCCGGTGCACCCGTAAGAATGCCATGACTAATGAATTTCCTGCAGCGGATTCCGGCCGATCGAACGCGTAAGGTGGTACAAGGAAAAATTCTTGTCGAGCAACATTATACGCGAAGCTGACGTGACGTTAATTATTCCGTCCAGCCTTTACTAGCGGAGGACAGAAATTCCAGAGCGGCGATTAACAGCGCGTTTATTGCGACATATGGCCGGGAATACTTGTCGCATTTATCGGGGACTGGGCTTCTCCTATGCCGTAACGGCGCGTTAATTAGAAAGATTCGAGAGCTTCTCATTTCCGGCCGTAGATTTAGCGCAAGCTTATCTGCCCGCTGTTTATCGGCACTCTCGGCATTTATCTCTGATTCCCCGAATGGCCGTTGGCTTCTCGAAGCTGCGTAATCCGATAACTCCATCAATGGGACTTCCTAGGAATCGGAGCTTGATGATGAGAGAGGAGGATGACGCGTCAACGACCTTGCGAGTCAACGGGGAGTCGCCCGATAATTGGATGAATTGGGATCGTTGTTTTCTCCTAGTTTGCGAGTTTGCGAGTTTGCGAGTCGCGCGTTTGCTCCATGGACGTGCCGAGGAAACGTTCTGGCTGAGAAAACATTGTCGGTCGAGAGAGCGGGAGTTAGCCGCGCGTTATCGTTACGCGTCGCGACACAACGCGACACGTAGATATGCGAAACGAGAGCATTCGGCTGCGCCACTTCTAACATCCAGCTGCTACGGCAAGCTTTGTTCGCGCGCGAACAACGCAATAAACAAGTGGTTCCCTGCCTATTTTCAGCACGCGCTGAATGCTCGCTGTCTTATCACCGAGGAATGTGGCCCTGACGCACCTGACTAACCAATCGACTAATTAAGCAAGCAGCAGCGCCTTACGCTCTTTCGCTGTATTTCTCTGCAAGCTTCCGGCAAAGAGAGACGAAGACAGAGAGAGAGAGAGAGAGAGAGAGAGAGAGTCAACGTTTGGCAGACGTAAAACGCGTTACTCGAGAAACCATTGAGAGAGGCCGTAAATCTTCGGAAAAACGATACTGGCTTCGAAGCCACGAAAGGGCTTGGGCTTGTGCAGTGTTTGAGCAAAACGATGCCGCTGGCCAAGTTAGAAGGCGGCGCAGGAAACGGATTGATCCTCATTGACCGTTTCATTCGACCCGGTTGACCCCCTCGGCAAACCCCGCTCCTCCGACTATAAGAGAGTAAGCTCGGCTAGGTACACTTTAGCCTGTGCTAGAAGGACGCCGATATCCCTCCGAGCACTGCGGAGAATCACGTACATGTATTAAATTTCAACTTTCACCCTAGACATAAATGATTATAAGTCGAGTTTTCTTAATGGCGCATTCACCCATCGAAGAATCGATTTTCTTCTCTCTCAGCGACCAGAATCTTTTGCATTTTTCACAAAGAGGGAGAGAGAGAGAGAGAGAGAGAGAGAGATTAGCGCTAATAGGCTCATTGTCTCGGATGTGCGAATGTGCTCTCTCCCCCCTCTCCCCCTCTCCCCTCTCCTCTTTTATCAGATTTATAAGTTTACCTCCCTCCACTTTACTCCCTCGTGCTCTTTCGGGATAGTCCTAAAGAAGCTGTTATTTCGTCCTGTTCCATTATATTCGAGGGGGAGGGTCTCTACCCACCCCTAGGGTGGATAAGGCGAGGATAAGAGCCTGGGATACGCGCACATTGGGAGTTACGCGTATGCATGTATTAAATTTCAACTCTCACCCGCGCGAAGAACCTCCGGTGCAAGGTGCAGCGCGATTCGACCTTCGACCTTGGAGTCACGACTGCAAGAGCGTCCTACCGAAGAATACCGTTTCTTGCCTTGTGATTGATGCGTTCGAGGATAAGCAACTCAGCGAATCGCGGGAGTCTCGGCTCCAAAGCGTCCGCGCGAAATTCCTTGAAATCAGCGGAATCGCTGTTTCGCCAAGATCCGCCGGATTCCGCTGACGATGCAACCGCTGGAAAAGCAATCGATGCGACCCTCGCATCCTCCCACGATGCTGTTGTTGTTATTGTTTATCGCGTTGTCGTAGTTGTTGTTATCGCATCCGTTGTCGTTGTTGTTGTCGTTACCCGGCTTGTAATTCGAATCGACTTTATTGCTACAGCGAAATTTCATCAGGGCCTCGTCGGAATTGGTACGGTCCCAGGAATGTTGCATTCTGCAAGTTTCGTTGCTGAGGAGACAAGTTGAATCGGATGTAGCGCTCGCGAGCGACATTGTCTCCACGAAGCGACGTTTCGTAGCGATAAATCGGCGACGAGACATCGGTTTATCGGTACACCCGTATCGTTTGTCTTCGGGGAATTCCGGTCGGGAGAGGCAAGGTTGGAGGGAGGGAGGAAGGTGCAGGGAGGAAGAAAGCCCTCGGGGAGGACACGCAGAAGGTAAGGTAATATGAGAGTCGCGCAGCCTACGAGAAATTCTCTAGCGGCTTAAAGACGACTTGCAACTTCTCCACGACCTACGACGAGTCTCCGTCTCTCCTCCATGGTGCTCCACACCACCACCACCACCACCACCACCACCACCACCACCAACATGGAAATTCTAAACCCGGCCACGTTTTCAGCTCTTGTAGCTGTCTTCTCGTGCTGTCGTTATCCGAGTTTCCGATCGGTGAGCAGATTGCCCGTAAAAGTCGGAAATCCAAAGCGCTTTCGACGTTCCGTTTCCTCCGTGTGTTCGGGGGAAAAGGCTCCGTCTACATTTTCGCGCTAATATAAAATGAGGAAGGCGAACTCAATGCGAGTCTCGCGATAATCCTCGATTTAATAAACTACCGGTTATAAAGGCCGTTCCACTAAATAAGCGCAATAAAGGTTTAAGCTTATCTTATGGAGCACCACCACCACCACCACCATAGCCATCGCCATCGCCACATCGGATACCTCCGGGTGTCCGGGTGTCCGTAAATACCTTTATAGAAACAGTGCGGGTATTTACGAACGCACGGGGCTACTTACCGCCTAAGCTTTATGAGAGACTTTCGATTTATGCTTCAGGAAGCCAGAAGCACTGTGTCTCGGGAGCACCTCATCCCTGAGGATTAACATCTCCAACGTTCACCATCGCTGGACTCGCTCACTTTTCCTCGATCGGCTGAAAATCGCTGCTGCGTCTGCTGATTTTGCCGTTTGCCACTTCGTTAGAGGCTTCGTCGTGCTGAGCGAAGCGCATCGAGCTTATTATTTCTGGTGGTCTCGCTAGAGCGTGTGTTGTCACTCTTGAAGCCTTGACCTGGATGCCTCGATGCTAAACTGTTACTCGGCTGAGCCGTGTCGCTCGAGAGAAAGGGGAGAACAGGATCATGGGGTGTTTTAATGACGACACATTTTCTCAGATTTAACGAAAGAATTTTATTCTTCTCATGAATTTACGATAACAAGTGACTAGCACTTAGATATTGATGCAACGATCGATGTTACCAAAATTTTCAATGTCTTCGGAGAGGCGATGACAGAGTCCAAAGAGAGGGAAAGAGAGAGAGAGAGAGAGATAAACATTCATCATCCGCACGGGGCTCAATTTCACTTGTGGAATGTACGTATGAAAATCTGACTTGCGCGTAATCTCTGGTCTGCTCTCGGGTCGTGTGAACTATATGGTTTTCTATTGAGATTAATGTAAATTACGCTCATTAACAGAAGGCACTGGCACAACCGACGTAAACCTTAAATTAGTCGCAGCTATCTAAATTAACATGCATCTCTGCTACTTCGTGACTCACTAGCTCAATTGGCAACACCTCGAAAAACACATTGGAGGAATACACCGTCTTTCGTTTCACATATTCTGTTCTCTCTCTCTCTCTCTCTCTCTCTCTTCATCCTCTCTGTCCGTCTTTCCTTCCCTCAGCCAAATAATCTCAAATATTACTCAATATTATCTCTCTGAAATTCTCCCCTCTCCTTACGGTAGTAATAAGTAAATATGTGCGCTTTTTACACTTATTCTCTACAGTTTTAGGAACATTAAGATTTTCGCCTACCACGCGTTAATAGTAATACGTTAGCCGTTTCGAATAAGGTACACTTACGGGATCTTAAAAATAAGAGGATTTCGCCGAGTCGGGACCGTTCGCGACATAGAAAATCATCGTGGAAGGAATTTCACAGGGATCCTCTGCTTCTTCTTCTTCCTCTTCTTCTTTTCCTTTTTGAAAGACAAGTGGGTATCTCTCGTTCGAGAAGGACACGGGACTAAAACTCTCCAAACTCGTCTCCACAAGTGTTCATGAATATGCGCGAGCGTGTGTGTATTTTTCCGAGCAAACCGAGAGACGAGCCGAAGATCGGTCGTTTTTAGCTCGTGATACCGCGGATACGGAACGAGTGGTGGCGGTTGATCGATGCTAATTCGAAGGTCGCTTAATAATCTGCGAAATTTCAACGAGAGAACGTCTCGCGGGAATGTGCAAGAATCCCTCTTTACCCCCCCCCCCCCCCCTCTCTCTCACTCTTCATCCGATGCGTTTCATCCTCGCGTTTGAACGTATATAAAAAAATCGGACGTGTAAAAAGCGATCGATTTTTCCCATTGGTCGAGGCAACCGTGTGTCCTTTTCCACGACCGTACAGACAAAACGCGTCACTGTTCTCACGGGTCCTTCGTTCTCCGCGAAGTGATCGAATAGAACTTTGCACTCTTCCGTTGACGCGAATGTCAGCCGAGCGTCGCGTGTTCCAATCGGCACTTGACACCATTAGAGGCAGGTCGTCGATTGTTCACTGTCATTTTCTCTATGCTAGTTCTGTCGCGAACGTAACAGGCACATTATTGTTCTCCCTGGACGTTTCATCGTCTTCTTCTTCTTCATCTTCTTCATCTTCTTCACCTTCTCGCACCCTCCCATCCGAAGGAGCGCCGGCGGGGATTGGGGTAGGATGGGGGGGGGGGGGCTGAGCCAAGTCATCACCCCCTTGCAAAGTTTCGAGAGGAAAAGCACGTTCGTCAGTTTCCTTTCGCTCTCAAGGAGTCACGGGGGAATCGTTCCGAGGAGCGGCGAATCGATCGCTGTTCACCGATTGGCGTAGACGTTGCTGCTGAGAACGACGACGTCGGTCCTGCGACCAGGATCGTCGCGGCCACCGAGTAGGAGGGCGCAGAGAAGGCGTCATATGCTCAGAGATGGCCTCTTCTTGCGGTCCTTGGTCGTGTTCTTGCCGAAGATCGTACCGAGGACCCTGGAGACCGAGTGCACCCCGAGCTTCCTCCGGATCGGCAGTGCCCGCAGCAGCTGGACCGATCTCGCCTCCCGCAGGAGGGCCTGGAAGGCCAAGGCTGCTCCCGCGGGACTCTCCGCTGCGCTAACTTCGTAGAACTGGCAGCCGTGCGCCAGGCTGAGCTGCTGACCTTCATCCACGCACACTTCCCTGCAACAAAAACTCGTTCCTCAGGAACAAAAACTCTCCTCCTGGCCTATTCTCGCTGAACCTACATTAACCCTAACTACGCTCCACTCCTTAAGACTTTTTCTCCTTTTTCTCCCCTCTCTCCCTCTCTTTGTTTTTCTCCATTTAACACGCTCTTCTTTTCTTGCCGCTTTAATCATCCGACGCTAGAAGACCTAGAGACTCCCCTCGAATCTTTTATCGTGCTTTTTTGCCAAAGCCACTTTCCCGCGCGTCTATTCCTTCCAGTTAGGTCGCTAGAGAGCTGCTGCTGCTGCTGCTTGCTACTACCACGCATCACCAGGACGTACCGGAGCTACCAAGGAACGAGAGAGAGAGAGAGAGAGAGAGAGAGAGAGAGAGAGAGAGAGAGAGAGAGAGAGAGTCTCTCGGGCCTAATGAGAATTCGGAGAGTTCCTCACTCGCGCTCCTGACAAATTCCTGCTCCTGAAATCCGCCACTCCGAGGGAGAGGGGACTTCCGGTATCCGCGAGCCACATCGGTTCTTCATTAGGAATGCGCGAGAGATCGAGGATGAACCGAAACGGAATTTAACGCCCACCGAGAGCGACTCCGCGAGAAGTATTCTAATAATAGGCTGGGGAACGTCTCGATGATTCACGGGACGCAATAATAAACCCCCGGTGGAAAGGAAAGGATTTTTCGCGTAGGCACAATTTTAATTGCGGTTTCCGTTGGTTCGACGTCGATTCAGAGGTAGGTGACTCGCGTGCCACCGGAAAAATAGCAGAGCGAGTATCAGCGATCCAATAAACTGGGCCCGGACGTCAGAAATAAGCCGGGAGTTTTACGAGCGCTACAAAATGAGCGCGGCAGTCCATTCATTTCGAGGTACGCGCGGTAGGTTGTAGCGGAGATTAAATGTGCGCGAATCGTCCGGAGCGGAAGTCGCCAAGGTCCGCGGGCCAGCGGCTGATTTAAATCTGATTTAATTCTCGCCCTCGTGCGAAAACCACCGGTGCAAAGACGGAGAGTCGTCGCATCCCGCCGTTGGTGGGAGCGAACCGAAATGAGAGGAACGGAAGGGAAAGGAAGGGAAAGGCGAGGAAAGGCAGGGAGAGACGAGGAAGAGAAGGGAAGAAACGATGATCCCGATGTTTCTGACATTCTGACCAGAGAGACTTGTGCCGCTGCTCGCTCGATTTAACCTTTAAGTCTCGACGGACTCGTACCACCGAGGCAGCTCTGCAGTTTCAGGTCGAAAAATCAGGTAGAAAAAGACCAGGACGAGATCTGTCGTGAAGCGAACGACAGGGTGGTATCCGGTAGCGGTTTTTATCCTCTTAATGGACTTCATAAAGATTAAAACCCGCTGCCTGGCTACCGTGCAACTAGTTATCTCCTCGAATTCTCGCATGCATAGGCTCATCTCGAAATAGCAGACGACAAGAAATATTTCATCGTATTGACAGCGGGGTGAAGAGGGACGGGAAAAGAGAGAGAGAGAGAGAGAGAGAGAAGGAACGAAGAGAAGAGGCTCCCCGTGGAAGGGCATTCTATCGCTTCTCGACATTTCAATCGCGCGCCAACAATGAAAGGGGAATGATTTTCTCATGGTCTCTCGGGGAGAGAACCTCATTGCGGAGAATATCCGAGTCATTAGAGTGACTCTCGAGAGCCGTGAGTTTATCGACACTTACCGTGCATGATCCAGATCTCTCTTGTTGCCAAGAAGAAGAGCGGTAAAGTAGGATGGTAATCGTAGGTCCGCCAGTTGCTTCAAAAGACCACGAGCCTCTTGAAAACTCCTCTTGCACGTCACGCTGTAGACAACAACGAAGGCCTCGCCCCACCTGATGTGCGAGTACAGGCATCCGTTTTCCTGCAATCGGCGCAAAGAAACAAGAAAACACCTAAATTGAAGAAATGGATCGAGCGATAAATGGCGAAACGGAGAAATAGAGGAATAAAGAAATGAGCTCAAGACAGCGCGAGCCTCTTTAATTAGCCGCACGCGCATATTCCGTGGCACATGCTTGGCAAAACTTGTTATCGCGACCGAGATACTCATTGAAATAATTTAACACGTCCGATTCAGCCTCGAAGGTGCGCGCAACCATAAAAACCCGTCATTTTTCTCTCCCTGTAATTATCGATTTACTTTTACCGAGTCGTTTCATGAGGTCGATGCAAATTCGTATTGTGCAAGCGAGCATGGAGTTCCAGAGGGTTTCTCTCTCTCTCTCTCTCTCTCTCTCTCTCTCTTTTAGCGAAACCAACCACTGACCGGCGATACGACTTTCGAAATATCACCGAGGAAGCGTTCGTCGAGACGTCCTGGGAGCGCGAAAACTCCCGGGGATGGCCGCCGTAGGACAAACAATGGAGAGCGGCTCCATCGGGCAGCTCGTAAAAGCTCCGGCAAAAAGTTAGCGCCGGACTTTTAACGAAGGGAGCGACGAGCCTCGACGGCAGAGCATCGATAGGTCGAAATGTGCGCGAGATTGTCCTTTTGCACATTCGAAATCGATTCGGGTGGGCGATAACTGCGCGAGGACTCTCAACGCACCCACGCGCATCTCTCTAGGTGCAATAAGACCGCGATAAGTAGCTCCACCATAGATTCCCCATTGCCCTTGCGCAAGGGAACCACTTTCGACGCTCGATGGTAACGTTGTAATTGTAGGAGGTTTTCGCGTTTTTGCCCTTCCGCGTCGAGATACCGCGAAACTCTGCGATCTTATCCAGACGATGATGATGATGATGATGATGACGACGACGATGATGATGATGATGCTCGTCGCTCGTCGCTCGATGATGGCTGATAGACGCGATGCTTTTGAGAGAGAGAGAGAGAGAGAGAAGAAAGCAGCCACACCCGTTGGGAGCCGATGCTATTACTCGACTACCACTGACAATGAGTTACAGCGTTATTATACGGGACTTTTATCCCTAACCGATTCCTACCGGGTTCACCTCTGAGGTTCACTGTAACTTATCGCCCATATAACGAACACGCGCCTGTCATATTCCGGAATAGCGCAAGAAGCTCTACATTCCTCTCAACGGTAAAACCATTCAACACCGGCCAGGGTGCGGAGTGGAGGCGGGAGAGAGCGGGAGTGGACGCAAAATTGCGAGAACTCTTCATTGTTTTATCCTCCCCCTCCCCCGGATGTCTGTCTTCGGGGGTGGAAGATCGGTGAGGGAGAGAGGGAGAGTTCGCGCGCGCCGAGCAATAATGGATAGTAAATTACTCGTAAAAGACGAGGGGAGAGGGAGAGACCATTCCGCCAGCTGCAGAGTCTCGCTGTGATCCCAGAAGGAGAAAAGGAGATGGTCGGTTCAGTTCCTCGGTTCGCCTCTATCTAGGAGAGCCCCCGATAAGATATTCCTCGCCAGGCACCTACAGGTGAGCGACTCTAATTTACGAGTTAAGATCAAATGCATCCCGATCGTGCTAACGGTTACTTTTATCATATCCACGTTTAGCGAGCATGCCTTCCTTCGCTTCGTGACCATAACTCACGAAATTTATTTCACCGTCCACTCATTCTTCCGCGCCGTCGTCCTCCATTGACCGCACTTTGTTAAGAGTCGCGAGCGATGCTCCAAATTCTTCGCGTTTTCCAACTACCTACAGTTTTTTTTTTTTGCAATTTTGCTGCTTTGCCGTTTTATCGAAAAAGAAGAGGAGGAGGAGGAGGAGGAGGAAAAAGAAGACGAAAGGATGACGTTGGTCAGAGTTCCACGAGTCGCTTGACGAATTATGGTCGTACCTCCATTCCTACCGTGCGCGCGTGCGTGTGTGTGGGATAACGCGCATCGGACACTTTATATTAGAATTTATAATGGTACACACAGGGGTTCCGCGCAATCGTTCTGCTCGGCGTTGTGTATCGCGATAAATAGAATTAGCATATGCATAATTACTACACGCTCGTAAAGCGCGCACGGCTCGACAGCAATAATTCTTGTATAGATCGTTGCTTTTATTCCTGCTGATAATGCCAGGAGAATTTGTAGAGGAGAACCGTTATTACGAAAAGTTCGAGCCGAGAGAGAGAGAGAGAGAGAGAGGAGAGGAAGATTAGTAAATCTTAATGATTTTTACCGTCGCGCACTTTATGCAACGACAGCGGCAGCGGCAGCGGCAGCAGCAGCAGCAGTAACGACAACAATAAAAAGTACAATTATTTGACAATCGTCAGAGGCGACGAGGTTATTTTTGGAATGAAAAACACGAGCGAATGGCGTGGGTGTTTGTACATCTGTGCAATCCCAGAGAAGCCAAGATAAGAGACGAGAGGAGAAGAGAGGAGAAAAGAAGAGAGGTTGGTTGGTAGGTAGGTAGGTGCGTTTCGGTGTCAGTCGGATGTGATTCCCTGAAGGCTGGCCGAGGACTCGAAAGCAGAGCCTGCACATCCGGTTCGGCAGAAACGAAACGCGCGGAATAAGCGGCCGAGCAGATTCACGATGCTTAAAGTGATTTATGGAATTATTAATCGGAGGATTCGTTCTCGAGCTGTTAGCTTCGAAACGGGCTCCCTCTCCCCCATCCCCCATTTTCTCCTTCCCGCCTCCCTCCCATCGCGTGGACAAGACGCGTGCTTAATTATCAATTAGCCAGGAGGCTGCAAAAAGGAGTCGTAATCGCAATTGCGAACCGGTCCCCCATCTCGGCGTGGTAGAGACGCGCCTCGACGCATCATCCTCACGCACAAGGAGGAACAATGAAAAATGGAGAATTGGGCAAGTGGGTCAGAGCGCGATCCGTTCCGTTCTGTTCCGCTTCATTCCGCTCCCCCTCTCCCCCCTTCGCCGCGCGGAGAGAACTCAAAAGAAAATCAGATCGAATTTCTAGCAAAAGCGAAGGCACGCGCGCGATACCGCGTTCCAAAACTCCGGAATCCTCGATCGCGTTTCTGTGGCGGGGGTGGGGGTAAGGGGAGGCTGAGAGAATTTTAATCGGGAATCCAATCGGAACATCGGCGATTCTCGAGCGTGCGCCCCGGGGAAGTCGCCGCCGCGACGAGAACTTACGGCCCGTTGCCGCTTGAAGTCTCGATAGCGAGGATCGGGTTAACGGCGAATTATTCGGAGATTAGAGGTCGTTTGGTCAACGGCTTATGCGAGCTTGCAAACTCTCTGTTCCAAGGCCAGATACGCGCGGCGGAGGTGCTCGTTGTCGCCTCTTGGACGGTGCCGAGGTGTTGCTCGTGCGCGCGCGCGGCACTCGATATCTCTCGGGACTCTTAGAAATTTGCATATTCGAGAGAAGTTTGCGGGAGAAAAGGGAAAAGGCGAGAGTCGGCCCAGGGGAAATGAAATTCCCTCGTGTCCGTTGAAAGATAACGGCGGCGGACCTCTCGACGCGAGTGGATAATTGGTAAGAGATTGTGCGCGCCGCGTGCTCTCCCCGCTCTATGATTACGCTCTTTACGCTGTTTGCGCTCTCCGCGCGATGCCATTGCGATTTTACTGCGTTCTACGTGATCTCGAAAAATTAATCGACGTTCCCCCCACCCCCGCCCCCGTAGCCCATCGACGAATATGAACCATCGATAAGGAAAATTGAGGCGGAGAGCTCGTGCGGCAATCTCAAACAAGACTTTATGCGCATACATACAAATCGTTGGCATGGCTTCCTGCATCGCTGTTATTTATTGAATCTATACGCTAACGGTACATGCATCCTTACGTGCTACGTGCAGCTCCACTGGAGACCGCCGCATTGTTTACAGTGCACGTCCCGCTGCACGCTACAAATCCACTCTGGCGCGAAATTTATGTGCATCGGAAGTTAATTAAGGTCGAAACCTAATGCCGTCTACCATCAGCTTTATCCGCGCGCGGGTTTTGGATCTTCTGGTCGGATCGGGCAGGTGTTTCGAAAGAGAGAGAGGGGGGGGGGGGGGTGGCAGACAAATCGATAATTACAGACCGCGGGATTGGCAGCGGGAACTCGTTTGCCAAAAACAATTCGGCCAGTCTTCCTTGGAAGAGGTCGGAAAGTGAATAAACGGCAAGCGAAGGAAGGGGGGTGGAGGGGGGAGAGATTCCGTGCACCGGCTGGAAGGAAGGGCGTGCACCTGCCGCTTCGGATTCTATCCGGGCTGATCCCGTGACTCGTCATGACAAAACATCTGCCACGGGTCATCGATTCGATCCTGACCTTCCTTAACTCGAATCTTTCCTCGACGGAGTTTCAGGTCAGTCCTCGCGCTCCCGCTGCCCTGACCTTCCTTAATTCCGACTATACTGGAACGCCGAGAACCGTCCCTCTCGACTCCGTTTCTTAGGCTTTTCCGCCGCGAGTGTCCGGTGATGAGCCAGCCAGGAACAACCAAGTCATCTTCTTCTGCTTTTCCGCGCTTCTACTGAAAATACCCCCCCGCGCGCGCGCGCGAGGGGAATTTACCGGTTGCGAACCGATTTCGCGAGAATGGGAGGAGAGAACGAGAGAGGAGCAACTCGCAAGGTAAAAATAGAAGGTAGGGACAAACTCGTGTTGTTGGCGAATACAAGTTTCGGTGGAAGCTGGGGATCGTGTTTTTAGAGAAGCTGCGCCGCCACCACTTCTCGCATCGGGGAAGGGGAGGAAGCTGGAGAAAGACAGAGAGAGAGAGAGAGAGAGAGAGAGAGGGTGCGGTTAGGAGGCAAAGATGAGAGTGCACGCGCGCCATTTCGCTGTTTTGCCAGAGGCTGGACGCATGACGGACACGAACCTTAAGGGCCCGGAGCGTCCCGTTGAAAGAAGATATATTTAGACTACGGCAAACTCTTACCTGGACCGACAGCCGGCTGAATCCTCGACTGAAGTGTCGACTGGCGAATTCTGCCAAGAAATTTGCCAAAGCATTGTTGCACCGACGTGGAATTTATCGCTTGTTAGAAACGAGCGGGTAGATAACTTGTAATACGATAAATCAGACGCGCGTTAAATCACCGCGTCAAACGGCTAAGTCTATTTCTTAATAAATCTATCCGTGAGTGACGCGAAGCCACTATTCTCAGCGCGCGCGCGTGCACGCACGCACGCACTCACGCACGCGTGAGATATTTGCTTGTCCCCACGGGAGATACAGCTGTAAACGCTCGCACTTTGCCTGGGCGTGTTCGGTAAACATTCGAGTGGAAGAGGAAGAGGAATAGGAATAGGAAGAGGAAGAGGAAGAGGAAGAGAAGGAGAGAGGGGGACGCTGGGAAGCAATGACCTTGGGGTATCTCGAAATGACACTGCGAGACTTACCTCGCACCGGGAGGTGTCCAGTATCTCCACCTCGGTGGTGACGTTGTCGATGGTGATGCTGTGCCTGTAGAGGAAATCTGCAAAAGAGAAAAAGAAGTGAACTCTCTTTAGATTCGAGCGCGTTGCTCGTGGAGCGGGATCTCGAGTCCCGCGACAAGGTCGGCGTCGAATCACTCGAGCACGTTTCATTAATATCCGCATTGCTCGCGAGTGCACATCGTCGTTTAACGAGGGCTTTTAGGATATTAAATGTAATGGCTTGTAATGCGCGTCCTGTCAGACTTGTCAGAATCTCTCGCGGCAACCGGACCACGAGAACAGGACGCGCTTTGCAAGAAAATACGAGGAGCGGAACGGAGCGAAGCGGAGTGCGGTCGTCGCACGCACGCGATGCGAACTGGACCCACGCGAGGGAGGAAGGGGGTGGAAAGGGGAAACGTCCTCCAATTTCGTTAGAGGCTAAAGAAAAGTAAAAACCAGCTTCGACTTCTCGTCGATTCCTCGTGTCTCTCCCTCTCCCTCACTCTCCCTATCTCTTTCTCTCCCTTTCCCCCCGTTGCCTTCGGGTAATGAGACTTTAATGGATCGGACGTGAAATAGTGGAGGGAGCCAAATTTCACGCAGCCAGGGGAGACAGGGGCCTTACGGGTGCGATCCGCGATGCTGCGTGCAGGTTGACGAGACAATACGGTGGTGATAAGTGCACGATAAATAAACTCATAAACACCTCGTTGCCAGCTGCCAACTAGCCATCCGTGGAAATAAGCAAATAAGGATGCTCGTTACATTAGCAGCCGTTGCACTCGAGGAAGTTTTATTGTCGGACAATAGAGGGAGAGAAACGATTTCAGCAGAATTGCCTGGGAAAATTTATAGCGTGCTCTCGGAGGAAGAACCCTAAAGAGAGTCATAGAGAGAGAGAGAGAGAGAGGTGGAAGAGAGAACTCGACGAGAAACACATAAAAGCAATGGGGCCACCGCGACGACGCGCTCTCCTCTGATTTTCTCGCGTTTTTCTTCCTTCGATAGCTTCTCTCGAATTCTCCGATCGACCTGGCTTCTCTCTCCCTCCGGGGAGGGGTCGGGGGGTAAGGTTCGCGATACGAGGAAAGAGAAGGGGCTCGCGGGAGGAAAAGGGAAAAGCTGGCTGGCTGGCTGGCTGGATGGCTGGAAGAGTCCTTGAAATTGATAAGTATCATCTCCGTAATGATTCCCTGGCTCGACTATCCACTATGATGAATCGAGATCGAAACTCGTAATTCCCTCGAAGCGTTTATCGCGAGTTCCAATGCATTCCCATCCCGCGAGCAGCCCATCGGAAGGTAAAGGTCCGCTTTCTAAATCATTGCCTCGAATCATTCCACGCAGTGATCGATGTAAGAAGGAGGAAGCGGCTGATTTGCATTGTTAATCGAGATTCGAGTAGTCCCGTGCCCGGCATTTCCTCGCTCGACCGCTCTCTCGTCGTCACGGAACTCGCGAAGAAAGATCGTCCCTCCCCCCCGCCTCCTCCCTTGGCAAAAAACCAGATTTTATTCGGCGTCTCATTGAGCGCGAGGAGTCGCAGAACCCGCACGGCTCGTCGAGAGGAATTCAGGCTAAGGTATAAAAGAAGCCCGAGATGGGGTAGGGGGAAGGGAGGGGAGGGGGGACTTTCTTCCGGGACCGCTCAATCTTTTTTCTCGGTAGAATTCGCGCACATGGCGCCTTTGAGATGTCTCAAGGGGGTTCCTCGCGATTACACGAGTATCAACGGACCGAGTCTCTCCTGGACGTGGGAGTGGGAGGGGGAGGGAGGGAGGCAAGCAGGGTGTTGGGCTGGAAGGGCGGAGATTTAAACACTCGATATGAAATAGAGCCTATGGGGAGGGTCCGCAGAATGCAGATCTCTCTCATAACTCACGCTCGCTACCTCGCCATAATAATTGCCGTGCACGCCCGTAGATGTATGAGCTATGATGCTCGCTCTCTCGGATAGACATTTGAAAAATTTCACATCTCTCGACGCATAACCCGACGACGCTCTGTCCCTCGCATCGAACTCTCCTGCTCCGACGGGGCAAATGGATTTTGCAGCTCCGGAGAGACAGACGCGCGATGGTCGCGTGAAAAATTCACTTACCACTCGTGGAACTGTACTCCCCGATGTATCGTCTCGTTAAATATCGCACCACCACAGCTGAAACAGTAGAAGAAGAAAAAAAACATTGAATTAAAAGACGGGCGATGCCGAATCAAGGGGCGACAGGTACACGGACGCGGAGCGTGTACCGTTGAAATTTTCAACGATCGGTATCGGAGTAGCGGCAGACAGACGCGTCTCGAATGCGGTGCGAATCTCGGGAGGAGAGTGCAGCTATGAAATATGAAGTAAAGGGAAAAGCGTCTAGACGGGTCTCGCGTATACGACCTGGCTGATATACTCGTATTTCGCATTGTTCACCGACCGACCGACCGACCGACCGACCGACCGACCGCCTGGCTCGACGAGGAACGCGGGAGAGCCGAGAGCTTCGAGTTAAGTGATACGAGATCTGACGTTGGGGATTTAATTGAATTTTCTGGAGGCCAGACTACGCGGCAAGATCATCCGTCATTAATCGCGATAAAAAGTATTCTCTTACAGAGGAGGTACGAGACAACAGCACACCTCCTGTCGACGGCCCAATCAAGTGCGCCAACTTTTCCTCCTCCTCCGCCTCTTCTTCCACTTCTTCGACCACTGCTGCTGATACTACTACTACTATTACTACTTTTAATACTACCACCGTCACTCCACCTCTCCCATTGCGAATCTAGAAGCGAGCACTCGCCTTCGCAAGTTCGAAGGCTGCAATTTGGCGGAAGATTGCGCCTGGCGAATCGACGCGTAATTGTTACAGGTTGAAAGTTCCTGACACCGTGTGCGCAACACCTCGAAAAATATCCCATGGCCAGTCGATAAGTGGTGTGCGCGCATTAAGCAGATGAGACGGCGAGATACACGCACGATCGCTAAAAGAACTTGCCGAAATCTCCTCTCGAATCTCACGCGTGCTCCGCGTTATCGCGATATTACACGGATTATCCCGCGATCATTTTTTCACGGAGATTACACGGCCGGTCGTGTTACCCGGCTTGTGATTACCACTCATATTCGGCAAATAGCCCAGCGAGTTCCGAATTGGAGCTCCATTTTCGTCCCTTCTCATTTTCACCCCCCACCCCCCTCCTCCGCGAAATACATCGAAGTTCCTCGATGGTCGATAGTTCCTCCTCCTCCGTTGTGCCACGTAGATTCGTTTTATGCTCGGACTCCGATCGATTCCATAATTGTAAAGGGGCGTGGAGGGAGAGGGGGGGGGGGGGGAGAGATCTATCGGAGAGTATCGTAGCGCGCGCGTGTATCGTACGAGTCGACTCGGACAGGGCTGAAATCGAGCGCACGTCGATGTTGCATTCCCTCCAGCCGTGTCCCCGCCAACTTTTGCCAAGTAACGAAGAAATTTATGAAGCGTGTCTCGTCGTTACCGCTATAGTTCGTTACACTTTAGGAATGCCCGGCCATAGCGGAGGACAAAGGGAAACGCACGCGCGCGCGCGCGCGGATGAATATTTATTGCGAGAGTGTGACACGCGCGCCGCCGTCGACGACTCGATCGAAAATATTAAGTTCAAGCTGTATTTGGATGTGTGCGACTGTGGACGATTGCGAAAAAACGATTGCGAGCCTACAGTTAAGAAAGGCGACTGTGACCGCATCGCTCCTATTATCGTCTCCCTCCTCCCCTTCCCGCCAGAACTCTGACAGTCGCGAGCAGCGCTTTTTCTTTTCTTTTTCGGGGCGACAAACGGCGAGTGATTCGGCCGAAATGAATTTATGAACATATCGGAGCACGCGGAGTCTCCGCAGACTTCCAATTGCTGCCTCAATGAGCATTAACGCAAACAAATGGCCGCCGCGATGGCAATTGATGTTCCCGCCATGAGCGTCGTCCGTAATCTCGGCGCGTAATTGACGAAATTATCGAAAATTCAAGCGTTCGGGCTGCACGTGCGTTCTGCGATCGCGGGGAGGGGGTGGGGTGGGGTGGGAATCGATTTTCTGGAGGCGCGTACGTCGGATCGAGTGTCGTCGGGGGTTTCGTGGTTTGGCCAGGAGTTTCGTGGTGTCCGGTGACGAGGACCTTGAGAATTGAGAAACCTCGATGTCGGCGCAGTCGGTGGACGTCGTCGTTCCGTCGCGAGTTCTCGCGAGAAATTGGCGAGGAACGCGCGAGCGGATAACGCGTCGTCCCGACGGCGGTTTTTCCCGCGTTTCCTCGCGACGTTCGCGTTGGGCGCGCGAAGCCGGGGGATCTCGGGGACCTGGACGGGGAGCCATCGACGCGACAAATCGACGCAACGCGCGGAGTCGAAGGACCGCGTGTCGAGAGAGACGAGAGAGCGCTATCTCTCCCGATTGCGAAAGCAGAAAAAACATTGACTGTTTGAAATATTTGAGTGCGAGATACGAAATTCTCTGGCGCGCGCGCGCGCGCTCTTTTTCTTTCTCTTTCCCTTTTTTACGACACCTCCGTTTCTTTCGTCCATCTCCCACTTTTACGACATTTTTTTTTTCTCGAGACGCTACTCCATTCTCGCGATCGTGAATCGCGAACACAGACATTGGCTGTCCGAGATATCCGAACCGGAGAAAAATTCAACGCGAGATATAAAATCCTCTCTCTCTCCCTCATGAAAGCGCGTGCGCGCTCTCTCTCTCTCTCTTTCTGATTTTCGACACCTCGGTTTCTCTCATCGATTTTCAAATTGCGTGAAATTTCTTCGAAAATGACCGTCCGCTACTCCATACTTCAGATCGCGAATAGGACACTGACCTGATTTTCCAACCCTGGGGCCGCCGAGGACGACCACCCTGATCCTGTTGACGTTTGTCATCAAGAGTGGCCACTTCGGGTATCTCCTCATGAGTCAAGGCCGAACGGAATCGACGGAATGGCCCTCCTTCCTCTGGCACATGACACACTGAAACTTGCGTTTCCGGCGTTCCCGAGTCACGTGACCGGCACGTGTTCCTGTCCGCTATGCACCGGCAGGTCGCGATCGCATTCGCCTCCGAGCTGACACTCGCGCGCGCGCGTTCGACACTCACCGATTACTGCACTTGCATTCGCAACCTCCACTCGAGTTTTTATGAATTCGCGCAACTGTTGTTGCCTTTCCAACGATAAGCAAAATAACAACAACCAGCCGCCGGGACGATCCCGAGTCACGTCCGTGAAGGAGAAGGCGCGCGATTCTCGCGGAGGTCATCGAAAATCGCGATCGATTTCCATGTCCACTCGCGGCAGATTGCGCAAACAGCGCGTTTTATTGATATATCGAATTCCTGGCAGAATCCACGAAACGAGCGGCATAGCTGGCCCGCGCTCTAATCGCTTCTTCTTCTTCCGGTCCCAGCAGATCCGGCAGATGCGAGGTGCGAGGAGTCGCGCGCGCGACAGCGGCAGCAGCGACCGAACTCCCCAGTGGCATCCGGTTCCAAGGTCGCGTCCGTCTTCTCGTCGGCGTCGATTTCCTCGTTGCGACGACACCCGCGTCGTCGTCGCTCCTAAATTCGACTGGTGCCGCTCCTCCGGGGTGGCTGCGTCGACGGTCTTCGATCCTCGGTCGCTCCTCCGGTCGGCCGATGAATTGGCGCGCGTCGACGAGGGCCCGACGATTCGGCTGACGGGTTCCTTTGCGCGCCAACGTCAGGACGCCGTCAGGACCGACGAGGCACATGGCAGCTGCATACTGCGGATAATAACAGAAAGAACGATTGAAGCAATGCCGTCTTGCCAGTTCCATTTATAACGGGTCGACGGCCTTCCACCACCTCCTCGTCATCTCCCCTCGCTTGGCGCCGCGGACGCTTCGCGCCGACTGCGACGACGCCGGACTCGTTCTCGTTCTCGTTCTCGATCTCGTTCTCGTTCTCGTTCTCGTTCTCGTTCTCCAACCGCGAAAAAAGTTGGCACGCGTGCGCGCACACGCGCCTCGCGAATGTAAAGCGCGCGCGAGGAGGTCGACTGGAAGGAAGGAAGGAAGGTAGGAGGGAAGGCAGAGAAGAAGGGAGGGAGGAAGGAAAGGAGGAAAGAAGGAAGAGAAGAAGACACGTAGCGAAAGTCACACCTGAGGAACTGGCGCCTGTTCGCAGCCGCGGACGGACGGAGCAAGACTGACTGGGAGTCGACTCGCGCGAGTCGAGAACTCAGCCAAGAGCGAGTTGACTCGCTTCGCCCACGTGCTCCTTCCCTCCTAACTCCAATCTGGATTTCGCGCCCGCCGTTCTCCGGCTTTCTTTCCTCCTCTCCTCTTCCCCGATCGTTCTTCTCCTTTCGGCGGAGGTTTTTCCTCTTTTCGCTTTCATTTTTCCACTCGTTCCGAAAACGCGACTAGCGCGAGCTTGCGAAACTGCGCGAATTTTTCAATTTTCTCCCCGTCGCCGCCGCCGCCATCGCGAATTTTCCGTCGCGCGAAACCCCGGGAGTTTTCGCCATTGAATTTCCGAGCGCTAAAGGGGAGTCTTGAGCAACCGCGCGAAAAACGGAGGGCGGTGGAGAGGAATCGCGCGGCTAATCGCGAGCGACGCGAATTACCTAGCGCGCGACGATCGACGTCCACCGGACTAGCGAACGACCTCGATAAGGTCGAACATGAGCGACGTGTGAGCGGAGACGGCGCCGGCTTTATTTCCACTCGAGTAATTGAACTGGCTGGTGGTGGTGGTGGTGGTGTTGCCTCTCGACGTACTCACCGTGACTTTCCACGAGTGAGAGAAATCGTCTATTATTAATTACCTATCGAGCACTAGCTTCCTCTGAACTTGTTCAAAATCAACAGCGGGATTTAACGGAGCGTAACGGAGCGTAACGCAACGGCTCGGAAATAGATGAAACGGAAGATCGGTCACACTCTAGGTTCTTGTTGCTGTTGTTGCCGTTGTTGCTATCGATGCGGTCGCGTCGCGAGCGTTGTCTCACATATTTCAGAAGAGAAAAGTCGAAGAAAATCGAAAATCGACAAAAAAAAAACCTTCCGGTTCCGAACTGGACGATGGGTGGTGGTAGAGTTTGGTGCTTGAGGCAAAAGAACGTCTCGGGCCTACGACGCAAAGGTGAACGTCCCGAAGGCTAGCGTGCACGCATGGCAAGAGCACTTGGATTCTGGTCCCGGTACCAAAAGTTCAAGCACTACTCTCACCGAGCGCTCACCGGCGAATGCTTCAGCTCGAATGGCTCTTGCCTCCTAATATACACTCTCCTTCTTCTCGTCTCCATCGTCCAGTGCGCCAGCCAGTTGCAGACTGCACAGTATGCGCGTCCCTGCAACATAGTACGCGAACGGAAAGTCTCTCCCTCCTCTTCTCCTTTGACAAGCAAACTCTGGGAATGATAGGGAAATGGGCCCTCCTCTCGTACGACCTCGGCCCGAACGCCGAGCGTCGATATCGAATGGCTCTTTCAACCCTTCGCGCGATTGCCCCTTTTCCCCCGCCGATCGTCCGTTTATCGCTCTCTGTTTTTCTTTTCTTTTCTTTTCTCTACTTTTCTCTTCTCTTCTCTTCTCTTCCTTTTCTTCCCTCTACCTCTGTCAACTCCTTTCTTCACCCTTATCAATTCTCAGGTCTGTGTGATAAGCGACGAACGATCGAATAGATGCGATACTCTACTTGCTCACGGTGAGAATCTGCTTTGAGAAAGTTCGTTCGTACTATCAATGGAGGAGAGCGTGCGGTGTGTGTGTAAACCAAAGTCGTCGGCTTATCGTTGAAATGTAAACGAAATCGAGCTACGTGTAACCATAGAGACTGGTGTAATCAACTATCTACCGCATAGACGGTAAAGCTGTTGGAGCAACCGACAGTAGGGTCACTTGTCCGCTTCACAATCATGGGTAATAAAGATACTGAAAATGTTCAACTAATCGCTCATGCTAAACCTAATAAAATCACCATGCTGCAAAAGTATGAGATACCTATCGAGCACCTCTCTTTCGAATATATTGCGGAATGTACCGAAGAAAAGGAGTTGGAGCGCATACTTTGTATATTACGGTAAGTAGTCATCTTTTCTCGTATCTTCTCTTCTCTTCTCTTCTTTTGGTGTCTCTTGTGTTCTCCTCTTTAAAGATTTCTTCAGACAATTTTTATTTCAGCTCTGGCGAAGAGGGTATTTACCCAGAGCTAACGAGCCATACCGAGGAACGGCTTAAAGTCATAAAGCCAAATAGCAAACTTTTAAAACACTTTGAACCAGTATTAACTCCTGATATGCTGCACCCAGATGATCGTAAAAAAATTAACGATGACATTACTGGTTGGCTAAAAGAGATGCATTTTCGTGAAAAGGACTTGGACGAGGGCAAGAAGAATTTCACTGGCGTACTGGAAGCTCTACCAGATATCAGAAGCATCGACACAATCCATTCCAAGGTATTCTTGTTTCACACTCTACCAAATTTATTGCTGCGTTATGCTTATTTACGATAGAAATATTTTACAATTTTACCTAGTCGAGTAAACCGCCTACCAAGGGTAGTAGGAGGGAAGATAAGGCGAAACGCATAGCATCGTGTGATTATACGGCCTGGGACAAGTACGACGCCGACACCGAAGAAAATAAAATAGATCTGCAGGAGCAGCAGATGCAACAAAAGTTGAAAGCGATGCAAACGGAGAAAAAAGAAAAATTGGAAAAAAATAGAAATGAAGTAACAGTCGATAAGAGTAAGTTAACGAGAGAATTTTATACCTTTGCCATGAGTTAGGTGTAAGTAAAACAATGATGGTAACTCTGTAATCTAGTGTCGTTAACGGCAACGGAGATTAATGTCCTCGCGGAACAAGAGAGAGCGAAAGGTAACGAAGCCTTTAGAGTTGGCGATTACGAAGAAGCTTTACAACTTTATAGCTCTAGTATTATGATGGATTCGAACATTGCAGCCCACAACAATCGCGCAATGACATGTAAGATGTATTAGAGAAACCTCGAAAAAGCATAAAACACAGTTTCGACCATACACACACACACACACACACACACACATATTTACATAATTCTTTTTGCCATTTAGATATAAAGTTACAAAGATACGAAGAGGCAGTCGGTGATTGCAATGTTGTGCTACATTTCGAATACAGCAACATTAAGGCAATTCTTCGACGAGCAGTATCGTTAGAGCATATGAAAAAATCTAAACAGGTATCGTCGCAATACTTTTCAAACGAAATAGCAAGTTCTATTTGATTTGTGTTATTCCGGTACCTTCTTCCCTCTCGATTAACAAGCTTAAACTTTGCAAAATATAGGCTTTGGCTGATTACGAGGCTGCTTTAAAATTGGCGCCAACAAACAAAGTGGCTATTGCTGGTGTGAAAAGATTATCCAAATTTTCTGAAACCAAGCAAGTAAGGTGCGTAAGGATATAAAGATAAAATAGTTTATTAATTTTATAGTGCATATGTGATCCAAGGCTGTATTTTGTCGTGTAGAATGAAAATCGAAGACTGTACCTCGGACGGGAGTATCGCGAAGTTGGAAGAAAGAACAAAATACTCCACCAATATGTGGTTCGATAGGAATTTTTATAATTTAAACACTGAGATTTGTTCCTGCGACAGAGCTCCAAGTTCCTCTTGTCAAACCGTTCCTTTACCACATATCAAAAACGATTACTGTATAGAATATGATAAATTATTAACCACTTGTCGTGAAACTGCCTGAATATTTCATACATATTTGCAAATAGATTCTAATAAAAAGTAGCTATTTATGAAATATTAATGAAGTATTAAAAAAAAAAAAAAATGGTTTATCTGGAGGAGAGATTTATAAATGAAGTTACGTGTTAAAAATTCATTACGTATATATGTATATATTTAAACCTACCCGCTTTTAAAAAATATAGGATAGTCTAGGACGATAACAACAACAGTTTACACGACATATCTTATAGATGTGTGCGAGCATGCGCGTTTTGCGCAAGTTACCGCAATGACAAGGATGAAATGATACGTTGCAACTACATCACTTTACCACACGCTGTTCTTCAATAATAAACGAAATAGATTTGATGCGTATCACGCATGCTCCTCCGTCGCATTGAGATTCTATCGAAATTTTTATAGGGTCTGAGGTGCAAAAGTCAACGTTTCTCAAGAGTACGCGGAAAAATTCGTTTGGTGCATGTCCCTAGAGATATATGGCAGTCTTTCTGCTTTTGCTTGATCATGGCATAAAAGTATGAGGTGTTTCCTCTCCTATACCTAAAACTACCCAAAGTTATGGTTCCGACCGAGAGAGTTCCAATAGTTATAAGTAGATGGCGTCCCCATCGAAGAGCTATAGGAAATAAAAAGTCAACTCTACATTCCGTAGAAATGTAAGAAGAACTATTTCATCGTTCGGCAAATGTTAACGATTAGTTTATTTCAAATTGCATAATAATCGGAGGAGCATCTCAAATTGGGTTGACAAAATTCCTGGCAATGTTGAAATTTAGTGGCAAACTTGGTAGTTTTCAACTGGTGCGCCATCTGATATCAAGCATTCTACCAACCTCATGATAATTAAAGATATTTGGAAGTAAAAATACTTTATATTCTTATACCCTATAGTTCATAGCCTCCAAACCCTGACAGAGTAATGGCGTACTGTCGCTCCAAAGGCTGTGCCAACAAAACTATCCCGAACCTTATTTAGTGTGAATTAACTGGATGAAAACAGCTCTATTTGTAAGATGATGATTCGTACCTAGTAAAATATTAAATAGTGATAAAGACTTGGTGTAATTGTTCTTGGTGAAAAGTAGCTGTTTGGGGTGGTTAAGTTTCGAGTTTTTCAGTGTGGGATGACCGCCGATCGTCAAGCGGCACGCCATCCTATCATATTTGAGCATTAGATCCTAGGGATCAACAATATGTGCTTCCTCCGAACTCTTTCTCAATGAAATCCTTTTCATCGAAATTATTGTCCGCTTCCTCGCTATTTCTCGTGATTTTCGACCAGTATCACGATGTACCGATAATATATCGCTATAAAAATAACATCTGACACGTAAGGTAAAACTAATTGCTTTAATGTGCTTCAAATTTAACAAATTTAAAGAAAACAATTTCTCTCGATTCAAACTTTTCAAATATTTTGCTTATAAATCTATATTAGTGTACATTTTTGCGAGCTAATTTTGCAAAGTTGGTTTACAGAATAATCGTGAATGCTTCCAAGTAACTTCAACGCTATTGCTTTACTTGCGTGGAAAATGAATTAGTTTTCATTTTCATTCCGATCTCGTATTTATTCTTTAACATTTATTATTCGTACAATTAAATTAAGTCATAGTCTACCTAGAGAGAAAAAATAACTATGCTTAGGAATACATTTTTATAATTTTCTTTTTCTTTTTTTGCCTTTTATAAATATATCAAAGTACCACATATATTTAGGTATATTTAGTATCTGGTAAGGTGCCATGGATGATGAGGATCGTTTGGAAGGTGAGGAGGAAATGGAGCTCGACGAAGCATCCGATGGTGAAGATGAAGATGAAGAAACTACAAGTATTCCAGTTTCTCCAGCAAATTCAGATCACTTGCTGGGGCCAACACCTGCACCTGGTAATAGTTAGTATTTTACTTGTATGCATGCAATAATTATATATTGAAAGAATGCTTTATTAAAAACAATATTCCTTTAATAGTAGCATCGGATGAAGTCTTTCACGATCCTCTAAGGTATCAGAAATTTCCTCTTCCTGGAGGAAAACCGTTAAGTATAAGAAGAGGACCAGGACGGCCAAGAAAGGAGCGTCCACCTGGTATGCCTAGAGGAGGTGGCAATAGAAGATCGTTTGGCAGAGGATCGATGAGAGGCAAAGGGTAAATGTTGTTTAATTTTATTAATTCATTAATAAGAAACAAATTGAAGAGTCATACAAAATATTTTAATTTCTATTTTATTAGTTTTGGGTATGGAAGAGGTATCCCACGTCGGACAAAAAGTAAAGATGATGATACACATTCGGAAAGTCCAAGTCCCTTAAGAATTGGTGATGACAGTACAACAGATGGCGATTCATTGGCAGATAGATCAATGCCAGCTCCGGAAGAACCACCTTACTTTCCTGAACAATGGTTGAGTATCTTGAATATATTTAGCACACTATAAGAAGTCAATTAAAAAAGTGTAAATATATATATGTAACTTATTTGCTTCTTTCACTTTAAGGCCAGGTAAAGTCTGTGCTCTTTGTAATCTAAGTGAGCGAAGCCAATTGGGACAAGGTGAACTGTTACGTTTGGCTTGTCCGGAGGGATTTACACCAGAAAAAAATGCAAATAGGGATGAAACAATTGAATTGGTGGATGTTATTACTGGGGATAAAAGCCCACGAGCCGCGGGACCTGGTGCAGTCACTTGTCGAAGGCAAAAGAGTCTGGCTAAATGCAGGAATACTAGTCTAACAAATTTTACAGAGCCAGTAGAGGAATTAACAATAGTTGGATATTCAGAAGAGCCTGAAATAGTAAATTTATTCGAAGCAACGGGTCATTATTATGTGCATCAAACTTGCGCTATTTGGTCAAGTAATAGCCAAGATTTAGTAGCAGAACTCGTAAGCACCGCGGTAGTTCACGCATCGTCTAGGCGGTGTGCGTTTTGTTCTCACTATGGGGCTGGAATTCCATGCAAAGTAAGAATACATTTTTCTATACATCAACGTATAATTTATCAACGCAACAAGTACAAAGAGCGTATTATTAAAATATATATAAATTTGTGTATTTAACAGGTGGCATCGTGCAATCGTTATTTTCATTTACCATGTGCAGCAGCTTCTAGTTGCTTTCAAGATACAAAAACTTTGTCCTTATTTTGTAGTCAGCATTTAGGACAAGTCCCATTACTATGTAAGATACCAATGATCCCTTATAGATAAATAATATATTATTATGAATTACTTCTAATTTTTATGATTTTTATTTTAGTAAATGGTGATGTGACTTGTATGCAGTGTTATGCAATGGGTGATGTTTCCAATTTAGTAATGTGTTCTATTTGCGGTCAACATTATCATGGAAGCTGTGTTGGATTAGCACTTTTACCCGGTGTACGCGCAGGATGGCAATGCACCACATGCAGAGTTTGTCAAGTCTGTCGCCAACCGGAAGACGTGTCAAAAGTGATGTTGTGTGAACGATGTGATAAAGCTTACCATCCAGGCTGTTTACGACCAATTGTAACTTCCATTCCAAAATATGGTTGGAAGTGCAAGTGTTGTCGCATATGCACAGATTGTGGTTCACGTACTCCTGGAGCAGGTCTTTCCTCACGTTGGCACTCTCATTACACCGTATGTGATTCGTGTTATCAACAAAGAAATAAAGGATTTTCTTGCCCCTTGTGCAGGAAAGCATATCGTGCCGCAGCATATAGAGAAATGGTACAGTGCAGTTCTTGTAAAAAATTTGTACATGGTACATGTGATCCTGAGGCAGATCCTTTAACGTATCAACATCGAAAGGAAGCAAAGCCAGATTATGAGTATGTTTGTATGCACTGTAAAAATTTAGCCCTTGTTAAAAGAAAGGACAGCGTTGATGAGTATAGTGGAGAATCGAACTTGAACACATCTCAGGATGCCTTATATGGTGAATCAGAGTCGATGGACATTGACTATTCAGGAGGAACTGAAGAAGCTCTATATTCTATTGGTCTTGGGAAGGGAAAACCATTTTATGCTTCGAAAATCGCAAAGAAAAGATTAGGTCTTGGAAGTGGGCTAATAGGTCGACCAAAAGGCGTTGGTAAAGTTGGTTATCAAAAGCGGCAAAAATTAAATGAATTTGGTAGGAAAAGGGGTCCAAAAGCTAAAATGAGAGGCATATTTGGAGTACCAGGAGTTGGATTACAGGTATATATTTATTATGAAAAAAAAGTAACTCTATTCTATCTATAATTTGTAATCGGGTCCTAAATTTGAATTTATTGTTATTTTAGCGACCAGTTTCAGACTCGTTTTCGAAAGAAGACGAACCTGGTGTAGAGAACAGATTAGTATTATGCTCAGCAAAGGATAAATTTGTACTGACCCAGGATATTTGTGTCATGTGCGGTGCAATTGGTACTGACACAGAAGGATGCTTAATCGCGTGTGCACAATGTGGCCAATGTTATCATCCATATTGTGCCAATGTTAAAGTTACAAAAGTAATTTTGCAAAAAGGTTGGCGGTGCCTTGATTGTACAGTATGCGAAGGTTGCGGCGAGAGGAATGACGAAGCTCGATTGATACTGTGCGATGATTGTGATATCAGTTATCATATTTATTGTATGGATCCACCATTGGAATATGTACCACATGGTACTTGGAAATGCAAGTGGTGTGCCCAGTGCCAAACATGTGGTTCAAACGATCCAGGCTTCAATAGCAGCTGGCAAAGGAATTATACTCAGTGTGGTCCGTGTGCATCTCACATTGCTTGTATTTCATGTCAGGAAGCCTACAGCGAAGGTGACCTGATAATTCAGTGCATTCAATGCGAGCGATGGCTACATTGCGCATGTGATTCCATTAAGAGTGACGCGGATGCTGAAAAATGTGCTGAAGATGGATATATTTGTATACTTTGTCGTCCTAGGGATGTACCTCCGCCACATCTCTCATGTAGTCAACCGAAAATGCAAATTAATAAGTATCCTAGATCACCTCCACCAACATCCCGTAGTCCAGAATTATATAAGCCTTCTCCTCAACAATATCTGGTTGACGGTGTTTATTTATCCGAAGCTGGTATGAATCACATTAAATCATTAACATCGGAGCACCAGCAGACGAGAAAAAAGAGAAGAAAGATGCTTCCCTTGATAGATAAAGAAGCAGACATTATGGCAACTATAGAGTCTGTCGTTGCTGGGGGTAGTCTTGACAATTCATTAGAAGAAAATGGTGGAAAACTTGACCTAGTAGATGTAAAAGATGAACCTACCGAAGTATTGAAAGAAGGCATGGTTTGGACAGCTCGCGCGGATCAACCACCACCGGAAGGCTTCAGTATATATACGACGGAAAATGGTATTCCAGTTCTAAGACGAAAACGACAACGCAATTTGCAAAAATTAGGAATTGGCGGATTTGTTGTGAGACTTAGGGGTACGCGTAAAGACAAGGAAGACGATGGTGATGATAAACCTGATTCAATTGTTGGCGTAGGAGATGATAAACCGCGTAGAAAACCACAGAGAAGAAAACCAAAGACAAAATTATCCGAATGTTTTCCTCTCTATATGCAAGAGGCTTTCTTCGGCAAGGATCTTATGGACACTACCAAAGAAAAAGACTTGGAAAGTAGTAGCGAATCTGACAGTGATAGAAATGCCTCTGGAAATGCAGATACCATACAATTATCGCAAGATGAGTTAAGAGCAATGGAACAAGTGAAGGCAAAGCAGGAGAAGGAGGAGGATAAAGTGCCTAATGAACAATCGATAAAGAGAGAAGAAATTATTGAAGATGAGACAAGCGATACAGAGGCACTTGGCGATATTTTACCAATTTCAAGTGATTTGCTTGATAATGAACTTGTCAATACAATCATGAATGAGCCTGATGAAGATTTGGCTAAAGCTACTGAAGCATTAGATGAATTAGATGATGCACCAGGTCCTGCAAAGGATGAACTTACAGATATACTTAGTCCTCATTTTAATTTAGAATCAATGGTCAGAGATACTGGTAAAGTGTCTTTTCTGCTTTTAATATTGTCTTAAGCATGCTTCAAACAAAATTATACATAAGTTTAATGTAATGAAATATAATTTATTTTAGGGTTACCCAACATGGATAGTAAAGACGTAGAAGAAATTTTCAAAGGTGTTCTTACAGATGAATCACAAGAGTCTCAAGAGTCTTCAGCATTTTCTGTACAAGCACAAGCTCCCCAGCATAATACCACAACTACACCTCTCGTATCCCCGTCTCCCCATACCGGTATTATTCTTTGACGACTCTCACATATTTTTAATGTCCCTAGGATTTGCATTATAATACTCATCTTGTTAATAAATTTTTAGGTATACAACCGTCACTTCCCATTGGTAGGCCTCAAGTACCTAGTACATTACCTCCTGTAGGACAATCCAATTTAAATTCTCCTATGAGCTTTCCACCTCCATCTCCCTATCATTCTGAATATAGCAAGTAAGTGAAAAATTTCAATATAGCAAGTAAGAAAAAACACAATGTTTTTTACACCGTATTTTTCTAATTTTACAGTAGTCCGCAGTTTAGTCCTGCTTTTTCGGAACCACCGAGCCCCTGGGTAAATCCTGATGAAGAAGGTGCAACGTCTACGGGTAGTGCGACAATATCGTACAATCAGAAAAGTAACTTGAAAATGGAAGCTGATGAAGCTTTGGGTACTGGAGCAACTATATCATCTGTTTTGTACGCTAATATTAACCATCCAGAATGGAAAACTGAATATCCAGGTATTAAAATTTCCTTTTTCACGAAGAATACAAAACTTTTGAAACAAACGTTGCAAATAATTACATTTTTCATTTTTTATTATCTATATAGCTTGGTCTGAAAGATGCAAACAAATTTTGAAGAAATGGCGAGCACTGCCAAATGAGAAAAAAGCACCGTATCTGACTCAAGCGCGTGATAACAGAGCTGCTATCCGTATGAAGAAAACTCAACAGGTAAGGATTTATTATAGCCTGTCAATTTTTTCGTTTACGCAAATGGGCACAAAATTTTTTTAACGTGATATTCGTTTTTACTCGGAAATATGTTTTGTGCTAACAAAGACTAACCGCTCGTCCCTTTTATATATGTCTCATTAGTATATTGAACATTATTAATATTAGTATCTGATATTGATAAAAAATGTCAGACACGATAAAAAGTAATGTTAGTGAACCTTAAATGTATAGAATAAGCATCATTGTAATTATATTACCCTTTGACATTACCCATTAAATCTAGAACCAGGCTGGCTATAACATGCATAATTATATATACCATATATAAAATTATACTGTGCCTATAAAGTTCCTGTTAATAGTTCCCCAATTTCCCTTAGAAACCCTGAGGGTATTTCATATTATTTATCCAGTACGATGTGTCTTGGAAATATACATAAGTCCTAAGTATTGTACCTTAAAAGTGTGTGAATGAGGCACTTGAACCGACAGATATCCAAGGATTTACCAAGCACGACCCCAGTCACTGCAACAAGCGCACCTACCATCATCACCAAACCTGTCACAACTATAACATCAGCTCAAGTTTCTTCAGTAGTAGCTATGGCTTCTACTCAAAGGCAAATTGGACTTTTGACTTCGGTGGGCAGTGATAAACCGCAAGAGAAGAGCGGAATGATTGTGGCTGCGACGACAGTACCGACGAGTAGCAGTGGTCATCATGTGGAGGTGTGTGCGGTGCAGGGACCGCCAAAGCAGCTAACATCTACTTCTCCTAGTCCTTCTCCAACATCCACAACCCCCTCTTCTTCGCCTAGACCCAGTTCTGTCAATTCTATCAGCTCTATTAACAGTCTGGCCCACCATGAAATCAGCGGTGGCCAGGCTAAAGTAGTTCAATCGCCAGCCACACCTTGCACAACGACTGCTTCTTCTTACTGCAACACGGGCACCGGTGAAGGGCATCGGCAAACGTCATCACCCCAGCAACGTCCTTCACCTGCTCATATCACGATCAGTACCAGTACCATTGTTAATAGTCTGAGTATCCCTCAGGCTTCCCCCACTGGCAGTGTCATAGTGGGGGCAGGTCCTGTTCGTCAGTTATCCTCGGTAGACCACCAGATTAGAGTGCTCACCCCATCTGAAATCATGCGCACCCTTCCTTCCCTCAGCCAGGAGCACTACGATCCGTCACCCCCTGCAATTATTCAAACTGTACCTGTACAGTCCACGGCTATGGTGAGCCCCACCTATTCTGTGCCTCTAGTGTCTTGCCTTGTACCACGTGTCTGATCGAAATATTTAGTGTTCTTTGTTTAATTTTTAGAATAACAGTATCGACTGTAAAATTCTTCAATCGGCTAGAATGCAATTATAGCTTGATCCATGCTAAGTAGAACTCTCTTATTTCATACTACATCGAGTATCGATAAGTCAGTCTATTAGATCAAGTTGTTATTGCATTTTATTTTATTGTTTTTTTAATTTATTTTTCCTATCTATTTATTTATTTATTTTTTTGATGACGAAATTTCTCCAATTGTAACTCTTAGAATTTTTTCTTTGGAATGATCAGACATTTTCAGTCGTTTATTTTGATGGGTGGCTGCTACGTGATTCAACATTATTGTGTTTTATTCGATATTCCTATTTTTCTCTTATTTTTAGCTCCACAATTTGTGATTCCTTCCATATCGGCATGATAACGCCAATGATAATGCATTCTTTTTTATCCGAATGCTGAATCTCCCAAACAAGTACAAGAAATCATTATTTCCATTATCCTTATTTATTATTATGTCCCGTGCTTCTTTTATTATTTATTATAGGTGGTTGTAGTTGTATATAGTTACGTGTTGTAGCAATGCCTTTATTCAAACTTTGATTTCTTTAACATTTGAATTTTTCGAATTTAAATCATTTTCATTTTGAAAATATTTATTTGTAGAAGAGATATTAAATCTAACATAATGACACTAACATAATAGTCAAAGCTATTTTTATTAATATTGAACTATAAATGTGTTATTATATGTGCACAATTTTCAGAATTTCGTAAGGTTGCAGATACATTTATCCACAGAAAACTATCAAATTTAACAATTTAATATAATTAATGTAATTCTTATATTCCCAGCATATAATAATCTATAAATTTTGAGCGAGTAAGGCAAGAATTATAAACTGAGCTCCTCATAATACATGTATTGCATGTTTCCCAGTATTAATTGAAGTGTTGTAATACTATGGTTTACTTTTTTTTATGGAAACAGTAATTTTTATACAAGTATTGTGTTTTCCTTATTTTAGACGGTGGCTGGTTATTTTATTGGAGTATTGTTGCACTTGTGTGAAAAAACACAAATAATTATTAAAATTACTGATAAATGTTATTCTGCCTTTTGGAGAATGTTGAAAATTAATATATAATTTTGCCTGGTTGTATTATAATATCTCACTTCATATAAAATAATATTTTATAAAATCAGATCATTATATACATTCTGTAATCTTTTTACGCAACATTCTTTTCCCTCCCTTAAATTTGCCTCGAACAATTAATTTTTCTTGTAAATTTAAACATTAGGGTGTAATGATCTTTCTTCTCTCTCTCTCTCTCTCTTTCTCTTTCTCTTTCTTTCTTTCTTTCTCTCTTTCTCTCTTTCTCTTTCTGTCTGTCTTTTTCCTGTTTTTATATTAAAATGATATTTAAAATATAACTAAATCTTTTTTAACAGGAACAAGATAGACTATCTAATAGGGATCGATCTAGTAGAGAAGCTGAACAAGAACGTCAGTGGAAACATCTTCAAGCTATACGTCAACAACAAGCTCAGATGCAACAACAAGTTATTCAAGAACAACGTGTTCATGGTATATTAGCAATAATTCAATAAAAATTTATGTTTTATTTAATGCAATTAGGTATATTACAATTGTTTACTTATTAACAAAAAATAAAAAACACTGTATAGCTATCGCTAGAGTTCATCGGCAAATAACTGAGGATACTCCGCAACAAATGGCTTCTGATAATGCAACAGGATTAACAACGCAGCTGCAAGTTTCAACGTCACAGGTATATTCATATAAATTTATTTAGAGTATTTTGGCCGAAATATTTTATTAGATGTTTGAATGACGAAAATCCATATTTAGGATGGAAGTCACATAGTTGGACCATTGATGTCACCGTCAGCAGCAGGAGCACGAGCAGCAACTTTTGCAGCTCCTCCAATGAAAGTAACTCGAGGATTAACACCGCAGAGTCCTCATCAGGGAATTCGATTGCCAAGTCAGCCTTGTGCGCCAGTAGCAAGGCCAGTTGGTGCAGCGATTCGTCAGGGATTACCAAATAATTTTACCCAACCACCTTCACCATTTTCACCACAAGCCCCTCAATCTCCACATGATTTTCCACAATCTCCAGCTTCATCGCAATCTCAGGAACATTTTCCAAGATTCGATAATACTGAAGCTTATTCGCAAGGCTCCCAAACTCCCAGATCACAAATCGCTGGTGCAGCCTCGTATTCTACGTCACCAAGAAATGATGTGTTTTCCCAGCCCCCAGGTACACCTCGACCTTTATTCAATACTTCAGCTCCTCGACCAACCACACATGTATACGCTCCTTCTCGTACGCCCGATCCGTATAGTAATCAACCCCCTACCCCATCTCCTACCACAAATTTTGCATCTCCAAGACAAGAATCCCGACAAGATCCACCTGCAGAAGTGTTCAGTCAACAACCGGAAGTTAATAGACAATTGCGAGATCTTTTACAGAGGCAACAATTTAGTAAAAAAGTGGAGAATCAATCTTGGAGTCAAGGTATAATTTATTTACTTACAGTTTTTGTATGTATGGAAAGTTTTCTTAACACGTTACAAAATCATAGAATCATCAGCTACACCTGAGGGAAATCAACAAACATTCGAAAGCCATGTACAACTTTCGCATACCCAGCCTAATCCAAATACTGGAGAAGGTACCTTTAGACATCCTCTTCCACCTGGAATTGTTCGACCACGCATGCCAATTCAACCAAACGTATTAATACGAAATCCAATAGGTTAGTTTAATACGTGTATAAATAAAAATTAATCGATTATCCATAAAAAAAAAAACAATTTTTATATTATTATTTCTTAATAGGAATGACTCCGAGACACCCTGTAGCAGGGACTATCGATGCGAGATTGCAGAATGTTGATCCAAGAACTAGGATGCTATTGCACAGACCTGTAGTTTCCCCTCAAGGAATTCCACAGCAACATTTTCCAGCAGCATCAGCTATGCAACCGCGAATGACAGCACCAAGGCTGAATGAACCATACGACATTTTACAGCAACAGAGATTCACGGGTAAGTATATACTATTTTCATATATTTTAATAGTTTATTTAAATACTTCTTGTTTAATCATTTTTTATATTTATAGAGGGGAATACGAATCAAAATTTAGGGCAGCGTATAATACGAACTGGGCAGGATAATATTAATTCTGGTATTCGAATGTTGAACTCTCCTCAAGGATTAATTCGACCTCCTCTTGTTCCAACAACAGTTACTGAAACTCCTGTTACGAGTTCAGAATCTTCCGAGATTCCTGATAATGTTACAGCAGAGTTAGAAAAGTTGGAACAAGAAGGAGCACCTATGGTCGAGGTTGAGGGCGTTAGTGCAATATTAGGCGATTTAGGCGAAGATGACGATGAACTTTTAGGTAAATAATTGAGTCGAGTTTTATTTGTAATAGTTTCTATCTTATCATACATAATATACATTAATTATTCCAGCTGAAATGGGTGCTGATTTTAATATTTTGGAATACGCTGATCCTGAATTGGATAATATAACCGGTGGAGAAAAGACTAATATATTAGATCTAGATTTGGAGCAAGTCGAAGTAGAGACAAAGGATGAGAAGCAAAAGAAGGAATCTAAAGATGACGTGCAAAAGACTGCGGATTTAGGAGGAAAAAACACGTCTCATGTTGAAATGGCTGAAACAAATACGATAAGCACTGGTCAAACACTAGTCGAAACTACAAATGCTCCGACTCCGTCACAAGCTATGGCGCCACTTTCGGTAACTTCACAAACTGCACAGCCGCCTCCAAATATTTTACAACAGACGCACCCACAAGCTGCTATTGTTCAACAACAGTTGCATCAACATGTTCAGCATGTTGCAGCTATGGGTCGACCTATGCTACCTGGAACTCGATTAGTTTCAACTGATGGAGTTGTTGGTGTTGTTACTTCGACCAATACTGTTACTGTCAGTTATCCTTCCACGTTCCCTGGACATCCTCCTAGAATGCCGCAAGGTCATGTACAAGGTATACAATTATTTATTAAATATAGGCGAATTCTATACTGAAATTATTGTGTTAAAGTGTTCCATTAATTAATTTACACGAATTATAGTTCCTCCTCAACGCTTAGGCATGCGGCTTGGAGGTGTTGTACCAAATGTTGGAAGCCGAGTGGTAGCTGTGAATCATAATATAATTGGACCTAGAATGGCGTTAGCTCCGCCGCCGCCGCCATATCCGGGACCTCCCCCTCCATATCCGGGACCTATGCAGGTTTGTTGATTAACATTTTTAACTAATTTTTTGTGAATTTTTCTTTTTTTTTTCTTTTATTTTTTCTTTTGTAACGCTTTCATATTTAGTAATTTAACATTTTATAAATTAATTTTGATAATTTTTCAAGCTCTTTCATAAAGTGAAAAAAATCAAATAATTTTCAATATTCTATTTTTTATGGCATTAATCTAAAATGCCTTACTTTTTTTAAATTTTGTTTTAGTATACTGATAAATATTGAATTTCGAATGTATCTAGCAGATTTTCAATGAGAATAACGTATAACAAAAAAATCATTGAAATTGGCTATTGAAGTAGGTGTAGAGAAATGATTTTTTTAAAATAAGAGTATTGGCTGGTAAAACGGTGTGTTAGCCTGGGTGTTTGCAATGCATTGGTGTTGGTGCATGTCTAGATGGGGCTGTGCTCAGGTGGGCGGGGTTTGTCGCGGCCCCCGGTCCATATAGGGCACCCAGTGTCGGTGGTAGGTCCACCAATGGCCCCTGTCGTTCATACTGGTGCTCCCACAATGACACCTCACCCTCACCGAAGACCCTTGCTTCTGCAGGTGAGCGAGATTTGGGGCATTATAGCACATGATAAATTCCTATGTGCAATGAAGTTAAAATATTATTGTAGTTCAGCTTTGCATTAAGTATACAAAGTCCATAAAGCATCCATAGGATGTACTTAAATTGTAAATGAATTTAATACAAAGCTGGCAGTTTGACTGACCGTAGTAACAATTGTATGTGGCTATTGTATGAATTATGCCATTATACTAACATTGCATGTCTATGTATTTTATTTAATATTTCAACCTCTTCAATTTCATTAGCTCATTAAAAAAAGCATTCATTATACTCTACTTCATATAGATAGATAGGTAATTAAAAGTATAGTTTGATAAATATATTTTTATTTTCCTTTTTTTATTTTATTTTTTTTATTGTTTTTATTTTTTATTTTATATTTTGTTTTGAATTCTTTACAATTCTATATATATATATATATATATTTATTGTAGATATTTTTCTTTCTCTATCATTAATAATGTTTGATACAGTTGAAAATGACCTTAACTGTCAGCAGTCGTGTTCACAGGAGCAACCACTGCTATTAGAAGAACTTTTGGAACAAGAAAAACGTGAACAGGAGAAGCAACAACAGCAGCAGCAACAACAGCAACAGCAGCAGCAGCAACAACAACAGCAACAAGTAGAGACGGCAACACCCGGGGGCGCCCTTTTAAGCGATAGTGAATTTGAAAGACTGAGGGCTGATGTTCTGGGTTCTGCGCCTCTAGCATCTCCTCCACAAGGAATTGTGACCGGAGGAGGTATGCCCATTATAAGACCACCTTGTACCCCCAGACCACCTTCGGCCCCTGGTGCTAATTGGTCACAAGCGGTTACGGATACTTCGAAGTTAGCTTCACAAGTGCCTAGACAGCCAATAGCAACACAAACTCCACCTGAACGTAAGTGGCTAGAATCATTAAGCTGAATTAAAATAGTAATAGTAATGGCATAATGATTTTTAATTAAAATGTTTTTATTTTAGCAAGAGTAGCAACTTTTAATATTCCTCAAATTCCTGCCCCGCCAACACCACCCGAAACTATAACCAGTGAACAAGATCGTCAGATGCAATTGCAATATGAACAGTGGTTGAATCACCAACATCAAGTTTTGAGTCAGCAATTGAAGTATTACGAAACCGAGGTTCAAAAACTACGTAAAGCGAAAAAGGTAAATGACGAGTTAACAGTTGAAACTTTTCATATATATCAGACATTTAATTATAACGCTTATATGTATAATTTCCAGTCTCTGAATAGTAAGCAGCGGCAACTTCGGAAATCTGGTAACGAACTGACAGAAAATGATGCGACTGAATTACAGCGTATCTCGAGTGAACAAGCAATTTTACAAAAGCATTTAGATGCTAGTCGTAAACAAACACGGCAACATGGAATGTTGATGCAAGAATATCATAGTAAGCAGCAACAACAACGACAACCTCCAGTTCAAAATAATGAACCTTGTTCGCCATTAATGTCTCCGTCACAACATTCTTCTCCTATGCATAGTCCTGCAGCTTTGATATCTCAAAGTCCTGGCCCTGGAAGTGTACCAGGCAGTGTAGTGCAACATTCACCAGCAACTCAAATTATACAGCATAGTCCAAATCCGCCATTGCTACAACATAGTCCTGGTAATCCACATTCTGCAAATACAGGCACGATGTCACCGCACAACATGCAGCAATCACCTAGAATTGGAACGCCTCACTCGCAAGGTGATGAAAGTCCATTTAGTCCAGGTGCAATGCCATCTCCAGGTATCTGTGGGCCTACTACTACAAGAATGACATCGCCTCAACACCGTGCAGTGATTACAGGAAGACTTACAACCAGTCCCGGAACTTTTACGCAAGATACTCGTAGTCCACAACAAATAATTAGTGGTGATCAAAGTGTTCGTATGCACAATATACCTCAACGGTTTGTTCGTCCGCCAACAGTAGTTGATTCTGTCCAACGTCCACGAATGCAATTACAAGGAAGTATTGTTTATGGACAACGTTCTCCCCTAGGAAGTCCTCAGCCTTCTCAACAACCAATGCTCACGCAGCAAATGGCACAACAACAACATCAGCAAATGCTTCAAAGGCAACAAATGTTACAACAGCAGCAGCAACAACAGCAGCAGCAGCAACAACAACAACAACAGCAGCAGCAGCAGCATGAAGTAAGCGGGATTCCTCAAGATGGGCAAAATGCCATGACGCAAAGAACTCTACAAATGGTTCAACAACGACAGCAAATTGCTCAACAAAGACACCAGTTTTTACAAATGCAGCAACAACAACAACAACAACAGCAGCAGCAGCAGCAGCAACAACAACAGCAGCAGCAGCAGCAACACGTGATGCAAAAACCACCTAATTCTCCTATGGTTTCTCAAACGTCTAATTCGCCGAGTCCCCAACTTCATCAGCAAATACAACAGGGTTATGGCCAGCCACCAAGTTCACCACTGCCTCGAAGTCCAATGGTACAGCAAACGATGGGTTCTCCAATGTTGCAACAACAACTTAGTCAGTCATCTCAACCACCAAGTCCTTTGAATGCTAGAATGCATGCACATACGCCAAATTCTCCTATGGTTTCTCAATATCAACCTCCAAGTCCGATGCAGCGCAACCATCCTTCTACTTCTCCGATGCTGCAGCATCAATTGAATAATCAATTGAATAATCAACTGAGTAATCAACTGAGTAATCAACTGAGTAATCAACTGAGTAATCAACTGAATAATCAACTGAACAATCAACTGAATAATCAACTGAATAATCAATTGAATAATCAATTGAGTAATCAACTGAATAATCAACATCATGCTTCACAATCTCAAACACCGAATTCTCCAATGCCACGAAGTCCTTTGGTCGGAGGTTCACCTATGCAGATGCAAAGAAGGCAATCAACTGGTAATAGTCCAGCGATGCCGGATCGACCGCAAAGTGTTGAAAATCCCGGTACCCCAAGAACACCTCACACACCGCACACTCCACATACTCCTCATACACCTCATGCTGCATACACACAGCAGAATACAGGTAATATGATGGGATCAAATGAGCAACAGATTTCTCATCAACAAATTCAGTCAGATCAGAATACTGGTGATCTCTCAAATAGGGGAGGAGGCAATCCTCATAATCCATTGAATCCTTTACCAGTGGTGGCTAGTTTTGGGAGGTTTGGCTTCATTAAATTAGGTTTGAGAGGAGGTTCGCCTATGTGGTCTACAAAACCTGAATCCAGCAAAGCGAAGTCGTCCGAGCCACATCTTCCTAATATAGAAGATAAACCCAATACCTCTGTGGTAGTTCATAGAAAAACTGGCATATCGCAATCAAAAATTAACTCCTTAGTGTGTGCAGACTATAATGACTTTGACGATGATTCACATACGCCGCCTCAAACTCCGCCAACTACTGGAGAACCAAAATCGGCTTCCTCGTTATCTGACAATGGTCCTCTCACCTTGAGCAGTCCAGGTGAGAAACCTGAATCAATTCCAGATACAACGGATTATGATGATGATAAAACTATTGTAAATACCGAAGTGACTTTGAGTTCAACCGCGCAACGCGATAGTGACGATATTACAGTGATCGAACAATTTGGTGATACAGAATTAGTAGATGTGATTTCAGGAACATTAGAATCTGATATGCAGGAGGAGTATGTTTTATTTGAACCTGATATGGTTGTAGATCTGTCGACAGATAGCAATGATGCTTTGTGTCATGCATTAGTTAATGACGGAAATCAGGGACATGATTTAGTACAAATATTGGAAATTGAGGATTCAGAATCTCAGAATGACGAACAATTATTAAGCGACGAAGATTTTGTTCCGACACAAACGCGAAATAAAAAAGGTCTAAGATTGGATATAGTTAGAACTCTACAGACCGGAAAACGGCTTACCGTAACGGATACACCGGAGTCTCCGGATCAGGAAGAACTTCACGTAGATCCATCTCCGGGTCCTTACATAGATAACTCCCCGGAGCAAGATCTTATGGTTTCTCTTGTAAGTGGATCTGAAGTTGTAATTATTGATCCAAGTACAAAATCTCCCGAAGAGAATTTAGCAAAAGAAACTGGTGACAATGAAGCTGAAAAAGGAGATACTTCAATTTCGGATACATCCAAAGAAAATACAATTTCTAGTTCTTCTAGTGTTGTTCAGAGTAAAACTTGCATAGAATCAAAAACGAATAAAACCACCGCTGCGTTTGTTTTCTCAGAAAATTTAACTTACAGCCAAATACCGCCGTCGAGCTTTCATCAGGCTAATATTGGTGTACCAGCTAAGTCAACTGTTTCTTATCCTACTGTTTCGATGACGAAAGATGTCAATACCGTTAGTACTTTGGCTACAGCGTTGGCATCAGATTCAATTAATAAAACAAGCATGTTATTAACTAGTTCGACTATAACTAAAGAGTTGTTAACCACTTCTTCGTTTAATAATCAAAAACCAATAACTCTGCCCTCTAGTATGGCAAGTATTGTAGCTGATGCTAAAATTGCGGCGAAACTGAGCAGTAAGTCTAGTCTGGATAATATAGTTGTAACTGCGCATCAAGTCTTATCTAAAACGGATCAAAAACTTAATGTAGAAACATCAAAATCATTTGTTACACTACCGGAAGAAGTAAGCACTACTTCGATGATCGCAAATTATCAATCAACGAGTCCTGAATCAATGAAAATAATCAAAACAGAACCGTTAGTTAATTCGGCGAAATTAGCCGTGAACGTTCAACCTACATCGGTAACGCTTTCCACACCAAAAATGTCAATTCCAGAATTACCAAAAAGGGATAATATAATTCTACTTAAAGACAATCAAACCGTTAGATCTGACAGCAGTGTAGCAAGTAAGAAAGAAAAGGATGAGACTGACAGTGCCGAAAAAAAACAGGACAAACAAATTTCCATTGCTTCTAGTACAACGAGCGTTGCAAGTACCGCTGTTAATTCGACTGCTCTGACTCAACAAACCTCCGAAGAAAAGAGAACCGATCCATTAAACACTACAGACGAGTTGGAGAGTATGCTGGAAGCTATTCATAATCCTGCCGAAAATACCGTGAATGGAGACAAAAATTCAGAGAATAAAACGGAAGTTTCAACTCTGAAAAGAATGTCGCCCGTAGCCGACGAATTATCACTTGTAAATATTTTAGAAAATGACACTGAACCTGTAGTTGATCATGAAGTGAAGGAAGAGACTGTATTGAACATAGATTCTCAAAAATCTCTGAAAATGGTGAGTAACGCGAATACCATTGAATCACGGAACGTCAAATCAATGGCGGACGTATATCAAAGCGAGAAAAAAGAAGTGCAATCTACTCCTGAAGTTGAGGATAATAAAGCCATTGGACAAGATATTCTTTTGGAAGACAAGCATCTCCTAGAAGAATCTTCCGATGATATTTTGGATATGCTGCATAACATAATATCATCGAAGCCTGAAATGGCAAACAGCGATATTCTTCAAGATGATAGATCGAGAAAATCAAGTTTGATCTATGACTTACCAGCGCCACTGGACACTTTACCTCTAAATATTTTACAAGACTCATTAATGGACTTGGAGCAAGGGCACTTAGAAAATGAACACGTGGTTCCAACGTCCGATAACAAATCGCCAAAAGCACAAATTTCTGGTTCACCGCCAGTAGAAACTGGTTCGAAAAAGAGTCCTTCGCTTCCCCAGCAAACAATTCCTCTTATCGTTAGTACAGTGGCCCAATTACAAAAGAGTACAACAACAGTGCCTCATCTTTCTCCTTTATCAAAACCAACAGAGTTAACATCAAATGTAGTTAATGTATCGCATCAGTTACGAACATTGCTTTCTTCTTTGCAAACTAATCATTCTCAAAGTTGTACAACTATGAGTCAAGCTACTATTGTTACTATGGTTTCTTCTGTGATCTCAGGATCAAAAGTCGGGAGCATATTATCAACTACTACCGCGTCAACAAACTCTATAAACAATCCACAAGTTGCTAACTCGCGCGCACAGACTACAACTTCCCATACCGCTTCCACCATGAAAGTTGATTCAGTTTGTACACCCAGTTATTCTTCGTCAAACCTAAAGGAAGGCATATCACCGACAATAACCGTGGTATCTACGATAAACAAAATGACGCCATCTGATCAATTTGCTCGAGTGACTTCTAGTGTAGCTCAGCCGCAGTCAAGTAATATCTTACAAACGTCAACCACTGTAACACCAAGATTAGCGACTAATACAGGAATTTCTATTACGTCGAATGCAATGTTAAATGCTATGCTTGCAGGGACAAATTCTGCAAAGCCGACAATGGCTGGCAACAGAGCAAATACAATTCCGACCCAAGCAAGTAGTTTATTAAGTTCTGTAATGCCACCATCATCTGTTCAACGTACTCAAAATCTTCAAGCAATACTACAAGTTAGTGCGGGAGGAACTTCAACAGCTTCGCGCGTAGTTGTTAACGCTACTTCCGTTTCTCCTGCGACAATAAATACATCTACGCAATGTGTACGAACTATTGTCCCTCCAATGGCCACTACTTCAAACACTATTAATGTCACTACTAGCATACTGCAATCAACTTTATCTCAGACATCAACGCTTTTGCATTCTCAGCTGACATCCAGACAATCTCAATATAAGCCGTCAGGTCTTTTGCCAATCGACAATAAAAGCAATGAAACGGAAAATCTGCAAGTCAAAAGAGAGCCGGATGATATTGTTTCTAAAGTACAAAGTAGTCTTGACAAACCTCCTGTTTTACGGTCTGAGCTCGATCTTGGTAAAAATTCTACTTCCCATAGAATGGAAGAGTCGCAGAATGTTCTTTTAAAGCAACTGCTACAAAATACAGCTTGTGCCACTACAACAATGCCATCCAGTTCGTCTCAAGGTCCTAGTTTACCACTTGTTCCATCTCTCGAAGCGCAATTGGCTAGACCTGTACCACCAACTCCTTCAGCGCTTTTACCGCCTCTTTTAAATGAAACACCAATTTCAAAGGGTTCTGCACCGAGTAAACAAACTCCTCCAAAAGAAACATCATTTCTCTCACATTCAATGTCTTCTAGAAAAACTCAAAGCCCACCAACAATTAAGGATGAATCGACAAAATCAGTTATATCAATAACAACAAGCGTTTCGGCTTTAACACAATCACGCTCAACAGATAGCTATACTAAGCAAATTAAGAGCATTCCTATATCAACGCAAGCAAATCAACAATTTTCATCATTAGTAATGTCGACAAAGCAGTCAATAAATCCAGCTATTACAGAAGCTACTGCAACCATTTTGCAAGATTCTATAGTTAGCAATGCTCAAACTATAAAAACTGTTGGTGAGAATGTTGTGAGTAATGTTAATCAATCAATTCAACAATCAGTTCAACAATCACACCAACGAATATCAACCGCCATGACTATTCAAAGAGCTATGACCCAATCTAAACCTATAATTTCGAATGCACAGAAAATATTGCAATCCGTTTCACAAGCAGCCAGTGTTCAAGTAGTTCATTCCTCCACAACTATCACAACTCCACAGTCACAGATTCCTCCGCCTTTACAATTACAATCTCAATCTCAAGTACCGGCGGTGCAAACATCTATTCTTCCTCCGCAACAACAACAACAACAGCAGCAGCTGCAGCAGCATCAACAACAGCAGCAGCAGCAACAACAACAACAACAACAACAACAACAACCACAGCAATCTGCACACACTAATACAATACAGCCGTCAGTGCCTATTACGGTAACTCAACCTATGGGTCACCATCTTCAGGCGTCACAGGGTGCAAATGCACAACACACAGTGCCTTTAATGGAAGTTAAAAAGGAGATTCTTGATGAAGTTCTGTCTGGTGGCACCCCTACCCAATTAACCGATACCAAAGACTTTCTTGCTGCCAAAGAAGAACTTATGGATGGATCCATCGACGATAAAACTGGTGTGTATTATGAACAATGATTTTATCTTTATAAGATGTATATATTAGGTGTAACAGTAACACGTTCCATACATTTTTAAAGAGACCGTAGAGGAGATGATTCTAAGACGATTTTTCATTTACCACATTTTGATCTGAAGTTTAATTTCAAAATTATTCAACAATAAAGATACTCATAATTATACGGAAACAGTTAATTGGTTGAAGTGAGATTCTCACTTCTCATTCTGTCTCACTTCAACCACCTATCTGTCTCTGTCTAACTAATAAGTACTTTTATCATTAAATATTTCGGAAACTAAGCTTCAAATCAACACGTGGTAAATAAAAAATCGATTTAGAATGTCCTTCTTTAAAATCGCTTAAAGTTTCGCCTAGGGTCCCTGTTACACCCTACATATACATACATACACACATGTGTGTGTATATGTATATATATATATATATATATATATATATATATATGTATGAAAAAAGAGAGAGTAACGTTTTTATAATAATTTTAAATTACACACAGATCTCAAAAAGCTTAAACGACGCCAGTATCAGCAAAAACGTAAACAAAGCCACGGTAAAGACGCATTGACAGCACCTCAGAAAAAACGGTCCAGAAAAGTTTCACGAATGGACGAAGATTATGATACTTTCGTAGAGAATATAATGTTACAATTGAGACAATTACAACCAATGGCTGTATTAGAGCCACATCTGGGTAGAAATTATGGTGTTTGCCCAATATTTGGTTCAGGCGATCTTCTAAAAATTGGAAACCAAAAGGATTACAACACTAGAACTGGAGATCTGATAGGTTCATACGGTTCAGCTACTTTATCTGGAATTTCAGATCATTATAATACTCAGCCATTTGGTGAATTAGAACCATTACCTCCTCAAACACCTGCCTCTACGCAAAGAGGATTTTATGACCAAGAATTTCCACCTCTTAAATTAGACGATAGTAAGTATTAATTAATTGATTTAACATTATCTATGACAGCGTCTTATTATGAGTTATTTATTAATACTTACTTGTGTCTAATCAGGCGATGACAAAAAAGAAAGCTCTTTACTCAATAATCGGGATATTGACTCCCCTGATACTATAGTCAGTTCTTCATCTCCTGAATGTGTAATTCCTGAATTCATTCATCGTTTCCCTGGACTTAGATTGATAGAGGAAGAATCGGACGAAGAATCCGATTGGTTGAAACGCGTATCGCCCGTAATACCTTTAATTTCTCCGATTCCAATAAGACTCAAACCTACTTACGCTAAAGACATTTCAAAACAAGATAAGGAGAATCTGGGAATACCAAGGTAAATAAAAAATTTATATTTAATAAAAAGTATAAACAATAATAGAAATACAATATGTCAAATAATTTATTTTTAAGAATTGGAAAATCACCACCTATACCGTTAAGGGAGAGTGGAAACGTTACTGTTACTTTGACATTAAATAGTCAAGCTGCAGATGATATAATGGGTGTACTTAAAGATTTGGCCAATGTATTGAATATAGCTCCACCCACTGATTATCAGATAGTAGAACGTACTACTACCCCACCTAGTCAAAAATTAGGTCTATATAGAACAAAGGGAAAAGACGGAAAAGAAGGAGGTAAGAGACCTAGGAATGATTTTTATCGATATAAGCATTGTAGTAAAGATAATAGCATTTTACATAAATATATTTATATGATTTATTTTAGCTCCAATTGATATACAAAGTATTTTAAATGGTGCAGCGAAATTTTGTCGTCATTGTGATGTTGTAATATTGAATAGTTTAATTAGGAAAAAAGTATCAGACCTACCATTTTTAAGCAAGGAGGAAGCTGAACCTGGCGATGAACTTTGTTTCTGCTCGGCTGCTTGCTATATGCAATTTGCTCTGATGCATAGAACCCCGTCTAATACACAAGATAAGGCTGCAACAATCGTTGATCATTTGTATCAAAAGACTAATGCCAAGTTACTAGAAGATGATTCCAAAAAATTACAAGAGAAGAAATTTATTTCAAAACAGCCCAGCGAACGCATTGAAAATATGGAAGTAGAACAAACCGAAAAAGCAATGATCCGAGTAAAATTAGAAAATGAAGAGTCTGTCAGCATTGACAGTAGAGATGAACCGTTGGAAGAGAAAAGATCAAAGAAACATCCCTGCAGCGATGATATGCAAGGTGATATCCATGAACAACCGCATCCTACGAAAATATGGAGAGGTCTTCGATATAAAACTTGGACTGTTGGAGCTATTCAACCTGCTACTAAATATAAAAAACCGACTGACAGAGAAATTACAGAAGTACGTGAACAACGATGCCTTTTTGAATTATTATTATCACTAATCGTTTCTATTAAATATTAATTATGTATAAATCGATTTGTTTTATTAGATGTTATTCCGAATGGGTGTTACCGTTGTACCAGCCAAAACAGATGACAGTCGCCGTTGTATGTTTTGTCAAAATCAAGGTGATGGTACAGCTGATGGACCAGCAAGATTATTGAATTTTGATGTAGATAAATGGGTCCACTTAAATTGTGCACTTTGGTCCGAGGATGTTTATGAAACGGTGAATGGTGCCTTGATGAACTTGGACACTGCCTTGCAGCATAGTCTTGTACTCAATTGTATCCTTTGTGACAAACCTGGAGCTACAGTAAAGTGCTTTAAAATGAGATGCACAAATGTTTATCATCTTGGTTGTGCTGTTAAAGATGGTTGTGTCTTTTACAAAAATAAGGTGAATATAAATAAAATTATAAACCTCGTATCTATGAATTATTCTTAAAATTGTAAATTGAATGAAATTTGTTGATTTGTAGAGTACGTACTGTTCGCAACATGTTCAGAAAAACGAAAAGGATAATGAATTAACAACATTGTCAGTGTATCGAAGAGTATATGTAAACAGAGATGAGAATAGGCAAGTGGCGGCTGTGATGCATCATTCAGAACACAATCACCTCTTAAGAGTTGGAAGTTTAATATTCCTCAGTGTTGGACAATTATTACCTCATCAATTAGCGAATTTTCACACACCAAATTACATTTATCCCGTTGGCTACAAAATCGTAAGGTTTTATTGGAGCATGAGAAGACCAAACAAACGTTGTCGATACGTGTGCTCCATTCATGATGTATCTGGCCGACCAGAGTTTAGAGTTCTGGTCCAAGAACCATTGCAAGAAGACGTTGAATTACGAGATGCTACACCACGCGCTGTTTGGAGTAGGATACTTGAGCCTTTAGCTGAATTACGCAAAACAACAAACAGTGTTCAATTATTTCCACGATATGTATCTGGGGAAGATCTCTTTGGACTGACCGAACCGGCAGTCGTTAGAGTTCTGGAAAGTTTACCGGGAATTGAGACTTTGACAGATTATAGATTTAAATATGGTCGTAACCCTCTGCTTGAATTGCCATTAGCTATCAATCCTACTGGAAGTGCACGAACAGAAGCACGTCTTAGAAATCAGCTACCTTGGAAAAGGCCACATACGCAAAGAACTGGCTCATCGGCAAGAGCTGCATTTGTTCCAACAGCAACTGTCGCTGGTGAAGTTGCTTGCCCTTATTCCAAACAGTTTGTACATTCTAAGAGTTCTCAATATAAAAAGATGAAACAGGAATGGCGTAACAATGTCTATCTCGCTCGGTCTAAAATTCAAGGATTAGGACTTTATGCTGCACGTGATTTAGAAAAACACACAATGGTTATTGAATATATTGGAGAAATTATTAGGACTGAATTGGCTGAAACTCGAGAAAAGCAATATGAAGCTAGGGTAAATATGAAATAATTATTTCTTGTTAACTCTCTCTCTCTCTCTCTCTCTCTCTCTCATTCAAGATAATTCATGTTATTAATAAACATGGTTTTTTTTGTTTCAGAATCGTGGAATTTATATGTTTCGTTTGGATGAAGAAAGAGTTGTGGACGCGACCTTATGTGGTGGTTTGGCTCGGTACATTAATCATTCATGTAATCCCAATTGTGTTGCTGAAATTGTTGAAGTGGAACGTGACCTGAGAATTATTATTTTTGCAAAGAGAAGAATTTCACGAGGTGAAGAGGTATGTTGTTAGTTCATTTAATTAATTAAACTAGTAGATTGACATATATTTAATTGAAAAAAATTATTGTTTAGCTGGCATACGATTATAAATTTGACATAGAAGATGACCAGCACAAGATAGCATGCGCATGTGGCGCGCCTAACTGCCGCAAGTGGATGAACTAATTTTCGATCCACCGTTGTTATTGTTACTGCGTTATTGGGTAGGTTTTACATGGAGAGAAATATAGATTTATGTATACATGTATGTGTATATATATACATATATATGTACATGCATATATATATATATGTATATATACAAGCAAACACCCACAGATATATATAATATATATATAACAAATGCGTATATATATATATGTGTATATATGTGTGTGTGTATATATATATTATACGTACGATAGACGCATTATTTAATTTGTAAAGTGCCATTGCCCAGTTTGAATAATTGATTTATAGTGAAGTTGGTGCTATGCCATCACAACATTCCTCCAAAGTTGTACAATATTAGTTTTATTTTACAAACATAAAACATTGATCGCTTGTATATTATGAATATTCTCATGAGAGACATGACGAAATATTAACGCAAAATGAATTTGTGTCGGTCATGTACACAAAAACTTTGTATCTTTGTATGTTGAGTGAAGTCGGAGTTAGCTAACCCCGATATTGTAATATAGATCGTTTATTAATTATTAATTAAATATACATTGCACTTTATCAATGTACATAAGTAGAGATCCACGTTATTTTGAATCACCAGATGAATTATGTAAAGTAACAATATCTAATTTAGAATTATATACAATCATAACTATTTGATTATGTAATAATAAATCCGTATAAAATATTACTCAAGACTATCTATATACTACCTAAGTCTTTTCACTTAAAATAATAAAGATAATATTATATGAGCTATAAAATATTTATTCATAGATGCAATTTACTTTGGCATTTGTGCTTCAATTAATAAGGGTAAATAAAAATAAGAAAATTTTTAAAAAAATATTTATCATAAACAAGTAAAAAACAGGAATACAAATCTTACATGAATAACTAGATAAATCATTCAAATATACAGCAGTATTTACACATTTAATTCATAAAAAGAAGTAGTTCTATAATTTAACGAAATTTTTAAAGACTATGATTAGAAACACAATGAGAAATAATGTATGTATTCAGTCAATTATATTATACTGAAAGAATTCTAGATTCAGTTGTCTCAAGCACGCTTATTAAACCTACGGAAATATCGAGTCTTTATTATCACATAATTATAACTGAAAATAAGTCATTATAATTGAAAAAATTCTTTAAGAAAAAACTTAAGATATAGTTTATACAGAAACTTAGTCAAATTTAGAAAATTCAGTCTATTTGTAACAGGATATAAACACAAAATTTTATTAAAAATATATTTGGACTGTATGTCTCTATAATACTGTTTTAGCAACATATATATGTATATAATATATACCTATTACTTCGTAAACAGTATTAAAAAGTTGTTGAGACGTTAATTTTTAAAGTGATAAAAGTCAAATTTTAAAGAAATTGACACTTACTACTCACCCCCACATTGTACACATTTATACGGTTTCTGATATAAATTCATGCAAAAAATTGCGAAAAATTAGACTTGTATCACTTCTTTAATGAACGGTTCATAACATTTTTAATAGATGTTTTTAACATTTCTTCTTAAATTAATTTCTTCTCAAGGCTCTAAATTGGAAAGTGAAACTTCAAACCATCAAAATCTACGTGGATGAAAGTTTTGTCTTCGTTCCATCGCCTTTTTAAACCCTCGTTGTATTTTATGTTGTCACATGAAAGATGCGGGAATCTTCCTCGAGGTCATGGCATTACCAGGTTGTCCCTGTTGCATGCAACAAATTAATATTTTCATTATGCGACTGCCTTTTTACATTGAACCTTTACAAGTTCTTTTCTTTTTGTTTTTCTATTAAATGTTATGAAGAGATTTTTAAGTTAAAACCTAAGTAAGAGATATTGAGAATTGGTATCAAAACTATAAGTATATCTACAATTTATTTGATTTTCCTCAGACTAGTATTTATATATATATATAATATACACATATATGCGTATACAATTTTACGTACACAGGAAATTGGGTAGTACACTACAAGTTTATAAGATTTTTTCATACATGGGATGAAGATAGTTTAATAAATATCAAGTAAGGTTTTAATGATCTAACTACAATCAAAATACGTAAGATAACGAACCAATTATTATATTTATAAAAACAGGATAGTAGCGCGATATACAGAAACCACATCTAAGACATATAGACTAATTAATACAGAGTGAATAATTTTTAAAATAAATCAGTAAAAAAAATTTACAAAATCCAAAAATTACTAAAAAGAGTACATACAATCACCTTAAAACATATTTTGAAAATATAAGCATAAAATAAATAAAGTTTTTTTTTTGCTTATCCAGTCTTAAGTTTCACTCTTCCCATTATTCTTACTTGGAATCTATCAACACTTTTAGATTATATATAATTATCTATGCAACCTAATAGTTATTTTCTAAACAGTCAAAACATTTCCTCACCATATAAAAAACTCGATAAGTTTTCCTTTTAATGAACTATCGGTATTTGTATAAATTTCAAACCTGATTTTCAATATATCTTGAAGAAAATTTAATCGTGTACATACATTTTACCATATGCACAAGGATATAAATTATCTAAACTTCTCTTAAAGAGGGAGAATTTCTTTGGGTGTAACATGAGATTCTTATCTATACGTATAGACTAACGTTAATTTGGAAAAGTTTTCAAATACCATTAACAAAATTTGAACATTAATATTTGAAAATTTTAGCTGTGTTAATCTCTCTTTACAATTTTTTTTTATTTTCCATATTAAATGAGATATACTAAAAACGAGTTTCAACTATATAAAGGCAATATTTCATTTAGATAAAAATATAATTTGAAGCAGTAATGGTCAAAGAGAAAAATAGATTTTAGATTTCAATAACTAATTAAATGTAACATTTTTCTACTAACAATCATCTTTTTAGAATAACACGAGTTAAACGTTTTTTTTCCTTTTTCGTAGTTATGTAATGAATTAGGTACTGATGAAAAGAGTGCGTCGTTATCAGTTAGTAGCAAAACTGAAAATAGAAGAGTTTAAAAGAATGGACTAAAAGCTATATATAGAATTGAATCCACATAAAAAGACTGACACAGTTTGGTACAGAAGAATCTATAAGAAGAAACTTTTTATGTAAATATGCATAATTCCAAAAGATATTTTATTCTTCATATATGTATAATATATACTTCTGTTGTTAAAAAATAATTTCTTTAATAAAAAATGGCACCAAACTGCAAATTGACTGAAGTGAATATATAGTTATTTTACTACGCAGTTAAGAATTATTTCCCTCGGCATAACTTTCGATTTCTTTGTTCAATACACAACTGGCTTTATCTTTTCCAAGGCACGAATGTTTTCCCGGCCTTGTTAATAATATTTCAATATACATCACTACGCTGGGTTAATTTTAAATTCAATTATTCCCATAACTATGAAGTAATATTTTGTTAATACTAACTAAGAAATTTGTTTCGTTATGAGAAATAAACCAATACAACAACTGAAAAGGGTCTTTCATAGAATGAAAGATCTCTCTTGTGTCAACATCATCATTTTTACAAACGCCAAAAGATAGAAGTTGATTTCTGATTGTTAACTATGAGTAAATATTTTCATATGAATATTGTAAGTATCGAATGAAGATTCATTAGATATATTAAAAGTTAATAGGAGAGCGTAGTACAGTGAAGTGCACAGCACCGGAGTGAATGTTTTGAGTACATTACGAAGTTTTACGAAGTCTTTTTGAGAATTTAAGTATTGTTCTGTCTAAAAGTCAGACTAGATCACACATGCTGAAAAAATACGTTGAAGCCCACGTCAACCAAGGTCCATGTCTTGGCCGTTTAGAAGGTTACGGGTGTAAATGGCTGCCCTGTAACTGTACCTATTTATGCTTGGTCGTTCAGGAACTGGTGGTGGCACCAAAGCCACATCAGCATTCAATAAAGCGCCGCTTCCTTCGTCAACTTCGCCAATACTACTTTCCGCCAGTGAAGGTTCGGTTTCGGCAAACGCTAGTCTTGATCTTAACAAATAAGCGTAAGTTTTGTATCTCTTCAGCTGCAAATCAAAAATGAGGAAGCAAACAAGATTAATATTGTGCAACTTGAAGCGATGAAAACAATTTTATTATCCACGAGTCGATAGTACGAAAATTACCTCATGAACTAAATAGGCGTCCTTCTCTTTATAATTTTGTACAGTGAGGGCCTTTGCTCCCCTTTCCGGAGGGTGTCTTCTGTGTTCGTCTAATTCTTGCTCTAACTTCCAACCCCTCTCCTCGTGGTCCCGTAACTGTTCTCGCTAAGAAAGTAAAACAATACACTTATAGAAATAAATCACAACAAATTTAAATTTAATTCTTTCTATCTTGTTCATATCTCGATTCATATTCAATTTTTTGTATTTTCTTTCTGTTCTTTTTTTTCTTTTTTTTTCTTGTTTTTGTCATTTCACTCGCGTATTTTGAAATTATACGAACTTAGATGACGAAATTCGCTGCAGGAATAGTGGAAGGCTTGTAAGGAAAGAAATAATGATATTGGATTATATTCGCTGCTTCAAAAGCAGTGAGTAGAATTTAATGTTTTTGTAAAACTCACAGGAGCCAACTTGGTATGACTACAAGGAAGTAGCGGTCGTTGAAATTTTTGTTGAGATCCCACAGCACCGGCCAATGGTTGACAAGAAAAAGTGGCACACACAAAATTAATCGTGTCGATCCAAGATTGCAATTCTTTGGAATCACTGTGATTTATTGAAATACAAAGAAATAATACTCTCGATTGATCTATAAGTGTGATGCATTGGCTTTAATTAATTTTGCCTTACCTTGTTTGGAAGAGATATTCTGCTTGATCGGCAGTTTGCAGTCTAAAGACATGTTGCTTTTTCGTGTAATCCGAGGCTTTTGTAGCTAGCGCGTGATGTATACGTATGGCATTGTGTAAACTATCATTACGGAAGCCATGTTCGTCTTTATGCAAGTATAGTACAAGTTCACGTAACGTGCAATAATACATTTTCCAACCACGTTTCCCAAACGGTGCTACAAATCGATAAAAAAAAAGGAAACTCGTTAATCATCCCATTACAAAAAAAGCGTAAAATTTCATTGCACGTGTCACATACTTTTCTTGCCGTTTGAATCGTAACAACATTTTCGCATAACGTATCCTTTCTTGAATTCTATAGCACCCGTAACATTTGGCACGTCGAGGAATGGATTTCCCGAACCGGAAATAGCGGGTCCGTCTCCTTGCTGATTAGCCTGCACTGTCGCTTCGTCACCTTCATCGTCCCTATATTTAACAGTTATTTTATTAAACTTGAATCTGCAGGCACAGTACTCTTTGCAAGAAAGGAAAAGAAAAAAAAAAAAAAAAAAACAATAAGCCGTATTGAACTTACAATGCCCATTCTAGGGGAAATGACTTTATAGCGTTATAAAGTTGTTTGAGCACCTCTCTGGGAAAATTATCACCATCGTTTAATTCCGATAAGTTTTCTATAAATTCTGAACACGACATTTTTCTACCGATATTTTGTCCATGAAGATCGGTATTGAGCAGCATAATAGCACATGTTAAAGTATGAACAGCATCTGACGGAAAGGAAAGGAGAGCAAAGCTTTAATAAATCTCTAATTCTTTCAGTTTTTATGAAACGCAATATTGAATGCACACGAGATAAATCACCTTGAGAGTTAAAGGAACCAGGATTGCAATCCAGATATCTCTTTGAGAAATGTACAAGAACCCTTTCCCTTTCTTGTGTTTCCCCTGTTAAGGAGAACTGAGCAAGGAACTTTCTAACAGCCACGTCCAGCGTGTCTCGTTCGAAATTAAAATATCTCAAGTATTCTTCAGCTACCGCCCTACTAAAATCGTTACTGCAACGAAAGGAAGGAATAAAGAGGTGAATTCATTGAAAAAATGGAAGTAAAAGACAAAACAAAATTGAGAGAATTGCAAAACAGTTTCATACTTTTTACTAAGATGCCTAGAGACATCGGATTTCTTGAAACCGTCTAACGAATATAATCTCTTGGCTAATCTAATAGCTGATGGCAAATCCACCGCTTTCGGACTATAATGAAAGCTATGTAAACTCTCGATATCGCTTTCCTCATCCGCGGATTGTGGTGGCGAGGCACTACTATATTTTTGATCGTCGGAGAAAGCTGTGTTTTGAGCTTCTCTATCTTCCTCGCGATCCTTGAGCTCCTAAGAAATCAATGCAATTATTTCAAGCAACTCTGACGAGATAGTCGAAGCTTCGAAGAAGAAGAAGAAGAAGAAGAAGAAGAAGAAGAAGAAGAAGAAGAAGAAGAAGAAGAAGAAGAAGAAGAAGAAGAAGAAGAAGAAGAAGATAGATGAATAACGGGTGAGAAGTGACAAGAGAAGGAAGAAGGGAGAAATGAGAATAAAGAATAGAGAAAAGAAGGTAAAATAAAAAATACCTGATATCCAACATATTCCGGAGTACTGTTCGTTACTGAGGCAGGACTTATTCTCTGTACATTCTCCGTGGGATTGCTGAGTCGTCGGTTCTGTCTAGGGCTACTACTACTACTACTGTTTCTGTTAGTCGAAGAATCCTTATCGGGTCCTTTGACCTGTATGACTATCCTGTGCTCGGAAGACTCCTGAGCACTGGGGTAACTAGCGTTAGCGGTGGAAGTCGGGGTATTTTGAGTCTTGCGCCTCCTCTGAGGTGGCTCGCTGGCAAGAATGGTAGAGTCACTGTCACTTGGGTCACTGACCATCATAATGTCTCGTGCACTGAGAATGTCCATGGTTTCCTCGTCATTGTAGTCAGGACTAGACATGTTGCTGATGGCTTCGGATTGGCTGAGATCGCCATTGGTGGGATGTAGGGTTCCGGAGGTGCCGTCTTGCGAAGGGAGGAGGGCCGATGGCACAGCAGCCGGTGAGATTCCGGACGTGGCTCCAGCGGTGGCGAAGGTTGTCGTGGTTGCGTGTTGCGACGGCGGCGGTGGCGGGGGAAACCTGCGGGATCCAGAATTGGAGGACATGACCGAGGAAGAGACCGAGGTAGGGGAGGCAGGTGATAGGGACCGCTGCGGACTGGTGCCTTCGGTGGAGGAACTGCTCGAAGAGGATTGCTCGGAGCTACCGTTTTGGCAGCAGGAGGTACGATCCGAGGCGGAGGGCGAGCTCACGGGTGCGTTGTACGTCCACACGATCCGTTCGCTGGACAGACCCTGTCCGCCGCCGCTATCGGCTCTCGTGTCCAACAGGGTGTTCAGGCTCGACGTCACGTCGTCGTCAATGTCTATGTCCACCGCGCTCATAGACGGGTCCTTTCGGAATTGCAAGTGGTCCTCGGAGCGCGAGGTACGCACGAAACCGCTCGAATAGCCGAAGCTTCCCGCCGCGTTAGACTTTCCGCCGCTCTCACCGGGCTGAGCACCGGGACACTGAGACCCCGAAAGAACGGCGCCTCCGCCACCGCAGCCGCCACCGACGCCGACGCCGATGCTACCGCCGACGGCACCAGCCTCGCGTTTGCTTAGCCCAACTGGCGAGGTGTTGGCCGAATTAGAACCGCTGCACTTGTGCGCACGATGGTGACCCAGCATCTCGCTAGGACTCGTGGGTACGGAGTTGTGATGGTGGTGATTATGGTGATTATGATGATGGTGGGGGTGATGATTGTTGTACCTAAGCGAGTCCACTTTTTTCTGATACTTTGGCAGCAGACCGCTGCTCTGCTGCGTCCTTGAGAGATTCAGCATCAGATCACCCGTCATCATGTAGGCCTCGAACCTGAATACGTCACAATTCTAGCGTTACTAGCAAATACTTGACAAGTCAGAGAGCGATGTCTCTACGGATCTCGCACACGTACCTAGGCGTCGTACTTTTTTGTCGATTGAACTTGTCCACGGCGGACAATGGTTCCCACTGTGTACGCTGTTCCTCTTTGAAGCTATCGGTCTGAGGTAGCAGAGCTTCCAAATCCGAGGAGGCGGAGGCATCGCTGCACGAGCCGTTGCTCTTGGTGGTCTCGGATGATCTGACAACTGGCGGCTGCTGTTCTCCAGTACTCGAGGCTTTTTTCTCATCGTACTTGCCGTTGCCTTTGGGATTCGAACTGATTTCCTGCGTCGACGACGAATCCTTCGAGGGTACTATCGACGTGGTCGGCGGCGATGTCGACTTCGTCTTGGCTATGTTGGCTATGGCTTTTATCGGCTCGCCATCCTCGAAAGCCGATGGATTCGACAATAATCGCCGAACGTGTGCTTTTATGGCAGGATCTGTCGACAGAAACATTAAGGATACTTTCGGTTTACGATCGCTCACGATCTCGCTTACGATTCTTTTCACGGGAAGACCACCACCCCTTCCACCCTCTACCCTACCCACTCTATCGCGAGGACTCTAAGAGTTTCGAGAAACAAGCTTTGTAAAAGTGCATCGCGCGAGAGTAGATCGTAGCTGGAGGTCCGATCGATAGTTCCTTCGGCCCTTCGGTAAAACACGGAAAATCTTCTGTCATTTTTACACAACCCCCCCCCCCCACCCGGTCGTTGTTTAATCACATCGGAGTACACTGATAGAGTCTCTCCAGCTTTTTTACTCTTCGCGGAGTGTTGTAGCGCACCGTCGACTAATTAATTATTCCCTCGACAACCCGGTGGTGTGCGTGTGTGTGTGTGTACTTTCCCTTTTATCCCCCCCACCCCCGTCAGACCAGCCATCACTCGCTGGTTATCAACGATGTCGATGATGCTTCGAACGCTCACGCTATTTTCCTGTCGAGGAAAGGGTGGTGGTGGGTGTGGGTGGTAGTATCGACGCTACGACACGATATCATTATCATCCGTCAGGTTCAAGTGCACGTTTAGCGTATTCGTCGTATGAACGTTGGGCTATCGTTAGATTGATTCTGCTAAGGGCACAATGACCTCGTTCCTATGCACGGGAAAAGAATCGTTCGGATAGGTCGAGCGAGCATGAATAGGAAAGTTGGAAACGCGAGGCTTCCCTCTCGCGGTTTTGCACGTGGTGCACGTCGCATGGACGGACGTCCGTCGATACGTTTGTGCACCACGTACACTGATAAACCTATCGGGACCGCGCATCGGTGAAACAGAAGCCGTAAAAGGGAGGTCTACAACGCTCCTCGTCGCGACCTCTCCTCCAATAAAACTCCTACGAAGACGTAAGAGACGGATAAATGTACAAGGAGAGCGTCACCCCCTGAACTTACCCCTCTGGAGCTTCAAGGTAACTGGATCCGAGGACAGCCGCAAACATTTCAGCACTGAAACAGAGAGAGAGAGAGAGAAGGCCATTGAAAATTCTTCGAGTTTGGAGGTTGCGGAGCCCCCGATGAGGGAGGGGAGGGGAGGGGGTCCTAATTTCGTCGAGGGTGAGACACCGTCGCGGTACCGAGGAAAAAGGAAACGTTGGCGGATGGCCAATCGTCGTTTCGGAAAGGGACTCAACCTCGCCCGGTCGTGGAAAAGCCAACGTGAATGAAGATCGGGTATCTGTGAATGTCGCGTATCTCGTTCGGTCAACGGATCGAATTACTCGCGTGAGATTAAAACGACGAGTTTCGCCGTTATCTGGACATCGCGCGGTGAATCATCGGCTTTGAGGAATTCCGACTTTGCTAGAATGATAACGCTCGGTCTCCCAGGGAGGAGCGGGAGAGACCAGAGGCTCTCGAAGTCGCTATCGTCGAGGTCCCTTACCTTCTTTGGTGCTGAAACGATTGACGTCAACTTCGTTCACCCTGAGTATAACATCGCCGGCCTCGACCTGCAAAACAAAGGTCGTTCTCGTAAAAATGTATTGGGTTAAGGAAAAGACAGAAGGGAATAGAAGAGAAGAGAAGAGAAGAGAAAGAAAAGGCAAAGTTGCAAAGGATGAGCGAGCGTTCGACATCGCGCGACGCCACTGAGGTCTATCTTAGAGTTTGACGGATCGGTGAACGGGGATGGAGTAGCTGGATGCGATAGCGACGGGTCCCGTCATCGCGCGACCTTGGTCCTTCACCTCGCGCAAGGGCGTGTACTTGACGCGAGGGAAACTGTCCCACTCGCGATCGCTGGCGCGTCCGGGCGAGAGACAATCGGAGCAACTTCGACAGCAGTTGAAGCAATCGAAGTGGGGTAACATTTGGAGAGGAGTCGCGAACGAGGCAAAACATCGACGAGCTTCATCCGAGTAGTGCGACTGACTGCGGATCTCGGCCATGGATCGGAATCCGCGTCGAGGCAAGTGGCCAACGTTATTTCTGCCCGAACCGTGACATTGACCACTGGCGTGCGCGTTTTACGGAATCCTAGCGGATCTATATTTTGCCGGGAACTACTACTACTACTACTACGAGTACGTCGAAGGAGAGGGGTATAGAAGGAGGGGAGAGGGGGCGATGAACAAGAGTGAATGAACCAAGACCGTTGAATCGGTGGATGCGACCCGCAAACGGTACCCGTAAACGACGATGGGACGATGTTGTTGGTGGTGGGACCGGAGGACGAAGAGGGCAAGAGGATGCGGCAGGATGATCTTGATCGAGTTTCATCGGATCCTGCACGGTCGATCGAGCGATCGGATGCGATTCGACGATGCTGCTGTGGAATGGGAAAGTGATACGTCCGGGTGACGTTAGCGTCTTTCGGTCCCGAGGATGATGAGGACGACGACGACGACGACGACGACGATGATGATGGCTCCCCGATAATTGGAACCTGCTTGCCAGCCGGGCTTTAATTAAAACCGTCCAATACCAGAAGACGGCGGCAGGTATTTCTGTACTAGCGTGGAACTGTGGGAAAGGCGTAATTTTTTCTGGCAAAGCCTCCGCGCCCTCAGGGTAGAATCGCAACGTCTCGTTTCGCGAGTGCAAATGCCAAAGTTTCGGCGGTATCGATGTGTTTGCCTTGCTCCGCAGAAATAGCCATTTTCAGTTTGGTCGATTGCGAAAGAGAGAGAGAGAGAGAGAGAGAGATACAAAAAGAGAGAGGAGAGAGTCTCGGACAAGGATGCAAAGCTTGCAAGCTCGCGGAGCAATCGAGACCTTCCACGAGTACTCGTACGACAGCTGCGAGAAGATCCAGAAAAATTGCAATGAAAAAAAGAAACAGAGCTCCGATGGTGGCAAAGTCGTCAGGTTCCGTTGTGACTTTCCCTCGACGCAGCTTAAGGTTATGCTAGCACGAGGATGGAGACAGGTAAGGGTAAAATGCACGGTTGATCAAAGGGGGGAGATAGAAAGAAAGGAAGGAAGGAAGGAAGAAAGCTACTTAATGTTGATTAATCGCGCGAACCGAGGTATCGGATCCTGCTGACGGTAACTGGAATCTCTGGTGGTGCGAGACCGGCGACGTAAGAGTCGCCTTGGACCAGAAACTGGATTCCCGCCAGAAAATCCCTCACTTCCGCAATCATTACGAGCTGACGCGAAAGAACTTTCTCTGCCGAAACCTGAAGCGCTACAAGAAGCTGTTGAGCAAGTCCGGAAAACACGAGGAAGCGGAGCTTTGCGACTCGATGCCGATCACATTCGAGTTACCGGGCGACTATAGGATGTTGGTGGAGGAGTACCACAAGCAGCAAGGTGCTACCTGGATAGTTAAGCCCGCGGCCAGATCCCAAGGTAGCGGCATCTTCCTATTCCGAAGGTTGAAGGACCTTGCCGATTGGAAGTCGAAGGAGTCTCACGGAGGGTCGAAGGATGGCAAGCTGGAGAGTCCCCCCGAGACTTTTATAGTTCAGAAATACGTGGAAAATCCCTATCTCCTGACCGGTTTGTCCATTTTCTTCGACAGAGTTAGAGAGAGAGAGAGAGAGACACCTAAGATACTGAGATTGGCCGACCCGACCCGACCTCGATCGGAGAAACTCCTCGAATTTCGTTTCAGGTCGCAAATTTGATCTGCGAATCTACGTGCTGGTAACGTCCTTTCATCCCCTGAAGGTCTGGCTAGCTCGGGAAGGGTTCGCCCGGCTGTCGGCCGAGCAGTTTGATCTGAGCAACATCGACGACAGCAAAGTACACTTGACCAACATGGCGATTCAATTAAGGAGAAGCGAGAAGTGGAAAGAGGAGAACAGACAAGACTGCAAGTGGGCCTTGCTGAAGATCCGGGAGTACCTGACGACGGTGCACGGGGTGTCGGTCGTCGAGGCCCTTTTCCAGCGAATAGCCGGTACATCAAGGTTAACGTCAACGTCAACGCCAACGCCAACGCCAACGTCAATCTTATCAGCGTCGACGTTGACCAGACGATGAAACGAACTCAACGCGACTCAACGCAACCGCAACGTTGACGTTTCAGGTGTGATCATGGCAAGCCTATTGGCCGTGCAGCCCGTGATAATGCAAGGGAGGAACTCCTTCGAGCTGTACGGCTACGACGTGCTGCTGGACGAGTCCTTGAAACCTTGGTTGCTCGAGGTGAACGCGTCGCCTGCATTGTCCGGCACCGACAGCGAGGACTACCGCCTAAAGTTCGACCTGCTGGACGACGTCCTCAACATCCTGGACTTCGAGGCCCGACTTTCCGGCCGGGAGAGCAGAGTCGGAGGGTTTGACCTTCTCTGGGAAGACGGTCCCGTCTTCTTCGCCGAGTCCAACTACAAGGAGGAGAGCGTTCTACCGAGGAAACTCAACATCTTCCTGGGTGCTCGCAACAACCGCGTCGCGCAGCTTCGACTCTTGCACCAGGTTCTCGCCAAGCACTACCAGAAATAAAGACAAGGACGGAGAGTCTCGTTGGAATTCGAAAGAACTCTTTGGCCGTGTCCACTTTGCTCTCGGGGGGGGGGGGGAAGGGGAATTTCGGTGGTAACGGGGTGCGCGTGTGACGTTGGCAACGGACTGTGCTTAACGAGCATAAATTAGCCAGTCGTTACAACGACGACGACGACGACGACGACGACGACGATGAGGGTCTCTGGATGAAACGTGCACGAGTACGCATGCATATTCATTCGACCCTCGCGCGTTCGCGCACTCGCTTATGCGAGTACACGCGTGGAAATGCAGAAATGCCATGTCGAATCTGCCCCGGTGCGACTCTTCCACATCCAGGAGGAGCCTGGAATTCGTCAGGACTCAAAAACCGGTACGAGGCATCGCCGCCCCGCAGCTTCCTCTTCGCTCGGGTTATCGTCGGCTTTGCAAACTCCTCCGCGGCTCCTCGCGTCCGTGTGGTAGGTACGGACACACGGACGCACTGACACATGGACCCCGTTGCCGCCGGAAGGCTCTCCCTCCTCTGCTGCGTGTGCGGCCTTAACCCATTTTCCGGTGGCACTAAACGGCCGAGCACATTCGGCGGCTAAAACCACAAGTCGACCATCCAAAGCTGAATTTTTCCAACGACTGGAACGTTCCTGGTGTCTTCGAGGTATCGTCGCATCCCCCATCGTCGCTGGGAGCCGATCGAGTTCAAGTTGAGCGATTAGCGTCAGCGGACCTTCGACGTAGGACGCCAAACGAACCAATCGATTCTTATCTAAATGGGAGAACAGTGGAGTGCATGTATCAGCTATCAAGGCACAATGAAGTCGAGAGGCGCACGCGGTTCATCTTCTGCCAAGTGGCAAGAGAGGCCCTCGTCATCTTTCTCATTTTTCATCGGCTGGCTGACAACGTCCTCCTGTACCTCTCACGCTACCTGGGTGTATCCGGTGTGGTACGTCGTCGTCGTCGTCGTCGTCATCGTTGTTGTTGTTACCGCAGCCGCTGAGCTTTTCTGCGATTCAATATGGCCTCCTCTTGGCACTGGTCCTCGTTGTTTTTCCAGCTTTTCCTCGTAAATCTCCGACTGGCGGCTCTCTTCTGCTCCTCGGCCGGACGATGGGATTTGCAAGTGCAATATACGCCCAGTGAGATTGGGATCGATCGAGTCTCTCCGGAGAAGCAAAACGCTAAGATGGAAAAGGCTCGGTGGATTCGAATTTATCGTGTGGTGAGCCGGTTCCTCTCTTTGCCCGTTTGCCTTGGGTGGTGATGGTGGTGGTGGTGGTGGTGGTGGCTTAGGCTGCTGGAATTCTCTTCCCGGTCAATTCTCTTGCACGAAGCGCAATGGCCATTAATGCGCTCACGCCCTGCACAGAAGGTACCTCTCCAAGTGCATTAAACAGTTGTGTGCGAGCCGCGCCCATTTCCTGACATGATCCTTTCTAGCCGCCAAGACAATGTCGCTGTTTACGCGTGTATCACTGAAAATCAATTCCACTTTCCCATCACGTTCCATTTCTCTCCACTCCCCTCTCTCCCGCCCGACAATTTCCCCCGGAGTCGAGCACAGGGGTCCTAGGCGGAAAACTTTGGAATCCGAAATTTCTCAAGGAATCGACACACTTTCCCGGGGAAAAGAAAACTTTGAGCGAGGAGCGCAAACAAACTTGGGGCACCAGGAGTGTTCTGCTCCTAGTTTCTCTTTTCTCTCCCCCTCCCCGTCCTCTCCCGAGGGATCCTCGGGGATGGAGCGTAGACGCCGCCAGTCGAGTCTCTGTGTGTGTGTGTGTGCGTGTGTTGGTAACCCGAGGTCTCGACGTAATAGCGTTCCAGGAAAATTAAAGGGTGGCGTGAAAATATTTGGGAAGCGACAAACGGCAGAGACTCCATGAGTACCCACGCATCATCGTCGCTAATTCGGGATCGATAAGCTACACGGGTCAGAAATCGAATGGCAATGGGCAAAAAGCAAGCAACGCTCGCACACACGCGCGCTATCTTTGCACACGGACTTTAATTACCTCGCTCGCGTGTTGTAAGCTCGAGAACTTGCGGATTAGTTGGAGCTGACGGAGTACCACCAGCGTATCACGCAATATTATTACGTAAGGAGCGAGCAGAATGCACAAGCAGCCGAGAAGTCGCGTGGACGTCGTCGTTCTAAGGTGAATCGTCCTATCGCGTCTACTGCGGCCAGAGATCGTTGAGTGTAAGGACGCAAAGTGGATAATGATTTCAGCGCTTTACCTCGACGAATTTACATCGATTAGAATCGCGAGCAGGAGGAGGAGGAGGAGGAGGGGGAGGAGGAGGAGGAGGAGGAAGAGGAAACGAGCGATGTATTACACTGCTCTTGATTATTGACCTCCAGTTACGCGCGTGCCTTATACCGCACGCAGTTCGTGTGTACGTTTCGCAAAAGCGAGAAGCGATGATTTTACCGAAAGCGATGATTTTACTCCTCGTTTCACGGCTCGACTGATATCGCCGTGCGTAGCGCGATGATACTCGTGGTAATGGTTGTGCGATGATAACATACTGCTGGTCCCTAGACCAATAGGACATCACCACCACCACCACCACCAGCAGTTGCAGGATACCTTGGACAAGAACCTGGACGTTCTTGCTATTAGAAAGGAGAAGGGGAGGGGAGGGGGAGGTGGAAAATAGGAGATAGAGATAGAGATAGAGATAGAGAGAGAGAGGGAGAGAGAGAGTCTTTTCACAGCCTACAATGGTTTATCAGCGTTCACCGTGACTGTGGGGATTGGCTTTTTGCGATATTACAGGCACAAGGAAGTAACGATGAAATTGAGTACAGGTACTAGCTACTTCACCACTACCAGTACCCATTACTATGCTACCATTACTACTGTTGCTACCACACCACACTGCCATTACAAGGATTTTCTTCAGCTTTTCAAGGAACGTGTCTCCGGACGTATGTTCCGAAGGAAAAGAGACGAGTTATCATCCGTGACGAGGGAGATGAGCAAGGGTTGAAATAAAGTAAAGCGAAACAGAGAAGGCAGAGGGTGCTCGCGATAACAATAATGGGTCGATATAGAGTGGACGAACGTTATTCCATAGACTTGGCTTTTCTAAACTTTCTGTTACCAAGTAGTAGCTAAATCCAGTTTTTCCTTCGTCCGGATTCACTTTCTCCCTTGCATGTTTGCCATCTCTCTCCCTCTCGCCCTTCCATTCTCCTAGTAGAATCTCTCCCTCTCTCCTCTCTCGTTTCTCTTGGTATTTTCAAGCGTTTCGTTAGGTAGGTAAAGCGCGAGAAGCCGAGGAACGTGTGCAGGCTGCGCTTATAGGATGGAAGGTTGTTGGGGGAGGGTGTGGATAGAAATTACCTTGCCACTCTTGGCTGCCGGGGAGTTTTCGACTATGTCGTAGATGACGTGCGGCAGTCCTGCGGTCCCGAGCAAGGAGAAGCCAAACCCGGAGGAGTCGCCGCGGTTCAGCGTAACCAGCAGTTCCTCAGCCATTTTTCAGGCACATTGATCACCTCACTATTGTCATTTGCTACACCTTCTCCCGGAACCGGAACCGGAGCCTCAACCTCGACCGGAGCTGGCTGCCACTGACTGCACAAAATCACGCCGGCTCTTGACTCGTGTCGTGTCGTGTCGTTTCGTTTCGTTTCGCGTCGTGTTGTTTCGTCTTGTCACTGATCGCCCTCGTCAGGTTCCCCCTTTCAATACCGCATGCCTTCAAACACCTACGCGATTAGGCGAACTTGCGCGAGTACACAGGTTTTGCCGTTGCTGTTGCTGTTGCTGCTGTTGCTGCTGTTACCGTTGCTCTTGCCGTTGCTCTTGACCAAACGCTCGGTCAACCATCCACTTTCTCTCTTCGTCCCTTGCCCTTCTCGCCTCTTCCAGACGAGGGTTTTCTCTTTCAGCCCTGCATGCTCCTCCCTCGTCGTCGTCGTCGTCGTCGTCTTCCTCGTCCTCCTCCTCCTCCTTCTTCTTCTTCTTCTTCTTCTTCTTCAAACAACAACAGCCACACTCTTGCAGACTCGGTTAACGCACGGTGGTCTTCTTCAGGGCTACCAGCAGCGGTAAAAAGATGCCTCCGCTGTTTTCTGCGGATTGCGTTGCTGGGACGTCTCTCCGTCAAAGTCGATGTCGATGTCGATGTCTCCGCCGCTGTCTCTGTCTCTCCCTTCTCCTCTCTCCCACTCTCTCTCTATCTTTCTTGTTTTTCAGGTTCTTCCCGAACGCGATAGCAGTCCGTGACGAAATGTAGCATCACAGGAGGCAGAGGCACAGGCACAGGCACGGTCACGGGGAAAATCTTTGGCACGGAAGCCTCTGGTCGAGCCACTCCTGCGCCCTTGGTGAAACCGCCTCGAGAACGCGCGCACTTCGTGCTCGTCTGCGCGAACTGCGGCGGCGTCGAGCCGACAGTTTCCTCGCACAAAACCTCGCAGATGCCTCCACTCCACCCTGACCGGCGAGCGATTCCAAGTGATCCGCAAACGCTGCTTGGCAAATGCCAGGATGGCGCCACCTGCAAGCCCGCGGCTCTGGAAAAAGAAAGGAGTGGATGCTATACTATGCCACGCTACGCTACGCCATGCTATGCTATGCGTCGCGTTGCTTTCCTCTCTCTCGTTCGCTCTTCCGCTTCTTGCAAACTTTCCCGTTAGGTAGCAACACGTGGATTCTTACCGATAAGGAAGTTCCCTGTGGTGGTGGTGGTCGCTCTTTAAATTTCACTACGTTGATCAGAGCCCGCCGCGCGACTGACTTTTCATTCATGCGATATCCGTGGACGTGCACGCGCGTACGCGGATCACTTTTGTCATTTGTCGATTCATTGTTTACTTCATTGCGATTGTTGCTTCACCGACGAGGAACGACGCTGCTGTGCTGCACTTTCCAATTTCGAATGGTTCCGCGGCTTCTGGCTGTTTCCACAGTTTCGTGATTGCTCTCTCACTCTCTCTCTCTCTCTCTCTCTCTTTCTCTTTCTCCCTTCCTCCGTGATTCCCTGGCACTCTGTTGTGTTGGATTTGATTTCATTAGTAATATAGTAAATATGGAGCCTGTGGCACGTCTCGTGAAGGTGTCCATTCCAAACTATTTGGCTGGACTGCCGATACCTGATTCGATAGGAGGATGGTTTCATCTGGGAGGTAGGAAAATGTTCCATTCTTTGTTTCCCTTGAAAAGGATCGGTCGTCGTTTGTCATTTTCTGAGAGAATTTCACAACGAAAGTGAACGGAGCACTTTGGCTCTCTGCGTAGACCGACGACGATTCGTGGAAAGACGAGGGATTACATTCCGTAAAGATGATTCTTTTATTTTACAGTCAAGGACTGGTTTTCCCTTATTCCACCAACTGCGGTATTAGCTGGTTTGGGCTACATGTCCTACAGAGCCTTTTGCCCGAAAGGTAGACCTCCGGTAAGTAGCCTACCTGTTACCTGGCTCAAGGACAATTACATTCAATAACAGTTGAGCTTCTTGCTTAATCTTACTATTATGTAATACAAGTATAGCTGCGTTTCCATAATTATAGATATTGACCCAATTTCTAAGCGTTTCAGTAAAAAATGCAAGCTAATGCTTTATGCACGATTTATATTTACTGTTAGCTTTAAAGTGTCTCTGCAAACACGTTTCCTTCTTCAAATTCTTTTTTCATGATTTTACCGTAGCAAAGATAAGATCTGTTATCTCTTCTATATATTTGACATATATATTACTGCTACTTTAACATTTTCTTGTAGTATTGTTAATCGACGATTTGAATTCATACAAATATTACAATTTTTTAGCCCAGTGGACTTGTCAACTTGGGTATAAAGAAAGATGTTAATAAAGTGGTAGATACTGTTGATGTAGAAGATATAGCGGATAAAGCAGTTTTCTGTAGATGCTGGAGATCGAAAAACGTAAGGACTTTATTTATTTAAACAAATCTATGCGTCCATGAAAGTTAATAATTATTTTCTTTAAATTGTTATATCTGGTGTGTTTAGTGGCCATACTGCGATGGTGCTCATGGAGCTCATAATAAGGAACAAAATGATAACGTTGGCCCAATTGTTGTGACAAAGAAGAAATAATGTAAAGTATGTGATAAAATAAATGGTTTTTATCAAAACTTGTTACCTATTAATTGTTTTGAATAATTTATATAAGTTTAATTCTGTGTCCTGTAACAAAGAGTTTTGTAAGGCTACGCATCACAGTTAATTATTGCAAATTTTATGAATTCGCTTATTAATAAATATACCTTTTTACACTTATATTATATTGTACTTGTTGACCTAAGTTATGCAAAGAATAGGAATTAATAAAAATGATCATTAGTACCTTTTTAATATATTGTATTCAAAATAGAGTACAATAGTTTGTCATAGTCAACATAATACCCTTCTTCTTACAGCCTCATTTGGAAAATGAAAGTTTGCATTAAAGAATAGTTATTTACTTTATGGATATTGTGTGTGTGTACTTAATTATAAGAAATATATAATTTTATTCACTTGGTAAATTCTGGTCTATATATAATATAAACTTAATAAAAAAAAAGAAACTAACATCTGTGCAATTATGTACAATTATAATTTATTAAGAATTTGATAAACCGGATTTTTCTTCTAATCACTATTATATATGGCTTCATAGTGAAATCACAGCTTACTTTTCTGGGACTGTACAAAATAACTTTTGTATCTCATATATTTGTATACAATTCGTGCATTAATTTAAAACACTAAAATTTAAGTGAATAAATTTTAAGGAAGACGTAATAAATACCCCGAAATTAAAGTATACCAATTTCGAAATATTGCCGTGTTGCATATATAACTATACGAGTAAACTAATTTTAACATAAGTTTCAACATGTATATTTACTGTATACAATATTATTGTAATTATGCTCGGTATCTCGATTGGAAAAGAGATCTTAGATATGAGATTAGAGGATTATGAAATTCGTCAGGATGATAGATATATAAAATTTATAAGATTAGAGGTAGAAATAAAAATTATAAAATAAAACCGAAATTCAACAGTGCACAGTTTTTTTTTTTTTCTATCTTTGGCTGGCACTGCCATGAATTTTAAATACTTCGACGATCATTCAACACCATGAGAAGAAGGGACTTTTATTTTGGAAGCGCTGAGTAAAAGTATCAGAAAATGAAAATAGCCGGGATCCTCCAGTTCCTTTGGCCCTAGATAAAATCTCTCATTATTGAATAATTAATGATTATCACCATGAGTAATAAAAATGTCAATATATACTTTTCAACAATGACAGCGGGCATTTGTACAAGTTGAACAGGACTTTTGGCATCTTTTAATGCTTGCTGCAGGTTTAAAATTTGACCTCGCATCACACTCATTTGTTTATCAAAATGATGCCTATCAAATCCTTTGTCTTGCTAAAAGAATGAGAGTTCATTAAAAAAGGGGCACACGATTTTCACGGAGAAGTAACTTACTTTAAATAATTGATATAAATCATCACAAAGATCTTGTACAAAGTTCTGATCGGATAATTGAGGCAAAACTAATTCTCTCGTTACTTCGCTAAATGGCTGCTTAGCTTGACTTAGCCAAGCCCAATGATATGGATACGCTCTCCAAGAATCGGGATGTTTAAATGGAAAGGCCAAACCATTATCTATTGCAGCAATTTTTACCTCGCCTTGGTCCGATCCATTTTTTCCACCAGTATCATATTTTATTAGCCAATTGTCATTTCCTTAAAAATAAAGACTCTTATCAATATCTTTATTTTACCTTTTATATTCAATTAGCAATCCCCTACCGATTTAATGAACATTAATTTACCTCTGTCTGTATTTCTGATAATATAATCCAAAATAACTAAGCGTTCAAATTGTAATTGAAATTGACGACTAAGTTTTGGTGGCAATGGTTCACTTTCCCAGCGTCTTAACCAATAATCTGCATCTTTGTAGCCATCAACGAATACTTGAAACGAACCAATTTTTGGAGGTAGACCAATACGATTAAAGTGAGAACCAACAGTGGGAAACTGATCCATGATTGATTGTTTTATACGTGCTTTCTGTCTGTCTAAACGTGGGTAGTTGAAAGTCTTACTGACAAGCTTGACTACTCTTGTGTTTGGTACAATACCAAGACCTAATTTACGATCAACTAAACTAGCTCCAGCCTCGCTAAGATAGCCCTGATTTGGAATTAAACAGCTTCTTCCAAAGCAACAGGGACAGCACAATTTGTGCATCCATTTCGTCCACTTTGGGTTTAACCTTCCATATGGTTCTTCATCTTTGGGCTTAAAAACACCTATGATTTTCTGAAAAATGTATCATCATTTTATTTTACTTTGATTTGGTATTACACCCTTTATTCTATATTAAACGTTATATTTTAATGCATTCTCCCTCGTAGATAAATAAAAATGATATACAGAATGAAGGAAACTTCTACCACAAACATTTGTATGGCTTAATAAACTGCAATAAGATTTATCTTACCCCTGCTGGATTCTTAACAAAATAACTTCCACTAGATCCTTGATATATCCTTTCAGGAAAAATACCATTATCTATTGCACACTCCGCTTGCCATATTAATTCGGAAAATTGAGGGTCATCTGCGAGAGACATAATAAGATCGTATGTAGAGATAACATATATGTTTGCCATGTGAGTCATTGCTAGCAACAGTCTTGTAATAGAAGCGTTTAGAATATATGTAGTAAAAATGCAAATTGCTGTTTAAAAAGATAATGGTTATATAAGTGATAACAAACCAGGGAAACGGTTGAAGGTAACATCAAGTTCTAAACGACCAAGGAGAGGCTGGCTCTCCCGGTCAATTCCAGGTGAATCAATGGCTATGGTTTGATCTGTGCTCAGATTAGGAACAAATTCAACGTCAGGTAGAATGTCTGAGGGTTCGTTGTGTGGTGATAAATAATTGTTCGGAGTGATTGACAAATCAACTAATGCATCAGTTTCTACCAAGGCTGGGGGGTTAGTATTGTTCTGACTATGGTATTCTCGATAAGGCACGTGCAGCTGCCGTTGTTCGGAGTCGCTCATCACAGCCGATCGGCAATTTCGTGAAATACTCTGGCGATTAGAAAATATTAATGGAGAAAAGCCCTGTCTATCTATTTAGCCACATTCCTGCAACACCTGTCAATGACGCACGCGATCTAATTTGTGCTTCATAAATATATTGTCACCACTGGACGCACTGTAATTATTTTTACGTCATCAAAATGCGTAAGTTAATACCACCCACGTATACACAAATACAAGAAGATGACCATGAAAGACGCTTCTCTCTTCTTCCTTCTCATCCACACCGAACTAAACAGTTAAAACCAAAATACAGTCCCTCACTCCAATAAAGCGTATCAGCTGATAGAATTTCCGCCATCTTATTCCCTTACCTGTTTCTCTACCTGAACGTTATGTTATGACTAATCCCGTTTGAAAAGTTTCTCGGAAACATTAACAAAAACATCTTTTCAATGATACGTTTCTATTTGACATGGTATTGTACGGTACGTATGTATATCAGAATCTACTATGTAGGAATAAATGTGCTTAAAATTTAAATTGTTTTACGTACTCTCGGTGCAAAATCATTATGTTTCCTCTTTTCTTTAAATGTTGACTAGAAAGTTAAATGGTCATCGAAATATTTAAAGAAATTCTGAAATTAATTGTGAGATGAATCGACCTTTAACCGGGAGAATATTTAATGTTAAATTATAAGTATTATTTCAGGGGATATCCATTCAATCCTGCTTGCTTGATAGGATCCATGCTTGATTGAAGAAATACAAACAATGAAATGAAGGTTACAAACGAAAATTTAAACCAGTAGTTATCGCAGTCGCGTGTAGTTCTCATAGCGGAAAACATCGTTCTACTTCTGCTATGGAGTACCTTGAACCTCGTTTATAATAAAATGTTAAGTAAACGGCTTTATTATGCAGTTCTGTAAGAAGCTTCAAAAAGTTTTCTTTCGATTCAATCATGTATAATATTTTAAAAAATAATATCTTTAATTTATAATAAAACTAATACAATCACATGATCTTATCGGTTATTTTAATGTTAATTCTCTCTCGTGAGTTAAAAATTGGATCTTACTCATTAATTATTTGCAAAAAGGTAGCAATTTAAAAATTTAAATATTGAATATTTAAGAATTGTACATATATTGCATATAGTCTCTTAAATTATTAAAGTGGCTTATTATAGCTAAATTGTACATAAAAGTAGTTTAAAGTTTCATTAAAAAGTAGATATTTTCTCGTAATTAATGTTTCAACCACGTAACAACATGTTTTTCGCTTGTGTAACCGTGGGGCTAGTGTTATTAGCCTCTAAATATCGCGATAATGTAGTACGAAATGTAAAGAAATTTTGTAAAAACATTAACAAAAAAGACGAAAATAATAATAATCCTGCTGAAGAAAATAAGAATAAACGATGTAAGATTCGTCTGGATAAGATTATTCTAGCAGATTCTCCAGAAAAATGCGATTACGCAGTTCAGCGCCTTCGCTGGTAAGTTTTAAAAATTTTCAAAGAGAGAGAAAAAAAAGTAAGATTATTCATACTTATCTGTAACTTATATTAGTATATATATATATATATATAATAAATTTATATATTATATATATACATATATATTACAATATTATAATGTCTCTTACTCCCTATAATAATGATAGTACATGAAAGAGGTATTTATATTTTTTTCTCGGCAATATAAGAAATGTGTATTGTTTGCTTACATTTTTTTCTCAGCTTATCTGATCTCACTCTTATTAGTCTTTGTATATATAGAATTAAATTAATTATTAATGAATATTTTTAATATTTTTTTCTTTTTTCTTTTTTTTTTTACAGTAATTTATCTCATGGTATATTAGGTTTTGATTGTGAATGGGTTAATGAAGGACCTGTATCTTTAGTTCAACTTGCAACATTTAATGGAGTATGTGCTCTGTTTCGCATTGGAAAGATTGGTTACATTCCACCTAAATTAAAGGTATAGCTCGTGTATATTTATGGATTATCTTAAGAATTTCTCTTATTTCACTCTTAATGCACTTCTTTCAGGAATTATTGGCCTGTAAACATATTCTTAAAGTAGGAGTTGCTTCATTTGAGGATGGACAAAAAATTGTTAAAGATTATGGTTGTAGACTTTTTGGTGCAGTTGATTTAAGAACATTAGCCCAAAAATTGAATCTTCCAAGTCAGAGAAGTTTAGCTGCTTTGTGCCTACATTACCTTGGTATAGAAATGGATAAAGTAATAGAAGTAAGGTGTGGAGATTGGGACGCAACCACTTTGAATGACGAACAAATGGCTTATGCTGCTTGTGATGCAATTACCTCGGTTCTTATATATCACCAGGTAATTTGTAGTAATCTTTTCATAGTAAGCTCATATTTATTATCCATTCGTTTAATGTATAGATAATGGATCAAGCGAAACAAAAGCATCCCTTATGGAAAAAAATTTTATTATACATAATGAGCATGTGGAATAAACACGATCATGCAAATCTTTACGAAATACCTGAGAATGTAATCGACACGAGGTAAATATAAGAGATTTTCTCTCTTTTTGGGACATTAGAAAAATAAGAGACAATCTTTATCTTAGGTTCAGAACTACTCAATCAATTGCTGCCAAAGATAATGAAAATGGCAGTAGTCCAAACGTTATGTCTATTGCAAATAAGTTAAATAAATCTAAAATTAATAGTTTACCAACAAGAGTAAAACCATTGTATGATAACTGTTATTTACAAGCACCTGATGGGGAGATTCTTTGTACGTGCGATTCTAAAAAAGCGGAATGGTATGTTTCTAAAGGCTTGGGGGAAGTCGTGAGTGAAAATCCTTATACCGTAAAACTACGATTTGAGCCTTCTGGTCGAGCTCTTGGTAATGTCGGCCAGTACTACACACAGGTCAAGGTTAACCAGTGTGTCGTATGTGGTTCTACTGAAAAATTTATTAGAAAGCACGTAGTACCCCGAGAATATAGAAAATATTTTCCTTGTGAGTATAAAATTTTAATTCAACTCTACTCTAAATTGGAGTTGTATATCTACATTTGTTATGTATTATGTTTTAGTTGTAATGAAAGCGCATCAATCCCATGATATTCTATTATTATGCCCGCCATGTCACGAGGAAAGCAAAGCACATGATCTGCAGCTCAGAAGAAAGTTAGCAGAAATGTGCGATGCTCCTCTTATTGGCCCTAAACCAATTCCAAATTGTAGAAAATTATGTTATGCTGTTAAAACTTTGCGAGAAGCTGATTCATTACCTAATCAAAGGAGAATAGAATTAGAAAATTTTGTAATTAAAAGTACAGGCCAACAAGACTTATCGCCCTATTTCTTGGATACTTTATATGCCAGCTTAATAAGCAGCCCTAAAGTCTCGTCGCAAACTACCTCTCAGTTAAGGTGGCAACCTCATGGCTTAAAGGTAAGCAAAGGCTTATTTGAAAAGGTTAAAATCATTTTATCATAATATCCTTCTATTTTAGGTAGTGCAGTATTATGAGAGTAAGGAAGGCGGTTTAGTGACATTAGAAAGAATGTGGAGGGAACACTTTCTTTCAACTATGAACCCAAAATATTTACCACACTTATGGTCCATTTCTCACAATCAGCAAAGATTAACAATTCGTCAAACTCAAAACAGAATAACTCCTCAAGATGCAAAGGTAGCTGGGATTAGTTAAATATATTAATGTAATTAGTATATCACAATGTATTCGTATAACAGCGAATACTCTTGTACAGACTTCCTAAAATCAATGTATAGCTTGAATATATTTATTCTCAGACGTATTATAATTTTGCTATATTTTACTTACCTTCCTTACTCAACAAAATGTATTCCTATACCCCTTTGCTTGTATTTTCAGTACATAGAATAAATATTTACGAAAGGTAAAGTGATATTATTGATTTAATTTGAATTCACAATAGATTTTATGCAATTTATTCATAATAATTAAAGAAGTATATATATATATATATATATATATATATATATATATATATATACACACAATGTTCTAGATTTTAATTTCAGACTAAATATAATGAATGCTACGAGTTATTAGTTGCTGAGCGTTTGTATTTTGAAGGTTTTTCGGCATCTGGAGTTTCACTGTCAGTACTCTTTAGTTCCTCATCTATGCGTTCCTTTGCTCGAACAACTTTAGATTGTAAATAAAAAGAACCACCTTTTGTCCTGTCATTGGCACTAAATAAATATTTGTAATGTTTATCAATATCTTCTTTATCAGTAGGTTTCTCTACATTAAGAATTTTCAGTGCTTCATCCAAGGAAATTCCTGTTTTAGCATTAATGGCAACGTGTTGTGCTCCCTGTTTTCCTCCACCAGCTCTGCGAGCTGCTTCCTGACTTGCGGCGATTTCTTGTCTTAAAGCTCGTGCAAAAGCTCTGCCGACTACTTGTGCACCCAATAAAACAATTCGAATTAAGTGTTTTGCCATAACTTTTATCTCCTCTCGTTCATATGAACTCCTTTTTCTTTTATGTGTAAACTTTTTTTATGTCTGGAAATTTTTATCGTTTTTCTTTAAATTTAATTAAGTTTTAGAATGATTGTATAATTTTACGTGCACATTGTCCATGGGGGAATCTAACCTCTACCTGTCTTCAAAACATTTTCTTTTCGCGCTTGTGAAATCACCTTAAGCTTTATTCACATGAAAATTTATAAATACAAGTATTAGCTGAAGCTTTAAAGAATAAATTAAATAAATATTTATCAGTAATTATAGAAAAATTTCCATTTTCTTCTCTCCAACTAATAATTATATGTTATATAATTTAAAAAGAACAAAAATATAAGAGAGTGCATGAAAGAAAATTTGTTACTATATTGCAATCAAGAGTATTCTAAAATAGGGTTATTAAAAACAATTCTTAAGTATGTTCGAAAATTTTCGAAGACCTGAAATTTTAAATCTATATCGTTGTATATAAATTAATAATTAATTTTCTAAATAATGCATAATTGTATGCAAAGCTGAAAGAATTGATACAATGATATTTGTAATATTTGAATTATTTAAAATTGCTTACATTTAGTAATCTGTAATTATTGATTATTCTATCCTTAGCAACTGAAGCGAAATGCTTTATTGATGCTGCTTAGAAACGAATTTGTATTGCAACAATAAAACTAATGAAACAAATAAAGTATTGCTTGATAAATTGATTTTTTCTACAATGAAACTTTATACGAATAGAAATGGATTCTAATAATTATAGAGCTAATATTACAAAGTGGCTACCATTTCTTGATAATAATTCAGAGAAATGGTTTAAAGATTCTTTATCGTTAGAAGAGGCGATGCAGAAACTTGCAGAATGCATAGCAATGATTATTGAAAGTTCTACACAAGAACAGCTTAATATCAAGGTAGGAGTCTGAAATTATTTGTTAAAATTTACAATGATATTTAAAGACAATTCTTTCTTAGCCCATCAACGATATAATCGATAATTTGGATAACTTAATGAAAACCTATGAAAACTTATTGATTACGAATAATCTTAGTAAACATCCAATATATGCGCATAAATCTGACCGAATATTATATAAATTAAAACGTAAGCTCAACGTGATAGCCAAATTTACGCGAAAGTTAATTAATGATATTGTTGACTGTAAAAGCGACGAAATTCTCATTATTGTATTCAGGTAAATTTAATAAATTCACTAGAAACTAGAGAATTTCATTTATATAAATATTTATCTAAACAAAAAAAAAAACGATAATTTTAGATTGGTGAATGTTTATAACAATATATTAGATTTAGATCACGACGTCTCAAATTTATCGATAAACATATTTTGCAATGATTGTCCGTACATGTTGGAGCCACTGAAAAGGATGTCAGTCACTCGAATTTTACAGGTAATAAATTGGATTCGCATTACAGTCAAACTCTTTAATCAATTTAACGTTAAAGCAAAGCGATAAAAGTCACTTAAAGATTTTAGCAAAAAACAGAGCGGAAGAATTTTGCCATGAGCTTATCGATTGTCTGCTAGCGAATTATGAACCCCATGAAACAGAAGAACCGACAAACAATGGCAATGAAATTGACTTTTCAGAAAACTCCAGCATTGAAATTTATAGGTAGAATGTACGGTAATGTATAGTTATCGTGGAATAAATTTAAATGGAACGTGTCATTTTCAGAGCTTTGACGAGACATTTGACACCTCCGGTATCGAATATTTTGCCGAACTCTCAAGCAGAAACTTCGAACATAGAAAGTATTCAAGTTCTCGTAAATATACAGTACGAACAAGTGTTGAAGCTTCTGAACGTGGTGCAGAAAATTTCACCGCAATTATTTGGCTCGGATGCTTTGACGACGAATAATGGCGAGACGCGTTTGAAACGAAATGCAATCAGGAAGGTCAGAGATTATTATCAGGAGGTAATATGGGGCGCTTTGTCAGGTATTTTGGATCACGTGATTCTTTGGTGGTCTCCGGAAGCTCTCGCTACTCACCATAATCATGGGGCGCAACATCTCAAAGACTGGCTACGAAAATTTGTGCAAGGATCGGATGGTAAATTTGGAAATGCCTCGTACACCGTCTATTCGATATAAAGTTTAATTAACTATAAGATATACCACACTACGAGATCTAAACTAAAATTTCTAGTTCCACCAACTGTGAGATCTGCTCTTCAAAGTTTATGCGATGCTCTTGGGTACCATGTAACGATCACTGCCTGGGATCAGCTTTTTAGATTAGCCTACACTTCCGCTTTCGAGTACCAATCAAAGCCATCGTCTACCGAAGTGAGAAACAATTTAATATTCCAAACGAATCTGTTCGATTTTGTGCTCTTGCAAAACTTCTGTTTTCGTTTTTCTCTTTTTTCTCTTCTCTTGTCTTTCTGCAAAAATTCTTTCAGGGTACAAATACGGGTCAAATGTTTGCGGAAGTATTTCAATTACTGGTAAGACTCAGTAACGAATGTGAAGTCGGTGGAGAATGGGTGATTGGTGCACCATTGATGGAATTACCTCTCTCGGAACAAATCGTTGTTCTGCACAGATTGGATCATTCAGTTCATACAGCGAGACTCTGGGCCATGCAAGAAGCTAAAATCATAGCACATACATGGGACCTGGATGTTTTTTTCCTCCTTGTTAAAGGGGATATCGTAAACTGCCTGGAAGAACTATCTTATCTCAAAGTAAATCAAATTAAAATAGACGAGTAACATTAGTAACGAGTAATTAAAATCGTCCGATGTCTTTCCAGCTGGCAAATCACTCTGTTTCAATATCGACGGACCCTATCAGTGTTCAAGTGTACGTGTGCGCAAGAATGAGAGCAAAAATTGTTTCGGAAGTAAATGCAAACGTACTATTATTACAGGCAAGTTTCTCGCGTGGTATAATTTCAAGATTCCCGTTCATTTTCTTGCTTCTTCATTTCTCTCTCATCGCTTCTGTCGTATTCACGCGCGATCAAAGCCTTCGTATCTTATGATGTCTGCAATGCAGAGTTTTCAGCTTTTGTTCCAACGGGAGAGGGTGCTCGTTATAAGTATTAGTGATTGCATGGAGGGTCAAACGTCGATTCCTATGAACTGTACAGCATCGTAACTAACCCTTCCATTGTTCCCTAGGGTTCTCCTGTCAAATGCATCGATATTCTCGCCAAGATCTGTCGTGTCGTCAGCCTTGCTAATCTACACATGTGTTTCCCACGTTCAAATTACTGGAGAAAGGGTAGTGATGTTCCTCCGATTGCCGCCAGTCTTTACGTAGAAAATTATTTTGGTGCGTTAATAAGTGCAGACGCGAAGTGTCGCGTTAATCTCGCGACAAAAGTAAAATGAAAAAATAAGCAATGAAAAATAAAAGAACAAAAAAAGAAACGGAAGAGAGATAAAGACTAATCTTTGTACGAACTATTCGATTCTAGAAAGAGTTCTACTGCCAGTTCTAGAAGTTATCGAAGATCACGAAATTTCAAATATGATATTAAAAATAATGTGCGAAGCGTGGCTCGACTACATTTATCTGCATCGAATCAAATTCAGGTGAGGGAAATGTAATCAGAGGATGCAATTAGATTTTAAGCAAGCACAATGAAAAATACACGCGAAATCCCCTTTAGTTTTTTGAGATACACAGACTATTGATCAGTCATGGTGATAAAATAAAACTAAGGCTCCATTCTAGAAGTTAGTTGAAGTTTCAAATCTGCAAAAAATCAGTGGATCGGATTTCAGAGTAAATACGTTCGTTGCAAAGAGTTAAGCCAAAGCCGATGTTGCCGAGGTTTGTTTTCAAAAAATATCCTGTTCGTATTTTCCCCGTTACTTATCTGTCTTTTGTATCTTCACGAGAATTTTATTAATCAAGACACGCGACAAAAAGACGAGTGCCATTCGTTAAACAAGGATTAATAATCAGTCCACGTCCGATAAAAACGCGAATAATTCAAAGTCCGTATATTTAAATGTGTTTTGCGTTCGTACTTGCTCTCAATGGCTTATTTCGTTCAATTCTACATTTTGGTTTTTTCTCTCCCCGCAGCGAATACGGAGCCCTCCAGTTGTTGACAGACTTTGCATACGTGTCAACGTGGGTGACGGAGTGTCCGATAATCTCGCAAAATGTCAGGAACCATTTGCTGAAGAACGAAGTTCTCCGACGCTGCGAGGGCGTTGGGCGTCTTCTTCTTAGACACCCCGGCGAAGCCATTGCCATGCACAAACGTTTGAGTGAGTCTGCATTATCCAGACGAACTATCGAAGTACTTGAGAATCCCAACAGTTTCGCGGAGATTTCATCTGCAACGTTAAGGTCCTCTTCTGGTGTTTCAGCTCGAAGAACCAACGAGAGTGGATCTCCCTCTTCGCCTGGTTTGGAAAGGATGCCAGCTGAAATGTATGTCCCCAATCAGGAACAATGGCTGGAACTTCGAGCTCCGAAGAAATACAGTTTCTGCTGCACGGAATAATTATCTTCAAGAGCCCACTTCAGCCAGTTTATACAAAACAGCCAGTCTGGCAGGCGCGCAGTCTTTTATTTAATAATAAATCAATGTTTCTCTCGAAAACTCTTCCGAGGCATGTTTTCATTTTAATTTTCATCGAATTCTCGCGCACGATCCCTCTTCCTCTCTCGATAGAAATAATTAGGATAAGAGGAGGTAAAACGTCGAACGACGTATCAGAGGATACGCGAGGATACGTTGAAAAATATATTACATTCTTTACTATCGCGAAGCCTGCCAAAGTAGAGAAACCCTTCGCTCTCGTCTACTCGACGAGTATCACCTTACAGTACGAGATCGTACGAGAGCAAGAGAGGTCGATAACCGTAAATATGTATAACGCGCGCGTACAACGTGCGATCGCTTTTCACAAATCAATATCGGAGAATACGAATTTCATATAATTACTTTCAACAAGTTTCTTTCCGCTTGTTCTCTCGTTTCGCTGAAATTGTATCTCGACGCGCGTAATCTCCATTTTAAAGAGAGAAACTTGAGTACTTTTCGAGATGCGCGGATGCCAGTGCCGATTAGACACTTATTTTTATCCATAAAACATGTGTTTGCATCTCATTTGAGTCGTAGGTGTTGCAAATGGATCTTAATAAGGTATCGCTGTGCCTCTTGCACGAGGTGTTTCCGTCGAACTACCACGTAAGAAAAAAGTTCAGGCTACTCGTGTTTCAGTCTCGAGCTCCGATGCGTTATTCGCTTTACGTAACGCAACCAGTTCACAGTTTCCTCGGTCGCTTCGTACGCGCCCCATAATGTGAGAGAGATAATTCGCGCAAACGAAATCATCGTTGTCAATAAGGATCGACGAACGAGAATATTCTTCGAGCATTCTTATTCTTGGAGGGTGCGGCAGAATTGTGTGTGATTTTTAAGCAAGTATTTGAAACGCGACGGATTCTTGGGGGATCATGCGATTTATCCAGAGAAATATTTATATGTAGAGGCATGAAATATGCATCCCACGGAGAGAACATCGTTGACCAGACCACTGGATTCACCGAATTACGTTGAATTCGCCAGTCTCTTGAGGACCCGGAGGGCGCGTATTCGTCAATTTCAATGCTGCATCTGTGCTATACTCATGTAAGCTGGCGTATCAAAATTTGCAAGCTATTTATTCGCATTAGCTCATGCATCGTGTGCTTTTTATATTTATATTTAACTCGTCGTAATGCGACATAAGTTTAATAAACGAAATGACCCCGATGCCCGAAGTCTCAAGAATGTTCGTATTTAATATTTTATAAACACCGTGGGAATATAATTCGCCTCGCAATTGTGTATTTCTTTAATCGTAATTCACACCAGGCACCACCATTTTAGCTCGCATGGAATTTTTTAATTTGATTTACGTTAGTGGTATGTTGAGATCTCAGGGAGGTATGCGAGCGTTTATAATTAAATGCTTGCGCCTAAAACGGGAAAATACTGTATCACTCATGTTTCTGACGAATAACGTCGAATAAATTATTCCGAGGTGCCAGTAATTAATTTTCTCGCATTAGAAAGCTTTTCACCTCGAGCAAGAATTTCATTGAAATAATGACGTAACGGTGACTCCAAAAAGTGACTCTCGAGAATAGAAATGCTTAACATGTTTATCCGAAGCGTGTGGTTGCTTATAAAAATTGTTTCGACTACTTATTGATATACCCCGTGGCAACATAAAGATTACATAAATCCATCAGTCACGTTGAGGTAGAGTCGGGCTTACTTCGTTTGTTCGCACATCAGTGTCTCGTAAGTCGGGTTGATCCTCGACAAGGTGCCCTGTACCGAGACGACCCCATTGACAGGACGCGCGTTCTTTCAGCTTCGGCAAGAACACAGTTTTTATAATCAACGAAGAAGGCGGAGAGACGTATCTCGCTGCTTGGCTGTTTTTTTAATTTTTTATCATTTTGCTCGCGTCACGATTGAAAATTGAAAATTGATTAGGCGTGGACGAGTGGAACTCGCGGCGAGAGATCGAAGATGCAATTAATGGAATTAACGAAATATCGATAATGCTTCGTGTTCGTTTCAGAGTAGTATTCGCGATGGCTTTGGTCGTTTCCATCAGTTACTCCATGAAGAACGATACGGAGGATTCGGTAACGAACGCAACAGCTCCAGAACTACTCGCTGGACGTCTGAAATTAAGCTTTCAACCTAACGCCCGTGCATATTCTAGCAGCGACACTGCTGCTGGCTCTACCGCAAAAAATCCTGACCCTTTGGAGACACGTTTGCCTACATCATGGGAATTAAGCGAAGAAGAACTGCAAGAGTCCCTGATAATAGGGAAACGTGCGATGGAAGATCGTCTGACTGCTGATGTCGCAGTGTCGTTCACTCCACTGTCGTCTCCATCGCCGGATTCTAGGCAAAGACACGCGGTTAGTACCGGTCCACGCGTGAGAAGCTTCTCCTTGGCAGCTGTGGCTGAAATAGCGGTGACCAAGAGCATGGAGAAGTCGAGGTGCGCCCATGGGAAACCATCGTCGATCGGCGCCTTCTTCGATGGCGGCTGGGCACCCAAAGGCACATGCAAAAGGTATCGCAAGAGCGTATGCGTGCCCGGGAGATATAGAAGTTACGACGGTACTTGCAATAGACCTTATCAATGGGGCTCAGCGGTGATGCCGTTTAGAAGGGTACTCAAGGCAGACTACGGGGATGAAATTGATTCTCCGAGAAGAGCAAAATCAGGAAAAGAATTGCCATCGGCCAGAGACGTCAGTTTACGCATTCATAAACCTTCGCCGAGCAGCAACCCTCGGTTTACGGTGATGTTGGCTGTCTTTGGTCAATTCTTAGATCACGATATAACAGCAACGGCTCTCACCCAAGGAGTAAATGGCAGTGCCATTTCGTGTTGTCCTCCGTCAGTGGGTCATCCGGAGTGTTTCCCCGTTGAAGTTGGTCCTGGGGATCCTGTTTACGATGTGGCCAAAAGGGATTGCATGGAATTTGTCAGGTCTGCCCCGGCGCCGCAGTGCAGACTCGGGCCCAGGGAGCAACTGAATCAGGCATTAAAACATTATAAGTCAAGTTGATTCGTAAAAAATGCAGTAGCTAATTTCAGCGATACTTTCAGGTTAGTGCTTTTATCGATGGATCAGCGATTTACGGTCCAGACGAGGAAACTGCTAGGGATTTGCGTGAATTTAAAGGAGGGCTGTTAAAAATGCAAAGGACACCTGATAACAGGACTCTTCTTCCTCCTAGCACTAATCCAAACGATGGTTGCAATAGAGAGATAGAGCGTCGCAGGGGTCGTTATTGTTTTGCTGCCGGAGATGCCAGAGCCAACGAGAATTTACATTTAACAACAATGCACCTAATCTGGGCCAGACAACACAACAACCTAGCCGAACAACTATCAGCGTTAAATCCATCGTGGGACGATGAAAAACTTTACCAGGAAGCCCGTAGAATCGTCGGTGCGCAGTTACAGCACATCGCGTACAACGAATTTTTGCCAATTATTCTCGGGGACGAAGTCGTGTCATCCATGAATATGTCACCGTTGAAATTAGGATACAGAACCGCGAACTTCAGCCTCGACGATGACGCGAACGATCCAACGATAGCCAATCATTTCGCGGCGGCAGCTTTTAGGTTTGCCCACACGCTGATACCAGGTCTGATGCGAATGACCGATATCCAGAAGGGAACGTCGTCTTACGTTGAGCTGCACAGGATGCTTTTTAATCCTTACAGCTTGTACTCGCAGGGCGGAGTGGAGAGTTCAGTTATTTCAGCTACGAGCAATGTTGTCCAAAAGACCTCCACTCACGTCACGTCTCAGCTCACCAGGCACTTGTTCGAAGATCCTGTTGCTAACAATACAGTACCTTGCGGTCTAGACTTGGTGTCATTAAATATTCAGCGAGGCAGGGACCACGGGCTTCCTGGCTATATTAAATGGAGAGAATATTGTGGCTTGGGGGAGACCCAATCTTTTCTTGATCTTCATGGCCATTTGGATCCTCGGGCACTCCAGGAAATTTCTATGCTTTACGAGACTGTCGATGATATCGATTTATATACCGGGGCACTCGCTGAAATACCGCAGACCGGTGGTTTGGTTGGTCCTACCTTCGCCTGTCTAATTACTGATCAATTTCATCGACTGCAGAAGGGTGACAGATTTTGGTACGAATACGGCGGGGACACACCGTACTCGTTTACCACTGGTAAATTCACTCGTTAAATTATAAGAGGCTCTTGTGATTTGTGCTTTTAATTTGCTTCCTCTGATTTTAGATCAATTGCGAGAGTTACGTAAAACTTCATTGGCCGGAATAATATGCGCTTGCTCCGATAACATAACTCACATCCAGGCTGAAGTTATGCGATCCGCAGACACGGATAATTTAATGATGACTTGCGAGGATATACTTCAACCGTGTTTAGATTTATGGAAGGATAATTCAAGCGATATCTCCGATAAAATTCATACTGATGAATCGAGATCAAACCTCGCGTCAGTTTTTCCCGCATTTCCTATGACTCCTGCACTTGTTACCTAACACGTGCAATATTTCTCTCTTCTCTTTTGTTTCGTCAATTGAAAGCTCTCTCCCTCTCCCCCTTCTCCACCCCCCCCCCCCCCACCCTCACGCTCTCAGTAGAAATTTTATACTTGAATTGTTGTAAGCAACAGACGAAAATAAACTGGAAAATTTGAAAAGTAACTTTATTCAATGAATTCAAAGTGACGAATCAGGAATTTCAATGGTTTATATTAAACAAACTGGCTATACAACTGAAAAACAATCTTAGTTAAGCGAACTGGAAGAAAGGAACTGAAAGTACTTAAACCGCAAGACTGAGAAGAAGAGCAGTGCCACGCTTCACCCAGAAATCTGAGCCTTCTGGTCCAGATTTTAAATCTACAGCTACAATTATCGATGGTCTATCTTGTCCACCGCTTCTTTGAGGATAATAATAACACGGACAATTATACAATCCTGTGGAAAATATAATTATAAAGTGAAATAAAATGTTTTCGCCGCTGCAACAACTACTGCTGCTGCTGCTGCTGCTGCTACTACTACTATTTATATTTGTTTCGTTACCCTTGGTTTTCTTTTTAGCTTGTTCAACAGGCTTGAAATAAATTACTGGCATGGAGGTAATCAATTCCATAGGTGCTGGTTCTATTAGCATACCATTTTTCTTGTCCCAGCCAGCACCTTCCAGAAATATTGAACGTATGTAGACACCGTCCTATAAATATTTTCACTCGTCAGAGTTTTTAATTCGACCGGAGAAAAAAAGCGAAGGAGTCGAATCCATTGATCGGCGTCGTTAATCGATCGACGATTAATTGCTTTCAGGAGGTTGATAAAGATTTTCACTTAGGAAGCTGCCAATAATAAAACTCGGCAAAGTGGTAGTAGCTTCGTAGGGCTATAAACAAGTGTGCTTAATCGTCGATCGTGGCAACATCAACACTTACCTCGGGGGGCTCGTTAATGGTGGAGTCGTCGCTCGTAAAAACGGTAAACTCCCAGGATAAGGAGTCAATGGAGATGCCCCAGTTCCTGGCGGAGACCTGCAGTACCGCTGTGAGGAAGGCAGTAGGGAACGTGAAAGCGGCGAGCCAGAAGAGTATAGGTGGGTGAGTAGTTTCTGCCCAATTGGCGAAGTGCTCCACGCGGTTTATCAGGTCTCTCGTCCAAGTCCCAAGAAGTTTCATGGACGGATACGCTGTCAGCCAAATGGAGGGCACACGACCTTCGTAAATGCACGTGAAGATCTCTTCCAATTCCGTTGACATCACTATCAGACCTTGAATCGCACTCTGCAGATCCACCAAGCTGTCTCGAGTTTTAACGAGCAGCGCGTTGTAGCGTCTGATTTCCTGAAGAAGCACCACTTGCAAGGGATCCTTTTCCGGTCCGATTAATTTTTCTGTCGTGTCGTAATCGATCGTGTCCGGAATCTTCGAGAGGATGTCCGTGGAAAACTGAAAGACCTGCGAGTAATTCCATTCAATCGATCGATCTATCCTATCGATCGTTTCATCGAATCTCACGGGATGACTCGAAGGTCATCGTACCTTGTCTTCCTTGGAGCTCTCCTCTTCGGCGGACTCTACCTGGACCTGAATACTCATGAGAATCTCAAATATATTTCTGGCTTCCGTAATCTGCGAGGCTATGTCCGCGTTTGGATGCTGACCGAAGGCTTCCGGTCTGTCGGAATTTGGCAACATCCCGATAAAGTCGTGGTAGGACTCTAAGGAACCGTCACGCGGCACGTAATAGGTCGGCAGTGATGACAAACGATAATAGGGGATGACCAGAACTTCGTCGGTGAAATATTGCTGGACGTACGTCATCAGCAACCGGCGATCCCAGTCGTCGGTCACGTGACCGCCATAGCAAACACCTGCTATGAGATATTTCAGCGATTCCCATGGGGTCTCCGGATACTCGTCTAGATAAACCTGCAGTAAGTTCTCGGATACCTGCAAATTAGGTAAAGTTCCTCTCAAGAACATATTCCTTTCTTTTTTTCTTGACATATCGCCGCTACGTCCAGCAGCTTTCTGATTTATTGGCTGGCGAGCGTCCCATTCATCGAACGACTCTCCCCTTCTTACCTCGGAGTTGAACCGCGTCCGTGTACATTTATGGGTTTGCGTATTTACCTCAAAGTCCGAATCGTTGAAGCTGTACACGACATTCCAGCCCAGCTGTTGAAACTTTTTGCGTTCTAGGAGAACGGAGTGGAAGAACACCAGACAGAACAATAGATTCTTGTACTTGAATCTCTCGGTGCACAGCTCGAACTTCGTCGGGGTGATGAGGCTGTAGAGTCGTTTCATGTTAGCCTTCAGTCCTTTCGGTGGCTCGGTCGTCATCTTTATTCCCGCTTGTAGAATTGAGATTGGAAACTCCGGAGTTGGTCTGGAGCTCAACCAGAGCCTAAACGCAACAGCGGGATGAAAGGAGAGAAGAGAATTTTGCGCGTCCTCGTCGGACTTCAACCTCGTTCGAGTCCAATTTAAGAGGTTTTAAGTTTCGGGCTTCACCTGAATTGTGGATGCAGCGTCTTACTGGTCGAAATGTTGTCGACGATCTTGTCCAGTTGCGGCATCCAGCTGAGAGACAAGTGGCAATTTGCTAGAAAGACCCAAGAGCCTTCTTTGGCACCCCTTTGGATCATTCTGAGAGAAGAAAGCGGAACGAATGTATGGGTACCGTCATGGGATTAATTACTGATACTGATACTGATACTGACAGAGTGGCTATCGGAGCCTGTCCTTGACCGAGTGACAAGGACACGAATTGCGAAGTCATGTCTTCGGCATCCGCCAATTGAATCAAGGCCTGAGTTGGATCAGCTCCCGGCGAGAGGACGAAAATCAAAGGCGTTTGCGCCACTGAGTCGTCTAGAACAGACTTTAGGTTCAGCACTGGAGGCTCTACGAATTTCTGACCGCGATTTCCAACGATAAATTTCGTCATGGCGAAAGCTATCCTGTCCGGTCTGCAACTCCGTATGAAAAGCATCTTCTGGAAGCTGTTGCATATTCCTTCCCAATCTCCGACCAATTTCTTATTTTCAGGCCGAGTGCTGATGTACCTGTGTGCGCGGGGACGTATTTGGATTAGGCATAATTAGAAGAAGTGTTTTCACAGGAAGGTTTTCGCAGGAAGTTCACGGTAAAGGCGGACCAATTATGCCAATCTCGAGAGAGTTGCTCGAAGGATGCAACCACCCCGTGAAATCCTGGGAGCTTGTCGAGTTCGGTGATGTTATCCCAGGTTTCATCAGTTAACCACGGAGCGGGTTTATCCGGTTGATTTTCACGATCAAGCACAATTCCCCCTCTCAAAAGAAAGGTGTACTCGGCAGGGTTTATCTTTCCCTGCGAATCCAATATCTTGATGCACATATGAAAGGAAAACAGTAACTTGTGCTCCTCGAAAAGTCCTCTGCAGGTGTTCCTATTTAAGGGAATGAAGAAAAAAAAATGTATTTCGAGTGGTATTTCGGATACACGCGAATCATCGCGTGCCCCGAAAGAGTTACCTGTAAAGCGCATAGGTATGATAGTCATTGAGATTATCAATTCTGTCGGATAGCTTCGGGCTCTTCTCGCTCTTATCGATGGATATGACGAAGAGAGAGATGTATGCATCGAGAGAAAACTGATACATGGGATCGATGCGGCTCATGTCGTTCAGGACGAAGAAGAGAACGGCTGCTCTTGAGGAACAAGACTGATATCCCCCCCTTGCCAAGTCTATCTCTCTTTCGGTCTCTTCGGCAACTACCAACGACTCTTCGATAGAGATTGATGTGGCTTTTGACGTCTGCAGGGCGTTCAGCAAGTCCACGTCGTCTAGCAGCGAGTCTGTTGCGACGTTCAGCAAGCTGGAAGGGACGCGAGCGACGTTGCAGAAAATAAAATTCTCCCGCCGCAAACGTTCTCTCGCTTAAATCGAAAACTTTCCAAAGGAATTCAACGTTGCGTCACGTTGAATTAAGCGGTTTCAACTATATACGCGCATAATTTTTATGCAGCGAGAGAGAGAGAGAGAGAGAGAGAGAGAGGTATTAAAGGGCGGAGAAGGATGGAGAGAAGGAAGAGTAGCTTAATTGGCAGAGTTTTATGGTGTTCGCGGTGGAGTGGAAATGGTAAACGCTGGGAGGTTCGTCGCTCACTGCAAAATTTTGTCCTCGAGTTCCTTGAGCGCACGCTTGCTGGCCGCTATGGACACAACGAGGTTATCCTTCTGCTCCTCGAGCTGCGGCTTCTCTTTCCTGACCACGATTCCCAAGAGTTGTGCCTCCAGCCCTTCGAACAGGAAGAGAGTGTTGAGTTGCGGCTCAGTCGAAAATAGAGAGCGAACCTGGTACGGCAGTGGTGCCACGAGCAAGTACGCTAAGACAATTAGTTACCCTGTTCCTTAATGGCGAAGTTGCATAATGTCGTTTTAGTGGATATCTCCGGAGCGTAATGGGGGTTCGGAAGTTTCGTCGTGATGAACAGTCGGAATTTGTCGTCGTACGTGATCAACCTGTCGTTGAAATTGATCATCACTTGGTCACCTGGGTCACGTACGAAATTGTTAGTTTCACCGTCGAACTGCGTGTATCGTCGATACCTTTTCTGACGCGCAAAAAAGAAACCGAAGACGAAGAAGCAAACCCCCCATTGATAAATCGTGGACGAATATTTTGTCAATGGAGGCGTCATTGATGGTCTTCGAGGACCGTCCGTCCGTTTGCCTCATTCTCTTCATCTTCTTCTTCTTCTTCTTTGCGCGCGTTCACGCGGTAATGCGTTTTTTCCTCGAGTATGCAAAGCGATCTTTTTCTACTCGATAATGAGTCTTTACTTGGCGTACCTGATTTAACCAAAGCCTTTTGGAGTATCGAATTCATGACAGGATCGAGCGTTTCGCCAACATTTTCCAATAAAACTACTCCTCCGAAGCGGATCGCGTGTTCCAGGACTCTCGTGAAGTCTGGCTGACCAAAATCAATCACGTTCAACGACTGGAATTAAATTCGTTGTAACATTAATATTATTGATTTTCATTATGATGCGGTTACGATACTCGCGTCAAACTCTCTAATAATTTCCGATATTAGAGGTATTGATTTAAGACGCGCGCTACAGCCTATTCGAACAACGTATTTTGATACTCTTACATTTTTGGCCTCCATATTCTTTATCCACTTAACAGCCTGACACTGGGGATCTATAATGAGCGGCCATCTTTTCCCTCTGGTCACAATGATGCCATTTTCCGTACTAAAGTCATCCGACGGTAATCCTTGAATGTTCCATTCTCTAATAGTGGTAGGGTCCACGAGAAAATCTTGTACCTTCAGTTCCAACGTAGTAGGAATATCAGCTTCCTGTACCTTCGATTTTCAATCGAGTAACAAGATGATTGGAATTACGATTTTTTTTTCTTTCTTTTTTTGCCGAAGGAAAGTGCTCGTTTAATAAAATATTACAGGTTGGAAAAACAGAAGGATATTCGAGAAACGAAAGAGAGAGAGAGAGAGAGAGAGAGAGAGAGAGAGAGAGTTTTCTAGCCGAAAAAATTTCACCGTCATTCCTTCACGACCTTCGCATTATTACAGGCGTTATTGCTGACTTTTATTTGAGTAACGAAGTGGACTGAGGAAGAAACCGTAAGGACGGGCAGCAGTTGTTGATAATGTAAGTTTCTTCCGAGCACTCGGAGTGAAAGTAGTTGGCAAAGAAGAGTATAGACACAGACTCACTTACTTTTTTCATCCAGATGTCGATCAATACTTGTCTGTAATTGGATACAAAAGGGCCCAAGTAACAAACGAAGGCTGTGGATATTAGGCAGTCTCCTATCAACCAGTCGAAAAACTCTGCTAGAGAGCCCACAGTTTGTTCCCATCGGATTCTTTCACCGGAAAGTCCGTCCACCAGCATAGCTGCTCTATCCAGTTTCAACTGCAAACTCTCAGCCTATGTGGAAACGAGAATAATGAATTCTATTAATCGAACGAATTTCATGTAATCTCTTCTAATTAATGAAGCAGCGACGTTGCTCTCTCTCTCTCTCTCTCTCTCTCTCTCTCTCTCCCTTCGACTAATTGAGCCGATGTAATTAAAACTAACTATTACTTTTTTTTTTTCTTTCTTTTTCTTACTCGAGATGAAAAAAAAGAATCGGCAAAGTCCGCGATGTTGAAGCCGCGTATGCTCGCCATATTATTGGATTAGTGTAATTTACTTTAACGAGACGTTTCCCGTGTTTCAGCTCATTGAACGAGGACGATAAAAAATAATCAATGTAAGAACCGAGAGCTTATAAGTGGAGGGGGTATTCTTCGTTTGCTTTTTATCTCTCTCCACTTATGTCTTATCCTTATGCGAGAGTTTCCCTGCGGCATTGTCCGTTGCCAAACAAGCCCTTTTCTGTAATCTCGGGACGCGCGGGACAAGTCCAGGAATAGCGTGGGTGGTCTACTTGCCAGTCTAATTAACTCATCCTTTTCCTTCATCTTCGTGTCGTACAATCCCTGCAGTCTCTGCAGTTCCTCGTTCAACTTTTGCAATTGCTGCGTGGCCTCTTCCAGGGCAGCCTCCTTCTGCTTCAGCGACTTCAGGGCCATCTCTAACTTCTCTCGCTTCGGTCTCACGATTCTGCCACCAAATTCGTCTCTATCTTTATGTGACATCTTTCCTCAAACTCTCCTTCGTCAAATAAACAATGGGGCGGTGACGAAGAAAAGTTTTCTTGTTTCGTCAATTAATTATCGTCCGTTAATTATCACAGTTTCTCATTGTCAACATTTTGTTTCTCCCCCATGTATCGATCTTCGCATCGAAATCCATTCTCGAGGGTGGGTGGGAGATTTTATTTATCGCGCGTATGAATTTTCTGTATCGTTAATTTAATGTTCCCTACCTGAATAATTTTCCATATTTCTCCATGGCAATAACCCACATACAAAGAGATTTAGCCGCTATGGAAACTACTCCTACTTTTATAGGATCAAATTCAGGATTAGACGTATATTTTGCTATTGCTCGGAGAACTCGTTCTGAAATATGATCCTTGTCAAAGTCCCGTAGCTGGAGGATAAAGTGGGACGTATAAATATCTAAATATTTTTCGTGGCATCGAGAGAAAACGATATTAAATTCAGTAGGCATATTTCGCATGCACGAGAGGAGGTATCGCAGAATTTGCAATATCCTCTGAAATTGAATTTTGCGCGATCAGAATCGTCGTCGACTGACCGTATTAAGGAAATTAACGTCTCCGAGCTGTCGTTTGGATTCGGCCCACGTTGGCTCGGACCCCTTTAAAATCATCACGGCTTCCATGACCATCTCGACTTTTGCCGGCGGACGAGTGAACGATTTGATTTCGGACAAATCCTTCTTATTTAACGCGTCCAGAGCCTTCAGAGCTTCGTTCAGCGCCGGTTCCACCGACGCCAAATCGGCACGAGCGATTCGCTCCAATTTTTTGCACTCCTCCTGTTCCTCGGCGATCTTCGACGACTTGGCAATGACCATCTTTTGCGTTTCGTCGGCATCCCTCCGTTGACTCACTGAAACAACAACGCGATACCAACCGCGTGTAGAACCCGTGGAACGTAGAAATGACGCTGCTGTTCCTCCTCCATCGCTATACTTTTGCTTACCTATGGTCACCAAATATTCATCGCACTCTCTCGTTGACTTGTCAACTTGCTGCTGGGTTATTTCCAATTCCGCCGCCATGTCCTTCACCGTTTCTTTCGTGTCGTCGATCTTGAAGAGACCGTTTCTGAGCTTGCTCGCTTGATCGGCCAAATCGCTTCTCTTTGTCTCCAGCATCCTGCAATCGGTTTTATACACCGTGGAAATCTCGCGTCCCTCGCATTTCATATTTTTTCGCCCGAGCTACTCACTGTTTGTAACCGGTGACCAGCTCGAGAAAATTCGTCGGTGTAACGTAATAGTAGCGTTTCATTTCAGTTGCCATTCTGCGAGAGAATCGAGAGACCGTTTTGTGAATCACTGAGAAGACGGAAGCGATTCCAGTTCGCATTCTATCCTGCAATGGTGCTAATGGAGTTTCCGATGAACCTTGTCGTTTCTCCTCCAACATGATCTAACAAAATCGTACGATTTGTACGGCAATTTTTTCTCTCGGTCCATTAAATGGATTTTACCTATGAAGATTCGACGAAGAGAGAGAGAGAGAGAGAGAGAGAGGAGGAATTCAATGAATAAAATCAGCAAATCAAATGTAACGAAAACGATGAATCGACGTCTATTAGAAGCATATTAAGAAATGATTCGCCAGTTGGTAGCCCCCTCGCGAAAATAACGCTTTAAAGCTTCCGTCGAGAGACAAACTCTCATCCTCTCTCTTTCTCTCTACATATGTGTGTGTGTTCTCGGTGGATTTGTAAGGAAGTGCAGTTTAGCGAATTTAAAGGAAGAAATCGGCGGGCAGCATAAATAGTAGGCGAAAGGGAGGAGCTCGAGGAAGGAGGGGTAGTGCGAGAGGGGTAATCGGATTCGAGAAACGGTGCAGGGCCGCATGGATCTGAGAAATCGAATGGAACCTCTTTATTTCCGCCAGTGATAGTGAGCGTCAGATTGAGATTCATGAGGAACTTGTTGCCAACTTCGAGGAGGGCTTCCTCCGGCCATTCCAGGAACCAATCGATGCTCGTGCAATTGATCAGAGCTGGATTCTGGCGCAGTCTGCTCCTGAAGGACTCCCCGATCGGGCTGAACATCAGGATCAGGTGAAGATTCGAACGCACACGCTCGATCAGGAACTCGTAGATCGACTCCTGGGTTGGCAGCATACCAGTTTTCTTCAGGTCCTTCGATAGGCGATTTTTAATCTGAAAAATAGTCGTCGTCTCCCGTTCTTCCATTCAAATCGAATTTGACTCGTTGATAAAAAAAAAACATCTCGCCATTTCGATATTCCTAGGGGATCGACGGACAGAATGTTTGAGAATAAGTGACACGATTAAAGACTCGAATGACGTAATTCTCACTGGCCAATTTGACGTTGCGCCTCTGCGCAATTTCGCTATAACGACCACCTTAACCGCAACTTGTCAAATCCAGATTTAGACAGTAGGTAAACTTTAATTAATATGAGTGTCCGAAACATGCATTCTGATTTCCATGCTCTAATTTCCCGACACAGCGATGTGCCGACTTTCAAGGGCTAATCGTGGATTTTCTTTACGAGAGATGCAATGCTCTTCATTATTGCTACAGGAAAATCAAAAAAGAAAAAAAAAGAAGAAACTAAAAAAGAAAAAAAACAAATATTTAGCCACGCGATCGATCGAACCTTTAATCAGATTTCGAATTGATATTGCGATCGCATTTGGTAATTGGTTCGACGAGAAAAAATGGCATTTGGATTTAACGAATCTCCAGCAATGAATAGAAATTTCCTTGGACCGAGAGAGTTAATGTCTCGGAAGGAATTAATTCGGTACTCACGTCCTCCATCTCATCGTTCTTGTAGAGATTGGCCACCTCTCCAGTACTCAGCATATTATTGACGATCTCGAGAAACTGCTCGTCGACCACTTGACCGTCGTTGAAGAGGAAACTGGTCGGATTGTTCTCCACTCCAGCCATACTGTACAGTGCCTTTATGTCTTCGCGAAATTCCGGCACGCCGTACTGTTTCGTCACCGAAATCTGGTAAATGTCCTGTTCGCATATGTAGCTGGCAAAACGCGCCAGGGATTTCCTTCCATTCCCACCGGTGCCCATCAGCAGCATATGACCACGGGCCTTCAGGTATTCGGGAAAAGAAATTCTCTTGGTAATCGCCGTGCGTCTCTCCCCCCTCCCTTCGCCCCCTGAGCTAAGATCAAGGGCCGAAGTCTGGAAATTCTATTAACCTGAGAGATGACGCGAACAATTCTGCAAATATGTTCAATGGCGTCTCGGAAAAATATCATGTTAAGATGGATCATCCCGGGAATGGCGTTAAACTCTCCGATTTGTTCCTCCATGAAACGTCTTATTTTCGCAATATCCTTGAGATCCTCGTAGACGTCCCAGGCGTTCATGAAACTACCTGTTTTTGCGTTAAAATCGGAAGAGAGGGGGGGGGGGGGGTCAATGACAATGATTTTCAGTTTCTCGCGATTACGGTACGAGCACGGAGATTTTCTCCCTTACCAAAGAGTGGACACCTTTTCTCGGGGCATAAATTATTAAAGGTCAGGTCGAAGTGTTTCCCCAGCTGGTCATTGAGATGAGTTACAAACCACTCCCTGTCCCTGAAAGTAGCGATAACGATGAAAGTTCGCGCACTCACGTCTGCGCGTCAACCTCGTCGTCGTCGTCGTCGTCGCTTACTTCTCGTCCACGAGACGATCGGAGAAGACTCGGAAGCTTTCGTGGATCCAAAGACGCAGAAACGTTGACTTCGAGTAATGATAATCCTTGTGACTCCTCAGCAACCCTTGATAAATCTAAGGCAAATACGAATTAACTTCAAAATTGCAAATGATCCTTCGTAATTTTACATATCTATGATTAATTGTTGGACTCTCTCTCTCTCTCTCTCTCTCTCTCTCTGTCTCTCTGTCTCTCTGTCTCTCCGTGTACAAATAGCGCAAACTCTGCTGATTATTCAGGGTTTTTGAGGACGAGAGCCCGATGTAATGTTATTCTTAATAACAAACCCTTGAAATGTCTCGTAAATTGAACAAGTAGTGTATCTTAGCTGGCGTTGGAAGTAACTTGAGCACGACGTTATTGTATAAATCGATAGTACAAACTGTTATTTCGTTCACTGCAAAAGATGAGGAGTATTAAGTGTTCGTTGTTATTGTTTTCATTAGAATTACGAGCAACAGCGCCCATTTTTCGCGATACATTTTTTCGCCACATTCTCACGCACCCAATCCCTTTACTTCTGGATGAAACTCGGTAACTTGTTGGTTCAGCATGTTGGAATAAATTCTAAATATTTGCTTCTCCGCGGGGAATGTCATGTTAATGATGTTGAACTTTGTCAGCAATCGATTTGAAATGGTGTTTCGCCCTCCACCTGCTGGGCCCATCGCAGCCATCAATTGCATATTTTGTGCTTGTAGGCGTAATTGCTTCTGACGGTCGTACCTAAGTAAAGTAAGTAAGTACGACTTATCGATTAACTCTCTCTCTCTCTCTCTATCTCCCCCCTTCCTTTTTTTATGCTTCAATTTGCTCACCAAAACCCATAGTCTAGCCATTGACGTATTAATTCAAGAGGGGGCTGAGAGCCGTAGGTGTCTTTCATGGGCATATTAAAATCATCGAGGAAAATAATCATCTTTTTTCCACCAACGGGAATGTACACACCTTTCGTACGTTTCTCCAATCTACTCTCTATCGTATTCTAAAAATGACCATTCGTCTCTCGGCATTCCACGCGTATAGTGAGAATTTTCATAAATAATTGGAATTTTGGATTTTTACCTGAATGTTTATAGATGTTGTCTGTGCGGACATATTGATCATCAAAACGGAATATTTCGAGTGATCGAATTCGCGTAAAACTGAATGGGCCGTCGATGTTTTCCCTGTACCAACTGGTCCAACTAAAAGCACTGGATATCCTTTTTCCAAAAGTGCATTCACAATATAATTATATCGCACTGTATCTACCGTCGGCACTATTATTTTGTAAAATGGAATTCTGTAATTGACAGAAAATTCGATCGGTTTAATTATTTAAGAATTCCATGGCGCTCTCGCGTCCATACGCGGGAGGAGGAGAGGACGTGGTTCGGAGAGACGCTCATTCGTTGCTCCTGATTTTACATTACGATTCTCATTCGCGGAATTTAAAGCCTGAGAGTATCTAGCGAATTTCAAGGGACATTTAAATCAATGAAAAAGCTACGAGCGAAGGCGCGAAGCTTCTTACCCTGGCTGGAATCTCCAGGACTGGGATAATCTCTCTTCCCAAGAGACGAAGCTACGCTGGCGTACATCTACGTAATATTCGTATACCGTGTCCCGCAGGGGAAACGATCCCTCCATTTCCCTTATGAAATTATCCACCTTTTGACGACCCTCTTCGTTAACCGGCGAGCAGAGTGACCATATCATACTGTAACATGTAACGTGTAACGTGTAACATGGGTCAGAATGTATTCCACGATTCCCCAATTCATCCCCGTACTATTAAAATTTCTCATGGTTGAACCTGAGAAACTTTTGTTTCCTCGTCTTCGTCGCGACGCGCGATCTCTCTCGACTAATCTCAAATTGTTCCGCTATTAATCGAGGAACGCGCGTGTGAATTCATTTGAACTATTTTCGCTCGACGGGGGTAACCTCCTGAGGAAACAACTTTTTAAGCGCAACAACGGTAAGAAGAATTTTCATACCAGAAAATGAACCAGATCCTGCAAATGGTGGAATAAGCATCTCTATCATCTTCTAATTGCACAGCATTTTCAGGCGTGGCAAGCACTTCCAGCAGCTTGCAGAGTGACTGAACGGCTTGAAGCTCGGGAACTGGAACTGGTTCTTCGCATTTATAACGCGTGAAAGCTAGGGTGACGTCAACTGCGCGATTAAATAGCTCGTCCATCTGATGAGAAAGTTCATTATTATTTAAAGCCGAATCGTTATCGCTGTCTCTCGAGGAGTAACTGGCGTCGAAATGCTCAAAAACTCAAAGTGCGCGTATCGTATGAAAAATTTTAATTTTAAAATACCACCGAGAAAATACTCCTTGCAAATGAAATAAAAAAACATTTATTCGCAAAATTCATCAGTAAAATTGACCGGGGAAAAATAAATCCAAAATTTACTCGGAGGATAGAATTCTCTTTATGCGGATCTATGTGTACAACGATATAACAACGATGCGTAATAAAAATTCCTCTATGAGGATTTATTTAATATTTTGCCATTCGAGAGCTAATTCTATTAGATCGGAGAAAATGAAAACGGGAAGCGAAAGTTACGAGGAGTTTCGAGGAATGGAGGAGCCGAGAAGGTTAAGGGGATTCACCTCTTCCACAAATTCCGGTGTCTTTTTATATTTTAGAAGCCATGAATTTACGTGTGGTCGCCACCCCAGATCTTTATAGTCGTTGTAGACCATTCCAGCTCGGGAAACCGTGGCAGGTGACGCCACAGCCAAATCCTGCACTTCGAACAACAGAGACACTTGTTCCGTCAATGTGATTCGTTCGTTGTTTATCAGCGTGAGGATCTTGAAGAAGAAGAAAAAAAAAAAAAAAAAAAGAAAAAGAGAAGAGAGATGAGACGAGATTTTTCATTCGATGATTCGCGCGCGTTTAACCACCACCGGCGACTAACTTTGTTGTCATCCATGACGCTGTTCATGTTCTCGATCCAAAGAGCGTCAACAGGACCATCGAACAGGATCCACTTTTCGTCGGGGGTGGTATCTGCCAGAAGGAAGAAGGAAGAAGGGGGGTTGCAGTGGAAATTCTCGAGGGAAAAGTAGGCCAGGCATTTGCGATAAATGAAGAAGAGGCGAATAGGGAATGTGTCAAGCTTTACCAGCGCAGGTTTTTCGCATGATCGACGATAAAACGCCATCGTACCATTCCCCCGTTGAGAGATTATATTCTCCGTAGAGTTCACCGAGGCTCAACGCCTTGGGATTTATCGGGTACACGTGAACGACGTTGAAACCGGCCTTGCCGTCGTTTTTCATACTTGTCAAAGTTTTCTGCAGAATTCGCCACGTGGTTGTCTTCGCGGTATTCGACTCTCCCACGATCATCGATGAGTGACGTGAAATTTTCGTCTCGTACAGCTCGATTACTTTCGTGAAGATCAAAGGAATCGGCTGAAAACCATCGAAAACCATCCTAACCAAAATAATCTCGCGGGATCCGCAAAAAATTGCCGGAGAGACTTGACGCGTTTCTTCACCTGCAGACCCACGCTGACGATTTCCTCGTGGATGTACCGACGCATCTCGTCGTAATCAACGGTCGGCACCTCGACATTCGGGAAAAGGTCACTGGTGATGGCGATGAACAGAGGAAGATCGTCCGAGGTGAGTTTCGCGGCATTCATATCCTTCATCGCCAGTAGAATGACCTGCAAAAGCGGAGTTTCGATTGGTACGCCGCGCTCTACCGTTTCTCCAAGGACGTTTCGCTCGTTCCGCTAATAGCGAGATACTTCGTCATCCGGCAAATTCGGGTGAAGTCTCTTCTTCTTTCCGGCGTATCTCGTGAGCGTGACTATTCCGCGCAAACCAAAGTCATAGTGGTACTGCTTGCTGAGCTGTTGCTGAGCTAGACTGTACAGCGTGAAAATCTGGACGAGACGAAACAATAGATGGAATAGAATGATAGAATAGGCGCGTGGAACATTCGCGAGATATCCGCGACCGAGGAAGCTCGTACTTTTCTGGCGAGAGTCCTGGTGTCCTCGAAGCCCTCGCCGAAGAGATTGATCTCGGCGATCATGCTGCTGTCGGGCACCATCATCGAAATAGGCCGAAACATGGACTTCAGGTTATCCGGCAATTCCGTCCGACCGGCGTAGCCGGGGTTCATCGTGATGAATATGCCTACGGTATGGACCAAGGCAATTTCGGTGCCCTCGAAAACGAATCGCGTCAGTTTTTGGGAGAGAGCGGTGAGAATCGATAGGATTTGTTGGGCCACCACCGACAATACTTCCACGTTGATTCTGTCGAGATCCAATTAGGGCGCGCGATCGTTAGCACCGAATCGATGCGTGAGAGAAAATCTCAAGGTTAAATCAATTATCGCAGTACCGCGTAGCTGTGCGTACCGATTAAATTCGTCGAAGCAACCCCACGCCCCGCTCTGAGCTAGACCGGAAAATAATTTGCCCATGCTCCTGTAGTCCAGGCCTTCCGAGCAATTTTGCACAATGACATTGAATCCCAATGCTTTGCCCAGATCCTTTACAGTTTCCGTTTTGCCGGTACCCGCGGGGCCCTTTGGGCTGCCACCTCGGTAAAGATGAAGAGCCGTTGTTAGCGTGATGTAACATCTGCGAACAGCAAAATGGAGCTTTTTGATCAGGAATCCTGAAAGCGGTAGACACCAGAAAAAAGGCGCAGACTTCGCATTATACTCGGGGCTTTGCATCAACTGTGAGCGATGCAGTTGCCGCACACCCCGACTCTGATTTACAAATATAGAATTTCGTCGTCCACCTTTAATCGAGAACATTTTAATGATTTTTCTTTGAGACGTTGGAATCCCCTCCACGCCGAGTGGCATCTCGCGGGACAAATTGTATGGGCGGGAGCTACAAAAATAAATTAGATGGTTCGGCGTTGGTACCCTTTTATCGCGATTGAATCGATAAAAACACGCAAAGTTTCGCTATAGATTCTCCCTGCCGCCAACTTCTGCTTCCTCGGCCAACTCTTCGAGATTCGATTTTACACTCGTTGAATTCAACGAGTTAATTGCACATCCATCCGTGTGCATACCGATATCGCATCTCGCGATTGAGTTACACTCGCGCGATTTTTCTTAAATGAAAGATCGCGTTCAAGTTTTTTCCGCCCTTTCTCCCCGCTGTAAACTCGCGCGCCGAGAAATATTGCTTGGCGAACGCTTAACGAGGCATTTCGCTTCGTCTCTCCGGGCTGTATAATGTAGTTCCGGCCCTGGCCCTTCAGCCTGTGGAAACCTATCGGAGGTTTGAAGCTGACGGCAGAGCGGAACTGCTGCACAATACCTGGCATCTCGCACACCGTTACAGCTACATAATGCTTCGCAATATGTGTGTCAACTTGCGAGAAACTAAATTGCTTGCGTGTCGCGCTAAGAACTTGTACAATCCCGGCTACGCACGTTTGATGAAGTTACAGTCTCCTATTGATTGTCGCGGGTCCGCGCAAATTTCTAGAAACGAGCTGAATATTGATGATGACGAAGGAACCGCGAGAGAAATCAAATCGCTGGAATCACGATGTAAACGATACAGAATTACGTAGTTCCGCTTTTGTCGGCTGAAGGAAAGTTCGTGCAAATGTTCCGATGACGCCGCGAGGAGACGGCGGTGAGTCGCGCAGAGAAATGGGCTTCTAAAAACACTTGTGCGACAATATTGTTCTTTCATACCTGTCGGTGAGCGGGGTTATGACTAGTCTGCCAGAATTTCCAAGGTACTCATAGCCATAAGTAAAGAAGGTGTTCGTTTGACGAATGATGCAATTATCGATATCCTTGTCCCAATAGAATCTTAATTGGGATAGCCATTCGAAAGCAGAGACATCCCTACAGTCTGAGGATCGAAGACAGAGGAGAGGAACGATAGTTTTCAAATTAAGTGTTTTTGCGCTGGTTATCTGTATCTCCGAGGTAAAGGACTGCAACTTACTTAATTTGTATAATTTCTCGATGACGTCTCTTGCGTGGATCTCGATAACCACGATGGCTTTGAATTTTAATCTTTGCAAAGTGGCGAGGTTGCTACGAATAGCAGCGGAATACGTTGCCAGAGCTTGGTTTTGTCTTTTTCTTAATTTTCTCAGAGGTTTCTTCGAATTTGCCAATCTACGTATACGCGAGGAGAAGCAGAATGTGTGTAGTCGAGCATGTTTGCAAAAGTATGCGGATGAAGTTCATCGTACGCGAGATAACAATCAGATTGATTTGTTTGAGCTTGAAAAAGCAAGGAGTGAGTAATTATTCGGATATTAAGAAGTATAGGAAAGGGGAGAGAGAGAGGGGGGGGGGGGGGAAGAAGAAGCGGGGAAAACGTGCAAGGAAGATAAAGATGACGGAAGGAAGAGGTTGTGAAAGAGAATAAGAGGAAGAGGAAGAGGAAGAGGGATCGAGAGAGACAGGGAGAGACGAGGTAACTCTAATAAGAGGAATTTTGCATATTCTACCCCGTCGCCACCCAGCAACGCCACCCCAGGACGCACCCATCTCCTCGTTTGCATATACTAGCCGTACTACGAATAATTTAACCCACACCAACCGGGCATCCACCTACCGAATAAAATCCCTCCATCCCTGGACCTCTAACGCTGGTCTCTCCCTCTCCTCTCACCCCTTTTACTCTCCTCCACCTCTTCTCAACTTCCACCCCTTTTCACTCCGCACGGCTCTAGCTAGCAGCGTCTCGCAAGAGGATATTCCTGGTCTGTACATACACTTTACGAACTACTTCAATCCTTTTTGTGTTTGCGCTATGATGCTCGGAAATGCTTGTGCGACTGTCTTTCTTTATTTTGCGAATTTCTTATTACGGAATATGTATGAGGGGATGATTTTATACCACGGGCTCTTTCACTTTTAATCAACGATATCATTATTTTGCGTGTAATCTATTTTGTCGTCTCCCCCCCCCCTCTTTCTCTCTCTCTTAGTTTGCGCTAAGTTAAAATAGTTTTGTTCGGTTTCTTCTGTTTTGCAGCTGTGACGACCCGTTGGTCGTCAATGGGTTGTCCATGGGGGGTCTTCGGAGGGTTCCACCAGTACACTGTCGCGCGAATGAAGTTTCGTCGAGTTCAGCATGGGCCCCACGCACAGCCGATAACTGATTGCGAGCAACATCGCCTAAATTTTCGTAGAAAACTTTACTCACTTGCAGTAGAGAAGAGTTCGTGTGCAGTCGCCAGTCCACTGGATTTGAGTGGACGTAATTCCTGGCTGGCTCGGCCACTCTTTCACCCACCTGTCGCGTTTTCCCGCCGTTTTTCGCAGCGCGAGCCGGCATTGCTTCAACACCTCGCGCAGAGTGTGCCTCATCGTCGCTTCTGAAATTGCGACACATTTTTTCAACCCCCAAGCACCTGCCCGACCACTTCTGGTCCACCTTTTTCAGCGAACCGAACGTGGAAGTGACGCGGTAGACTCGTTTAGTTGCTAGTTTGCGAGAGGTGGGGATTCACTTACCAATTTCCAGTAACCAAGCCTCCACCTGACCCTCCAACAGTACGGCCCTCGAAAACTCCACGTACTCACCCTCCGCCGACAGCATCCCCATTGCCAAGTACTTCCCGGTCACTGACTGTAATCAAAAGTCCACCCACCCGCTCTCTCAATTTCCCAGGTAGAATTTTTTGTCTTGCCTCGCCTTCCCTAGGCTAGAAAGCTCAAGGACGGGTCATTAACATGGTAATGGCACTAATGCTGCTGCCACAAAGGCTCGGAACTATTTGCTAAATGAAGTCCGACTGTTAAACCGAGTCTGACCAATTGGATTCTTTGAGTTTTCTGTCCGAGAGCTCCTTTGAGAAAGGTGCGAAAAATTAACAATGCGCAGCTACACTCTCGATGCTTTCAACGAAATTAAAACCTTGTCTATCTTGAGTAGCTTGATATTTTCGAAAAGTTTCTTCACGTGCGGCTGTATGAGGTCGGGCCTCTTGGAGTTGGCTAAAATTTCTAGCAGATCGTCGTTGGAAATGAAGTAAAATCTTGGAAACACGTGCCGCTTAGTTTCCAAGTATTGTTCCAGAGACCGCTGAATGCCCTCCAAGATACTATGAAGTTTGTTCAATGTCTCCAATAAACCAGCTGGGCAAAAGTAAGGCAATAATCAAAGAAACTTAATTAAAATAAAGCTTTTTTCTTGAAGAGAGATAAATTTTTACGTGGCTCCAGCGCAGCTAATAAAGCCAAACGCTTTTTAGCCATTGTCGACGTAATTGTCGTCCACGTGATAGTCAATTTATCAAATTCGTCAGTTTCCCTTGGTAACTGCTTCCGAATATCTTCAGCCGTGAAAATGTTGTCCATATAAATGTAGTCTCTTTGAACTATTAACACCATTTCTAGAGTTTCTCCAATCGTTGATAAAGTATGTTCCCAGTAATCGACTTCCTTCGTGAAAGGTTCGACGAACCTGCAAAGAGTAACTTTCAAGCTCCACTTTAATTACGAACATTGCGAAAGCTTGTACTAATGGAAGTGAGATGATCAATACCACACTTACTATACTCATTTTCTAACCGAAAGAATTTTCAAGCTAAGATTCTATATTTTTCGAAAATAATGCACGCTTCTACCTATTTTGGCATCAACACGATTAGTATCTCGCGTATCGCGTACTTTTAACAACTTACACGGTGGTTTTCATGGACGACAATTGCACCAAATGATCATCCAGGTTTTGCATGATATCCGTGACAGATTTTAATCTGAAAATTCCCTTATCCTTGTAAGGACTCATATCCAGATAGGTTTCCTCCCATATACTTATAATATGCTTGATATTCTGTGGAATATTTTCATAAAAATTTCATACAAATTTTAAATCGTTTATATACATGAATGGAAAATATACTAACATTTTCTATTGCGAGTTCCATAGTGGCCGCATTCGAAATTTCGTATATCTGGTCCGCAAAAGTTTGCATCTCCATTTTCATGATTGCACTTAAGGTGAACTCTTCGGAAGTTTCATCGAAATCTTTGTTGACAGCTTCCTTCACTCTGGCCCAATGACGTTTTCTCATTGCTGGATTTTTTAGCGCGGTTATCAAGGGCAGCGTACGTCTGAATTTATCCACTTGCAATCTTTAATGATTGAGTGATTTAAACATCGAAAAAAGGTTGGATCAATGATGCGCGTAATGAATTAAACCATCAGAATCGGGAAAAATACGACTGATACGAGTCGATAAGAACCTGGTAGCTTCTAAAATCTCCCAGTTTTTCTCCTTAAGCTCTTTGGAAAGTCTAGTGAGTTTTCGGAAGAGAACATTCGCAGTAACATCCATTTCTTCCATCTCTATGGTCCAAAAGTTTGATGTCTTGTAACGTTCCCACGCTTCATCCCATTCTTTTGTAAGTTGCCATACCAGTTCGATAGCAGTAAAGTCCTTATCAAAAAATACTAACTCGATAAAATTATCAGGCTTAAGGTTTACGATTTAATTGCAAAGACAAATACTTTTTCGAGCTTCGTGAGCTCCATAGAGTCGGGCTGGCTAATTCCGAAAACGGTTAATTGCGATATTAATTTTTTCTCTCTTTTTCTCAACGTTTCCATTTCGTTTCGGAAAAACATTAGCCATGTCAAAGCGGCTAGAAAATTTGTAAAAACGTTGAAATTCATCTACGATCATAATTCATCTCGATTAATCTTTTGTACTTGAGAGTAATACCTTTTGTAGCCCATTCCGAGGTAAATGGACCTGTATCTCTAAATCTACCAATCAAGGATGAAATATCACGCAGAAAGATTTTTGTATCTTTCAGCAGTTGTTTCTTAAACTCTTCCTAGATAAACAGACACACGTGTATGCATGCATTATAATTTATATTGGTAAGTTCGCTCACTTTCTTCTCTTGCAGGCTAACGTCGCAAGATGCCAGTAGCTTTAGATAAGCATTCCAGGAACGATCCATGTCTTTGTATTTTCTTCGTAATTCAAAAGTCAATGGAATCTCGAAATTTTCTGTCAGGAATTAAGGACACTTATGAATCGGACAAAGGCACCGTAGAACGAATATTAAGAAATATGGTGAAAGGACGATAGGCGTGGTGTGGTATCGGCTGTACCGTTCGCCAACGAAATTCTTTCGCGCAGTCTTTCTTTGACAAGAGGATGATAAATATTAGTATTGAAAAATCATTCTATCAAAGTTTTTGAGAAGTAATAAAGTGTGAGCAAAAAGGTGTCGCTCAAGAGGCGGGAGAAAAATAAAATTTTCTGAAATATCGTTATAGCATTGCCAGTGCGGCAAGCTAGACCCTTCTCTCGAGAGTTTATACCCGAAGGGGTGCTTACAAAAACGAGAAGAAAAAGGGTATTTATAGCTAAAGTGGAGCAAACAATGAAAGTTACGAAGCTCCATTGTGACACTATCAACTTTGCCCAGCTGACGTGGTTCGTAATAAATACCATGAAAATATTAATGTTATCTTGATGGGATTCTGGAAACGTCATTTGTGGCGAAAAGCAAAATGGTCCTCGTGGCAAGTCGAGCGAAAGGAATGGCAAAGTAGTGTGTGTGTGTGTGTGTGGTAACGTCGAAGTTAAATTGCCAAAAAGTCGATCAATGAAGCACACGTATATTGATCGGAGAATTGCGTAAGAACGAGATAATAAGAATTAAATGCAAACGAGCAGCGAGTTGGATAGGAGGGGGCATCCTAGTTGTAACGCGACGTTATCGACTCTCTTATTTTCTATAGCGAAACGTTTAAGGGTTTACCCAAAGTCTCGTATTGCTCCTGAATCTTGGGAAATTCTTCCTCCTTCAGTGGAATCTCGGTGGTGAGCCTTTCGAACAACTGCAACGCGAATTGCATACTGATGAGGTCCGTCGGCTCCTTCATTATTCTGCAAACGAATGAATTTACGTGCATTTCTTCGAGACTTTCCCCGAGTTTGCTATAAAATTTTCATATCCTCCGAAGCGCATCGTTTTTACCCGAAGAATTTATTTGAAAAATTCTTCGGAAGACGAGGAAAATCCTGTTAGTCCCTTCCGATAAATATAGATTCTCTCTCTCTCTCTCTCTCTCTCTCTCTCTCTAAAGGATACGCACTCGTTGATGTTTTAGATTTCCTTAAGAAATTTTTTACGCGAAGTATCGATAATCTCGTTAGAGCCATTTCAAGTGTGACGACAGCGCATAGCCCAAGTATTTCATGCAGATTCGAATCTAACGCGGTTCGGGGCAGGTCGAAAAAACATTTCTGATATATTTCAGCTCGTTTCATGCACTCTAGCTAGTTACCGCAGTTTTATCAGTTCACGTCGGAAAATTCGTTTCTATGATCTCTCCCTCTCTCGCGTATCCTCGCATGCGAGTGGCCAGGAAATGTTTTCACCAACCGAATTGTACTCGCGCCGCGAATAACTCATCGTATCCCGGAGTAACATCGCTTTCGGTAACTCTTATCATCGCATCGACGAAGAACCGCTTTCGCGCGTATGGGAGAAAAATTTTCAAATCAATCTTTTAAAAAGTTCACGCGCAATTGCATCTCGCATCGCAAAACTGCGTGATTTAACCGAGATGCGTTTCGCTCGAAGATTCGATCGAACGCGATCGAAGACAATGCGATTTCGAAGAATTCTTTGGAGAAAAGTTCTCTGATTTTCTAATTCTCTATGAAAAGGAATAATCGAGTAATAAACTGTGAGTAACTAACTTCTTTGAATTATCGGCAATGTAATGGTAGAATTGATCGATTCTTGACTCAGTAATTCGGTATAGAAGAGAAGTAAGTTTGGTTCGCCAAATCGAGCAGTGCTCAATAATGGCACCTTTCAATCTATCTGAATGAACGTTGAGGAAATGAACAGGCATCACTGTTTCCTGCATTAAAACATTCTCCGCTTCTTCGGTATACTTGTTGATCTCTTTAACGAAAGATTCTACGTTCGGCTGTCTCTTTTCGTATCTGCGCGCACATTTATAATTGTCGTTAGTGGAATAAAACTTTTGCGTTATTATGGTTTTTCGTCATCTCTCTCTCGTGAAAACTATCGCGATGAAAAAATTCATTGTAAATTCGTGGAACGAACCTTTGCATGTACAACTCTCTGTTTGTCTCCCATATCTCTTTAAAGGGTTCCCAAATTTTTATGTAACTCTGCACTTCGACAAAGCAGTGATTTACCTCTGAAAATCATTTTAATTCGTAACACGGAAAAACTCGTAAGCCTTCAACGATAGTTCATACCGGAATTCAACATTTGCTGAAGTTGCTCGAGCTCCTCGTCATTTTCGTAAATTCTCCAAAATGGTAGTACGTTTTCCTCCATGACTTTAAACTTATCGGTTAATCTTCTCATGCTTTTTATGGGTTCCAACAAATCGTCTAAAATCTTGGCAATTGTATTCGCTATATCTTGAAGGGTCGGTTGTAAGTCAATCTGGAGCGGAACATGCGAAATAATTGAGAGATTGCTCTCTTATTTCCTTAGACACAATTTCTTTAAATGCATTTTAATTGGTAAAAGGAAAATAATGAAATATCGAAGTTAAGTTTATGTGTGTGTGCCTTCTTGTCGATGAGGTTTGCTTGTACGATGAGAAGTGGTGAAGGTGGAGTAGCTCCGTCTCCGTGGAGTGCATCATAAAGGATAGTTAAGGAATGTTTGAGGCATTGCTTGAAAGCTTCTTCTAGCACTATATCCAAGTTTCGCAAATAGAGCTTCCATTGTACTAAGCTCTGCAGCAGAAATAACATTCAATGAACTATAAACGTTTTCATCTCCCTCGAATAAATTTTAATTAAATTTAGCAACATCCTTTCAACCATAAGATTCGCTTTCTTCCACTCGTTTTTGTTTCAGAATTATTTTCTTTTTAATTCCTTCGGTGTCTTCATCGATGATGACCCGTTTTCACCGATTTTTCAATTTCATTAATGACCGGTCATAATCGAGTTTCAAGATTTTTTTCAAAGATAACATCGGGAAGATCATTTTTTAAATAAAGCTTTATTTAAAATTCCAGCGTGTGGACTTGGAAAGTTTCAGATTAATCGAACTGATACGTGAACCAGGCTGTAGTCACGTCACGAAAACACATATCGTAAAGCGAATTGGTTAGGGGCGTTTCTATCTCTCAGAATTTTGTTACCTGGGGATTACCCTCGACGTCGTATAAACTGCGTTTATCGAGTTCGTCAAGCATTCTCTATCGATTTCCTCTAAAGTGTAAAATTACTTCAAAGGCATAAAGAAAAAAATCGTAGTCGCGATGCCCCGAGTTAATTAATAATTTAATATTTGAAAGCATAGAATGAAATGTAGTGGGAAAGGGAGGGAGAGAGAGAGAGAGAGAGAGAGAGAGAGTTAAGGGAGAAGTTGAGCGAAGAAATTTAATGGAAAAATTGAGATTTACAATTTAGAAGGGAAAAGTTGAAGGGTTCGAGGAATGAGATGAGCAAACAAATTGATAAAAGAAAAGTTAATACGAAGGAAAGGAAATGAACGACGTACATCAACAATAACTTCTTCCAAGCCTTCGTAGATCACGAGAACATATTCAATCACTTCGTTGTATTTATGAGTAATTGCTTCAACAACTGTTCTCCTGTGAAGTGAGAAAGTACGATCGATCATAGAAGAAAACTCTGGAGAGACAAGGAGCATCTCTAAAATTATAAGCCGGCGTTTCTCCGTCACGTACCTCACTTCCACAAATTTTCCCTGAAATTCTTGTAACGTATATGTATGGTTGGGCCTTATCTTGATCAAAGGGCTGTTGCAAATTTCCTCGCCTATCTTCAAGATTTCTGTGTTGGCCTTTTTGTACACGTCGAGGAATTCCTGCAGCTAAAAGTTTTCTCTCTTTACGTAAAGACGTAATGTAACGTTACGCAACGGGGGGAGGAAGTGGGAGGGTGGGGAGGGAAAGGCATTGTTATTAAAGTTAATTTGGCTCGATTAAAATTTATCGGATTAAGCGAGCCACCGCCGTGGAAGAAAACTTTGAATTTCTTTTGAAAAATATCGAGATTCGCGTGTACCGCTTTCTCGAAACTACTCTACTACCATGAACCTAAAATAATAAAGGTTCCGTTAATTAAACAAACGGAGCTGGATTTCGGAATGTGTTCCGTCAAGCGTTTCGTAAATTAAATCTGTCCATGGTCCCATTCATTGCATAAATTTGTATATCTATGTGCTGGTCAACGTGAGAATTCTCGCACATACATTCGCCGTTTGTTTGAAGCAATCCTCGATATATGCATCTATGTGTTCCGTGTTCCATGTTAGCTTATTTAAGCCCGGATAGATCTTTCGGTCGAGCTGACGGATTAGTTCGCGGAATAAGTTCCGTTCTATCGGGGACAGCGCTGGAAGTGTATGAGATGTGCGTGAGAGATTTGGCAAACCCCGACTGTATCGGTAAACTGTTTTTCCTTAGGATTTTCTATGACTTTTCTTTAGGGCGAACGAACAAACGACGAACCTTGAACGATCCTATTGTAGGCTATCGTGACGGACAGAACGCTCTCGTAGACGTAGAGGATGGTTTCCCACTTGGAGTGTATCATCTGGACGTACACGGGCAGCTCGAATTTGAGGTTGAGCCAATGGTCGGCTTCTCGACATAAATTCATGATGCCCGGATCTATATTGCACTCAATCAGGCCGGGATTAATTTCGCTGGATCGCATCAGATAATTATCGAGACGAATCAGAGGATTATCGCCGACGTTGTGCACCCATTTTTGGTAGAAATCGGCCGTCAGATCGTTGACCGATTTCGAGAGAAGGTTCTGCTGCTGGATCACCTCCTCCGATATTTTGCAGAACGGCATCCATTTTGATTGATCCAGCGTCTCGCGAATCGACTGCAGATACCTGAACTTCAGTTGAAAATTCAAGGCCCGACCCGAGAAGTATTCCGTCATTGCTTGATATTCCTCCCGCTCCTCGACGAATTCTCTTTTCGTTTGTTGAATATCGTCCTTGTACATCGTCCAAAGCTGGGAAAATTTCAGAGATGTCATTCGGGCTATCATCAAAATCTATCCGCGATCAAGGCACACTTTGAGTGCCGAGTGAATTTCGCTTGTGTTGCGGAATTCGCTCGATGTTGCTGGAATATTTCCTCGAATTATACTGGATTTCGTCGAAGATTAAACATTCTTACCATTAGAACTTTCTGCTCGAAAATGTAGCTGAGACTCGGACGATTCATATAACCGAGGAAACCTTGAAGCTCTCGAATTCCTTCAAGAACATTATTAATATTGGTGAAAACATCGTCGGCAAGATTTTGGATTATAATTTCCAGGTCCTTTATTTCGTTGCGAAAATTAAATAAATCATCGTTCCAGCTCGAGTCTTGCACGTTGAGAATCTTGGAAGATTGTCGTTTCACTTTGCGAAGGATCACTTTGAACATATTTTCCATTTTCTGACATATAGTTTCGTATTCTTCCCCTCTGGTTCCACTGAACTTTGGCTCCGGTATATACAGAGTTTTATCCATTCTATATAATTTTTTTTTTTTTTTTTTTTTTTCAGTCGATTTTCAAATTAAACTCTCGCAAAGGATTAACCGATCTTTAGAAAATGTGATAATTAAATCAATAGGCAGTTCGATCATTAAAACCGGAGCCACGGGCTTTTGATAATTAGACAGAGAGCGCATTGATTATTCCTGTAAAGTCTAAGGTAATTATTACTGTGCTCATTTCACAGTGAGAAGAGAAAAGTGAATTAATTCACTGACTATTGTCCCTTGGTTCACCCCTGATTTTCATCACCCCTATTAGTTCTTTGTTCTTTTTTATTATTCACTCTCCTTTCCAGAATGATTTCCTTTTTTATCATTCATAACTTTAATCACTCTCCACTTTTAATCCAACTGCCATTGTTTTATATATATTTAAATGAGAAGTTCTCACCTGGCAAAATCTACCATAGCCTGACAAATTTCAATCATGTTGCAGCACCTTGATATAAAAATATTTATGTATTGAAATATGAGTTCTCCGTTCAAATCCCACGGGGGTTTATCGCCGTCCAGTTTTTCATTGTACACATTTGCAATCTACAAAGAGTATTACGCTTTTATTAATCAGACTCTCTATTTTTATTCTTTCTCGCAATAAGGAAGGAAGAGGAAGGGGAAGAAGAAGAAGCAGAAAATTATAAACTTTCAGATATTTCCAGAGAGAATCGAGGTTTTGCGCTGTTTTATCGACAACTTTACACCGCAACGCGGTTCATCGATTGAACCGCATAATGGAACGTAGCCCCGTTTCAGCTTATTTTACTTCCATTGTCAATTTATCGCCGAAGGGGATGAATGAATATCGGAAATTGCGTAGGCTATTAAAGTCAAACTTACGCCAGCGCGTAATCTTTACACTTTTGAAAAGCGCGTCGAGTTTTCCCTGGCCTTATCAAAACTAGCGAATTGCGCGGGTATCTCTCCTGTCTTTTTAATCGGATCCCTTTAAGAGCCGCGCAATGCTGTTGAGTATTCACTTTAAGGATTTAGTTGAAAATGTTCCACGCGTGTTTCGTGCAGGATACGCGTCATATGTAGAGAGCGGCGGGATGGGTAGAGTTTTGCGAAAGCAAGTAGGAAGAGCAGAGGCAACTGGAACAAGTTTCCAAGTTAAGAAGGGACGCAATAACACCGACTTAGGCTTCTCCCGTGTGGGCAGATAAGCACGGGACACAACTGGGAATTGGAAGCAACGTAATACGTCGCCATTTTATCCCGACCCTTTTGCCCCTTTTTCAACACACTTGTGCTATATCGAGTCGCGCAAAAGTAGCCCGTAACTTATACCCGAAGGTCTCGAACGCGCATCATTATCCTACGATTTTTTAAGTAACAATTTCTCGAAATACTCCGATGTCGCGTCTTCTCAACCGCCGCTTACTTCCTGATAGATCCGTTGGTAGTCCTTGCACACTTGAATGCAATTTTCAAACAATTCGATACCCTGCTTCGTGTAGCCTGCTAAGATCTTCTTCAAGTTGATGAACTTCTTTAGAACAGTGATGACCTGATTGCTGAGTATCTGAAAGAGATTGGTGATCCTCTTTGTCTCGCTGTAGAACGGCGATTGGGTCCAGATGGTTCTCATAAGATGAATGATCTTGGGTATATGAAAATTGACATGACTCGGTTTCTCCGACTTATTTAAATCCTCGACAGGATCTCTCAGAATATCCAAGAAGTCGATGTTCGACGATGCCTCGGAAATCCTGCTAATTATTTCGTCCCTCAGTACGATGAACTGACGAACGTAGGTAGACTGCGTTGCCAATAAGATATCGATAACGTGCTTCATCTTCTCATTCTGGACTTGCACGTATACGCTGGATAAATTATTGTCTGCAAGAAGGGCGGAGTGCGTGATAAGTGAAGTGACTGTGAAAAAAGTGACAAGGGGTAAGAGAGGAGAGGAGAGGAGGGGCGAGAGTAAGAGGATAAAAGAAATCTCAAGGTAAGCCAGAAAGGTGGGGCGAGGTGGGATGGGAAGAAGAAGAAGAAGAAGAAGAAGAAGAAGAAGAAGAAGAGATTTGAGTAAAATGGATGTGTGGCAAGGAAGGAATGACAAACAAACATCGATATCTCCAGAACTCGAATTGGTCCTCCATCCTCAGTAATCTTTGGGGGCTGATTTGCTCCTGGTCACTGAGGGCAATTCTGATTTGCGTGGTCCAGTGTACGACCACAGCCTCGAGTCGTTTGACCAACTCCTTATCGGTAACGGCGTCCTCGATGGCAAGGCCCGTGACCACCGAAGGTACATACATCACGGTTAAGCCCAGCAGTTTGTACGTGAGATCCGTTACGTTGCAGAGGAAGGTCTCCAGGTTTGTGTAAAAGTCCGATCTCACGCATGTATTCATCTGGTCAAGGAAGATGCGCAAAGAGAAGACAGCGCTGATAGCATCGACGGTATCTCCCATACTTTCGCCCCTCGTTTTCCTACGTGCCTTTCAACGATCGGAGGGCATCTGCTCGCTTCTTCAACGTCGACCGATTTCATCTCGATCTTATTTGCTCGAGTCGATTGGTCCCCCCCCCCCCCCCCCCGAGTCATCCTTTAAACGCGAAAATTCTCCTCCCGTCGGGAAATTAGTCGAGAAGCTGGAACGACTCCAACCGCGCGCAACAATCCGACACTTTTCGACCGAGAGTCGATCGATCGTGTGTTTTTGGAGATAACAATTTCCCGCGCTCGGGCATTAAGGGGGCTGAACGTTGACGCGAGGCGTTAAATGGCACCCTGCCGCCGCCGTCGTCGTCGTCGTCGGTTCTTACGGCGACACCGGAGTACCGGGGATTCGCGATCCATCAGAAATAATAAAGTACTTCCTGGGCAAATGTGGTTTCTCTGGCGGACGACAGCCCCCCTCCCTCCCCCTCCCCCGAACTACCCCGAACGTTCCGGACTCGTCGAGCGCAAACATCGACGTTGGATTTAGCCGCGCGCGAGAGAGTTCTGCAGTGCATTTAGCCGAAAATTATGGTAATAATAACTTCGCGCGTTGCTGCTGGATGCTGGAGAAGTTGGCGCGCGCGCGAGCTGCGGCTACGGAATTGCGGCCGAACTTGCAAATTCACTCGGTAATGTCATCACGTCAGATTGTTATGACCTTAAGCGACTATGCGAGTTCCGCAGGATCGCCAAAGGCGATCCCTCCCTTCCCCCCGACCGCTCCCTCCTTCTCCTTTATCCCTCGGGACCCCGAGGAAAACCCTTCAAGACTCGGGCCTCCAGGAACTGCGTTCTAAGCACCGTATTATTATACAATAAAGTTCCCCCCTCCCCTCCCCTGGTCCCTCAGCTTTTATCGTTCAGCCCAATTTCGGTCTAGGAGAAATTATGAAAACTCATTGATAACTGAGACGGAGCAGTATCGAGGAGCCGTGGCGCGGCACGGCACGGCATGGCGTGGCGTAGCGTAGCGAAGCGCAGCGTAGCATCATTATTCATGAAAATATGAAAATTTCAAGTGGAAAGTTCCTGCTTGGAATTTGAAAGTTGAAAGGATACTGTCGGGCCACGAGGCGATTTTGTAAAAAATTGGAGTGAGCAAATCCCTGCTGATGCTCAAGATGTGACTTTCCACCGCGGTGTTTATCGAACCGAATAGGATCTCGTCCCGGAAGTTGGACAGATAAAAGACTTGCATGGGTTCCCTGACGAAGTATGTCAATTCCTGCACCGGTACCGACGGGAAGCCCAGGCTCGTCTCCAATAAGTTGTCGCGCAGGTAAATGCAGAGCGTGGTTTGTTTGGGGTTTTGGAAGAATTCTCGTATATTCGCCAGGATGTCGAAGGTCCATTCGTCCTCGTCCACTCCACTGAGGATCGTCATGTTCTTCACGCACTGCACCTGGAACGTGACACCGTGGAAACCTCTCGTCATCGATCATCGATCGCTGCGACTAGAACTATCATCGACGCCAACCAATTCCTGCAGCTCGTCCGTCTTGTAGATTTGCCTGTATTCCGTGACCTTGAACGCATCTTCGTCTACGGGAAGAGAGAACGACGGTGAGGAGAGTCCAGTGAAAATTCAGCGAGGAGAGATCAGGTTTCGCGAGCGAGGAAACGAGCGAAGCTAAGGAGAGCGCGAGGTTGGAGAGTTGATTTTTCGGAGGTGCTTTTAGGCGGAGGGCAGGAGGAAGCAAATTTTTCCATAAATTTATCAACAGTTTCCATTTGCCCCGGGGGTGTGGTGGTCGCGCGGGCTTTTGCAGCGTGACGTAATAGAGTGACGAGACTCGGGCCATCGGTGAGTGGATTATAACGGTATAGCGGGTAACGTTTGCTCGATCGTATGACATTTCCGCAAAGCCTCGAAAATCCCGGGGCCAGCGGCCGTTGTCCCGTCGCGGTTAACGGCACTATGGTCCCACAGTCCCATCCTGCGTCGGTTAAGCGCGTCAAATTGCACGCTGAATTCGAGGCTACCCTCGCTCCCCGACAGCAGTGACCGACGTCTATCATTTTTCCGGGATTTCGATATTCCCTTTTCATCGTCCCTCTCTCTTTGAGCGCGCCATGTTATTACGGCCGACGCTCATTTCGTCCGATAAATAAAACTGGCGACTGTTTTCACGAGGGTAAGAGGAGCCAGGAGCCTCGGAGAGATAGATAAGTGGAGAAAGACGAAAACACCGAGTGAATTTAGAGAGGAGTCTGCTCCGGCTGTGTTGCAAAGACTCCGCGGAAGTAAGAGAAAACGGGGACTGTGGAAAGGTTATGGAAGGAGGGATAGGAAGAGGAAGAGGTACTTGTGTCGGAGATTCGCGAGGGTAGGGCAAAGGAGCCGGGGAAGAATAGCTTTAATATTTTTCTCGTAAATCTTACCGTGTGTCTCCTCTTCGTCGCTGAACTCAGCGTCCAAGTACTCTCTGTGCGGATCCACGGGCGGCCTATCTTTACCTTTATCTTTTCGTCTTTGCATTTTATTGACGGCTTGGTCTGCCGGCCTCTGCAACTTCCACCGGAGGACCACGCGCCACCCTCTCCTCTTCTCTTTACCTCGAGAACTTCCCTTGTCGTTGATTTATACGAATCCACTCGGATTCCTTAGCACTCGTCGCTCGACTCCCCTGTGTTTTTCTCACCGAACGATATTAGCCAGATATTTGCCGATCACTCGGATCCATCATCGTTCCATGAAATCCACGGCTGATACACACACACACGCACACGCGCACAGTCTCTTAGTCGAAAGGCGAAACTGCAGTTTATCAGAAAATCGATTTCCATTTTCGAGATCTCCCTGAATTTTGACGCGGAGCAGATTTATGTATCTCCGTGTGTACGTGCGCGCGCGCGCGCGCGCGCGAACGCGATTGGAGATTTTCCTGAATTTTGGCCAATCCTGTGACAGGGGATGTTTTGCGTGACCAGAATTTCACGTTGGATTGTTTAATGCGTGTGGTCTCTCCGCTGTTTAAATTGATATTTAAATCAATTTAATTAGGCTAATTTATTTATCGATGCGCGACAATCTGGTTTGGAATGACAGTAGGTAAGGTGATAAAACAACAGATCCATTTGTCATTTATCATTTATCATTTATCACACGATGCAATCCGCAAGTGTCGGTACACATGCTTGCGACAGTCGCTCTAATAAATGAACGGCCATGATCGAGAATAGGATCGCTGTAAACGATTAGATACCAGGATCAAACCACGCGTGTGATTGCCTACTGTCATTTCATGATTGTTTACTGGCTTCATTCTCCGGATTATGCATGGTTATATATTTACATATTCCATTTACTCTAGTTTATATCCATCTTCGAAACTATTCACCGTCTCCGCGTACATCTGTCCGTGATACAGTCGGCGACGAACGTGGTGGAATCACCGATATCAGCCCTGACATCGTTTTAAGAAACCTCAGCGTTGCTATCGCTTGACTCGCCAAATATTTGGAAAAAACCGTAGCACGATGGTACGGAGGAGCGTCTCTTCGAGGTGAAACGATCGAGCGTGGTACCCTCTCGCTGGTGAGGCAGGTCGTCGTTAATTTCGCGTCTAATCGGACATTATAATTAATTAAACAGCGATGCAAATAGGCGCGAATTGATCGTAGCGCGAAACGATGAAAATTAATTGGAGATAAGAGGATAAAGCGCGCGATGGAGAGAAGAGACGCGTTCGGAGGATATTTTCTCCGCTCTTTCGACGGCTATTTGGTTAATTCGCCCGGCAAAAAGGAAGAGCGCAAGAGCGACAAAGAGTGATAAAAGTAAATTCATTCAGCATCGAATAGTGTCGGGGCCGTAAGCAATGAGATGTCCAGCGTGAACATGTCTGTTCGGTATCTAGTTGGACAAACGGAAAAACGGGTTGGGCTATGGGGGTGTGGGGATGAACGAACGAAAGGAGAAATTGCAGTGGACGGAGATGGACGGGGCAGATCGATGGAACGAGATTAAAAGAGGGCAAAGCTACAAGATTAAAAGGCAAAGTCGGGCCCGGACTGGCCTTCCCGAGACATTTATATTCCCAGGAAATCGTTATTGACCCATCAGAAAACTCCGTCTCTCTCCCTCCATTCTCTCATTTCGTCCGGTTTGTATATTCCTCGAGTATGCGAATCATGCCGTGAGATGGCCGCGCAATCTCTTAAACTTTCAAAGGACGCTAGTTATTATTGCATGGCATTATTATGCTCGAAGGAATCTTTCCTTCTCTCGACGATGGGACTAGCAGCCGGGGGTTAACGCTTGAATTGCCTTGAATTTCCGACGACCTTGATGGTCCCTCCACTTTTCACAAGGATGCGCCCCGACCTTCCTCTTCCACCTCCTTCCTGCTCCACCCCATTTATTTGTTCCTTCTTTTCGCCACGGAACTCTTTCCCAGTCGATCAGCTTCAAGGGTGTTTTGACTCGAGTTGACCTCGAGTCGATTCCCGCGTTGACTCTTCTCCGTCGCGTCGATACGATTAATTTCCTCGTTTGCCAGTACGAAGCGTGTCCGCGTACTTTCGGGAGAGATCGCGCTGTCCCATAGTTGGACATGTCTCACCGCGAATCGAAGGGACATAATCGGGGAGGCATTCCAGTGTCGCGTAATCCGAGTGAGTATAACTAACGGCATATCCAACATACAATCCAACAGCATACAACACGCCAACGAGACAAACTGCTGGACCCTGTCAGAGTGGCTACGATTACAATTGACGCATTGCTCCCGCTGTCAGAAACTTGATAATAACTGCTTTGCTTTGCTTTGCAATATCTCCCGACACCGCTCGATATTCTTTCAATTCCAGCAACGAACCCAAAACACGCGGATGGGGTTCTTCTCCACTGTCTTCTTCGACGCGCGTGCGCGGTTTCTACGAGTAAAAACCAATGTTAATCGAAGTTGGACGATTTTGCGAGAATCGGTCGGTGATAGATCGCGATTCAACGTTCGTCCATATCGCGGAGAGAAAGAACACGTCCTCCGAACATAAAATATCGGTCCACCTAACGTCGTGGTCTCAGTGTCCTCGAATCGGTGCCAGAGATTCACTCGTTTTTCTTCGGCTCCCCTTTATTGGTCAAAGCTAGGAAAGTTTCCTTTGCTTAAAAATGATTTAAGTGCGTTATTCGAATGGGATTAATGTAACCTTTGGAAGTCTTTCCGCAGCAGCTGAATCGTTTGCCGTGTCGAATCTCTAATGGGTCTTGGAAAGGTTTTAGCTCCGGCGTTTGTTCCAGCGTCGCCGTTTCCGGGACGTTCTCGGATTTCGATTTAGCGTCTCGCGGCAAAAGAGTGGACTGGAATCATCCCCTTCCACCACCGCCCACTTCGTTCAGCCTCGCAGGATCCTCGAGCCACGCGAAAACTCCCCCCAGGATTGTTTGTCGATGGTCAATGTTGCTCCGAACGCTTTTCTTCTGCAATCGATTTCAACCCTCACCCACTTCCACTCCCGCTGCCACCGTCTCTCCATCCCTTCGAGAAACGGCTGGGTTTCTCGAGTGTTTTCGCTGTCTCGTGCAGGCTCTGGACTCGCCTTGAGAATTTCGCGAGAGTCGTGCTAAATGTTTTTCGAACGTATGCGCGTGCTGATTGTACCGGTTAAGAGGATTATTCCCGAGGCCTCGCAAACACCCCGCGCGTTTCGCGCGTGCGACCGATCGAATTTTCTTGTCTCATTTTTCTCGTCGAAAGATGCGAATGGTCGTCGTTATTGTCGGGTATCTCGATTACGACAGAGATTGCCACGGATGATTTTTGAAGGCGCTTCTCGGAGTTTGCTTTGGAAAACGAATGAACGAATGAACGAATGAACGAATGGCACTCGGCAGTTCTCACGCTGTTGTACGCCGAGAAACTTGCTGCTAAGTTCCCGCGATAGTAATCAGCTAGAAGCAACCGTGAATGCCCGTACCAGATTGGCGCGCATTTAATTAGCATAGGAACTCGGACGGACACTCGACCTGTTTTCTCGGAAAAATATCGAAATTCTCACCGGCGAAAATTCTTTTTGCTTTATTGTCAATCTTCTCGCTTCGCTCGCTGTAATTCCCCTGTTATTCGTTCAGTTTCACCAATCGTAAGACTGATTTCATATTATTCCCAGTTAAATCATTATCCGGAAATACGAAGTAAGGTAGGAAGGAAGGAAGGAAGAAAGCAAGCGAGAAAGGACAAAGAGGTGTTCTGTTCTCGAAAGAAATTTCTCCGGCAATTAGTAGTATTCTTAATTATCTTCTGTGCTGTGTAGGAGACTCGAGCAGCTGGCAAATTGTAATGAGAAAAGCGTTTGCTATAATCGATAGAAATACAATTAAGCTGCCAATGTGTGTGTGTGTGTGTGTGTGTGTGTGTGTCAAGCTTGTACGACCCAAATTGTCGACTTAACGTGATTACAGGAAGGATTCGACTAACGCATAAAGGTTAGTAGAGTTAATCACGTATCAAGCAGGGCGCATGATTTACACTTGAAATCTCGATAAATGAGAGGGATTAGCACATAAACTAATTGTTATCGCACAAGTACCTGGTTATTGAGGTCTTTTATGACCCCGGGAGATTAATCGTCCACGCATTTGTCTCTCGAACTTATTTCCGCCTTTCTTTGACCTCAGCCGTGCGCGCGCGCATTACCAGGTCCCTTTATTTCCCGAAATTATCCAGGGAATCTGTTTCGTTGGTTGGTTTATCCGCTCTCAAGTTTACGGACTTGCACACCAGGTCCCACTCTCCAAGAGAGAATCACTTAACGAATTATTCTTGCGGCGTTTATTAAAACCACCACCACCACCACCACCCCCGTAGACCATTTGAAAAACCCCCGTGAGATCTCCATGGCTAATATTATGAGCGATTATCCTCGTCGGGGGGGTGGGAACAGCCTAGGCGAGTCCTCGTAATGGAAATTCCGGTTATCGCCAGAGACCACCACCACCGTAATGGTCTGACATTTCTGCGAATTATTTTCCGCGAATGTATATCGAGTCTCGCGTAATTCGCCATTCGGCGAAGATGTGTGCGTGTGCGGGGATTCGCGCGGTACTTTTTGTTAGTGTGGTGGTGGTGGTGAGTCTACGGAGTAGGAGGATATGGGATGATACAATTGATACTGTGTAGCTGTAGCTTAACGAGCGAACTCTATCGTATCTTACAGCTGCGGGCCAGCACGTATAGTGATCCAGGCCATGCGAAAATGTACAATCCACCCCTGGCGATTCTGCGAGTCTTCCGTTATTGTCCCACACCGTCGTTATACTTGGAGACCCGCGAGCTCGAATATCGCTCATTGTTCCTCACTCGGTGGCACTCGGTAACTACCGGAGGTTCGCCATCGTTCTAGAAAAATCAAGGCAAATTCGAACGGGAAAACATTGGACCCTTCCCACTTCCGGATGTATCGCGAGAGTCTAGCGAAAGCATATCGGTCGATATCGGTTTACGCGCTCGCGCGGTTCATAGAAAATACCATTAGGAAGCAGAAGGAAGCCTTCCGCAAGGGCAATATTGACGCGTCTCGAATCAATCGGTCAGCGAGACTCGTATTAATTAATTCGAAAGAGGGAAATCGGCGCGAGGCCGAGCGAAACGGAGCGTTTTCGTGGCAAAGTACAGGCGCGCCAGCAGATTTACGGGTTTCCGTAAAAATTCCATTCGTTTTCATCATTGTCACTGAGAACGAATTTGGTGAAATTGTACGGTGAATATACGTGAAAGTAAAATGTACTTGGAAGTACTGGCAGGATCGATCGCGTTACGAGTACCTCTCGCGAGTTCAATGGGTACTTTTGTTACGTAAAACGTTTTCTAACAGAGACCATAAGCTCTGTATTGTTGCAATTGGAAAGGAGAAGAGGGAGGCCAGAGATATGTAAGGAAACTGAATAAATCTTAAGAATGGCGGATAAGCATAAAAGCATAGAAGGGTTTATGAGATACTTCTGTTGGATTTGACATACAATGCCGGGGGTTTGGATGGATGGAAATTATCTGAATTAATAACAGCTGGGTTTTTGCGCCTGACTTATTTATTATATTTTACGCGCAATATATTACATAAGACGTATTTGCGCGCGCGCGTACGATCTCATTTTCCCCGCGCATAAATCTCGCGCGTGGAAGAATAATTCGACGAATTTGCTCGATGAATTTCCGCGTGCGAGCGAGCAAAAAGAGTCCATTTCCCTGAGAATGGCGCGACCGGCTTTGGGTTTCAGCGAGGATGCTAAAAATATGCGACGCGTATGCAACAAGTTTATTTGGAAACGACAGGTAAAGTTGTGGGCGAGAGCTGCCGGCCGAGGAAAAATGAAGCATGCAAAAAATCTGGAGGTTAAGAGGGTCAGTCCTGACGCGGAGTGGGTGAGTAACGTAAATCCCGCGGGATCCGCGCGATATCTCTTCCACTTCCACTTGGTTTCTTGTCGGCATACGTGACAGTTTAAATTGAGTCGGCGTTTGCGTCATCAGAAGGAGAACACAGGGTCCTTCGGTGGTAGTGCTGGTTGGCCGGTGAACGAAGGATCGTCCAGGACTCTCTGGAAGTCGTTTCAGCCATTGCTGCCAGCTTTTTCGTGGAACTTTCTGAGAGCCGGCGACCAGGGATTACCTTCCTGCGTAGTTTCAGCGATGTTGTTCCTCTCTCTCTCTCTCATTGCTCGTGGTTATTAAAAAAGAACTGGAAAAATTCATCGGAGGATTCACGATGGGAGAGATTAAAGTTAAAAATTAAAAAATGTATCAAAAAAGGTAGCGAAGACTATGGGGGAAGATTCTTATGAAAAATGCAATGATTGCAAAACAACGGAGATTGCGATTAAACGAGACTAATGCTCTCTCTCTCTCTCTCTCTCTCTCTCTCTCTCTCTCTCTCTCTCTCTCTCTCTCTCTTTCTAATTTTCTTTCGTGTATTTCCCGCTGTTGGAATAGTGTGTATTTCGCAGTTCGATCACTGAAAACACCACGTTATAAGGTGACTGGACTCCTGGCAAATATCATCCTATAAAATCTCCAGACTCTTCGGTAGGTTTCCCCGGTTTAAAATGGGCAGACGAAAGGAAACGAGCGATTTAATGGTACAATTCGCTTTTCTGTCGGGTAATGATAGTCAAAGCTATCGGATTTTACCGGCAATGTGCAAGTTCCGCGCCAAATGCTACAAAGCTCTATCTTATCATTCGAGGAGAATCTCGATTTCTGTTTGTTCCTTGTTCTTTATTCCTTGTTCCCGTAAAATCGGGCCACCTAAAGCAGCTTTTCGTAAGTGCAATCTAATGAGAGTGCTTTGTCGTTTGAATAATATCCAGAGCGTTTTATCGGATCGGCCAGTCGACGACGACGACGACGACGACGACGTCGCTGAACAACTTCTGGAAAAACTCGAGGCTCGGTAAGATCTTGCTTTGATGACGAAGGGAGAGGGTGGGTGGGTCGGAAATCACGATGGAGTTTTAATCGATAACGTCCTTGGTAATCAAAGGAATGGAATCGTCCGTGATCGATTCGTCGGAGCCGACAGAGACAGCGGAGGCGGAGACCTGCGAACGAATGAAACAATCATGAGACACGCTGAGAAATTAATGGCACGCGCAATGAAGCAGCGCAGTAAAATTTGTCGAGGTAATTGATCGATCAACAAGTTGAGCATTTAATGAGTATGGAAAAGCTCGCGTGGCTGAATTATTGATAGAATATCGGGCAACTGCTGGAATGCGAGTTATTTCAGGGTAACCGCAGGGATTCGGGAGGGGAGTGAAGCGGAGTGAAGAGGATGGTTCTACTACGAGTTAGTCGGGGCTCCTGACCCGATCGATTTGACAAAGATTAGGTCCGGTGACATTCCCGAAATCCAGACGACCTAAGAGCCAACCAGTCGAGCTGCCTTGCCGATTGCCAAGCGCCACTGCATTTCTCGCGGCAGTAAAGTCGAGCCTCGACAGTACAGTCACGCCAGCCTGGAATGCAAGAACGTTTTATTGCTCCGTTATACGTGACGTGACGCGACGCCACGTATGTACGTACAACGTGTACATACAAGACGTACGTATGTACGTTTTACTACAGTTCCCCTGCAGCGTGTGGCATCTTCCAGGCCCCCCCCCCTCCCCCCATCCCTCAAAGCACAGAAATGTTCCAGATCATATTTCTCGAGGAATTTATCGGGGAATTATCAAAATGACCATGATAAATGCACGCGTGGCACCGCGCGTTGGTGGTTTTCCCTTGAATTTTTACCTGCGACACGAGAAGGACCGTAACCAATCCAGCGGTCGAATAAAGAGGTCCTTGAATCGTTATTCTAATCGCTGAAAGACAACCGAGAGTGTTGAGGCTTTCGAAAGTGGAATCGTTCTCAGGATTTGACAGCTGGAGGGGATCGTGATAACAGGGACCCTTTACGTCGCTTCGACAGCAACTCCATGGAAGTACGGCTGGTGTCACGCGACCGTCCACTTCGGCATATCTACGTTAGATTCAATAGAAAATTTCCAATATTATTACACCGAGGCTCTCAAGGTTGTTCGAACCACGAGGAATTTGAGCCGAGTGAAAAATTCCGTGGAATTATCCCTCGCTTTTTTTTCCCGCCCACACTCGCGTATCATCGTCATCCAAGGTCCATCGCAGCATCGAGGTCCCCCGCGGTTCCCGACATTATCCGAGGAGATTCGCCGGACTTTGCTTAAGAATTTCGAGCGTCAATATTGCCGCGACTGATCGTCATCGATCGGTCGGAGGTGGTGGTCAAAGTTGCTTCTTCCCACGGTAGAATCTCGGCAGGAACAATGTTACCGAGGCGTTTGTCCTCTGAATTCCAAGGCAGCAGCAGCAGCAGCAGCGGCAGCGGCAGCAGCGGCGGCAGCAGCAACGGAGTCATGTCAGCTGCCATTCTAGTTTGAAAATGAAGTTGGGGACACTTGAAGTGCGCGGCGACGCCTGGCACGAAAGGCTTCCGACTCTGCACTTCCGGTTGGCCTGCACCGCCAATCGACATTCCGCAACTTGGCGAATTTGCTAATTCGAACTTGTCCGCGAGGACGTGTCCGCGCGGAGTTCCTGCAGGACTCGGGAGACTCCGGTGTGACGGTCAGCCAGGAGGAACCGAAACTTTCCCAAGCGAAAACTCTCGGTAAACCTGTGTGTACCGTCGGATGCGGGCTCGATGGTGTGAAAGTATTGCCGGATCCCCGCTCATTAATACTCCGAGGAGCGCGTGGTACTCTCGACCGCACTTCCACGAATCCCACGAAACTCACCCCGATCGCTCGTTAAGGAATAATTTTTCCATCCTCCCCTCCTTGATGCACTGCTAATTACGATTTAATTTCATGCCGGAACCCTCGGACGATCCGCCGGTGGTTCGTCGGGGATGCAACCCCCGGGGGCAAGGTCGAATTCGCGAGTGAAAGTAGCGCGGGTGAAAAATTCAAACGTGTCAAAGATCGAGCGCGATCGCTTTGGCTGTTCCAAATTAGCGGAAACTCCGGTGGTAGCGGTAGCACGCTGAAACTATGTCATGCCAAAGATAAACATTCTCCTGAAAGTTTTTAATTGACTTCTGCCTGTTCGGAACAAGGATTATCGAGCTTACACTAACTATTGAAACAGTTGTAATCCAATGAGCCTGTAGCAATGAAGTGGGCTGAATATAACGTGATCGGAAAGAGATTAATAGATACATACGTATACGCGTTCTACGGGGGTCTCTCCTCCCTCCACTCCCCCCAGGAAACGATATATCGACTTGGGACAAAATCCTTCGTGGAGCAAAAACTAAAAAAAAAAAAGAAAAAAAAAATGTGCGAAATTGAAACTAGCGATAGGAGGGGAAAAATTCGAATTCTGTCGAAAAATCGGAATAATGGAAAGGTAAATGGGGTAGGGGTGGGGGCAAGGTTCCTCTTTTTTTAAATTTAATTTCAAGTCTGCCTCAGTAGTTGCGCAATAGCAAAAAAGCAACAAAATGCACTTAAGTGCTAAGCGTTCAGCCGTATATTTCCGAGCGGAAGAAGTTAGACTTTTTAACGAGCGGGGAAATGAGGCTCGTTACTTCCGGCATCGCTTTGAAGAAATCGCTGACCGTGCGCTCTCTTTCTCGTCCGGTCTTGCACGTGCAGCCAAATGGAAAACATTTCGGGCTGGGCGTGCCAGGTAAAACGCCGCTAAAGTACACGTGAGTTACCTGTAGCCCTGCCTGCTTGTAGAATCTCCATTCAATCTCCGATTATTCGGCCGAGGGCAAACTACTCGCCGAGTGTTTCGCGCCCGAGCACGTTCGAATCGAGTGGGAATCGTTGAGAATCTTCTCTCCCACCCCCTTAAAAAAAAACAAAATCCAAACCTATCCTCGGTTATAAGAGAAATCAGAAATTTCAATCGGAAGAAAGGAGGAGTCTATCTCTCCTTGGGAGAAACGGGGAAGCGCGCGCGCGTGCTTGGGAGATGCGGTCGTTTGAAATTTTGGAAATCTTCTGCCCCACCCCTTTAAAAAAATACGAAAAAAATCCAAATCTATCCTCGATTAAAAAAGAATCAGAAATTTCAATCGGAAGAAAGGATGCGTCTATCTCTCCTTGGGAGAAACAGGGGTGAGCGCGCGCGTGTTTAGGGGATGTTCGTTTGAAATTTTGGAAATCTTCTGCCCCACCCTCTTAACAAAAATACGAAAAAAATCCAAATCTATCCTCGATTAAAAAAGAATCAGAAATTTCAATCGGATGAAAGGACGCGTCTATCTCTCCTTGGGAGAAACGGGGGTGAGCGCGCGCGCGTGTTTGGGGGATGCGGTCGTTTGAAATGTTTGGAGCAACGGGGTGACTCGTGGGGGAAACAAAAGTAATGGCACTTGCCCGCTCACTCTTGCTGCCCTGATGAATGTGGGAGCCGTCGACTTTAGCAACTTTTTAAAATCTACTCATCGCTGATGAAGTTCCTCGAGCGAATTAGAGCAACTACTGGCGGCACAAAGGGGAAGCTCGTGTCAGCGTGACCTTGAGCTTTGTGGGGAGCGAGAGAGTTTTCAGTGGTCGCGGGAATAATTCGCGAGCGAGTCGCTCCTCCGCGAAAGCTCGTGCCTTTTTAGATCCGAGCCTTTCGGATGCGCCGTACCGGAGGAAGAGAATTCGTCGAGGAATTCCGGAAGAGGCCGGGGGCGGGTTTGCGTCTCGTCAACTGGGAAAGGAGTTACTAGCGAGCGTGAAATTCTGCACAAGTGCTCGCAACACTGAGATATCCAGTTTTCACGAGCAGAAGGCCCTGGACGACGATGACGACGACGACGACGACGACGACTGGTTTTCCCATTCATTTCGCATCTTAATGAAAAGAGCCAACCGATTTTCTTCTCTCGCTCTCCCTCGACTTTTTCCTTTCTCTCTTCTTCTTCTTCTTCTTCTTCCCTTTTTTTCCTCGAGAATGGCCAATTCCGAATCCATCGAGGCACGAGGATTCGATCATGGACATTTTGGCCAGTCGTTCAAGTTGATGAAATTTGCTAATATCGAGGGACTCCAGTGGCGCATACTGGCCATTTAATGCGATCCGTGATTGATTAGTTTTCCTCAAACATCGTGCAATCAAATAGCATTGTCGTTGGCCAAACTATCATAATACAGTAGATTACGGGAGATGATACGTCAATAATTACTCAAGGATATTCGGTGAGTCCAAATTGAGAAGCTCTCGCTGGATCCAGTAGGTCTTGTACCAATCGTCGTAGGAATCGATGCCGCAGCATCGCATACGTGTCTGCATGTGATCCAACGTGTGTTTCCACGCGATGTCGGTCAGGTACCTCTTCATACCTGCGTGACGGGCTTAACGTTTCGTTACTGACATGTGTACGCGCGTACAGTCAATTCCAACAACGATGGTTCATCGTGGTTCAGCCCCCCCCCCCCCCCTCTCATGAGAATGATCGATCACATCGATAATGATGGATTATTTTTTTTCGATTTCTCTGTGGGAAGAGGGAGGGAGGGACAGAGAGAGAGAGAGAGAGAGAGAGAGAGAAAGAAAAAAAAAATAAAGAGAGAAGGAGAGTCCGTCATTTGGAAGCGATCTCCGGTGAATCTCGCGTAATGAGCGAGGCAAAGATTTTCTCGAGTTTTTGCCAGTGACTGTGTGGCAACGCATGTGCGAGATCAAACTTCATTACTGCGCGCGTATAGGACGAGGTGGAACGCAGACACGTAAAGAAATTTACTCTAGCGCACATTGCAGCGTGGATTGGGGTTTTGGCCGAGCGCAGAGTTTATCGCGAGCGAATCGTTTCGAATTTCCGCAGGAATCGTCGCGCCGTATCTATTCATTAAGTAGATACTAAACGAGATTTCCATCAGTAATTTCCAGCCCGAGCTCGACGTGGCTCGTTCGCCGATTTGCATATTACGCCGCCAGGCTCCTTTCCATCCCCTATCCGCCACACCCCCTCTCCGGCGCCTCTTTTCAAGGAAAAATCGATTTCACCCGGTGGATCCTGCTAACCTCTTTTTTAAAAGTTCGACTCCGCAAAAACACGAATTCCTATTAATCTCCGATATTCCCCTGCCCACCTCGAATCGTACATTCCCCATTCGTTTTGCGTTTGCATAATGCATTCTGCTAATTTTATATCGAATTTTAAAAGGAGGAGGAGGGCGGAGAAAAATATTTGTCGCTTGATTTATAGGTGGAAATTAAAGGCGACGTATTCGAGCAAACTTGTCTCGGCTTCGCGAAATTGTTCAATTAATCTACGACCCCGCAGCTGGACTATCCAAATATTGTACGGAGATAGCGATGTGTTTAATAGCCTTTACGATTTTCCTGAGATCTATTCGAAGCAATCAGGGTTAACGATCTTACCTTCTGAAAGCGATCGGTGAATTTGCTCTGGCAGATGTATCGCGGTGGATGAGCATAAGCTCGACATAAAAGCCCCAATGCAAATCATGAAGAATCCCATTATCATCCATAGGAATAATTTGAAATTCATTTTGGATCTGGAAAATGAGAGGGAGGGAGAGAGAGAGAGAGAGATAGAGAAAGAGTATTCTTAAAAAGTATAATATTGATACAAAGAATTTAGTTTAACCAAACCTATTGACTTACAAATGCTAGTTTTCGCGACAAATACTTTTCCCTCTTTTTTCTTATTGGCAGTGGAAAATTAAGAATAATCGATACCGAGGATCTTCCGACTCGCGAAACGAGCACGAGACTATTAAGAAACCAATTCTTGTAGATCTCCTTTTAATTTTCTTGCTTTATCCCGCCTATTTTATTTTACAATTTCGTTTTAGCATCCATCCCTCTCATTCTCGCCACTTTAGACTTTCCTGCTTTCCTAATGTTTCTCAGTTATGCTTTCAACAACTCGCTTCCTTCATTATTTGCCTCGTTCTCGCAGATTACTTTGTTCTTAACGTTTTGTTTCAACTTACTTTGTATAAAGTAGTTAGTTAAGGTTGTTTTCTAGGATTGTAACACGGTGGGAAGCAAATCTTCGTTATGTGTTTCGGAAAGTGGCAAAAACTTGACGCGGAACTGATACTTCGAGCAAGTATTAGCATAAAGGGAAACGAGAGAGAGAGAGAGAGAGAGAGAGAGACAGAGAAAAAAACACGAGGAATGCGAAATTGCTTAAAGATGCTTAAAGGTGCGGACACGAAATGGTCAACGCGTAAAATTCCACGGGAATCGGAGGCGGCGAAGTCTTGGAATCTGATTGTAAAATTTTGCCCGTGGGGTAGATCGCGGTAGATCAATTCCAGCGGGGCTGGTAGGAACTGCGTTACAAGCAATACTTCCCCACAGTTATGGCAGGGGACATCCAATCAGGTAGAGAGCTTTAGAATTTCAAGTCCACATCGAGGCTAGCGCGAAGTTGTATCTTGTTTGTCCTCGGGTGTTGGCAACTCGGTAAGTGGACGTCGTGGTCGATCTATTTTGCGAGCAGAAAGGCCAATTCCGCATCGGACATGAGTGCAAACTGTGTCGTATGCATCCATTTTAAACATATCGAAGCCCCAACTTCCGAACTAACGCCCCTCGTGCTCGCCGCCGCTCCCTCCCCCACTTCGTTCCTCCATCGCTTATCCTTTTCCCTTCCAAAACATTCCCAGCTATAAACTTCCACTTCTCGAGGAATAACTCCCTCTGAGATTTCAAAGTGAATTATGAATTACCGCGAAAGCCCCTCGCAAGCTTCCTCCCTATGGGTTTCGCTTTAACTCCATCGAGCGGATAAATAAATAAAGAGACAAATAAAATTCTCGATCGAAGATCGATCGATCGCGCGAACGATCGAGCGATCGACTCGCGCTACCATGGCCGATTTACCAACGACGATGAGTCAACTCCCCCCCCCCCCCCCTTCGCGCGTCGTGGGATTATTTCTATTGCCTTGGCCAGGTGCAAAGTGTACATAAAACAATAATTACCTTTCAGCCCCGTGGAAGTAATTGTGACATAACTTGATGCCAACGAGGCTGTATAAGTGAGCGCAGCAACCGTATAAAGCTATGGTGCTGAAAATCCAGTTCAAGGCGCCGCCATAGGGTCGGGGCAGAAATTGGCCGAGGGAAAAAGGAACCGTCGTTCCCAACAGAATTAAAGCTAGACTGATCAGTGCGTTTAGCGTGATCGCGGCTATTACCAAACGATGAAGACGCTTCCTCTGGGACCAAGTCAATTTCGCGACACCGAGCGCCATCGTTCGCTAACCTAGAATCCAAAAATAATTGAACGTCTACGGGGAAAATTTGGGACTTCCCCTCCTCCATCGTCAATAGGGCGCGGCGTCTTTGCGCTTTCGGGCGATTTCTATCGAATTAGAGCAAGCCCTTTTATGAGAACCACTGACTTAACGCGACACGTAGCCTCGCCGCCTGTATATTTCACACACAATTCTAATATTAAGTTATTTAGCTGCGCTGAAAACTTCGTTTTACGCGACAATGTTACGCTTTGTACTACACGGAAGAAGCTCGCACACATAAAACTGGGAGAATACCGCGTTTTGATACCGCACTTTGTTAGCGCGCGAGTGTGTGTGTGTAAATTTAAATTGTGAGCGCGTTGTATATGCGTGTTTCGGTGGCCGTGTCTTGGACTTTGGCGTGACAAAATTCGCCGGAGGAGGGGTGGCGATGATGACAGAGCGTGATGGCGAGGGTGATGATCGCAGGGTGTTCTCACTTTCGACTTCGCAAGGACGCGAGGGAATGATCAGGTTCGAGCATAATGGTGAGACGGTGGTGACGGCGGCCGAGGGTGGTGGTGGTGGTGGTCGTGGTATACTTTAATAAATGACGTTGTAATAGCGTTAGCGTTCTAATAATGTAAAAATTCCTCGCATTTTTATGAACGGTAGTTCCGCTAATTCCAGGGTAAACTGAAAAAGCTTCTTGTCTACTTCCGACGGACAGTGTTTCCCTTGGTTTTTTGTGGCAGGACTAATTTTTTCTAAAAACTCTCGCTAGGGATTACTGGTAAATAATCCGATTACATCTTTTATTCCGGTGCTCGTTATCCGAGGAATGGTTTATCGCGAGGGGATGTGCCCTTATTGAATATTGAGCGAGTCAGCGTAAGAAAGCTCTTTATTCTTTATAGTTACCAGTGCAGAGCCACCCGCATACTGATTGCTTACCGTATGATTTGACCCGCAGGATTCATTCCAAAAGCACTCTGGATATTCGAGGGAGAGGAATCGTGGTGGTGGTGGTGGCGCGTCAGTGGCAGGAAAAGGCTCAAGGGAGATCAAGGGGAAGAAAGAGAAATGTTGAGCGACTTGCAAATGAAACTCGATACGAATCAAAGGAGTCCTCTTTTCTAATTAAATCAATAATTCTCATTTACATCTTATAATCGATCAGTCTCGTATCGGTTTCAGGAACTTTTGCTGCTATTTTACAGAGCGATTGGATATTCCACCGCTGGTTAAACATTTAATCTCCTAAAGCAATGTCCCTGTTTTTTTTTTCTCTCATTTTTTTTTTTTTTTTTTATCACCACCGAGAGTCCATCAACGAACATTAAGCCGTCCAATTCAAGCAAATTGACAAACAATGAAAGATGCAATTACAAGAACCAATATTACAATTACCACTTGCAAGCCACAAATTGAGTTTACATGCTCGAAATTCGGTAAACAAAATTAAGCAAAGGGGGTGGCTACGCGGGAGGAGGGAGGGAGAGAGTGAGAGGGGACGTCGACTGATCGAGCTCTCCCTATTTCGGAAATCGGTTTTGAGCAACGTTATTCTTTCCACTTATTTATGCATTGCATCGTAAATGCGATATTATTTCCGAATGAAACGCAATCGCGGCTTTGGCGCCGATAAATTTCACGATAATAATGCAGGAATGGGCAACGAACAGGGAATAATCAATTACCGGTGGATCTCATTAATTAACTGGTAAAGGTGCAACGATTTAAGAGGGGTGGATAGGGGAGAGGGAGGGGGAGGGGTGAACACGCCTGGGGGTGGAGCTCTCGGCTGACCAGTGGAGAAACTAGTCGACTATCCGGCATAGATTTTTTTTTAATTTTCCCGTACAACGCCGAGTTGGTTAACAACGAGTGAAAACGGCCAATGAAAACGTTTCATTATGCTCGTATTTTCCGAGAGCTCCACGGACTGTCCGTTTATCGTGTTAGTTTACAAGCGCCGGCTAATGATTTTGTCACTCATCGATATTTGCGGAAAGTCGTTTCGCCGCATCGATTACAATTTTTCTACTTGTCGCATTGAATCGCCATGAGAGAATCTGCCAGCGGCGGCGGCGGCGGTCTTTTGACCGATGCTCATCACTCGACAGGTAATCTCTCTAGTATGGAGTAGCCCTTCTCTGTTCCGTGAGTATGTGTGTGTAGGATGCTGAAATTTGTGCAAAGCAGCCGTGTAAAGTACGGTAGAAAGGACAGGTAGCGCGAGCGCGGGCGGGCGCGTAGAAGAACACAGTCAAGTAGTACGAGTAACTGACTGAGTAAACTGAGCAAACGAAGCCGACGAGAGCCGCGGATTCTGCCAGTAGATCGATCGCCGATGGACGGATCGACGGACCAGCAAATTCCTACTCCAGTTAACATTCTCGCCCATATCTTCCCCTTGCTCGGATTAAAATGAAATCGCGCGCGCGCGCGCGCGTTGCACCGGATGTTTGTTCCCTCGCGACAGGAAACGTTTCGGATTAGTGCAACGAGACACTTGGCACGCGTGTGATTCGACAACTTCTTTCGCGAGTTCACGCGCTGTGAACTTTCTCCTCTCCTCTCTCCTCTTCGCTCCGCTCCGCTCAATTCCGCGAGGCTATTGATGTCTTTGAGACGGCGGAACAATTCACGCGTATTCGAGCTAAAATCTGGCAAGCGAGGAAGGTAAGGAACGGTTAGAAATAGGCGTCGGAAATCGTTGTAGCGGCTTAATACGATTACGCGTTCGTCAGCGTTGCCGTGTACGTACACATTCAGCATAATCAGAGACAAATTCGACGATTGTGTATTCTGCGGTGCAAGTTGCACCGTGAGAGAGAACTCAATTCGAAGAAACTGGAAGCGTATCGCATTAAACCGTACCGATCCTGGAGGAACAATGCGGTGCCAGCGGCGGGATTGCCTCGGTAAGTTGAAAATTTCTGGCAAGTAAGCTAGTGCAAATATTTGTCATCCAATGAAACACGCTGGATAAATTAAAATCATACCGGGGCTCCATTCTGCGAATTCCATAATTATTTCTATCTAGAAAAAACACGGGAGCATAGTCGCACGCGCGCGCGCTACTATTCAAACAAGTTTTCAAACATGGAAATTTGCGAACTATTTTATTGGAAATTGGCGACGTTATTTTTCTTTTTTCTTTTTTTTTTCCTCGTTTTTCGTTCCATCTCTTTTTTTATTCCCCGTACTCCATGCGTTTTGTTCAAAGTTTATATTTTTCTCATTTTCAGCCTTTTTGCCCACTATTATCCTTGCTAATATTTTTATCTAAATTCTCGCGCGCGTACTGGTTAGGAAAATATTTTCGAATGCAATCGCATTGGACGGGGCGCACACCTGCAGGAAAGTTACGGCGCGAATGTAATTCTCGAATATCGAACAATCGGGGGACTCCCGGCAAAAGCTATCGGTTATACGAAAATTTCTACGTAGCTCAATTTCGATTACAGCGATCGAATGAAAGTTTTTCTCGCGCCGCGCGAGGAGCATCGCGCGGTGTCCCGATGATTAGAGAAAAATTGCGAGAGGGTGACGGGCATCCAGCGTGCGCTTCATTTATCTTGGGCATCCCCGGGGTGGCAGGTGGTTCGCTTATCAGTCATTTGTAGCTCCGGCCACGATACCATTGTGAAATATTGATCTGTGAAATTAGAACGGTCAAAGCAGATATCGGTGAAAAGGGCGGAAAACAAGCGCGTGCATTTTCTTTGATAGGCGGAATCGCTCCGGAAGGAAAAACTGCTGGTTTTCACTGAGGGGTAGAGAGAGAGAGAGAGAGAGAGAGAGAGAGAAGGAAGAGGAAGAGGAAGAGGAAAAGGAGTCGATCAAACGCCACGAGAGTAGATCAAAGAAGCTAAATCATTTTCAAAGTTAGCCAAACAATTTCCATTAGACGGGGTGTTCTCTGAAATTCCTGCGGTAAACAGCGCGATCGATGATTTACATGTTGCCAGAAAGAAAACCAAAGAAGAATGAGGGATAGGGTGGTGGTGGTGGGCTAGGGTGAAAGGTATCAGAGAGTTCCCTCGCTAATTTATGTCTATGGCACACGTCGGGACGAATCTAGTGGAGGACCGAGTTGAGAATAATCGAAGTTTGCTGAGAGAAGCGTCGAGTGATACTGCGAAACTTCGGCATCGGAGCTTTCGAAGCTCGAACCAAGCGAACCGAGCGAGCCAAGTGATACAGCGAGAAAACTGAACGAGATGGCCCAGCAAATATCGGGTAAAAGCTCCGATAAGATTTAAATCGAAGCCCCCCTCTGTCTCCCTCACCCCTCTAATATATTCCGCGTCTCCCGGAAACCGACTGATATGCAACTTTATACTTGGCCGTGATAAGAAAGTTCTGCTTCGTGTTTTTTCTACCTCCTCCTGATTCTCCGCTTCTCTGCAGGATCTCTTTTAATTTTTTCGGCCAATTTATTTCCTCTAGTTTCTTCGGGGTAACGATTCATTTTATCTCTTTGCGCAATTTGGGTGTCACCAACCCTCCTCGAACGATCTATTTTTACGCATGGATCCTTCCCCCTCCCCCCCCCCCTCTCTCATTATTGCACCGTTTAAATATCCTTTCGTTGGCACGAAATCATTTCCTTACGAGTCATTAATGCGTCGTTATGAAAATCACGAAGGACCGAGGAGGCAGTGTTTCAATTCCATGGGAATTATCTTAAATGCTGAATTTAATCTACTTAGAGATTCGTGCGGAATGCATTACGCATACAAATGTAAGCGAACCGATTATACACAGATCTTGTTTGCATCACGTTCGGTCCACGTTCGCCGAGTGATGTACGGGCTTTAAACGCCATAAGGTCTCGCAGAGCATTAAGGAGAATACGTCGTCGGTATTAATGCGCGCGTGTTTCTGTACCGATATTGTAGAGAGCGAAATTGAAAGAATCGGACATTCCAAAGATTCCGCGCGTTGACGAGACTGCAATTTTTAATCTGGCCGCGGCGAAAGATAAATCATCGACAGCCATTTTCTGCTTTGATTGAAATAATGTATGCATTCCCATAGATTTGTATTGCAAATTATTATTGAACCGTCGAACAATGTATTCATCGCGTCTATTATTTATGCCAAGCTTCGATTTATATCGAGATACTTTGGGATCGAGGGACCACGGTTTCCCGATTCTAATGGAATTTCAGAGATTTAGAATCGAATTAACGTACACCGATGTAACGAATTAAACGCACGAGAGAGCGGGAAGAGACGCGGGGGGAAAATCCTATCGGGGACAAAAGGAAAGATCATTTTTCCGGACAAACTAGCAAAGTTTTCTAAATAATATTTAAGCTCGCCTTGTTTACCAGGAATTCGAGCGATGCTCGAAGTCTGGCAGAGAAAAGAAATTCAAAGTCCTCGAAGCGTGTGCATTTAACGAAACATTTACTGCCGAAGGAAGCATCGAGCCGGCAAAATGATCCTGCATTCATTTCCAGATAAGTTTCGAGTTTCCGCAAAACAGGTAAAACATATGGAAGTCAGTATTATTTTTCTGCAAAGAGAATCATGCAGGATGGCTGGGAGTCGAGGGTTGGGACTGAGATATAAACTTTTCACAAACAGGTGAGGAAAGGAGAGCGGAGAGTCGGAATGGAATATTTCCTTTATACCGAATATCGGGCGGCGGTGAGGAGAGGAGGGGGAGAGGCTGCGGAAAGCAAAGAATAAAGTTTCTGGAAGCGGGTTAAAGCGCGCGAGGGGTTGGGGGAAGGGGATCGAAAGAATTTTTTCAACGTTGCACCGAGAATCTGAGAATGATCATTGATGGCAAGGCAAGAAGGGCGGAGAAGAGAAGAGAGGAGAAGGGCCGTGAAGGGAAAAAGGCGACAGGCCTCGAGAGTAATGGTTAGAAAAATATCCATGCCCGTTCCATACGTGAATGTCCAACTACGCTCGTATTTTCCCCACTCGCGGCCGCGGCAAGAAAGTTTCCCTGAAGAGGACGAAGTAATTTAAAAAGTTTCTGCTCCATGACATCCAGCGATAACAAATTATCCTTGCTCCATTATCCACAAATGCGATTATGATAAGAAAGAACCGGGCTAAACTTTAATGCAGTGAGTTCCAGTTAGCGCGCGCGAGGGAGCATCCTCGTGCGACCTGGATATCGCAACGTCTGCCAGGGTCGTCGCGTGATCCACGCAGGTGTCGGGGTGGTCCGGCGAGTGCCAGGGGGTGCCTTGTTAACTGGAGGACCATCGTTAACGACCGCAGCTTCCATTTTACAGGTGGCTGCTGCTGCTGCTGCTACTCTCTCCCCCCTCACCCCCCAGTGTGATGGATTAACCCTCTTTACGAATTCTTTCGGCGAGGGTTTAAATCCTTTCTCGAGATCAAGCGGGGGTGGCTGGGGGTTGATCGACGCGCTTGTAAAACTGGCAACTATCCGAGGGTCGGGGGTCGGGGGTCGGGGGTCGGGGGTTGGGACTGCGGGGAATAATTGAATTGCGACGATGCCGAATCGGTGTGGATCCCTTACTGCGTGCTCTCCCCCGTAATAATAAAATTGTAAATGCCGCCGGTCCATAAGGGTATGCACTATGCAGACTGGACCGCAGTAACGTTTAACTGCTATCTTTTACTACGGTTCGAATGTTCGTATTACGCTCAGGGGGAGCAGGGAATTTATCGTTATTGCAGTAACAATACCGCTTTTATCGTGGCGCAGCTCTGACTTGGTCTTTCTTGGAAAAACCATCTCATCCTGGGGGATATGTGCGAACGCAGTATTTCAAACTTACCAGAAAATGAAATTCGAAATCTGTCCCGGTCCCCGAAGGAACCCTCGCCCGCGGAGTTCGTGAATCTCACCCTCGCGGAGCGGGCGGATCTCTCCTTCGGTTCGGTTCGCTTCCGGAGGAAAGCGATCGCGTTAAACGCGCCGATAAAAAATCTATTTAGGCTCCCGCACATAGTCGAGTCAAAATCGATCGGTCTCGAGAGGACATTAGACGCGAGATGGGGTGGGGTGGGGTAACATTATCCATGGGGCACGCATCGCGTTTCTTGTATCTACCTGGTGGGAATATTTATGGAGGGGAGGGGGGGGGGGTGCGAGTAAAGCGCGAGTCGTAGCTGAATGTATCTGATTTGACCTTGATTTACAGGCAATGCTTGAAAATATGTTTTCCCGAAGTCGCATGTGCCTCTGTCCCAGCCGCGGGCAGGGGGAATTTGGTGATTTACTCCCTCTCTGCACACACGCGCGCGCGCGGAGAAGATGCCATTTTTTTTTTGCGCTCGCGCCTCAAAGAAAAGGTGTAGTCGCAGTAAATTTTAAGGGCCAGGTAATCCGTTTATGCAGGCTGTGGCTGATTTATGCGAGCGTCCTATGCTTTTATGTAGCTCGTTGATCCTGCGCCCTTGTCCGGACTCTCTCCTCTCCTCTCGTCGCGCTGCTCGCTTTCGTTGTGTCAAATTGGATAATTTTCTACTCCCATCTTGAAGCTTTCTCCGTCGAACCGTTTGATTTAGGGAGCTCGGCAATGAGGAGAGAGCGAGAGAGGCTCCTGTCTCTCCTTCTCGCTTCTTACTTAAAATCAGTGTAAAACCACCGGGAAGTGGAGGATAGAGAGAGAGAGAGAGAGAGAGAGAGAGAGAGAGAGAGAGAGAAAGAGAGAGAGAGAGAGAGAGAGAGAGAGAGAGAGAGAGAGAGAGAGTGAGACGGGAGAGAGAGTGAGACGGGAGAAGGGTGAGAGTGACATATACACAGTATCCTGCATGTGCATGGCAGTCGAGTAAAATGAGATCCGCCGCCATTGTTCTCCACGCACAGCATGAGGAACTGGGTCATCCTCGATATTACGCCGTGAATCTCATTTGTTCGTTCGTTCAATACTGTATGCTACTACTATGCGCCGCCGTGTGTACTGGTGAGTTAGTACGTTAAATACGCCGGTATACTACTGTGCTTACCGGCACACTTAGATTTTGGTAGAGCGCGCGTGGTCTCAATGAGAGATCAATTCCTCCAGAGGTAATGTGTGTTACTCGCGTGCATTTATTTATTCAGTCTTATCGAAGGTTACACGTGCACCTATTTAAAGACACGCAGTTATGTATGGCGGGTGGGTATTAATGCTTATGTATGGGCCATGTGCCGTGTTTATGTGCGCATCTACATAGCGTGTAAAGGTAGATGCACGCCGAAGGACAATAGCATGTACCATAATAGCTGGCAGGATATACAGGCAGCCATAAAATGCAAACTTGGATGATCGTAAATTGAAAAAGTGGCGCGGCTAACTAAACTGTATAAAATGTAAAAGGTACCTGATGTTTTTTCAAAATAATATTACGTACCCTTTTTTTTATTACTACCCTTTCGGGGGTTTCCGTAAATATTTTAATTTCGCGGGGAGGAAACTGCATCGCGAGATCGATTAAACTCGGCCTGGACTCTGGTGCCACCACGCGGGGAGGAATATTTCTCTTGAATTTTTCAGGCCCGGAAAAAGCGCGAACGCTGAAATAAACGTTGCAATTTAAGAAAGGCGCGGGGGCTGAAAGGTATGGATGAGGGGAAAAAGTGGAAATCCGGGAATCTCGCTGGAAAATAAAGTGGACGATTTGTATTTAACCCTCGGAGGACTGCCAATTTATCGTGGGGAGTGGCTTTATTTGCGGGAGCCTCCCGTGTTCTTCCAGCGACGAACCGCGAGATGTTCCGAGACCGAGGTACGAGGGCGCGACCTTGAAGAAGAGGGAGAGAGAGGGTAACGCAGCAACCCCCGGAAGAGGACGAAGATTTGGTTGGATTCGGTGGAGTCGAACGGCCCGCGCGACGCGAGGGATGAGAGACGGGAGAGACGAGGGAGAGACGGGAGAGACGGGGGAGAGACGGGGCGAGAGCTGTCAATGAGAAATGATTTTCGCGGCGTGTCACACCGATGTGTGCGGTGCCTGCGCCTATAGAGATCAAATTGCGATTATTCCGCCAAATAAAACATCGCGTTGCGCGTCCGTCTGTAAATTTTCAGCCACCGAGGACGAGAAATAAATGGTGGATTTTATTTGGAATAACAAAATTCCAGGTATTTTAAATAGCAGTGACTTCACGGTTAGCGCAGCTTGTCACGGGAATGTCAAGCTTCATTATGTCCATCAATTTCGCCGGGCGATTCGTTCGCTAATAACCGCACTAGCACGTTCGGAACTGGCGCGCGTGTTGATTCCCCGACGGTTCTCGCTGATTTTTTCCCCGGCGATTTTCAAATGTCAGCGGCTCCCGATGCGAGCAACCCCCCCTGGCTGCTTTCAGACTTTTTCATTATTTCGCTGAAACGCATTGTGGGATGACTGCTACTTTTCTGAAAGCCAACGTGACCAGCGTGTGGCATCCCCCTCCACCAGCACCCCCTCCCCTCGTCGAATCTCTGTGTTTCATTTATTACCGGGCTGCATTATTTCCTCGGTGCACTTTTCATCCCCCTCGAAACCTCGGAACGAACGGTTCTCCGAGACGATGCTGGCGAACGATGGAGAATTCCACGAAGAATTCACCGGGCGAGAGACGGAGGCGCTGCCATTGAATAATATTCGCTGATAAACCGAATGGACCGAAGAATCTACCCGTGTGGTATTGGGGGAGGGGGAGTTGTGAGAAATTGAGAGATTGAGAAATTCTGCAATTTCTGCCGTCTACCGTGAAATTCGTTTATGTCCCATAAGAGTGTCTATTAACGGAAGCTTCGCGCAAGGGTTATATAAGAAATCCGAGCAGGTTTCGCTCTTCAGAAATTCATAGACAGTTTGCTTTATGCACATTCGCGCGTATGGGAACGCTGGGGGCTTCGCGTCAATCAGGTTTGGTTTCGGTGCTTCCCCGAGTCAATTTCATCTTCGCGCCCGAGACCAACACGTGACAGGTTTCTTTTACTCTTCGATCTTTTGCAGCCGGCACATTTCATTCCGCGTGCTCGGCCCATTTCGGTTCTAGTTCATTCGGAAATTCTCTCTCTCTCTCTCTCTCTCTCTCCCCCCCTCTTTTTCACGGGTATCGGCTATTTTTCTTCTTTACTCTCTCATAACGAGTTCTCAGCCGACAAATTCCCTCTCGAAGCCTATCGCGTTGCTTCGGGCCCCCTCCCCCGTAGTCCTCGATGCATCCTCGATATATATTTTTCGTTACCATCCTCAATTATTTTGATTCTTTCGCGTAATTATTATATCGTCATTTTATTTCATTGGCATTGAAAAATATCATTCGATACTTTCGACGAATTTATTGCTACCCCTGTGCGCAGTTCTCCCGCTTGTAAATGTAATCCGATATTTTAAGTTTATTCGCCCCTTTTGCGTGTTTTATTAAATTCATTAAATTCAACGCGGCGCGTTTAAAAATCCGTGCTGAAACAGCCTCGTTTCGTGATTTCCCCGGAAGATTTCACGCGGGAACGAATTGTTCGACTTAGTTTACAATGTTCCGGAGAGTGGATCACCGTGAGCAATTAGCCTCCCTGATTTTTACTTGCAAGAAGATATTTAACTTTATATTGTAGCGTGTAGAGCGCCAGATGCTGCTGCTATATATTTTATGCCGCGGCATGTGCTGTTGTTGCCCTTATATGTTGCCTTCCAAATAATATAAACAGAGTTGTTTTTTAGAAGCAACTAAGAGATTAAATTTCTGAATTTTCAGCCTGAACCCTCATAGACGTTAATTTTGCAAAGTCCATTCGGCAGAAATTGAATTCATAAGTAATTAAATCGGGGAAAGCAGAGAGAAGAGGGAGAGAGAGATAGAGATAGAAAGAGTGAGCTAGAAAGAGGAGGCTTCATTAGGAGAGAAAAATTCATCAATACTATCTATGGATGAATTTTGTTTGAAGAGAAGAGTTTCAATGAGCGATATGAAACGCATTCATCAAGAAAATGGGGGAAATATTCCGCGCACTATGTATTTTACGAGGAGTACATAAAGGAAGAATCTCAAGATGATTAAATAGCAATTGGCGGCCTCCTTCGAGGAAGAAGGAGGAGGAGGAGGAGGAGGAGGAGGATGAGGCAAGCGAAAGCGGATGTAGTGGACAAGAGGAAGGAAGACTCGTCTCCTATTTGTCGGGGGTGGGGATGACGATTATCGTAGCCTCTCGGTCCGATTATTACAGGGCGCGATGAGGATTTTATTGGTTAACGAATTTATGCGGCGCCTGGAGCTCCCAGTAAAATCTAATATAACGAGACACAGTTGGCACGGCTTCACCACCTCGTAAAACATCCCTGCACTGGCTCTACTACACCCCCGGGACTCACCCCCATCTTCCTGAAGAGAGAGACATGTATCGCCACCCCTCCCCCCCTCCCACCTTCTACATCCGCTCATTCTCTCGTGCCTGGCCCCTTCTCTCCTCATCATCCCCACCACGAAACTACGTAAATTCTTCCCCGTTTCGCTCATTCTTATCTCTCCCTCTCTCTCCGTCTCTCTCTCTCTCTCTCTCTCTCTCTCTCTCTCTTTTTGCTTTTGCATTCCTCTCGTTCTTTATCTTCTCCCTTAAGCGTGCATTGCTAAATTTTCTTAATCATAATAAATTGCATTTTTTCCTATTTGAATATATACATGTACCTTTAGAACACACTTAGCTGGCTTTGTATTTCATTTTTTGCTTTAGCTCCACCATACCGAGATCTCGCGATCTTTTTCCTTCGTTCTATTAAATCAGTTTACCCTGACCTTTATTCCTGTTTTTTGCTTCCTGCTTTTATCCCCCGCGTCTTTTTTTTGTGCCCCCTCCTTCCCCCCGACGAAATATTCCCGCACTTTTCGTGACTTTATTTATTCTGAATTTTTGTTCAAGATTTTTTCTCCTCCGTTTAATTTTCTGTCTTGCTGCATTTCACTACGGGGATTCTACTCAGGCCGCCATTCCGTTTCTCATATACTCTCGCGTTATATTTCTCTTGGCTAGGTTGGACTACCCTCCCCATCAATTTTATGTAAATACCCAGACGATTCTCGCTGCACGCACCATTTCTACGAATTTTCTCGAGTTTAGGACGCTGTGCTTGCACCCGCCCAACAGCAGTAACGGGCCAGTAACAAATTTCAGAAAGAATTGTCGCTTCACCACGCGTAAGAAATACCTACTAGCTGCTTCCCGACAGATGCTCCAGGGAAATTGGTGAATCTGCGAGAACTAAACTCTCTCCTCTCTCGCATTAGCGAAATTGGTCCGTCCCAGTTTCATAAAGGATTTCATTTCATTTTAAACGACGCGGCTAAATATTTTTAATAATCATCGACGCTTCGTCGTTAATGCTCTATAATAAATATTTTACATTTTTCATGAGAGAGAGAGAGAGAGAGAGAGAGAGGTTGCGTTGAAACAGGAGAACGGGGAATATTCACGTCTTACACTTGAATTTCATTATCGTGAATTTTTCAGCCAATGAGAAGTGGGATTAGGCGATTAAAAAAGTTTGTTCCTTAATCCAAGCTCCGAAATGAGATTTAGGCGAAAAACGGGAAAACTGCGATGGCATTTAAATATATGCCTTTGCCTGTCTTTGTCTCTGTTTCTCGCCATTCTCGATGGTTAACCTGTCATGGCACTTTCCCATTTTTTCTCGCTTCATGCATTACCAACGCATCTCGTTAAACGAGATTACCAAAGTAATTACAAAACTAATTATTTCGCGTCATGTTGGGAAATTAAACCTCCAGTGCTTGACACACGTGAACACGCACGATCTGTGACAACAACGGCCTATAATATTCTACGCGCGACTCTGAAATCGCCTTCGAGTTTTGGAGTTTCGGAGCGTGTTAAAATGCACTGGTCATTGCGATTCAATTATTGCTCTCTCTCTCTCTCTCTTTCTCTCTCCCCTACCTACGGTCTTTTCACGAAAAGAGTAATAACACTCGTCATCTGAGTTAGCCTTATTAAATTTATTCCGTTATTTTCAAGTTTTCCGCTCGTACCTCTGTCTTCCGATGAAAAAAGAAAAAGATGTCGAGGGGAGGAGGGGGGATTAAAGAATCGATGGATAGATCGAATTAAATAGCGGTCAAAGGTTTTCAGTGGTAAAAGTCGTGCATCCGGCAGCCGTAGATTCGAGGCGTGACGTTGAGAGACAAACAGGATCCGATAAGCCAGCAGTAAGCGAGGCATGGATGGGAAATCTGCTGGCTTCTCGATTTATTCCGAGACCTCGTGATATAAAGCTGAGCTTTCGTCGGAGTCATCGAACTCGCCGGGCCGCGAAAGCTCGGCTTTGTATTTCCAAGGAAAATCCTTTCGTTTCCATAAAATTCATTTTCGATGAATAATTTATTGTTATAAATTATGCATTATCAAATATGAATAAATATTTATGATTTTTATCAAATTTTCATTTTACGCGTTCATCCTCGCGAGTTCTTCCGGCAAAAGTTTCTCACTTTTCTCTCCTCTGCACTTTTCTCAGTTTCTTCTTACCGACTATCAGGACTCTGGAATTAATCAGTAAGATAGTCGACGACAATGGGGGACTGATAAATAGCAATGCTCGGGCAGGCAGTATCAAATCAATTCGTAAAAGAAGCATCGTTATCTTTTCATTTGCTCTTGCACAGAGGTTCTGATTCAAAGGACTTCTCGGTCATGGCTCCTTTTTAGTTTCCGTGCCAGCTCGGTGGCCGCGGCGGATGGGGTTGAAAAGGAAAGCTTCCTCATTAAGGTCTTAGCTAGGAGGGAATCTCCCTCGCCGCTCGGCACATTTCTTTGCCTGTATTTACACGCGAGTCAGTTTTCTTCCATAAGCGCTACTTTTTATTTCCCTTTTCCCCGTCCTTATTCAATTATAACAGGCTCGTTAAAGGAACGAAAACAATACGAGCATACCTGCTATATTCAATAAAAGCACTTGAAGGCGCACCACCAAGAACCCCGAGAACATCATGTTAAATTCAATCGCCGTCTAATTTCCCGTAATAATAGTTTAATAAGCCACTGAATCAATCTGCCAATTTTCTTGCAATTTCTCCTTCAAATTTGGAAGCTGCTGCTTTTTCCGCGTTAATATTTATTCCCGAAAGCTTCCCTCCTCCCATCCATTTGATGAAAAATGTAATACTTCTTGGCCATCCAAGGCAATAACTGTTATTCTCGATATTTTCCGGGGGCTCTTTTCACGCTGCAAATTGAATTGAATTACGAACTGAAGTAGTCTATGATTTTACGACTATGGCGTTTAGTAAGGGGTAAAGTACGGATTAAACTAGGTTTGCGGCACTTAAGATCTTCAGAGTCCTTCTCATGGAGGATGCTGCAGACAAGAGGACGCTGAGAATCTTCAGCGCAATGGCAAGAAGCTCACCTTTGCCACTGTCCCATGTCTCATCGATTGCAATTAATCCTCGTTAAAATTAATTTCCTCCCCTACCCCCTCTCAATCTCTCCCGCTCTTGAGAGCAAAGAGTATTTCGATTAAAAAATCATTCCTTAAATTCATCTCGCGCGCGCGCGCGTCCATGAGATTTTACTCCCACGGGAGAGACCGGCGGCAAAAGCTTTCGGAAAATGTGTGATTCGAGGAATTAGGATTAGTACAAGATTTTCCACAGTTCTGAAGCGATGGCATCTTCGGGATAAAGGGGAAAGAGAAAATGGAATTCAGCAGGTAATGTTCCGGGTGAAAAGATCAAGTGCGACGTAACCTGGCAAGTGTAAACCTCCGACGTGTTCAAGGTAGGAACGATCTTAGGAGTGAGAACTTCATCCGACACGACAACTAAATCCTCGCGTGTCCTGCCCCTTCGAAAAACTTAACTTATCCTTCGTCCAATCCTCCTGACCCATCTTGCTCGAAGGTCACGTTAAGCAGTTTCATTTTTTCTCACCAGGAAATCATTCTCCTCGAGAGAGAGAGAGGGAGAGAGAGAGTGGAAACTTTTCTTTCGATATTTTTCATCAGCGTCAAAATCCTATTCGATCATTCGGTTAATGATATTTTTCAGTTAAGTTGAGTTAATTTCTTGTTTGTTAAATATGGAAATTTTTAAATGAGATTTTTCCTAAACCCAGGAATCTCTTCGACACTATTTGAGGTGAGCCACTCCTTCGTTAATGAAAGTTCCGCAGAACTCTCTTCCATCTTCGTTTACGTACTGCCCGAACCCAGGAATTTGTAACTTTAACTCGAAATGAATTTATGAAACACCAATAAATTTTGATGCCAGCCGAAGTATTGGGGAATAAAAAAAAAGGAGGAAAAAATAGATGATGAGATTCTGGATGAAAAATCCCATTTGAGATTTAGTTGAAAATACATGAATATAATTTCTATGATAAGCATGAACTAATATACTTTATAATAAAAATAAATTGAGATAATTCGCGATAAGAGTGAGAAGCTTACGATACCCCCCCCCCCCCTCTCTCTCTCTCTCTCTCTCTCTGTCTTTTATGAAAGCACCAGAGAAGACTTGTTATTTTATTTTTTTTTTTTTCAAGCCACCGAAAGAAAATATGCCAATTATTTTTCATTCTCAGCATAATTTTCCCTAGGCATACAATTCCATCCACGTATATCACGAAACACAAAATGAATGGCAATTATACAAGTGAGCTGCAGTACAATGCAACTGCATTATTCATCAAATCATTATTCCCTACTTCTGTTCTTGGCCCAATGGTATAAATAATGCTTTTCGCATCGAATTGAAAACACGAGTGACTCTGTTTCTAACTAGCCGGAAACTTCTTATGCAAATAATGAAAGCCAGTGACACCAACAGTAGCTTTTTCCATTCGATTTTATTTCAATTTCCAAGCTCATTGCTGAATCTTATCCGTAATTCTGGGAAGTTCTCGTCGCAGCTCATTAAAGGATTTTCAAATAGTTCGGACTGCTGGGAGGACTGCTAAGAGAATGAAAGAGGGGAGGGAAGGGTCGGGAGGGGTTGAAGATAAGATGAAATAGGGAAAGGGCTGAAAGATTAAGAAAACACGATGACTAAGTACATAGGGTGAAAAGGAGGAGGATAAAGGTTAACGTTCGATGAACAAGGATAACGAAAACTGAGAAAAAGAGACGAAGGAAAATAAGTAAAGAGAAATAAGGATAAGCCAAATGGGAGGAGGAGGAGGAGGAGAGTAAGAGGGGGATGAAATAGTTCTAAGAGAGTATAGGGACGAAAGGAAGAAGGGGGTGGGGTGGGGGAGGAGATCGTGAACGAGCCGAGAGGTCCTTAGGAAATGCAAGAGGTTTCATCTCTATTTCCGTGATCCTCGCGAAATACTGAAAGACTCCTTGGAGTCCTAAAGGGGTTGGAGGGGATGAAACAGCTCGATGCTCCGTTTCGAGCCAATAAATTAAAGGCGCTCGACGAGTTTCCACGTTTTGGCGAACTGGCGACGCAGCTACTCTCTCTCTCTCTCTCTTTTCCCTTTTCTCTGCCGTTCACCTGAATGGAGTAAGGGATAAATGGGGTGGAGGCGAAAAGCATCGGGCCTCCGGTTCAAAGAGCAGACTGTTCTTTATTGCAAGGTCCACCTGCTGCTTGACGCGATGTTGACCAATTAAAGAATTCAACAAGCGTTTTGCAACATCCGGTGTTTCTGATGCGACTAAGACGATAAAATTTTTCTTCCAGGACACTTCCTTTCATTGTCTCTAAATAGCTGCTACTACACGCGCTTGTGTTTTTCGGATTACCAGAAGGGAGCAATTAAATGAATTTAATGAATTTTCGAGTCCCCGCTCGGTTATACCGTCGTGATCATTAGCAATGAGTTCATTCCCTTGTATGCGGCCAGTTGTTAAGGGCTTTGGCATAATCCTAGTAACGTCCAGAAATCGCCTTAATAACAATGTACAATATCACTTTATACTTGGCTTACGAAACAAATTAGTGGGATATGGTTACTCTTCTCAAGTGGGATAAAATAAAATTGAATTTAACCCAGTCTCCTTCTATTCATTAAGCAGATTTCACTTAATTTTATAAGAGCCCCCATTTGCCTAATTCATTTTCCGTTTCCCCTGACACTCTGGGTGACGAAGTTGGTTTTTCAAGCTGTTAGCGAAATTTCAGAAGGCGCGCGCGCGGTGAGTCAGTTTAGCGATATAAAATATGAACGAAGCAGAGAGAGTGGAAACATCTGTTTAAAACAGAGCCGGAAAGAAAGGGCCATTTTTTGGCGTTACCGTCAAGACAAGGAAAAAAGTCGAGGGAGGATGTGACGAATGTAATCGCGAGTGCTCGTGACATTCAGGGCTTCTGGTTTAACGAGCCGGGCGTGCGAATAACTTTTTCCTCCCCCCAGAGTGACGTCCGGTACGTCTTCGCGGGTCCTCCACTTCCGGCGACGGATTAATTTGACGCTGACGTCGCGTCGCGTCACATCGCCTAGCATCGCCCAGCACTTTTGGTCAGTTTTCCTCGCTGATACAAAGGAGAAGAGAGAGAGAGAGAGAGAGAGAGAGAGAGAGCGCGCCTATAACAGTTTCTGCATTAAAAACCTGTGATATGGGTGGGGAGGGAGGGGGTATAATTTGCAATGTACTACTAATTCCATTGAGAGAGTCGAGGGAAAAAGTCGGAAAAATGTTCAAAGTTGTTACAGCTGCTCATCGTCGAAGTAGCGGAAAAGCGGAGAAGCAGGTAGGGCAGGTAAGGTAAGGTAGTACCTACCCCGCCAGTGCCACCACCACCACCACCACCACCAGTGGAAACTGAACGTTCTCGTTCGGGAGCTCATCAGTCTTGCTTATCCTCGTAACTTGTAAGGCATGAACAGATCGAGTGTAAGCGGCGTGCAACGACGGCGCCACTCCGTTATTCCTGTCACGGTCAAACGACTTGGTTTACCTGTCATTCGAGCGAAACCTGACAAACGAATTCAAGCCCTCCAGTCGGACGCAGCCTCCTCTGGCTCATCCCTTTCCTTTTGATATTCAATACATTGGACCACGGTCGTGGCGCGTTGCGGTCCATCGATTATAAATAATCTCAGGGATGAAATTATTGTTGGTCGTGAATCAAGTCGAGGGCGATATCTACTTGAATCCATCATCGACTATCTCTCCCCGTGATAATTCCGCCATCGTGTTATTTTATCAAAATATTACTGGAATATTTTCTTGAAAAAAGTTTTACGTGAGAATTCCAGGCAAGCAGCAGCAGCAGCAGCAGCAGCAGCAGCAGCACAAACACCGTACAAATTCCATTCGGCAGATCGAACACTCGTTTCGCAGGGTTCACTGTTTTTGATATTCTTCCTGGGGCGTTCTTAGGGGATGTTTCCGAGGGTTTGCGGGGGAGGATGGCTAGATAAATCGCTCGAACGCTACGGTTAGACGATTTATCCACGTCCCGTTTAACGGCATCACCGGTGCTCTAAAATCTTACTGCGCCGATCCTTCGCGAAACTTGCTCACCCCCTCCCCTCTCTTCTCTTCTCACCTCTGCGTCACTACCCCTTCGGTTCTCTCCCGTTCTTGCCTCTCCTTTCTCCTCTCTTCTCTTTCAGGTTTCACCCTCACACTCTCTCTCTCTCTCTCTCTATTTTCCTCGTATATTGTCGACATGAATTACACCGTCGAAATGAGTTATAGAATCAATTTTTCTACTTACTAATTGGACGGCTGCCTCGAATAGCGGAACTTCCGGTTAATCGTATGAATGCCTTCAGTTACGCGGTATGCGGATAATTACGAGTTCCACGGCCAAATGAATTTGTTTCCGGTCGAAGTAAGATCACTTTTGTTTACGCGACTTCTTCGATTAATTCGATTAATCGGCTATCGATCGCTCTCGTCGGTCGATCAATTAATTGAATTCGAGCGTCCTGTAATCTTCTTTTCATACGTATAATCGTTTTACGCGGTAAACCCCTGGAACTCTCTCTCTCTCTCTCTCTCTCCCTCTCTCCCTTTCTCTCTCCTCATATGGCTCGTCTCATTTAAAAGCTCGATTTTAACGTGTTTTCCCCAATTAATTGATTTCAATCAAGGATATTTTTACTTTTAATTAGACAGCGGAATTGAATTTAACAACCCCTTCAGCCGAAGCTAAAGTTCTAGACTAGCAGTTATTATTTATACTCTAACAAGCTAGTGCCATGCAAGGACATAGACCTTCGCATATCCTGAAAAGCAGCAGACTTTGAATAGCAACGGTATACGACTCCTAAATGATTAATTATGCCAGTTTGCCATTAGCATTTCTGAAACAACAAGAGGTTCCTATAGAGGCGAGTCAAAACGAAACTACACCACAACGAAATGTCTCGGGTTAATATGAACCATTGCCAGATTTCGTTGGAGAAAGCTGAAATTCCCAGTTAGCCTTCTCGAAATCACAACTTTCACGCGAGGGTCGAGTAACGAATCAGAAAACTTCCGTTCCTTTGTTTTCACTTTACTGGTGGGCGCGTTCGCGAATGGATTAACCGCTGTTCAAAAGTATTGCGCTCAAAGTGTAATCCAACCTGCCCTTCCGCTCGAGTTCTTGGTAACTTTCCCTCTCGCTCCCCGCTAGCCCTGTCTCCATCCCCTTGCCTTCTTCCCGCTTCTCATCCCTCCTTATTGCTTTATCCCTTTGTTCTAGTTAAGTCGTCCGATAAACCAGCGTCCAACATTCCGCATCACCCATCCCCCTTTCTCTCAACGCCACCCACGACTCCCCACTTCCGGTCCTCACTCACTTAAAAAGAACTTCCGAAAACTTTGCAACCTCTGCGGATTTTGTTAACCACTCGTTTTCCTCTCTCTTTCTCTCTCTCTCTCTCTCTCTTCCTACTCGATTGATACTGCGCGCCGGTATTTCTACCGAAAAGACAAGTTTTATGGATATCCCCCGCCGATGTATTTATTGTTTCGAATTGTAAAATCTTTCCTCTTGACGCCTAATTGCTTCGAAATGTTGCGTCTGATGAGTGCAACCGGAGAAATCGATGCTTCCTCGAGTGTACAAGATCTTAATCGATTTCCATTATTAGTTGTATTAGATTTTTTATACGTAATGCAAGAGAGAGAGAGAGAGAGAGAGAGAGAGAGAGAGCGAGAGGAAGATTTTAATTCTCCAAGGAAGAGAAGAATTCCCTCCGAGGTCCTATTTTTTGTTTTGCCTAGTTGCCTAGCATCCCTCTTAATTCCTGAAAGTTCTCAGCCCATTCCTCGGCGAGTCTTTGTTTCCTTACGATCGTTTCGCGATTGCACGTGAACCTGGTCTTTTCCTCCTCTTTTTCTCCAGTTTTTCCCCTGCCGCATTTTACGAGTCGCCATTGTCTTGCGCACGGCATTTCACGAAAATTAAGCATATTTTTTACGGAGACGCGGAATTTCGGTCGCGATAAAGCAGACTCAGCAGCTGCATTCGCCATTCGCTTTTGATAATTTGATCACGAGCAATTAACTTGAAATTTTGAATTGAACCGCCATAAATCGAGCGAGCGGCGCCCAGAACAAATTGTTTGTGTTTATCGCGCGAATTTCTTTTCTTTTCCTCCATTTCCACTAATTAAACTCATTCGAGAGGGGGAGGGGGCTGACACTTTTTTCAATGTTCCCCACAGGACGCGTGAACATTAACAGAACCTCAGAATGTGACAGGGAAAATGTTGTCAGGCCAACTTCCACGGCATCAACCCCCGTCCCCTCCTACTCCTCCGACCCAACTTAACTCACTTACCAGAACTATGTCTGCAATCTTGTGTAGGCACTAAACTATTTCTCCGGAAAAACTTACCGGTTGATCGATGTGGCTTCGACTGTTGACACTGCGGCAAATTTCTCTCCCCCCCCCCCTGCCCCACCCTCTTTCTTTCTCCGCGATAAACCAAGATATCGCTTGGAATCGGAAAATCTTTAAAGTCCCTCTCTCTTTAGTTTTATTTTTGCCGCCGTCTACTTGCGCTCCGGTGTCGTTACTATGCTAGAAAAATGATCTATAATTTGTTCGAGTATGTAGGTCGCATCGGGCATTCTCTTTAGTTGTCGCGCGCTGGAAATGAATAAATACCTCGTAACGCGATATGAGGAATAATTTTGAATAATTTTGAGAAATAAATTTTCTTCGCAATTTCAGAGCTAAACCTGAGTAGGAGCGTAATTTTTTATTCGAGTAAATTCTTAGCTTACATTACTAATTGGATTAGTAGCAAGGATTCTTTTTTGCAACACCACTGTAAGAAGCGTATAATTATGATAAATAGAGCCATGTAATGCTTCTTATCGCGCATTGCGTATTAGCATTAATGCGAGCGTACCAACGTTTCGAGTAAAATGTAGGATTAGCATAAATGCGACCCGAAATATTCTCCAGAAAAATTTCACGCTTCCCTGCTGCACTCTGCCTATCGAAGTCCACCGAAACATGCCTTCATTCTCTCCTCGACGCAAAATGAATTATAATAATTCGTCGGGACGCGCGCATTCGAATTTAACGAATGACCGAATAATGGATGGAACGAGGGAATTGATTAATGATACCATTTTTTTTTAACGATGATCATTTTATCGTGGAATTGGGCATCTGTCAAGCGCTGTATCGCGCAAGCCGAGCATGATTCTGCAAACGAATACAATGATAATGCACATTCATAGAGTATTCAATCTACGCGTATTACTGGCCAGGATGGTTTAACGAAGTATAGGAGCACCTTCGGTGTTCACGAAAGCCAGTGTTGTCTTTCCCATAACGAATGCGAAATTGAATAATGCCCGCTGTCCGCAATCCATATTAATCCCCCCATGCTATTCATTCCCATTTTCCACATATCGAAATTTCACGAGTCTCCGGAGTTTCGTACTGAAACATTCGTCAGATTTTTAGTCTTTGCCTTCTTGCTTTATAAATGAGAAGCGTCAAATTCGACGAGATAGACATTTTCCCCGAATTTTCGAGTGAATAGCAGAGCGGAGTAAATAACGACAACACTGTCAATAATTAAAACGGTGGATATCCCGTTGGGCAAGCAAGAGTGAGAAGGTAGACGGGTTCTTGTTGCTACGTTTCTTTAGTTCAGTCGTCGATTGAGCGAGTGAGCGAGCGAGAGAGGGAGAGAGGGTATCTACGAGCAAAATTTCGAAAGACAAATTTTGGTGGTTTTCGAGCGTTTTAAATGGATTTTCATCCTATCTCTCCGGCTTCCTCGCCAATGACAGATGAAAGCTGCGGATAACCGTGTGTGTAAATGCACATATGTAAATGTATGTGTATTGTAAGGTAGCGTCGCGCACGGAGAGTACGAGAGGAAAGTAAAGGCACAAAGTAACGTGGGGGCACCAGGAGTATATGGTCCCACGTAGGGAACTGGCGGCCACGACATTCAACCAGAATGACAATGCACACTCTGCTGCACTTGCTTGCACTGCTTAATGTCATCCTCAAGCCGTGCCTAGTATCATTAGTATACGCGTATATGCGCACCAACCACATGACGCTCCCTGCTTGTGTTGGTATCTGCCATTCTTGAAACAATGAGACCCTTCTCCTCTTCCCACTCTAATTTTTATTCATCGCTTTCTTTCTTTCTTTCCTTCCTTCTTTCCTTCGCTATCTTTGACTCTCCAGATTCTCTACCTCTCCTACACAGTTTTTCATCCATCCCCCTCTCTCGACGCTCCTACTCTATTCTCTTTGAAGCCTCGTTTGGTTTTTTCGGAAAAGTTCAATGACCCTTTAATTCTGCAACGAGATATATTTGGAGAACGGCGAGGGGCAGTCGCGCAACTCTCGCGCGTTGTCTTCCTCGGAGTTTTCGAGAAAAAGGTCAGGGGTCGAACGGTTCAAGCACGCCGTCAAGATTCGCCGATGATGGATCGACGGCGGAATCGATCGTAATTTTATTCTAGGTGTCGTGGAACTGCGGATTAGCGACGCGCGGTGGGTCGACTAATGCGGGCTTAATAATTAATTAGCGAAATGACCAACGCTGACGAATAACGAGCGTTGTTAGGAACGATTTAGCGTTTGCTTCGGCTTTTATTGTATTCTGAGGTAAAGCGCGAAGAGTGAGATTCAATCGTGACAAATCCGGTGACCCAGCGGCGACTAAACTTGGCTGAACTAAATTTTCGGGCGATGATGCAATTTCATCCGCACACTGCACCGGACAACCGTGCGCGCGAGATTATACAGCGTGTTTAATAATTACTCGAGCGTTTATGCAAATACGTAACTAATAATAAGCAAACTGTGAATTCATCGAAATGTTATCGGGCTTAATGGACGAGCGGTCCTACGAGTCGAGCTGCTGAAACACTTGGAAGCAAAATTCCGTGGAACGTGCAAGCATGATTTTGAGTTTTCACAGTGGAGAGATCCGCGAATAGTCAGACTTAAGTTTGCAAAATTTCTTGGCAGTGCTGAGATACGAGTGGCCAGACTTAATAATTCTCTGGAAGCAAACGGAGCCTCGAAAAGGACGAGCAATGCAGGTTCTTCTTAAAAGCAGCGTGATAACGTTCATAAAGCATAGTGACACCGATAAGGAAACCATTTTAAAATATATCAGACTGCCTGAGCAATCGTGGACTTTCACGGTGAATTATCTTTATCCTTTTTTAATTTTTTTTTTGTTTTTTTTTTTCGGGGGTGTATTTTTCTTCTTTTTTTCTTACTTTACACGGACTTTACACAAATACCGTTTGCGCGTCTGTTACGACTTTTACGCGTGATTTCATCTAGGATTGCTCATAGGGAACGTCATTTCCTTCGAGGTCGTCGCACTCTATCAACTGCCTCCTATTCTACCCCTCGTGTTTCACCGAATTTTCTTTTCTTTACGCTCTTCGTCCCTTTTTTTCCTCGGTAATTTCGCTTATCGCTACCAGCTACGGGGACGTAGCTTCAGTTTCTTCTCTCCAAAGTATCGATTGCAATTCGTATAGTGCTACTTTTTCCATCTTACTCGGTGATATTTTTCGACTCGCGTGGAATATTCGTTCGTCCAACTTTTCCTCCATACTTTATTCCGAGAAGAATGCTAATAGTTGTCGAGGGCGTTTTCAGAGTTTTTTAGTTTGACCCGAGCATAATGGGGCAAAAGGTTAATAATTTCCGGTGGGACTTGTTTCAAGGAGAGAGCAGAGTACTAGTTCTTAAGAAAAGCGTCGCGATAACGCTTATGACGCATCGTGGTAACGATAAGACAACCATTTTTCGAAATATCTCCACTTCCCTTCTCTCCTCCGGGCAAAAGAAGAGCGTGGACCGCGGACAAGGGACATCGACGAATTATGGCCGCGATTCCACAGTTCCTCGCGAAAAACGCGTTAGATGAAGAAAAATCGAGCTGGTTGAGAAACTTCCCGAGAAGAAAACAGTTCGGACTTGAAGTAGAAGAAAGAAAAAAAAACCACATTGCCGGAAAGTTTGACCAACGGATCGTTTAGGTTTCCGATCATGACGCAAACCGTAATTAGTTCGTCGTGTTAAATTTTGCGTTCAGGTGATTGGTTGACGCGAGTTTAGGAAGAGAGACACCGTTAAGCGAATAAAATGAATATCGATGAATAAAAACGTCAAATCTTTCATTGCCTCAATAACACTCGCGGTACAAGAAAAATTTAGGGAAAATGAATTTCACACGAGTTATTGCCAAAGTTTCTAGAGGCTGTTCGAAACTGACAGGACCCTTTCTACAAGACCTAATAAGGAGGAGAGGGAGGGTGGATATGTATTTATTTGAAATTGCAATGCTGCCAGGTACACTTACTTCGGCGAGGGTGGTTTTTGGGGGTGGTTTATAGATATTAAGACCCGTTGGGGCTGATATGCCGCGATATAAACGCAGCACACGACCCCTTGAAACGGTCGATCCTTCGGAATTTACGTGCGGAGCCCGCCGAGATTACGCCACGCCACGTTACGCCACGCCACGGGGTTTCGCTCGCTCGAAAACTCGTATTCCTGCCGGAAAACGGATGATACCGCGAGAGAGAGAGAAAGGATGAGAAAGAGGGAGAGAGAGAGAAGGAGTATATCTGTGCACATGTAAAGGAAAGGGAGAAAGTGTGTATGGTATACATTCGAGAGAGGGAGAGAGAGAGAGAGAGAGAGAAATAGTCCAGTATGCATACGCCCGATAACCGAATATATCCACTGCCAAAACTGTGATGGAGTCGTGGCTTACGACGCGATATATTATAATCATACTTCGGTCATCTCGTTGTTTCACAGACTCCACAAATACTCGCGGTATGTCTGTGCGCATACGTGTGCATACTCATAAAATTATGCGAGTTCCAGACAAACATGAAGGAGAGAACACGCCTCGAAATAAACGCGCTTCTTATTCGCGCTTGAATCTTATTGGCTTATCGACTTTACGTATCGACGATCGTGATTAAGTTCGTCCAAAAAAATTATTAATCCAAAAATTGCAGTATTTTTCATTGACGAGAAAAGAAGAAGAATCAGAGGCAGTGAAAGAAGGCATCCTCCTCGAACTCCAAAGGGTCAACGGGCGGTGAGTCCCCATTGAATGATTGACGGAATTAATTTACGTGAGTTATTGGCAGAATATCCTGGCTAGTATCACTCCTGCTAATCGTAGGGATAACGAATAATAACGTCGATTCAATTTACTTATCGAGCGTATGTATATCCGCGAGCAATCGTGTAAGTGGGATTACGTTTACTGAATAAGCCGCCTTAAATGCAAAGCATCTCACGAATTCACTAATTGAGAGATAACTTTCACACAAAAGACCGATACTTGGAAAATATTGCGCAAATAAAATCAGCTGTTAATCGCGCTACGATCGTGGAAGGGGAAAAGAGAGAGAGAGAGAGAGAGAGAGAGAGAGAGAGAAATGTGAAAAAAGCATTTTTATGCCAAATGTTTTTCTCGAGCGGAAATATGAAAGTTTCTCCGTTCCGATGCGATTTAAGCAATCGGGTAGTTGGTTAATCGGCGGACTCGGCTTTTTCTTTTAAGTAGGTTCATCAACTTCTCGTAAACACGCCAAGGAGAAACTGGCACTTATCGAAGCGAAATTTAACGCAATTTCACGTTCGTCGAAAGTTCTAAAGTCGTTAACCCCTTTACAGATTTTCTGCGGATAACTCGAGTCTCCGTCCACGTTGCGATATTTATTCCTTCGGGGAAAAATCAAGTTTTCTCGCCCCCCCCCCCCCCTGGTTTATTCATCGTCGTCACCTTTGTCACTTTGTACGCAGCGTAAGCTGAAATTCTGCCGTGGAACATTTACGGTCGGAGAGCCATCCTGATTGAAAGAGGAATTCCAAAATCCTCGAAACTGATTTGAGGTCAAAAGATTCAGGGGGAAGAGGGTGGATCATGTATTTTGCCAAATTTCCTTTTTTTGCCTGTGGATTTTTGCGGGAGCAATCGAGTAGAGCGCGTACGAGGGTGGATTTCGAAATGAGAGAGCCAAAAAGCTGTAGCGAGCTTTTATACGATATATTCGTCGTAGCTTCGATGTCTGGTCGTCGTTGTATGCCGGCATCGGCCTATTCCGATATAAATCACCGATTCACCTTATTAATTATAACGACCGATGTTTGCGTCGGATTTCATTAACCGCGGACTGACCGGTTCGTATGAACTTTCGCATAAATTCATCAATAAAATTGTAGATCAGAAGTGATACCTGTTGGATGCGTTATTTCGAAAATAAACATTTACCGAATCTCTAGGCACCGATACACTCAATTAATTTAATTACTTTAGTCGTTGAATTAATTAATTCTATTAAATCGAGGATCCCCCTATTAGCTCAGCCTCGCTGATTCGAATAGTTTTTTTTTCCTCATTTTTTTTTTATTTTTGGTTTTCCATCACTATTTCCACTTTTCTTCACTAATTTCTTCCATTACCTTAATTGAGTCTTGCTGGCTATTCAATTTTTCACTACATTAAATCATTAATCTGTTTAATGAACCAATTTGTATATTGCTATCGATCTCTCTTACAATTTTTATATTTTTTTGTCGCGCAACCATACTCTTTACCGAAACCACCATCACCACCGCAACCTCGTCGTCATCAATCGTCCAAGGGAGTTTAGTTTATTTTATTCGACTAACGTGAGATTGCAACTAAAAAAGTGGAGAGAGAGAGAGAGAGAGGGTAAGGAGAAATTTAGACGGAGGACTGTGGTCTGTGGTAGAATTATACTTATGTGTTTTAGGACGTAGTAATTATATTGTAGCTTGTTCGTGCAGTGTATTCCTTTAATAGAGGTTTGCCGGGGACTCGAGTTCAAGGACTGCATGTAAATTTAGTCTCGCACTTTAGAACGCGAAGGACTTTAAGGGAACGTACAGATTCTCTCGTAATTAAAAGACACAATTTTTAATTATTTAGAGACGCACCCGGGCATTAGAGTGCTCTTCAATTATCGAACATGCGCAGCGGTTAACGCGTTCCACCGAAGATTGATTGTTTCGATAATTATCTAGTTTGATTTAGTTTCGTTTTAGCAATTCCTTCGGCCGGCGCACGTTCGAAGGGAGGGTCACGGGCCACCGCTCGAAACACCCATTTTTATTTCCGCGAATTTCCACGAATTCTGCAGGGCCTCTCCAGAATTTAACTCTTGTGACGGAGCGCGAGGGGGGTTACCTCCACCCCTCCCCCCAGCCCTTCGGAAGGATTATTTAATTCGTTCGCAAACTTCGAAATATATCCCAGTAGCATTTTTAGGGGAAAATCACTGATATGTATGCAAGAAGTGCAACAGTGGGGATTCCACTTTGTTAGTGGAAGTTCGGGGTTATTGCATTACACTGGAAGCTTATGTAAGATTAAGTAGGGTTTCGCGAGTGCGCTGGGCTCGACGAGGATGCCGATTAGAAGCGACTCAGTTTACATCGGAGATCGATAATGGCCGCGATCACCCGGAGTCAAACTCTCTTTACATCTGCTTAGCTGGTAATGCCAGCTTTGCGTGATCGCCACGTGAAAGTGGCGGGACCAACCGGCTCCATTTGCCCCAAGCACCCATCAATGGCCACACGCCGATTATCCATATCGAAACGAATGCGATTACCGTAAATCGAATTAATCGGCCACGTCGGCGTTTGATACATTCCGCAATTCTCTCCCCCCCCCCTCCCATTCCTCCTCCTCTCATTTCATTTTTAACGAACGCGAGTGAGGGGAATTTTCGCGGGATGTGCGCCAGGGTATTAAATAATTGATCGAACGCGCAAATTTTTATCTCTTCGTCGAACTCCAGCGAGAAAAGTATTTGGAGAGTTTTGAAATCCGGAAGGGGTCGCGGGAGAGAACATTGAAACATTTTTCCCGCAGTTTTCCGCTTTTCTTTAATCAATGAGTCGGGTCTCTCGCCAAGTTTTCTTCGGCTAAGAGGTGGAAACGGTCACAGACCGGAAGTGGATATGCAAGCAACTTTTGGAGGGTTAACGCAGGTAGGGACGGAGTTTCGCGGCGGGGCAAATTACGTTTATATCCGGGCGCGGTACTTGAATTGACCCTTAAACACTAACTCCAGCCCTATGCTCCCCCGGTCCAACGGGGTAATCCCTTCAACTTTTAACGACTCTAGTCTCCGGCATTTTCAGCTGCTCTCGCTTTTCCCCGGCACACGCACACCCTCCGCTTCGCGCACACATGTGCCTACCCCTTTCCCCCTCCCCTTTCCCCTTTCGCCCTCTTTCCTCATCCAACTGAGCTTTCCACTCGACTATTCCAGCCCTTGCACTCTCGCCGAGTGAAAATACCTGCTTCGCGGTTAACGCCGGCCCAATTCGTACTCCCCGGCGCAAACTTTCTCCCGGAAATCCTATCAGCCATTTTTTTTTTGTTCTTTTTTGTTGTGCCTCCTTCTTCCGCTGGATTAGCGTCCACGCGAGAATACCGTGAGTGCGGTCTGCCCTGGCTCGCGCGAGCAAAGAATCGTTTATCACCGTAAAATTGCAATTGTTTAACAATATTAATTCACTCGGCGATAATAGATTTGTAAGCCCGGTTATTCCTTCGGCTCGCTGGTGCTCGCGATACCGCGCGGAGTCCGTAAGTTATTTTCATTTTCTAATTATCCGGCAGTTCGATTTTCTCCTTGCGCTTAATCTCATTTCACGATTAAGTTCTTGCCAGCGCAGATATCACGCGCGTGAATGGAAAATCCTGCAAAGCCTGGGAACTTGATTTAGCCCAGGACTTGCACACGTGTGCTCTCAAACCCGTCGGCGTCACGTTTGCGACTGTGCCAGAATTTGCTTGTGTGGCTTCGCCTACTTAAAAACGTGACTAAAATCTTCTCGGCGTCAAGGGGAATTAAGGAAATTCAATTCCGTCGAGAAAACAAGGGAAATAAATTCACGAGGAAAATCGAAGGAGGAGGAGGAGGAGGAGGAGGAACCAATATAGAGATTCAAGGGTGCGAGGAAAAATAGCGCCGACCGGAATTTCTTTGTCAAAAGGAGAATCGGACAGTTTGTTTCAATGTAATTATCGGATGATCGGATAAGGCGCAGGCATAAGATCCGTGAAATGCTGGAAAGCGCCGATTCCGTCTCAATTAATGAAAATCAGAGCATTTTTATGCAATAAAAGAGAGATGCGCGGTTACTTTCAGTAGTAACTGCATCGAATACTAATGTGTATAGAGAACAGGACACATTTCATGCATATGGATGAACTCGAAGGCCATACTACATTAACTATATCGCTTTTAAATATTTAAAAATTCCCACGCATATATATTCGATGCGTTGTTTTAACATAATCAAATATTTCCTTCGCAAAATGCAAAATGTATGGCTCGAAACGTGAAACAGAAAAAAAAAAAAAAAAGAAAAAAGAAAAAAATAAAAAACACGAAAAAAAGAAGAAAAAAAGGAATAAAAATTTATCCTATACATTTGTCCGAATCATAATAGACGTCGATGATTAATATTCATTAGTAGGTGCATTTAAAACTGAAATCTCTTAAAAATGTTGTTCCATATTGGAGATCACGTTTGGTCATACATCGCAGTCAGTGCCAAATGTAGATAAAAGTAAATTCACGAAGAAGTACATATAAAGAGCGAGAAAATAGTAGACAGGGATTTGTGGCTACGATGCATTACTTTTACAACTAACGTTACAGAAACCACTACTCCCTTAAGGTTGCACTAAAAAGAAACCGAAATATTAGTTCGTAAAATTCCTCTGTTTTTAACGATTATGGGCTCTAATGGTTGAATTAAAATGAAGGCATTATCGTCCGGAATATGATCCCCGTCGAGAAGAAAGGGGAGTTTTGTTTGAAAGAACCGAAGCAGGAAATTAGATCAATTAATCCGAGCACAATAATGCCGAGGCTCCGGCGTAGTTTGTTGGATTAGAGGGAGAAAATAAAAAGTGCGCGAGGTGGAAACTGAAAGTTTCGATCGAAGTCATGTTAACTACAAGGTGTTAGCAAGAAAGTCACGTAACAATGGCAGCTCAAAGCATCGTTGGACAGGTCTTGCTAGACGGGGGAAAGCCTGGGGAATCTTGAGTAACGAGTAAAGTATCGGTCTAACTGTCTATCCAGATCCATAGCAGGTCGTTGCTTTCCTGAGGTTTTCGCGTCCCTTCATCCTCGAAATCCTCCCTTAAACGTATGCATGACTCTCGACCGATTCGGGCCTGTTAACATATAAATTGCCGCTTAACGGTGAGACAATCAGTTCCGCGGGAAGCCGAGGTGACGACGGTGCAGGGTGAATGGTGGTGGTGGTGGTGGCGGTGGTGGTGGTGAAGGATGAGAAGAGGTAGAGAGTGGGCGGGGGTTGAAGAGATAGATAGATAGGGCAGACTGGGTTGGACCCTGCCGGAAAACTGGAAGGAGGAGGGTGAGATTCAATTCAATTTCCTAAGAAACTCTTTAGTGTTTGAGATACAGCCGAAAGGATGCGTGAAGCTAGACGCGCGATAGAATTGGAGAGAGAGAGAGAGAAGGACTCGCCGAAAGATGTCGTGGAGTACGAGAGGGGAAGAAGGAGAGGGATGAGAATTTGGCAAAACTATAATACACATTGCGAAAAGATAGAAGAGAATAGAAGAGAAGAGAAGAGAAGGAAGAAAGAAAGTAGGATAAAGAAAGCAAGAACTACGAGACAGCGAGGAGACGGAGAAGAGACATCGGTGGAACCTGCGAAAAAAGTGCAATAGAAGCAGAAGAAGAAGAAGAAGAAGAAGATTCGAAAGGGAGCTACGGATAGGGGTGGCCTTGAGCGAATATCGAAGAGAAGGAGTCGGATAGAAAATGACTAACCCCTCTGCTCTCCGGAAAAGGGCCGTGAGAGGCGTAAAAGAAAGGGATGGATAAACATAGACGAATAGACAGGCGACTTGTAAGGGTGTGGGAAGTGGTGGGAAGGGAAGAGGAAAAGGGCGAGCCAACGAGTGCGAACAGAGACAGGACAATGGAGTGAGCGAGACGTACTGGAGAAGGATCTTGTGGATCGAGCAGGATAGCGTTACGACAGTTGGAAAGAGACCATTAGCTGGAGCAAGTGGATCTGACCAGAAAAGGATCTTTCAGATTGAGTAGGATAGAATTGCGACATCTAGAGAGAGAGACTGTTGCCGGAACAAGTGAGATGGATTCTGTTGGAGAAGGATCTTCTGATTGCGATCATTCTGGAGCAAGTAAGATGGATTCAGGTAGAAAAAGTCTTCTCGCAGGATTGAGGAGGATGGATGTTACGACATAGAAAGAGACCATTTGGCGACGCCAGGGGTTGGGGTTGGGGTTGCGAGAGAGAAACTCTGACTGACTGACTGAGGGGTGCGAAGCGAGGGGTTGTAGAATTCTGTGCGCGGGCGCGAAGCTGGCGCAAACTCTTCGTGCAGCATCCTTCGTCAGTTGCAAGTCTGATATTGTCCCGTTCGCGTGGTACCCTCCACACTATTTATCACGCGCGTTCTGTTTACCGGTCGGTCTCTCCCTCTCTCTCTCTTTCTCTTTCTCTTTTTCTTCTCTCTCTTTTTTTCTCTTTCTTCTCTCTTCATTTCTCTCTCTCCCTCTCTCTCTTTCTCTTTCTCTCTTTATCCGTCTGGTTCTTTTGAAAGGATCAAAGAAATCTATCAGTGCATGGTGCGTGAGAAGATTCGCAAGATTGGGATTCCCCTCCCCCTCCACCCTGGTGTGATACAGTGCAGTCTGATTTTGATTGTCGCGGGATAGTTGAAGTTGTTGGTTCTCCGATGTGGTTTGTCCGAATGGAAGGTGTCGTTTGATAGGATCTCGCAGAGAACAGGAAAATGGTGTTCGCCGGAAGTAAAACGATGGATATAAACTCTCGAAGAGATAGTTGCAGAGCGCGAACCGCACTGGTCCATCTGCTGTTGCTTCTGGGCGGTAAGTTCCTGTGGATACATAGAGTTTCTGGATCTTGTGGAAAGTGTCTCGGTGGACGTAATTGGTTATCCCGCGGTGAGACGCGATAGCGCGAAATATTATCGCCCTGTCGCACGAAACTTCCGGTGGGGGTGTGTTAGTGGCGTTTGCCGGAGAACGCCAGTGGATACCAATTGGTCCTAAGAGGCACTTCTTCGCTCATGAACCCCCGCCATGTGTGATTCTCGCGACTTCCTTGAAAATATCTCAATTCGGTTGTAACGTTCTAAGGAAAACTCTCGGAGTTTTCCAAAGAGACGAGAAATCGATCGTTCCATCTTTTCCTTGGACTCTCTGATTGCGTCAAGGTCGTTGGAAGTTAAATCGTTGCGAATTGTCGTGGCTTAAATACGACTCATCGAGTTAGCGCATCGAGTTGCTTCGCGAAATTATTCGCTTGTGGACTCCGGAGTGTTCGGTCCAAATATTAGCTCTCGGTTCTCCAGTGGGAGTGGTACAGGGATATGCTTTCAGATAGAATGTCATTAACTATCTATTTTAAGATGACAATTCTCTTCGCCAAGTTTGAGAATTTTAGCGGAGCATCGTTTAATCCATTAGAGAGAGAGAGAGAGAGAGAGTAAATTCGCATTAATGGAAATTTATTTTCTTAATGTTCCATGAAAGCTGTGATTGATCATCCGGTGAGGAAAGAATGGCGAAGCGTTACCTCGAGGGGGGGGGGGGGGTAGGTGGAAAATGGTTTAATGAAGTAATACGAGTGATTATCGCGCGACCGTTCCGTTATAGGCAATTCAGTTTTTACTGTTTCCCCGCGGAAAATCGCTTTTCAATGCGAGAAAGTGGATTTCTCGAATTCGATTCGGCATAATCAACGGGGGATCCTCGGTAGAAAACATCCGTAGGAAACTTTAATTGCATTAGCGATCAGAGGTGCTAGCCAACTTATATAATTATTTTGTCGTTACATAATTACACGGAGCTCTAACTTTCCACCTGCTTAAAATATCAGCCCCCCCCCCCCGAAACTCAATTATAACGTGAATAGTTTACGCCATTAATAAATCCGACAGGCGAAATTATTCCAAGACCACATGTTACTTAAAATAACATCTTCCGCCTGTTTCTGATAGAATTGAACATTCCTTCCAACTAATCCTGAATGCTTTATGAAAACATGGATCAGAAGTTTGGATTCTAAACAGTTGAGTTTCCGCAAACTTAGACAAGCGGTAACCGCGAGAACTTCGTCGAGTATTCTCGCTAACAAGCTCTTAAAAAATTCGTTGCATACATCATCGGGTAAAGGGAATTTGCGTAGCAATGTGTGAAACCATCAAGGGCCACTTTGCGCATTTCACGAGCAACTTCTCGGATATGATTCGGTCTCGTTTGATCTCCTCGGGATTTATCTCTGGATCCTGCATAGTTTCTCGTCTCGAATCTTCTCTGGATCCGCGCGTGGCTCTTCCACACGAGTGGCCAATGCTTTAAAAACGAGCGCGATCCCGGCGAGATTCCTCGGGCAAAAGTCGCTGAAATGCCGAAAAGCTGCCGGAAATGCAGGATGCGCATGTTGCACCTACCTTCGTTCCGGTCGTTTGACTCCTGGATGGTTCTCCTCGTCGATGAAGGTTTCGGGATCTCGGGGGACCTCGGGACCTTGAGACCGGTTCGCCAACCTCGTCATCGTCGTCGGTTTCTTTCGGGTCCCCGTATCCTCTCGGTAATTCGATTTACGCCTTTCGCGGAGCAGCTCGTCAATGAGAATTCCTAATCGAATAACTGCACCGTGACTTTGCGGACTTGCGTTTCCTGCTGTAGAATTTCCTCGGGACGAACGTTATTAGATTTGTCGCCTCCACTCGCTCAACCCACCGGAAATAAACTTGGTTGCTTCCTTATAGCGGCCACTTGTTTAAATTGGATTGTCCGATGTCGAGCAATAGGGTTAAAATAATTGATACCAACTAATCTGTGCTCCTCCTACTCCTCCTCTTCCTCCTCCTCCCCTTCTCTCAGGATTTATGGATTGTTCGATTGCTCGATCTCCCAGGCTTATCCCCCTTTCTATTTTTTCTATTTTCCTCGTCTTTCTCCTTATTTCTTTTTTCTACATTAAACGAAATCTTCCGCATCTCGACCCTGTAACGCTATTTCGAATTTTTAATTCTAGCCTCCGCCGTTCTCCGTTCTGTCGTACAACTTTAATTTCCGTCAAAAAATTTTACAATCATCCCACCCTTTCGAGGCAAGAATTGGAAAAGTCGAAAGAAAGGAGGAAACAGATTTGCTTGAGGCGTAGCATTCAAGATGCAGTCCGTGCTATTCTTTTTCGTCAAGAATACGAGAATGATAAAAGTACTTCGTCGTCGTCGTCGTCGTCGTCGTCACCGTCGACAGGTTGGGGAAGCTTTCATCGGTTCTGTGTTTCTGATCATGATTGTTCTACTTCCTTGCTTCAACCTTTGGCTCGTTTCATTTTCCTCTTCTTTGTTCTCAACGACTCCATTCCGCGGTTCGCTATCTCCTTCCTCCTCTTCTTCCTACCACCGGTAGAATCCTTAACTATGGAAGCTGACTATTATTGGTAATTCGTTATGACTCTCCCTAGCAAACTTACATTTCTATCAATCTCGTCAATGCTTATCAATATCCAACGAATCGCGCTCTGCATTCTACCTGTATTAGTTATTTTTATTATTAACAGTTTATTAATCATTGTTGTACCATTTGCAAACAATTTCAATTATATCGGTCTCGCGAGCCAGTTGAAATTCTCGTATTTGGAGAACGTGATACGCGTTTGTTTGACAAGAATCCAATTTGCATGACCAAAACTAAACAACGAACAATTTCCCTATTGGAAGTAAAAATTGTTGGCTTTTCCAGTTGAATATTCAGTGTCCAGTGCGGCGTGTTAAAATTACCGGCGTCGTAAATTGATCTTTGTGGACGTGGCTTGCAAACTTGCAAGTGTTTGACCCTACGGTTCCCCGGGTTCTTGAAGCTGTGATACACACTTCGGTATAACCCGATATGAGAGTAAGGTGGTGCAAAAGTCGTTTGCATAATCGAGATTCCAGCAATAAATTGTTTCCCGCTATGTTTAACGAAAGGGAATCTACTTTGAAGCACGTGCGTATATTGGAAAATATTTCATCGGCGCAGGCATTTTAACAACGTAGCGCAAACATTTCTCCTGGAAGAGGAGGAGAGAGGAGGAAAAAGCAAGGAGCAAGGAGCGAGGAACCGGAGAGCCTATTCATTAAGTCCAATCGACGATTTAATACTTCCACCGTCGGCTCTAATACCACTGCGCGAATCTTATTTCCTTTTTTTATCTCGATATCTCATTGAGGCGAGGCCGAAGAAAATGTTGAGAGAAGTAAGACAAACGAGAGCCATTAATCTATTGACTAACTAGATTGATCTATTGTCTAACTGTAGATTCACTTAATAAGTCTCTCTTTATAATTAGAGCGAGATAAAAAGATCCACGAGGCTCTTCGTGCTTATCGCGATAGGATCGAGAGAGAGAGAGAGAGAGAGAGAGTCCCTTCTCCACCTGATGTTTCAGCTTTTTCACTGCTTTTTTCCGCTGGCTTCCGATCTCTCCAGAAACATTGCGGATTCTTCTTCGTTGGGATGCCTCGTTTTCTCGCGGCGATTCCCCCATGTTCGATTCGTTTTGTATCTGCGTCTCTACGTGGCCGGAATAGCTGGGACTGTCTTCATCGAAACAACACATCGTCACCGACGTAAAATTCCATTCCGGCCAGGATTCTCCTCTCGTTGCGTCTCTTCCTCCGACGTTGTCGTTGTCGTTGTCTAAATCCACGCGATAGGTTTCAATCAAGATGAAAAACATCGATCGACGGAGTTACGTGCGAATCTACTCGATAGGACCTAAATTAATTTAGCAAGCGACACGCGCGGTATTTGCAGTGCGTATCTTCCGTGTTCGTTAACACACGTGAGAGAGAGAGAGAGAGAGAGAGAGAGAGAGAGAGAGAGAGAAGATAGAAGAAAGGAAGGAAGGAAAACTATTAAAAAGCTCTCAACTTTTTTAATATAGACCTTTCAATTTCCATGGTGTGCGCCAAGGATAAAAATGATAGTGAGAAATGTAAAGGCATTTTATGGTTTCGCATTCCACTTTTCTTAACGATCATTGGAAGTCGTTTTTCTTCCCTCCAACGACTTGACCTCTTAAATTCTTAGCTTGATTTTTTCTTCCTTCTTCCACGAGCTTTTCCCGTGTCTTTAAGCAACGATTTCGTTTCTCGTATTTATGTATTTCTGCGAGGGAGCTGGTTCATTGGTTCCGTACATTTTCCTTGCTCCAATAACATCTTTTCGAGCAGGGGAAGAAAGGGCTGCGCGAGATATTGATATTGATATTCAACGTTATATCTTGGCAGACCGAAAGGAGGATAGTGTATTTCCAATATACAATCCGTAGACATAATACTGTCGTATTTTCTCTCTTTTGTTCCTTCTTATTACGATTCCCTAGCTGGCTCTGATAACGGCTTACAAAACTTTTTGTTGACTCCGTTAGCACGGATCCCGGATAATACCAACAAAACTTGGAATAATCCAATTAAATTATTCGCCAGAAGTTTTACGTTTAGGGCGGATACATAAATGTTCCGCGTGTATTTCCTTACTTCTGAAGATGGTATAAATTATCTCGGTGACTTGAATGCGAGGTTTAGTATTGCCCGCTACAGAGTTTCTATGTAAATTCCGAATGAACCCATAAATATAATGGGAATCATCGCGGTACACGAACGAGTTGATTGATGGATAGAGAAAATCATTATTTTCACGACGCGACAGTTATTTCTCAAGGCCGATACGATCTTGGAGCCGTTCTCTATTTTTAATGCGATGAACAACCTCCCCATAACGCGGGGTATACTTTCACGACGCGATATCGGCGGGAGGAACAGGTGTTATCGGGATGAAAATATTTTTATCGCGGTAAATATATCAACATAGCGGGGTGAGGCTAATTTTTGTCGAATGATCTCACGGAGACAAAATCAACGACGTGGAAAGCGTCGCCTTTGCCCGCCCGAAACTTCTTTGTATCGTATCTTCCCATGGCAATCCCAAAGGACGTTTTTGTAAGTCCGCGCGATTGCTCGTTTCTCTCGTCCTCCCGCTCTCCCTTGACTTCTCTCTTCGTCTCATTGTTACACATTGCATCATGAATTTTTCAACCATCCTTTTCCTGTTTCTGAATAATATGCTGCCACGCCGCGTTCTCGGATAAATTACAGATTCAAGCCACCGTTCTCTCTCTACTTCCAAATACGAACTGTATCCTTGACTTAAAGTTAAAGTTAAATGAAGGATCTATTCGGTAGGGAGAATATTTCTCCTTAATTTCATTGGACATGCTCGTAGAATAAAAATGATCTCTCAATCTCCATGTAAAATTAGGTAAAACCACCAAGTTGAACCGGTGGAATAGGAAAATTAAGAGGAGCCCAAAAACTTGTATACCTCTGAAGATACGCGTTCGTAGAACGTGCTGTGGGATTCGTGGTAGCTTCAATCAAGTTCTCCTAATTATTTTCTTGGCAAATAAACGAGGAAATTATCAGGAATAAATTCCAATTCGCATTTCATTAGCAGCGATTTTCCGCGAGTTTGCGCTCACTCGGCACGAGCGAATCAGCGAGTGAAACACGCGTATGCTTGCGCTTATCGAAACAAGAGAGAGAGAGAGAGAGAGCGAGAGCGATAGAGATGATCAAGCAGGAGTAAAGCGAAGGTTAGTCCTTTCTTCATGGTCCAAAGACTTTCTCAACGGAGAAAATTCAAAGGAGAGAAAGGTAGTGGTGGTGTAGCCGTCGATTGGAATAAAATTGTTCCTGGCGTAACGAACTAATTGACTCTCTCTCCTTTAGCGCGCGCGCGCGCACACACACACACGTTTCTAAAGAAGTGTGTATCGCTGTGAGAAAATGGCGGGTGCTGGAGGGCTAACAATTTGCGAGCGATGAATAAAGAAACGGGCCAGGATTCGCCCGTTTCGCCTCCCATTACGACGAAAACTTCGTCGTGCCTGCGGGGATCGTAACGAGCTCCGATTCCGGGCTGCTAACACGCTAAGGGAAACACTTCGGAGACACCTCCGACAGGATCCACTACCCCCTTTTAGTCCCCGCAATCCCTTCGCTCGAGCCTGGACAGATTCGCTGCACGATTCTGCACTCGCGAGTTTTCTTTCGCGCCATTGCAACTCCCGATAAGACTCGAGAAATCTCTCTCTAACTGCGACAGTCGTGAAAAACTGAAGGAAATTATGCCTCTCGCCTATTTCCCGACTGATTATTGGCAAAAGTGAGCGAATAGTGATCGAGAGAGAGAGAGGAATGCGAGTAGAATCGGTACGAAGCTTTTCTCTCAAACGAGAGAAGAGCCCGAGTAAATATATTTTCTTATTTTATTTGGTAGCTATCGAGCAAGATAGTTCTGATAAAAATAGCTGTTTACGCGCAGTCGTTTCTATGGGAATGTTGTTTGTACGTTTGTATGGGCGGAAGGTATTTTCGTTGTGCGCGTGTAAGTGAGATATTTCTACGTACTGGGATGATTGTATGGATAGGATGTTAAACCGAGTTGCCAGGCCTTAGCCGGTACACGAAAGCAGCTAAAGGATATACATATATCGGTATGGCCAAGGGGGCCCCCTTTAAGTCTTATTTATTACAACCCTCGATCGCCTACTTGCACGATACTCGATTCCAGCAAATAGCTCGCTTGGGTTCTGCCCCAGGAGTCTTCCGGCCTCACCCTCACCTCCAACCCCAACCCCAACCCCAGACACCACCCCGCCACCCTCCACTCCATTCCATGCTTCGCAATTGTGGAATACCACCTGTACAGAATTTACCTTTCGCGAAAATCCCGATTATCAACTCTCTCGTCCCGCTGCCCTGTCTCTTGTCGTCGCAACATCAAACGTGGCCGTTTAGCGCAAACGCGGATTATTAAAACTGACGGATTGAAAGCTTCGGCCTCTCCCACCGTAAAATTGATACACATGTCAGGTTTGATTCGTTAGTGAAATTACGCTCGCTTTTCCCTATTTTCCATCCGTAATTTACAGCCGTCGTTGCGCGCGTCCTGCGACTGGGAAATTCGTGCAGCGACGGTCAAGATTTTTTTTTTTTTATTCCGCCGCGGACTCTAATCGTCCTCTCGCGGTGGATGCTTTACTTCGGAGGTACTCTGGAAAATTGTAAGCTGATGCGAGTATAAGTGTGGGCAAGAGTGCCGATATGGTGGCTGGCTCCTCTTAAGTCTTATTTATTATATCGTTCAATCGTCTACTCGATTCCGGCGAATAGCCTTCGAGTTTTCCACGGTGTCCTCGGCACCTGATCTTGATTTGTCGCTTGGTCGTATATATACATAACTCGAGATTTCAAGTGCGGAACCTCGTACGCGACTGATAAGAGTCGCTGAAAAGAAGCTCCGATATATTTTCCGCTAACTAAATAAACGCAAACTTTGCTCCCCCTCCCTCTCTCTCTCTCTCTCCACCCTCGTTACCGAACTCTTATTCGTTTCCACTTATTCTTCACGCAGCTGAATTTATCATCTCTCGCGCGGTAAACATTTGTGCGAAATCTTCCAGCTCTCGGGCGGCCGATGTGATTTATCGTCATTAAATAACGTTGAAAAATGCTTACCGCTGTTTCATTTTTTTACGCTGGAATATGCGTGAATGTTACGCGACATTTTTATAGCGGCAAGATAAACTCTTTGGAAGAAATGGGATAATGTTCTGGAGAATGGGGTAAAGTCGAAGATATTTCTTGGCGGTAGGACTCTTATTCGTTGCACGATACACGAGTACCGGCTGAAGCCGGATGATCGAATACCCAATCGTTTTGGTTCCAGTCGAACGAGTTTCACGTCTATTTGATTTTTCTGCATTTCTACATTTCGGTACGTGCACTTGCCCCTCCTTTGACACCCCCCGCCTGCCACCCTCCTCCAGCTCCTTCGAGAGAATTCGGGTCAAAGCTAATGTGCCCCCGTGCGTGGTCTCGAATCGTTCGAGCGTAATCTTTTTAGCAGAATTTATCATTTTGCCCTGACGAAAAGGCCACGCGCGTCGATGAAATCTCGAGTATCGAGTGACCGATTCGCTTTCCAAAATTCGGCGAGTGGCCTTTTTTTGCTCGTTTCATTCGCGGTTAAAATTCAAGATTGTTTTTCGACGAATGAAGAGGAGCAGCACGGACGAGTGCTAAAAGTTTCAAGAACGACGGAACGCTCGACACCCGCCAAACTCTGGCGTAAACTTGATTTTATTTATCGTTTGCCGTTGTTTAGCGGGATTATTTAATGATCTGATTTGCGTTATTCGCGCATTTCGAGAGGGGCCAGAAGCAAAATGACTGCTCTAGCATCCGCAAAGTATGTACTAGCATTCGCGCGTAACGTTTACGAAAAGAACGCAATTTAATTTTTCTCTTCTTTTTCGACATTTTCAATCTATTTCTACACGTAGGCAGATTAAGAAATCATAGAAAAGAATTCATCGGTGTTTTGCGCCGAGAATAACGAACGCTGGAATTTACTGATTAAAAACAATTGTGCCGTTAATGAAATTGATTTCTGATCTTGATGGACCAATCGAGGAAGACGGGCGAGGAAAATAGCAAATTGTGCCTCAGATATTCATGAGGTAGATGTTATTTCTGAAAGAGGACGCGGAGGATACGAGAGATGCTTTATTTCATTGAACGAAAGAATAGCCGTGAATCAACGATACTTGAACTTGTTAACAAGTAGATTTATCTATGTAAATGGATTTGCCAAGCGATTATTCTCGTGGCTTGTTGGGTCAGGTTAGGTCCAAGGGTTTGGTGTGAGTTACGAGCTACGATGTCTTCTACTTCCTGCGTTGAATACCTTCCAGAGGCCTAAACTTCCTACTATATAATGTTGGAATTTACCATGTAATCCTTATCTAAATAAATTTACCATAAAGTACACTGGGCGCTTACCTCCTTGTGTGAAATCTCTGAAAAATATGCCTTCAATTTATTAAAACCTAAATTCACGACTCTTGCTATATTTTTTCTGAAATACCCCTTATCCTGCTACTTATCATTTTCTTTTTTTTTTCTTCTCCATATTTCGCATGATTCCTTAAAAATTTTTTATCGTGCGTCTCTTAAAAATATTTAAAGTTGGTATCCTTAGAAACCCCGAGCAATATTTTGAAGGAGAAAAATCCGGAGGAAAATTTCACTCATATTTGCGGAATAAAGTATAATGCATGCAAGGGGGGTGGGGGAATGGTGGCGGCGGTGGTAGAATGTGGTCAAAGATGAATTCAAGCCGAAGCCTTTGAAATGAAGCCTGTGTGTTCGAAAACGAATAAGTAGAAAGACGTAAGAGTTCTGGGAGAGGATTGGGAGAGTAGAAAGGGAGAAAGGAGGATGAGGGCAAACGTATCCGGATGTAATTCCGTAAATACGTTCCGGTTTCGGTTCCGCTGTAGCGAACACCAACGTATATTTCGTCTCTGTTTGTCCGGCAGGGAATATGTCGTGTATAGAATCGACCTTTTTGCGGTTCACGGAGCCAGAAAATAGTCACGCGGATCTATCCTTTTTCATCGCGAAAAACAATCGGATCCTCCTGCAATAATTTCATTACTATCCTTGCCAAATTTCGCGAATCAATGTCGTTAATAAATTTTCCCTTAATGTTCCTCCTCGCGTTTCGTCGAGTCACCTCTCCCGTATGAAGGGACGTTGGAGGAGTAACTTGGCGATTTTACTTCGCGAGTAATGGCAATGAACGATCATTGAGAATCGGCGAAGCCGAAGTTAGCGCACGACGCGTGGAAATATGGCAAAAGTGAATAAAATTAGAAGAACAATTGGACATAATTTTTGGAATAATTCACTTTTCGTTCACTTTACAAAACATGATTAAAGAATGATTTTGCTTCGTATAAGCCGAATTGCCACTCGAAAACAAATGTGGATTCTGCATAGATGTGTGTGTGTGTAGTAAAAAGTTTCGCTCTGTGTATTAAATAGTCTATTTTATTTACACATGGAAAAGCGAAATCAGATATTTTAATTAACGTTTATTGAACTACCATATTTTTTCAAGCAAATATCTCGAATTGAAATTGCTCGAGATGTTATGGATAGTAGCGCATGAATATTCTGAATTGAGATATTACATATTCTTTTACGAAATATTAAAAGCGTGAACAGCATACAAGCTTTTTAGCTGGCTATAAAATATTAAAATACTCGCCTGAGATTTCTCTACTCTTTGTCGGCAATTCCAAATATGCGCGAAGCATTTTGCAGGGATTTCATTTCGTTAATTTAGCATAGTCATTGAATAATTAAAATTCAATACACACAGACACAGAGGCTTGAAAAAAAAAAAAAAAAAAAACATTACGGTAGGTAAAACGATCCGTAAGACTCGTCGCGAGATAATCCCGCCGATTGAGGAATTTACTCGAATTCCCTTGACAAATCGATTAGGTCGCTGTCGCAACTTTTTTGGGAAATTAAATAAGTAAGTGTTTTTTATTGTTTGTCCTAAAATTTCGTGGTGCAGGAGCGAGATAAATTTTTATGCCTGGTCATCTAGAAGACTTAGCTGCAAGGTGTGCAAAGAGCAAGCTCTACGTGTGCCGCATACTGCTGACCGCCATACTAGTGACTTTTTTGCGGTTCATGGGACCAGAAAATAGTCGAACCTCCGTTCTCCCTGGGGGAAAATGGCCAGAGCCCAGGCGTCACTGGATAATTTCGTTAGTGGTCAATGAAACAGGTGATCGCCAACTATAGCAGCGAAATAAGAAAATTATAGCTTAATATTCTCATGAAAATGGAAAATAATTATCTCGCTTCTGCGCTAAAAGGGAAAATGGAAAAGTTTTTACTTGGATAAACTCGAGGGTATTCTTATCCGGTCGATGGGAATTAAAGGGTTTTTATGCGTGAATTTGGAAAATTCGTTAAAACATTTCTCTACTAATTGCGTTCGAGTGTGTAGACGGTTACCGTGTATTTTCCAGGGAAGATGTGAAATAATAATCGTAAATTAAGAAGATTAATGCGCAAAATGTACTTCCGCGATTCTCGTTTCTGCTTTCTGGTGCAGCGTGTATCAGATGGCCTCATAATTTTTGTGGACAGTAAGACTAATTAATCCAGCTGCAGAGGGAAACAATTAACAAGCGTGGAATTATTTAGTGTTTCTAAAAAATGACAAACTCCTCGCGCGAGTGGGCCACAATTAAAGCGTAAAACGCTCGATAATCAAAAACATTAATGGCCCTAATAATTTTTCTCGAGAATTTCAACAATAATTTAGTATCGCCGTGCGATTGCATAAAGGCCGGGCGTTTCATCTGGCGATAAATTTTCAAATTTTAAATTTTGCATAATTTCCAGGGAGAAATAAACCTTGTTGTATCACTTTTAAACTTGAAAATAATTGAACGGATGCACCGAAACGTGACTGGAATGAATGAGCGAATGAAGCAATTTCATCGTTTAGATTAATTGTTCAGTAGACTTTAATTACCTCGGCCCCTCTCCCCTTTCCACCCGGAGCGTTCTCCTGCCTCTCATCCTCGTTTCCTGCCACCCCCCCTCCCTCCCCCGACGTTTTCAGTAAATAAAATAGGACTTTGAGGGTGGCTCTCGTAAGTGTTGGCATCTCTGCTACCTTGAGAAAGTTCTACTTTCATACGTAAACAGAGTTCTAGTAGAACAATTGTTAATGCTTTCTGTAAAGGCGATACGGAAACGGTGGAGAGGAAGTAGCGTAGAAGGAACGCAACCTCATAGCGTTTCAAAGCCTGAGGTACCGGAAAACCAAATCGAGTTAACAAGCTTCCTTCCATGATTCCGGTTACATAGACAGATGCTTACTAAAATTAGATGCCGTCGAGAAAATGTTTTGCATAAAGTGCACCTGAAGGAAAGGAGAGGAGAGAAAAGGAGAGGAAAGGAAAGGAAAGGAAAGGAGAATGCTAAGAAAGTCCCTGTTTAAAGGAAGCCAGAAAACTCAATTATCATTTGTTATGCTCAGGGGTGTTTAGAGAATGGATGAACCTCGTCATTTATGCGAGTCCGCGCATCGAGAGATATTAGATTTTTTGAAAATAAATGAAATTCTCACTCGACTCAAGTGCATTTTAATTGAGAATGGAGAAAAATACGCGAATGCTGATTATGGCAATGCATCTGTTTAACTGGGTCATTTGAGCCGGGCGCTTACGTTTCTCATTTTCCATTGAAATAATTCAATTAAGCTATTTTCCTGAGATTCCACGCAACATCTACAGGCCCAGGGACGTGTTAATATGCAACGAGAAGTGTCTATTTACATCTAGATTAAATACGTGCTCTTGGTATGTATATGTGTGTTTGTGCGAAGGCACGCCAGGATTCATGCAGGAAAAGCCATTAAGTCGAATGGCCACGTGAATCTGCGAGAAGGGAGCTATTTTCGGGGGTGAATTCGGGGAGAATCGCGTGGCTGAGTCAAAGCTCCGGATGTTGAACCAAGGCTAATTTAACGCAACCCCCGAAAGTTGACTCGAAAAACACTCGCGTTTCGAGAATGGCCAACTTTCCGATCGATTTAATAATGACTCGATCGACCGAAGCCAAACCGAATGATTTTAAATGACGCGCTTTTGATCCTCGCATCTAATTTCATTCTCCTCGGGCGAGGGAATCGACTGCACGTCGATGAAATAATTAAGCGGGAGCGAGTTTCGCGCGAGCTTGCGGATAGCGCGCGAAATTTTACTTTGCGCAAGTATGACGTAATTCGTCAAGCGTTGCGTAAGGTACTTGCAAGGTTTGGCGCCCTGGAAGTCGTTAACTCCTATTGGTTGATGTTGGAGCAACCCCCTGCTCCTGCCCTCTCCCTCCCTCCCTCCCTTCCTTCGCTATATAGTGTTTGTGCTTTTCTTTTATAACGATTGCACCTAGACGAAAGTCCGGCGATAAAAGAGCCGTTAAGCCTTCGAGAAAGTGACTCACCTTCGGTTCGCCCAACTTTTTCACGGAACTACCGGCGTCGACCATTACGGTGGATCACATATTTCTCTCACTTCGGGCACGAGCTTCTTACCACGTTTCTTTTTGCTTTTCAACTAAACTAGTGCCCGCCGTGTGGAAAGTTTCTGTGGGGTTCGCGGGTATTAACGATTCGATTTAAAGTCCATTCGATTTAAAACTGATTTGGGGATTCGTCAGGACGCTCTCCCCTTTCTCTCCCTCCCCCTCCTTCTCCTCATCAACATCGTGTTTTTCGCTATGGACTTTATTGAGAAATTAAGTGAAATGTAACTCGTCTATGGAGTCCCCGCGGTTCCACCTACAATCTGCAAAATTTATATTAACGAGATGCATCGGCTTGATTAAAAGTGACTGGACAATTTTCGCTGCAGCCCGAAGGCGCGCAGTTAGCGGCAGAGAATTTTTCTAGGAAAAAAATCTTCGGAACAAATTACCTTGTCACGTCGAATAAGATACCTTCGTTGGCACAGCATTTAGCGTTATCTCGGTTTAGCTTGAGATATTACTCTGTTACCCTGGAAGGATTACTATGAGGGATCGCGTTGTAGACTTTTAGCTATTCTCAAGGTAATTTTTGCGGAGACCTTTTTACCGATATCCTCGGGATTATTCGATTTCTGCGAAATTTCACTCGAGGCAAAAAAGCTACGAAACATCGGATCGAACGCGAGTCGAAGGATCTCTATGAATTTCGAAATTTTGGACACGCTTCTCACGGACCGTAAGTTCTGCTTACATAATTCCTGGAAATCCTCGTGTACGATAACGTATAATATACCGTGTATCAAGCGCGCATTCTCCTCGTATCTGTAGGTACTCGTTAATTGGACCACAGAGTTGTGTAAACTATTGTAACGAATCCTGTTTCCCGCTCCCACGCCTCTTTCTCCCTCCAGTTATATGCACGAGCGTTTACCATCGGTTTGGTATACAAAATTGGCGTGTCCAGTAGGATGGTATCTGGTCTCTTCCGCTTCGCTGCGATTATACGCTCTGATCAGAGTACTCTAATCGCAAATACGAAAGAACAATCGACTGTAGGAATCGACAAAAGTGCATTGACCAGTCTTATCATTGGGGAAAACCCGCGTTGAGAATCGCGTGGATTTAAATATCGATTAAATCGACGATGTTCTAAATTGGAATATCATGCAAATTCGAAGGTGGGACGAATCTGCTCGAAAATATATTGATAGGATGTATATTTTACAATTGATTGGTAGCCCGGCTACGGGAAGTTTCAGTCGAATCGAAGGAAAAGCGATGGCGGCGGCGGCGGTGGCGGCGGCGAATCGTAAGACGATTAGGCGAGTCCGACGAATGGATGAAACAGGGCATTGCCTTTTGTACGTAATGAGATCAGATTACGTTCCTCAATTCCGGACTACGTACAGTCGAGGAATAATTTCTGGACCAATCGTAGCTCCGGGCAACGCGAAATTGCACATAGGTAGATTTTATCAAGAAATTCCACGCACTGGAATCCTCTCGGAAGCTCCGGCACGTTAAACGGGAACTCGTATATAAATAAGAAAGCAATAAGCTTCGTTAAATTCGCGATCGTTCCAATTGCTAACCGTACCGTTAGTATCTAACGAGAAACTTGGCGACGCGTAAATTTCTTTGCCGTTGACCCTCCGGTAGAAACTTGAGTGGTTCTACGACACGGGTCTCTCAAGTTTTCAATTAAGTCAAAAGTGGACGAACAGCCACATAAGTGGAGTGGTGTTACAAGTTTTAAGGTGAATAGGCTCGCAATACTTTGAACGTTGTCGAAAGTTTCGCCGCAATACCTGACACACTCGGCTGGAGTCCTGTCGAACTCTCTGGAAGGGTCGGGAAGGGGTGGGGGGGAGGTGAAAAGGGGGAAGAAAGTAAAAAAAGTAGAGTAACAAAAGTACGTGATCCACGCTCGACGCACGCTGCCGGTCCTCTCTCCGAGAACTTTCACGATGAACTTTGCCAACAGATTAGTCACCCCGACCTGATATAATAGCTCTATTACGGCTATGCTGATATATTATCCTTCGAGCGAAACAATTTCTCAGCAATTACGCGGTTGATCAAAGAAAAAACTCGCAAAGGAAAATTCACTTCTCATAATAAACGAGGAAAACACTCGGCAAATAAATCTCCCAACACCATTGGATTGTGTTCCAAGGTTTTAGTGCTGAAAGCAGAGAAGAGAGGGTGAAAATTCAAGTAGTTTGCAAGGTCTAGAGCTTAGACCGGAGCGTCTGTATACGCGTGTACACGCGTACACGTGTATGGAGAAAGAGAGAAAGAGAGCAGGCGGGAGAATAATTTTTTATTTCTAAATGAGGAACCCCGCGTGAGCTATGTTAGCTACTAAAGCGATTCGACAGGCAAATACCGTTGGCTAAAAAAAGATAAGCTCTGGAGATGGTTTTCCCTCTAGCCTGAATAGTTCCAAGAAGGATAGAGTTTTCCTCGAACTAGGATGGAGCTTTGCAAGAGAGAGAGACGTGTGCGTTGCAGCGTTCTCCAGGAGTAAAATACCTCTTAATAAAAAAGGGGTTCTAGAAAGGGGAAAATGGATGCTATCTATTTCCAGGAAAAGGACTAGGCGAGAGAGCGAGAGCCGAGCGAGAAGAAGTAATCTGAGAGCAGCCAGAGCTCGAGGCTTGAAACAAATGAGACTGTCTTTACGATTCGATCGATTTCTGACTAGGTAATCTACGTACGCTGTATTAGCTCTGACAGTATTTACGATTGGACCATTTGGCCATTTTTATGAGATACTATTTTTTTTTCCTCCCACCTACGTACCACCGGTACTGTGAATCATCGCGCCGCATCCTCCTTTCACGGGAAAATCCTACCTAATCAAACACACCCTTGAACGTAGAGACTCATTGATTTTACTCGACTAATCTACCAGGATCGATTTGCTGCTCGCTTCGATCGTTAATCCCTGAAATCCCTCGGATCCTCCGAATCTTATTCAAAATTATTAATCGATGCCCCACCGTCTCGAAACATCAATAATTTCTGTATCTGTGTTGTCGCAATCTTTCGAGTCCTCGAGGACCGAGGAGGACTCTCCCATCCCCCGCTCTCTTCATCTTTGTCAGCTCTTCGGGGGAAAAAAAGTACGTCGCCGAGGGAGGTATAATCAAGAAAAGAACTTTCTAAATCTCTTTCACACTTGAGGAAGGTATTTTGGAACTTATAATCCCCATTATTTAATTGGATAGAATTTATATCCAACTCGACGATAGAAACTGCTTCTCCTCTATTTCCACTTTTCGCTGTTCAGCCCTTCTCCCCCGGGAGTCACGTATTCCGTATAAAAATGGTCTTCCAGAAATAAGAATCCTCGGTTGAGTAATAAAGAGTAAGAAATTGGCCGAGAGTACAGATTAATAATTACATTAATTTATCGTCCGAAAGAAAGCTCGTCTCGATTCTACCTCCATCGAATGAAAAATTTCATCCGAACGCTCGATCCAATTTTTTTCTTTTGCGTTCTAACAAATTCAACGAAATCAAGTGGAGATCGTTCGATGGTAAGATCGTTAATAAAGTTGTTGTTTCGAGAGGGACATCGCAAAGAGCGTAGACGATATTTATATTGAATTTCCGGAGAGCCGAGGGTATTCTTAAAAAATGCCTTATACACTTCAGGAACTTCCTCGCAAGAGCTATTTGCGTGGCGGTGGGGGCGGGGGTGGTCGGGGGTAGCAGACTTCAAGAAAGCTCAATCCCTCGGAAGATACTCCCGGAGGAAGCCAAGAAAAGTATTCGTCGCGGAGAGAAAGGAGCGTCGTTTAACGAATTTAAATGAAAGGAGAGGAGAGGAGAGGGGCGGTGAGCGAGAGCGAGAGAGACAGTTTCCGACAACAAAAAGAGCCGCACGCGAAAATCCTTTATTAAAAGAGAGAGGGGAGAAACGACCGCATAAATTATGCTTATGAGCGACTTCGTGTGTTCTATGCCGCCATTTTAAAATTATACTTTTAAATGCGGCCCGCTTCGGGGGTCCATCCACCCTCCCGCGCCCCCGCCAGTCCCCTCCAATCCCTTTCAACCCCCTCTACTTGCGGTGGTTGCGCAAGTATCATCGCCAGCCGTGCTGGAGAACCTGCTGCTGAGAATTTGTTACTGGCTTAAGAGCGTTATTTTGTTAAGAGTTCTGCCTCCCATTGCAACGAATAAATTCCACGTCGCGTTTACTAGAATAATCGCGATCTGTCGCCCTTCTGGAAATGCTCGATATTTCACTCGGCCTTTTATGCTTCTCTCCCACGAACGCGTCGGTCTCCTCCTGAATTTTTCTTCCACGCGGAGCACAAGTGGAACAAGCCAAGAATTTTCGATACGCGAAAAGTGAGACGCGAACGCACTTCCCTTTCGAATTGGCAGCGCCGTGAAATTAAAGCTAAAGAAATTCCGTAAAATTGATTCAATTAACCGGAACGCCGAGAGTCTCTCCCTCTCTCCCTGCCTCTCGTAAGGGGATAAGCAAAATTTTATAAATTGCGCGAGATAACTGGAACGAGGACCAAGTCACTTTTAAGTAGAGAAGATAATTCATTGTACTCACCGCAGAATAAACCCGGTAGAAAAGCGACATTCCTAATACTTTCTTTCTTTTTTTCCATTCCATCTCGCACCAGAGCTTTTTTCCCTGCCCAGTCTCGCTGCGCTTTTCTCTTTTCCGTTGGAAGCTTCTCGCTCCCGACGCCCCTTTTATTTCATGGCCGGTCCCGAAGCGATTACAAGTTTAAGCTAATTAACTTATGCGTGGCGATTAACGCTCCGTCAGGTCGTTACTTAGAGTTAGCTCGGCTACAACGTCGGATATGGTGGCAATGAAATCTCCAGGAGTAAGCGAGAGGTCAGTAAAAGCAAGGGACACGGGGGGAGGGGGAGGGGGAGCACGTAAAAGCACGTAAAAGGGCCAGCCAACGCGTGAACACAATTTGCTGTAGGATTACACGAATGCCTCGCATTCTTTTTATCTCCTGGAATAGCTGTTTAAACTTTGCCAAGACTTTTTTCGCTTTATTCCACTTCTTGTGTCTTTCACGGGATTATTTTGCCTTTTAGCGGGAATCATGAAGCATTATCAAGCGCGCTATTGCTACCTGGATTTCCTAGTTGAGCTCCCGTGAAATTCTATTCTGTTTACTCCGTCGAGGAGTGTTTGTCGGAGTATCGCTGCTACGATCGTCGAGCATCGTCGCGTTGCCTCCTTTTCTTTTCAGGATTTCTTTCGATCCTGTAATTGCATCGCATCGCGGTCGTGTATAGGCCACGAAACGAGACGTTAATTATTTACCCCTAATTTCCTATCGCTTTGAGGAGGTTTCCATTAGGAGGAGACCCCTGCTACTACTACTGCTGCTGCTACTTCCACAACTACCACGCCATGCCGAAGGTCGAAGCGCAAGGTTGATTCGACGCGTCCCACGGATTCTCCCCGTGTGCAGGAAACGAGTGTCTAGCCAAATGAGAAATTGTCGTCGCGCGTCGAAAAATCGGAAAACTCGAACGGAGCGACGAGCGAGATCGGCGGCAGCGGGCAACTGATCGATGAACCGAGTCAACGGATGAAACGGGGAGACCAAACGAGGAAATTTCATCAGGAAACTTAATCAAGAACCTGCTGTTACTTTGTTATGGTCTAATTCGCAATAGCGCACAACAATTGTCTCTCGCGGATGGTCTGTGCGGACGAGAACGGAAACTGCATATGCTAATAGATCGAGGTCAAGTATTCCGGGCATTCCACAATTGAATTGCAAAATTCATATAAAGAGGCTGCGGCTCGAAGGATGAGGAACGACGGTAAATGGAAATCCTCAACATGGAAATAAAAGCAAGGCCGGAGGAGGAGTCGGGAGGAACGGGGGGAGAGACGACGACACTGAGAGAAATGGGTAGGGTGAAAGTTGGCGGTTGCTGGCCGGGTGGGGGGGGGGGGGGGGGAGAATACAGTGTTGAGGAAAAAATTGAAGCAAAGGCTGGAAAAAGGAATTAAAAAAAGGAAGAAGGAGAGAAAAAAATTGAAAAGAGAAGAAAGAAGAGGGAAAGAGGGAGTGGTAAAAAAGGATAGAGTAGATGGGAAAGAGTAGTCGGGGTTGGAGGGAGGAAGAAAAGGTCGTGGCGGGAACGTCGTTCGCAAGTGGGTTTATGCTGCGGCACCGCAAAACGAATTACCCTTTGTCCTAGGGAGGACGCGAGCCCATCCCGAGGGCAGTTTTTGCTCGATTTTAGGTTGGGGCCACGTAGAATCGTGAGCTGGTCGAGTGAATTAATTATCACCGGATGGCTTAGTGGGGGTTGGCTGGCTCTTCCATCCCGGCTGCACCTCCAGGATCCGGCAGCTTTCGCTTTCGCTTTTGCTGATCCTCCGCCATTCTTTTTCTACTGCAAGTCATCGACTCTCACCGTTAGTGGCTCCTCTGCCTTTCTCGCGTTTCTCCACGCGAATTTAATGGATGTGGCCGTATAAGTAAATTTTTCATCCGCCTTTGCTTCCTCCCCCCCTATTTTCTGCATTTTTCTCAAAGTTGCGCGATTTATCTTCTTGACCTCTCTCCCCCCCTCCCCATACACAAGGGGGGTGGCATTCAAGGTAGTCTTCTACCATTATCACCGAGTGAAATCGTGTTCGCTAGAGCGTGTGCAACTCTGCAACTCCACGACTGTACGACAGTGGCCGGCAGGTTTCTCACACAGCTGCGACCACCGCTAGAGGATTCTAATTAATCAGCAAGCTTTTGTCGCCTCGTTGGTAAAACAAACTAGCTGGTAGCCGCGGAAAAGCCACTCTGGCTTGCCACCAGCAGTGAAAATCGCTGGAACTGGATGACTTTGGATACATAGATACTTTATTATGGCGGTTCAACTTAACTAAGTTCCGGAATGAAAGTGGTAATTGAAGGAAATTCGCAGATGCCTCTGCAAGATTATGCGATTAGGCGAAGCGTTCTATTAAGCTTCGTGATTAAAATTTTTATCATTCGCCTTAACGATGATTTAGCGATGCAATTTTGCCTTTTAATTCAACGATTACCATTGAACAATTTAATCAGGGGTAATGTCGTGAGACCAGCAGCAGGAAATACCAGATCCGCTTATTATTCCAAGTCACGTGCAACCGTGCCACACACACACACACATACACTATAGGGATAACGAGCTTTTCGATTGTGTTTTCTTTGAAAAAAAACCCTAGCCCGCGAAATATTGTCGGAGTAAGTATCACTTAATAAAATACACCTAAAGTGTTTACAAAAGCGTGTTTGAGCTTTATCTATACTCTCCCCGCAGCATATGAAAAATCTGAAAACAGGTGTAGCGTAAAGCCGGGATGGTACTGATTAAATTTATCTAGCGCAAGCTTTATAACTCGTGTAACAAATTTTCGATAGAAAAAGTTCGGCGCGAAACAGGTGGTTTGAACTTTATGGCGTTGGATCACGACACGTATGGTTTTTGCTTGGGGATTAAAAGAGGGGGGGGGGGGGGAGGCTTGTAGCGCGTTCCGATGGTCTCTCCCCTCGGAATAATTTATTTAAACCAATCATTAAATCTCTATATATGCGCAACGCACACGACTTTTTTTTTTCTGCTCTGACTTTTTTTTTTTTTTTTTCATCGCCAACCGTATAATCCTTGCACGCTGATATTTCTTTATTATCCGGAGACATTTATGTTGGTCATTTGACACATCCGCAAGGACAAATAGGAGGGAACAGTGAAAAACTCTGTAATTAGGAGTACGCGAGTCCTTTAATTCAGCATTCACGCGAGCAACGTAGTTCTCTCACACTTTTCCGTATAACGTCGTAATATAATTCTGTGACATCGCACATTTTATCAACTCAACTTTTCTCCTCCTACCGCGACGGGGCGCGCACGACGAAAGTTCATTATTAATTGGTATCCGAATGGAAAGCGGCGAATCTCGTGGATCAATCAGCGACACCTGCAGAAGATTTTGCTGTCGTTTCTGTCGCGGAGCATCGTTTTAGCCGGGAGAATTCACGAAACTTTATTTTTTTCTTTTCGTTTCTTTCCAAGGATAATTCGATCGGCGTTAGGACCACGAGTGATTTTTTCTCGACAGTCGCGAAAATGCGTGTGTGGACACTGGATAAGATCCACCACGTCTGCACCATCGGTGGCGAATAAAGAGAGCGTCCAGAGAGTCGAAGCAAATAGCGAAAGAGAACGAGCGAAAGCGAGGGGTGGAGAAAGTAGGAGGGGGGAAAAACGGAATTCTTTTATCAGACAACATCGAGTGCATAAGCTTTTGTAAAGACTATTACTTCCTCTCTTTTCCTACATGCTGTTTCCTTTCTCGATTCTGCCGTAGCATGTTGACATCGCGAGCCACCGGAGGATCCGCGCAGTGACGTTTTATCGACGGCAGGAGTTTATTGTAACAACCGTCGAGGGGACGAAGCGTCGAAAAATAAAATCTTCCAGGCTGAGAGCTGCGAAAAGCTCTTTGCAAGAGATAAAATGTCTCATTCGACTCGGCTTCCTCGATATATCCGTGAAATCTTGTCAGACATTTTTTTCCTGCCTAATGCAAATGCTCGGGAGAACGATAAAATTTCGACTCGGCGAAAACTCTGATATTTTTCTCGAGACACCGAATAATTCGACGGATCGATTTGAGAGAGTTTGCGATTGAATAATTCGAGTTAATTCTGAGAGAGACGGCGTCTCTCCCTCTCTCTCCCTCTATCCCTATTTATCCATCTCTTTTTACCAATTCTCGATCTTACCGAGAGCTTTTTTTTCAAACTCCTCGAGACTTTCGAGGAAGGAGCACAAAGGAGCGAAGGGTGTGGGAGGGAACTGGATTACTCGATTGTCGAATTCGATTGGCCGAGCTGATTGAATCGTTGGGAATCGGCCGTCCCGAGGGAACCGAAAGCCGCGGCAGCTCGACACGCGACATTTTCTCGCGACAAATAAAATATAACGAATGCCAAAATGCCGGGGCCCCGAAAGATGGGATCCAGCGATGAAACGAGAAAATTTTCAACAAACGTGTCCTACGGAACACGAACGACTCCAGTAAGTAGGTGCACCCCCTCCCCCTCCCCCTGCCCAATCAACCAGTCGATATTTCCCGGAAAATTCACTGGGAAAGCCAACGTCGCACCGACGCAACGTCCCAACGAAATATTCCTATATCGCGCAAACGTCTCGATGACGCGATAATTATTTTGAGAAATTTGGCAATTTTCGAGATTTCGAACTCGCTCGCGAGTGGTGGGAACGGCGCGAGTAGAAAATTAAGTAGACATTTCGGGCAAGAGTTTATCAGAGACATCTGGGATGGGATCCAATCTCAACCGGAAGTGGGAAACGGACGTGAAGGCGGTGCAGAACCGCCTCTCTCGTCCGATTAGTAATTTCCGCAGCCGAACTTTTCGCCAATGACGTGATTCTCCACGGATGTATCTATAGACAACTTAATCTTCCGGTCCATCTTCATTTTTCCCCGCTCACTCTCTTCTTTTCCTCCGCATCCTTCCTGTCTCTTTATACAAACCTTGCCTGACTATTCACTTCGGACTTTCCGATCGTCCAAGTTTTTCCGAAGTAACCCCTCCCCCTCCACTCCCCGTCCCTGGCCGCCAATTCCTTTGTTTGCTCCGCCAAGCTGTAGTTACTTCGCGTAACAGTTACACGGTATAATAAACGCAAGTGGTTTTATCTCTCGTAAAAACTATTGGAACGATTTCATAGAAAGTCGTTCCTTCGATTAGCCCCCGCCGCTCCTCCAATCCTGACTTTCCGGAATGAGATCTTATTGGTTAAGTGACTCGATCCTTTTAAAATGTAAAATGGATCTATTCGATTCAGCGGATGCTGACTAATGAAGATGTTCGGTGGTTTGTGATTAATGTTAATTTTGGCTAGGGCTGGCTGGAAATAGGGTTCGTTTGGCGAAGCTGAGATTCGTCACCACAGCAATTTCAGCACAAGCAAAGGAACCTCATTTTAGCTGGGGATTGTACGTCCGCTCGGGATTGGGTCCCACCTTCGGTGGTTGATAAAATCGTCGGCCTGGAATAATTCGGAACCCACGACATATCCTCTTGACCTATCCCCCTAGTCATCGACTGTACGTATTTGGCTAGAACAGTTAAATCAATTTCTCCCAGATTCGCGATAAACACCCGAAATTAATTGCGCATTGGGATTCGGATTCTTTGGACGTAGAGGGGAAGGCGCGTGAAATATTTGCGGGGGAAATCACATTTTACAGCACGTACCTTTCATGGGTGTGACACGTTCAGATCCATTGTTACCATAAAATGATTTTTCTACTACTACTACCATTACTACTACTACTACTACTACTGCCGCTACTACTACGGTGCAGCAGACAAGAATCAATTTTCGAAAGAGTCTCGACTGCCTCACCTTTTACGATCTCGCGATATACAAGTGTATTCCTGGATCTTCCCTTGACGTTGAAAGCAAAAGAGCTATATAAAGAAAAGAAACTAGCTTCATACTTCTCCTGACAGTCGAGTCCAATTCGATATAACGATAGATCATTTTATAAGCTATTTCTGTCAGAAAAAAATCTCAAAAATATTTACGTGCATTTTCACAAAGAGAGAGAGAGAGAGAGAGAGAGAGAGAGAGAGAGATGAGCGATGGATAAAGAGAGAATCGAAGACAAAATTTAATTAACGAAATTAAAAGAGATCCCTCCAAGGCCTGACTTTTCCCGAGTAATATTCTAAATAACTTTCCTTTGTCGAGCTTACCATTTTTCAGTGAGGTTTCCTAAATCTACACTCTATAAATTATGACACATTATGCATTCTCGAAACAGACGCGAATAAAAGCTCGCGGCTCTAAGTGAATTAGATGGAAGCTATTCTTTTTAGACCATCCATCTCTTTCGCGGCCACCCTTTTTCAAAGAAACAAATTACGCATTGTATTATAAAGGCAGTGGTTTGCGAACGAGATAACGCGGAAAACGGCTCGAGGAAAAGAAATTCACGGGAGAGGCGAAGAAAAACAAAATAGAAATTAAAAAAAGAAAAAAAAAAAAGCGAAGCGAAGCAAGAGAAAGAGAGAGAAAGAAATTATGTAAAATGTACAAGAGGCGATGTCTCATTAAAAAGTCGACAGTTTTGAAAGGTAGCATTGAAAGGTTGAACTGTAATGCTTTTGCGCCTTGCTTGTCATTCGTGGATTCAATTACTGCGCGCGTGCGCGCGCGCGCACTTGCATCGGGATCCGGACAAAAGCGGTCTCCGGCACACGGTCCCGAGAGTTGAGCTTTATAAATCCTTTTGCGCTTGGAAACGAAGACTCAGCCTGTTCGGCGGTTTCCTCCATTTCCGGCGATTCCCGTTCACTGTCCTATTGAAAAACGGTCGGCTTTGACGGTTCCCGCCGCCGAGTTTTGACTATCCACTTTTTACTCCTGCTCTTTACACCGCGAGATCTTTTCCCGCCAATTCTTCTCCGTCGCGCCGAGGATTTTCAACGAAATGCGACTGCCACGAGGTATCTCCGGCTCGGGGCCGGAACAATGGTCACCCTCGGTTATTTATTTCCGGCTGAAAGGGTCATTTCTCTGCTTCGGCCGTTTCGGCGCGAGGGGAAGTCCCTCGCGACACGCAAAAGCGTATTTAGCGTTCGCGGATAGCGGGGTAACGCGTCCGTCGTCATTGATCGAGAGCCGAGGGTAGAGATGGAAATTTCCGCTCGTTTCCGGATAAAAACGAGGATTCGAGTGGCGGAGCATTCCAGAACGAAGAAACCCCCTTCCCCGTGATTTCTATTTCGATTTTGCGTTCGATTGAACGCGAAGGGTCGCGGTTTGACTTTTGTATTTGGATTTGACGGAGAGGAAGCGTCACCGTCACCACCATCACCACCATCACCATAAATAGAGCTTTTACTCGTTACACGATCCGATCTTTTTCGCAGGATTCTCTCGGTCATCTCCCGGCTTGGTATCGGTGTATCGTGTTTGTGGTGGAACAATGGCTGCGAAACAATGCGGTTAAAGCGTGTCGAGCAGTCATTTATTTCCGGGATCGGTCGAGGGACGAAAAACGTGAGAAGATTACTCAATGCTGCCGAACGTTCAGCGTTCGGCAGCGAACAACCGAACAGCGAACTTTGAACAAGGCGAACGGCGAAGGGGGGAAGGGGAGTCCGACACCGTCGTCACTGCGGTTATTGAAGATAATTGGGAGCAGCCACCGGAGGTACATAGAGAGAGAGAGAGAGAGAAAGAGAGAGCGGCTGCTTGTTCGCAAACCGATGTTTCTCGCGAAAGAATGCGCAGGGACGTGCGGCAGTTTCATAAGGCGAAACTGCGCGTGGTTTCGCGTGTTTGCGTTTATCGAGCACGCGCGAGAGAGAAGTCAACGTCTGAAAAGAGGATGTTCCGGTTTAACGAGCTGTTGCCTTGAAATTGTTGCTACATGTAAATCCACGATAATTCATGCTGCGAATACGCGAGTATTCGTAAAGCGTTTTATGGGGAACATACTGCAGAAAATACAAAATTGTAATCATATTTTATGAATTATGTCCTTTCCTGTTGAATCAGTTGCAGGGGGGTGAACGTGTATAACGAAGCTCTGTGCGATACTTGGGAATTTACACGAGTACGCTCTATACAGCGTTTGTTAATGAAAGCGGGCTATAAAATGTCGTGCGTTAAGGAGAGCAAATGGATTATCCTCGAAGGACTAATAGTACCTCGGCCCTCTCTCTCTCTCTCTCTCTGTTCATGCTCTTCAACGTAATTTCTTTCACCTTTGCTCGACTTTACTTTAACCTAATTCCAGAATAGTACCTTCAGGAATTATTCTCCTTAACTCATTTGTCGTTTCAACACACCGTCTCAAAATTTATTATAATAAATATTTTCACGTGGATATTATATAGTTCTCTCCGCCCGTTTATGATTATTGAGTTTAGCTCGGGCTTTCGTGGATTAATTGTTAGAAATTGCTCAGCAGTTCTGAAGCATTAGTAAATTAGTCCGTGATTAGTCCAATAAGAAGCGGAAAGCAAGCTAAATGAATTGGTAAAGTACGTGCTCGCAGCCGGAGATAAATGAATAGAAAACTATTATCGGAACAGTGGAGCGATGAGGAAAGTTCTGCATGATGCACAATACTAAACGTACTCTATCGGAAGCCCTCGAACAACTATGAATACTTTACCTACTTTTGCCTGTTCGTGGTACAGCCGTGGACGGATACGAACGGATGTGCCTCTATGACGAAAATGACGATATAACATCGCGAGTCACTCGTTAATCGGAGTGGCACATTGTTTAAATAATTTCCAATGTTCAAATAATTTCCAGATTAATCAAACGCGGTCGATCATTTCGCGTGGAATTAATCGTAAATATTCTTTTTCAACGGGTCTTCTGGATTCTCATTGAGAATTGCTTTCCATACCTCCCTGCTAATTAATATTCATTTCCAGAAAAGTTAATTTATCGTTGGTTTGCAAAAAAAAAATCGTGGTTGGGAGGAGTGGGGGGGGGGGAAGAAAAAAGCCCAACTTCTTGGTAAATACTCTTTGAAAAATGCTTCGTGACCTATATTCTCGCTGATATTAAACCGTGTTTGGAAATGATTAAAAGTCAAGCTTAAATCTTGATTTTATCGTGGGTTAGAAAAACTTTTCAATAATTGGGAAAGGGAAGGTTTCTTAAAATTATTTCTCCGTCTCTTCCGACAGACTCACTCACTCTCTCTCCCTTTTCACCGGTAATGCATCACGCACATAACTAATCCAATTTAATTTATCCAGACGAAATTCCCGTAGACATCAATGATTTAGAACTCGGAAACAGTAATTGCTATTTAATTGCAATCGTTTCCTGTAATTCCAAGCGTACCAGCAGCATTTTGCTTCTAAGCACAGGAAAGAGTCAAGAATTTCAATTGAATATCCTAGGCAATGTTTCAGCGGGGGGTGGAGGAGGGGGGGGTCGGTTAAACTATACCTTACCAAACTAAATTGTATTTACCTAAAAGTATCGCGAGCTACAAAGGAATTCACTCGAACAATCTTTTATTCCACTTAAGCAATCTCTCAGGACACTCTTTACTTCAGAGCTTTTGTACTTAAGTTCCATACTTAAAAGTTTTGATAGTTGGACGGATTCCGATACCTGTTATCCTCCAAGGATTCACTCGTAACGATATAGGTGAGATGTCTCTCCTACCATCGCTATCATATAAGATAACTGTTGGAAAGTTTGTGTTTTTTTTTTCTTCTCGTGTCACGAAAGTAGTGTCTGACGCAATTTCTTAAATAGGATCGGGTTTTGCGCGAGACTAGAATTTTCATCCACATCCACAGTGCATGGTTTCGCGAAATTCCATGCAAGTGGTATTTATGGATTATAAGCTCCGCTGTATATGGCGTGTTGCGGTGTGCAAGAATATGAAGCACTTATCAGAAATTTGATACGCGTACACGCATATGCATTACTACTTAGGGGTTGGTTCCGTAGAGATTATTTAATGGAGAAGGGATTATCGTTCTAACATAGTAATAATCGGGCTTCCGCATTTCCTCTTAACGTTACCTGAGAGATAGTGGATGGAGATGGAGGAGAGGGTGGTGGTGGTGGTGGTGGTGGTGGTGGTGGTAATTGATTGCTTTCTCGGTACGTAAACACCCCCCGGCGAAGGAGCACGAAGAAAAAAGTTCGTACGAACAATACTCGAGGAAAGTGCAAGGAACAATCGTTTAAACTGGCCGCTCGTCCGAAGAGAAAAATTTCTTTCTAGCAATTATCGGCATTTTTCAGAATCGAGGGACGATAGTTGCGGAGTTGCGAGTTTACACAGATGAGACTTCGATCCTCGTCGAGGTAGATACAAGATTTAACGGGACGACGGTGTATCGTAGAAATTATATAGTACCCGATTGGTTCACCTGTGCAGTTATTTGCATACACGCGGCTCCGGAGAGACTAGACAAAGTGCAGGAGTGGTCGGGGATGGTCAAGCTTTTCGCTTTACGTATATAGATGACGCTCGGGCGAGCCAGACTTTACTGGACACCGCTTTACACAGGAAGCTATGTACCTTCCACCGAAATGGATGAACGAAGCTGTCCGTCCAAGAGAACCTTGCCGGATCCATTCGGAAACCTCCACGAAACTCCACTATGTGCACCCTCAACTCAAGCACCACCGCAGAAAGTGCTTAGCTCGCCACTGCATCTATTTACTCTAGGAATTTTTACTACCTGCCAAGCTAGATGAAACATTCTTAAATTATGTCAAGTTGCCCGAACCTGTATTTGCCGGGAGCAAACACCGATACCGGAAAACTGCGACTACGAGGCATTCGACGTTTTCCATAAACAAAGTCAAAGTTTGTCAAATTTTCCCCCGATTAAATCGTTTTGGATCTTCCGTGGTGGGAGGAGGAGAGAGGGAAAATTTTTCGTAAAGAGGTTATCTGGAATGTAAGGGAGAAGTGTATTTGAGACTGGCGGAAGAGAGTAAAGTAAAGAAGGAAAGAAATGAGGAGAGGAGAGGAGAAAAGTCCGAGTATAGTAGAGGGTGTTGCGTGAGACAGCGGTTCGGCTGGAATGTCGTTGGAGTGGATGGCGGCAGCTCTCTGCTGTCGCGCAATGTGCAACTTTTCAACGAGTTTGCCGTCTTCGAACTGGCTTTCGCTACTTTTGCACACGGATCCTCCCAGCAGCAGCTACCCCTTACGTACGTAGCCTACGTGCGAGGGTACGTTTTCTCTTTGTGGCTGTTCGGAGAAATGCACGGCTATTCCTCAGAAACGCTCCTCTCCTCTCCTCCAAGCCGAGTAATCTTTATTGAGTTACATGGAAATTTTCCAACAGGGTTAGAAATTTCTCTGGCCTTATGTGTTCCTCGCAGCTGTTAAAAAGGAATTTGGCGACTCTCGAGGTTATTCTCGGGAGGAGGAGGAGCATGGGCATCAGCGTCGAAGAATAGACGGAAAAAAGAAATTTCATCGACAGGCTTGGGCGACAGACTCGCGCATTTTGCTCTCTTCGCGTCACGGGATGAATTCTATTGACGCGATTTATGGTGGTAGCGATACCGCGATGTCACTATTGGCCAAGGGTAACGCGACGGGCCGGTTCCTATCACTTATGATAGGCATTGTCAAACCGTTATTGTCGATTAAGAGTTATGCCAGGTGATAGGCGAGTCGCGTAGAATGAAATATCCGAATCTATTAATAGCTTATCAGGTTCGTGCTACTGGACGACGCTACAGTCGATTATCGTAAATCGTTACAATACGTCAGTCATACTGGGATCGGACCAAGGGATAATAATTCTCAGTTGACAATCTAATCCTGGACGGGTCCAGGATGTAATTTAATGACGAAACAAATCGATCGCGCGTCAGTTTCTGATTAGAAACGAAAGGATCCTGATTTGGCGATTTGCCTCATTGGATTATCGGTTAATTGGTTAGCTTTCGATGGTTAACATTCGATGGGCTAATAAGCTTTCGTGATTGATGCGTTTATCGCGCGCGATATTAATGAAGAAACTCTACGAATGAATTTAGTTGGAAGAAAGGTTTTACTCCTCCTCTCTCTCTCTCTCTCATCTCTGTCTCTCCCTCTCTCTCTGATTATCGTGTGATAGCTTTCTCTCGTTTGCTCTCCCTCTCTCGTTTGGTTTTAATTAATAAACTCGTGTACGGAGACATTAGCGTGAAATGGCACAAGATTTAGTGTGGTGAGAAGGTAATAAGACCGACAAACGTAACACGTACCAGCAATAATCAACGCTTTATTACTGCACCTGCTGAAATGGAACTTTAGTGGAATGTTTTCCCCTTCAAAGAAATTGAAAGAATCTATTCTCCGAGAATTTGAGAGAAGTAAAACTTGTTGGAGTTTACTTGAATTCCTTTGCCTTGCCTCAGAGCGCAGCACAGCAAAACACATAACATGTGAAGTTGTGACTCCTATATCTTTGGCTTAAGGTAGCAAACGATAATGTTATTGCGCCAGTATCATTCCTGGGGGTGGTTTAATTTTTCAGACATGCGAGACTCTTTCCTTTCATCCTCCTCCTCCTCCTCCTCCTCCTCCTCCTCTTTTCATTCTTTTTAATTCCTTATGGTAATTGATGAGGTTTCGCGCGTGACGTTTTATTATTTTTATGGCTGGAGCTGGAGATGGTGTAAAAATTGGATCCACCACACAACGTAGTCGTGATTCATGGTTGAACCGGACGTTAGGTAGGTACGACCGGGCAACCTATAGTAACCTATCGCGAAAGGGGGCTTCGGCCTGCACAATCGCTTCGATAACGCGCCGTGACACGGCGATAACAGGATTTAGTGGGGAGTGAGGTATAGGGGACGGGGATATGGGAGATAGCGGGGTGGTAAAGAAGGGAGAGAGAAACAGAGAGAGAGAGAGAGAGAGAGAAAAGCAAGCAGGCACGCTGAAAGATCGTACGGATCGCTACAACCGAACGTGTTGCGTTTCGAAATTTGCCGAGCTGCAAATAGTGAGAAAAATTTTGTACATTCCTCGCATACCGCGCTGCTCCACTTGGAATAAATTAACTCGGCCGAGAATTTCCTTTGCTCGACTTGCATTGCCACTGCAAATGTTGTTCACTCTTGTTGATATTTATCGTGCGCGTTGTTTGATGCTTGCATTTCTAGCGATGTTTCCATTTGAAAGAAAGGAAGAAAATTAGAAAAGGGAAATACACGCAGCGTACACGGCGCGCATACGTACGTTTCCCGTAAATAAATCATTATTGGGAAAGACGAGCCACACGCACACTCAGGGATGAAGAATTTAAAGTAAATTTTAGCTACAAACCGCGCGAGTCGTGAGATGGGCGATTCATGAATAATTATTTTTCTCTTGCGAGCAATGCGATGCTCCGGGAAAGTGATAAATATCCTGTCGATCAATTGCGAGTGACGTGCGGCTGGACCGAAATTTCTTTCTTCATAAATTTATGGAAGACGAACGACAGGAAAACTTTCGTGTGATCTCTCTTGCACGGTAAATCAAAAACTTTTCTCCGAGTCCTGGCGCTCTCTCGATTTTCACCGACTACCCTCCTCCCCCTTACCCTTGGATTCCAGATATTTCGCGTGGTCCCGATGCATCGACGTTAGGCTTGAAAATTTCGCTCTTTCGATTCCACTGCTGAGAATTAAGCAGCGGACGGGGATGGGCACAAAGGAATGATAGATCGCCAAAAGTAGAAATCAGTGTTGGTAGGAAGAAAGAAGGGTGAATGAGAGAGAGAGAGAGAGAGAGAGAGAGAGAGAGAGAGGGAGGGAAGAGGAAGACCTATTCACGGAGAGTGGAAAAGTTGAATCTGACTGGAACGTATTGACGGAATAAGTCTTCTTTTATCTCTGTGCTTTCGCCTCTTTACTTTTGTAAACAACTTTATGGTTATCACTCGCGCTTAAGAAGCGGAGTATCAAGTAAGAAAGACGGTCCCGAGATGAATCTTTGTCGAAAACGCGTTGCCTCATAAAATGCCTTCTTAACGTGCAGTATATTGTCATGTTTTACGACGAATACTTTTTTACGCTCTCGTAAGATGTACACGAACGAGATACTTGAGACTCTACGAGTAATTAAAAGATAAGGAATTAACGATAAATTCTCCCGCTATCAGAACTCGAGTTTTCCTCAAATATGTAAAGCGTTAGAATGATTTCCAACGGCGGCGCCACCACTCCTTTTCTCGTTGATGCATCGTAATGGCTTTCCGCGGGGCGATATTTCGAAAAAGTAGCCCTCGAAAAATATGATAAAACATCAGAGAGAGAGAGAGAGAGAGAGACATACAGACAGAGAGAAGCGTGGAAATGTTCTAGCTTGATTTGTTACATGATATTCGGAAAAATCTGTTCCGGGTTTTCGTAGTACGCATCGACCAAGTTATAACCATATTTCGACGTAAAAATTTCGGGAAAAATTCAATCGGCAAAGAAAGCGGAGGGGTGCAACGACCGGGGGAAAAAATCGAAACTCACGTGTGTGTCCAGTGTCGGACATTGGGCGACGATATTTCATGGCGGGCTGCCGTTTCAATTTCGTTAAATTTATTAACTCGCCCGTGCAATCGATGTGGCCGGTTCCCAGGATCGGGTAAACGGTTTGGAAGTCGACGCGGCCAGGATAAACTTTGCTGACTCGACGAGGGAGCGAGCGAGCGAGCGAGCAAAGCGGGTAGATCGCAGCCTTCGGGACGAATTCCCTGGAACACTCGGCGTAAAAGTCGTTTCTTCCACGACAGGCAGGCAGGCAGGCATCCAGTCCTTAGGCGGGCTGACCCTACTAGAAATAATTTTTCCAATAATTACCGCGATAAGCGCCATCGCGAACCTGTGCCAGCAGCAGCAGCAGCAGTAGCACATGCAGCACTTGCAGCACTTGCAGTTGCGCTCTATCCAAGTATTTCCGCGTTTCCAAATGTTGCACGTTGCGCAGACGGTGGTGTCAGCCGGGTTCGGAGGAACTTGGAAAAGCGAATCACCACCACCACCACCATCACCATCACCACCGAGAACTTTCCTTCTCTCGTGCTTCAGCACCATCTTGGATGGATGATGATACACCGCTAACGATTGTTCCGCTGGAGGACGGGGGAGGGGGGGTATCCAATATGAAAAGAGCTCATTAATTCAAGGCGCACCCCGCCTAAATAATTTTGTCAGTAGTCGCGTGACGAACGTTCAATCTTCATGAGACTTTGCGTGTGCCTTCGGCGAAAGGCTTTATCAGTCACTCGTTCGCGTTATATCGCAGCGGTAAATCAGGCTGCTCCTTCTTCCATAACTCATCGCGCAAATGTTGATTGTTATTAATTCAGATATCGAATCATATATCACCGAGCTCGATACCTAAACACTTCCCAGCTCCGACGATATTAAACCGCGCCATCCGCGGCCTAATGGATGATTGCAATATTTGGATAATGGCCAGGAAACAATTCGTCAAAAGAAAAAAAGAAAAAAAGCAGGAGGAGGAGGAGGAGGAGGAGGAAGGGACGGAGAGAATGGCGAGGGTGGGGTGAATGGAGGAACGTGAGTGCTGCCGGGTTCTTTGTGAAAAGCGCAATCCTCGATCGATAAGCACTACGCGTATTGGCTGGGGCCAATATGGCGTTTCCAGTCACCTGCAAATTCGAATCAGGCTTTTTCTTCAATACTCGCTGCTGTTCCTGCTGGCCGAGTCCTGAGCCCGAAAAGCGTTGTTATCGGTTTCCGCTAGCTAAAAGCGTACGTGCTAGACGGGCTCGCGCAAATGCACTCAATCTATGCCATCTTTTTCGCAGGGCAACCTCTTTGTCGCCATCCCCTTCCCCCTCCGCCATTCCATGTCTTTTTCTAGCGAGCCCGCGCAAAAACTGCCAACGAGATCCTTCTTTCTGCAAATTCATGCCTCGTTTTACCGGCATGATTACTCCCTGCGCCTCGAGGAAACTCATCGAGTACCGCACGATCGAGCGGCAGCTGCCTCGGCAAACGCGACCTGGCAAATCAAAGGAGAAACTGATAAACGCGCGCGCGTGCGGCAAAATATTATCCGGGGTTTCATGGATATTAAAAACGATATTGATTACGTTTCCTGAAAAGAAGAGTCGTCGGCGAATCAACGGGAAGCGGATGGTGCGATGATTGACCGAGGGTGAGGGGGGTTAGAAGGAAAATGCAGAGACCACCGATGGTTGCGCATGATGAAAGCAGTAGCAATGGTGGCGGTGGTAGCAACGGTAGCAACAACAAGACACACTTTGTCACCGGTTTGCACGCTCCTTTGGAAAAGTGTGAGAGTGTGGCTGTTTGCTGCGTGGTCTGTCGATACTGCACATTGCCCGACGCGTCGGCAAAAAGCGACTAGGTTCGTTTTCTATCTGTTGCAAAAGCTCCCAGCAGCCAAATCACGATTCTTTCAGTGGACGAGCTCTGTCTCATTGCTCGCTCGCGCATTTTCTCTCTCTATCTTTCTCTCTTTCCGTTCTCTTTCTCTTTACTGTCATCCCTTTCTGCTTTCTCCCTCCCGCGCTTGTATCGACATTATCGATGGCGCCCCCAGGCCCCCGGCTACGGCCCCCTACCCTCAGGCTCATGGTTCAGGTTTTTTTTTTTTCTTTTTTTTGCACACCTCCGATACAAGATACTCCCCGAATACGAAGAATAATTTGCAGGACGGAAAGTGGATTAATTTTAATCCCTCTCCGAACGGTCGGAGGTGTTTTCGTTCAAGTGTGTTGGTATATTGCGATTCTGTGCTTGCTTAATTGCAAAATTGCTAAGTATGATTAGCTTTTGATTATTCATCCGGTAGAGGCACCGTTAAAAATGCATTGATTATTCTTGTTATTGGTATTTTGTTTGATTTTCTCGTTTTTAACCGAGGGGGATAAAAAAAAATTTGATATTTTTCCATGTGTTTTAATCAAGTTTTAAGCACGATGCAATTTACAAGCAAAAATTAACTGCGATACGTGAGATAAAGGTGAAATAAAATGGACGGACGATGCGTATTATTCTATGGCGATTGTAATACGTTTGCGCCGTGCAAATACAGTGAATGTGCATTCGCCGTTATGAGCGATTTAATGCGATGAAATGAAATCTCTTAGAATCCCCTCGTATTTACGATTCCGAATAGATATATTCCTTGCGTTTCATAAGCGTCATTGTATATTTTCATGCAGAAATTACCCTGCGCGCAATCGGTGTATTCCCTGCGTGGAACCAGATACCAAAATTTATACATCGACTTATATTTTTCATTGGCCGAACGTTAAACTTGATTCTTTTCTTTTACAACGTACTAGAAGTTTAGTGCCCACTTTTAATTTAAAGCGTCCATTTTCCTCAGTCCATATATTTAGATTCCTGATACTCGAATAAGCTACTTTGCTTTCCGTATTTCTTCATACTTGATGGCCGCGTGGAATACGCTGAACTCTTGTCAATAAAGTAGAGGAGATGAGAAATAGGATGCGTATGAGGAGAGAGAGAGAGAGAGAGAGAGAGAGAGAGAGAGAGAGAGAGGGGTGGTGGTCCTCCGTTAAGACATCGAGAATGGAATTAAAGTGAAAAATGCATGTTGTTATCCGCGAGTTCTCTCGAAAGAAAAACAGAGAGAAAAACAAGAGAAGGAGAGAGAAATGGAAAATAGAATAAAATAATGTTCCCGGTAGATAAGAGAGGAGAAGGTTTCTGCCGCGGTAGGAGCGGCTCTTCTCCCACTGTTCGCCCAACTCGAGAGTGGACCTCGTCCTTCAGTTTCCAACGGAGCAGCCCTTCTGATTCGAGGATTTCATCCTTGGAGATTTCTGGAGCCTCGCGAGAAAATTTACGAGTTTCTCTGGTCGATTGGATCCACCCGATAGGGTACAGTTTCTCTCTCTCTCTCCCCTCTCCCCCTCGCTCCCTCTTTCTCTCTTGAGTTTCAGAACTTCATTGTGGCTGCCAAAGAAACCCCCAGACCCGCTCCCACCCCCTGTTTATCCCGCGCCGCATTACATTAGCGATATGTAGGTAGCTAGCCGTAAAAACGGATACTAAAACCAAATAAAACTGCGGAATCGCGATAGTTCGTAACATACGCGGAGCCTCCACGAAAAACATCGATCGATTCGAACTCGCTCGAACGAATGGCCGTCGTTTTTGTTGCCACTTTCTTTCCCTGTTATTGCCGTGTGACTGTAATGGAATACATTCTGCGTACGCTCGTTCCGGAATTAACTCGAGTCAACGGAAATTTATGTCTGCGCGGACAGTGGCTGCTGGATTCATCGCTTTAATTATTTCCCCCGTTTTTAAAGCCAAGGAATGACTGTCATGGCGCCACCAATTTTTTTCGGTTAGCCCGACACTTTTTTTCCATTTCTCCGTTTCTTTTGATTGATTTAAAAGCTCTCCGCACGCCATTTTTATTTGGGTTACGCACACACGCACGCGCGTGCGCGCACACGGGACCCCTTGCATTATCCGAAGCAAATATTATGACAGAGATGAACCTACCTCATAAATGAAGGCAGACCCATTAAAAATTACAACGTCCAAATTGGCGCGTATCCTTTGAACGGACGCTCTAATCTATATTTATATTCCCCTAATTTATAGTTCCCCGTAATGCGTTCGACTATGTGCGGAGAGATTATTCCCGCGCGAAGTTTAAAGTACCCACGGTAGATTTCTTTTCCATTTGCGCCGCTTAAACTTTAAATCGCGACCCACCACTCCGTTTGTCTGAAATACTCGACGGCGATTCTTAAGGAGAAAGAATCTTGAAAATACAAGAAGTTGCGAGAGCGAGGTGAGAAATTCGTTTAAAATTTTGCCTCGATTAAAGAGAGAATAGATAAATGAATAAATAATAAGGGGTGGCGGAGGAAGCGAGCGGGGCGAGGTAGGGAGAGGCGAAAATAATAATTGATAGTATCGCGGAGAGAAGCGAAAATAATTGAAGAGAAAAGATTAAAATTTAAGTGGCGGTCGAGTGCGTTTGTTCAAAGTTAAAATTTCTACGTAAGGAAAAGGCTTTTTATTTTCCCTCTTTAGCGATTTTCCTCGAGCCAACCTCCCTTTCCTCGTCCTTCGTCTGGTCCCTCTTATCTCTTTCTCGCTATTTTCGCTAAACTAGCAGAGGTCAATCGCGCGGCGAAGGTCGCTCGGAGGAAAAATTTCCAAGAAACTCCTTCCGAGCTTTCCTGGGGGTAGAATAGTATATCTTGGAAGAAAATTTTCCCGGCATCCCCGGAGACACCGCGCCCTATCGGCTGTATCTTTCTGAAACCGGAAACCACTCCGCTAAAAGTGCAAGCGTTGTACACGTTCCAGTTCACCAAATGACGTCGCCCCGTTCGTGTGTGTTGGTAAACAGCCCCGCTGTCACTGATAATAATGTCGAACGTGTGTAGATTGGCCGAATGCGCGCGCGCCCGCACACACACACACACACGCGCGCGCGCGTCTAAAGATCCACCTCCACATGCGATTGGAAGCTGTAAAATGCATGAAAACGCAAATGAACCGTCAGGAAATTCGAGTGCCGCTTGAACGTTCTCCTGGGCTTTGCCTTTCTCTCTCTCTCTCTCTCTCTCTCTCTCTGCCCCGGCAAACAAATTTATTTATAGAGCCGGATCAAAGTTTACGCTGGGAAAGCGACACTCTTAATAACCGGGGACTTTTCAACGAGGAATTAAGCGCTCGCCCGCACCGTGAAAATTCCATGGGGTCCTGCGCCGACTGCGTTTGGCGGACGAGTCAACTCACCCTCCTCTCTTGGTTAAACTTATTTATCGGAGTGGGCTCTACTTATTCGTCGGGAAGCTGCAGTTTCCTAGATTCGGCCTTTCATTTAGTTTGCAGCGCGTTTGTCGAGAATTCCGCAGATACCGATCGGCGCGAGTAGGATTGGTCCTGTAAAATGCATGGGGGTGGATGAAGCGGCACGAAATGCGAACGCACTCGACGCGTACGAATTCGCCCGTCTCTATCGCGATGGGCTAACCCATACGCACACGCACACGCACACGCACACACGCACGCTTAGTGGCACGCGCACGCTCGATAATGCCGTGGAAGTTGTTAGCAGTCCGCCCCCGCTGGGCAGATAAGGCCTCCTCCACTTATCCGCACGAAAAATCTCTCGGCGAAGAAGTTTGGCGAAAATGTCGTTTCCCCGGTGACGCTACTACGTGCGTCGTTTTTCCAATGGAACGCGCGGGAGGACCTTGCCGCGGTCGAATCACCGCAGATAAGGCCATCGAAGCTACTCGTGTATGAAAACAATTCATGGCGCATTCATCCCCTATGGCATTTCCAAAATCTCTCTGAGAAACCACCTCGGCAGCTCGGAAATTTATTCCAACATTTTTTTCTTCCCAAGGATGCTAAACGAGTTTTGCCTCTGGTTGGTGATGGTGGTCGTCTTCCTCGGGATCCTTCCGATCCTCCCGCGATGTTCCCATCGCGCGATCACCGGTCGTGAGTGGCAAACTTCCCCGAGCCTCGAATTCATTTCTGTTTCCGGCTCGCCACACGATATCGATCGAGACTCCTTCCGTCCATTTCCTTCCGTGGGACTGTTTTTTTTTCTGTTATTCAAAAATGCGAGGCGCGCGTGCCAAATTTTTTCCTATCAAAAATTTATATTCCACTCAGCCGTGTGCTCGGACTCTCTCGCATGTAACGCGTGGCGTTGGATCTGGTGGACTCTGTGCACGTCGGAATTGCAGTGGTAAATAAATCAGGTCAGAAACATCCGTGCAATTATTTTAAACGTGTAATTAGTACGTCCTATCCGCACTCCATTTTCCCCGCTCACCCCTATCCGGTGCTTCTACGGATTTATTTTCTTATCTATCTATCACTGGGGGAGGAGAGGGAGAGGGAGAGAGAAAGAGAGAGAGAGAGAGAGAGAGAGAGAGAGAGAGAGAGAGAGAGAGAGATTCACGGTTTGCGTGTGCCTCGTGGAGAAGCTCGTGGAAGTTTATGTTTTTCGGGATTAAGTCCGGTGGATTTAAAAGTATGGGAATGAGGGGGACCCGGATGAACTGGAAATCTCGTCTTCGCGGAGGAAACTCGTTGCCGAGGTGCGATAATCCCTCTTCAGTGATTTCGAAATCCAATGCTAAAGATAAGGGCGAAATAAATCAAGTTTCTCGCTGCTGCTACACCGGGAGGACTGTTGGACGAAGGATAACGAGCCGGAAGTACAGATCGTGAAAGACAAAGAGACGGAAAAATAGAAGACGACGAGGGAGAATCTGGAGAATGAGGAGAAGAGACAAAGCTGCAGCGCGCCGTGGAAAAAGATGGGGAAGGAATTTCGGGAAAAGTCAGAGTCGTTATCCTCCCCCTGCTGGGATAATTTTAATTCTCCCTTTTTACCTCATCATTGTTCCCGAGACTTCTACTTTCGTTATTTTAATACCTCGTAACCGAAAATTAACTCATTCACTTTGCAAAATCTACGGAAACTAATGGGGCGGGCTCGCTGTATTAACGGAGCTCGGAAACTCGCGCAAGTTTTTTCCCCCTCGATTGCCGTGACATCTGCTCTATAATAAAGGCCCGAAAAAAAAAGCCGCCGCGCAAGAAGTCCCTATTATCCGCTATTTTCGTGCCAGGCAAAAACACCGAAGCACCGGAAATGCAATTGGACTTGTGGGTACGCGGGGGAGGAAGAAACTTCCTTCCTGCCGCTTTGAGGCTAATGACGCGATGACGAGAGTGCGTTTGCCACCGAGCGCAGTCTCCCATGGGGCAAATCGCCCGAGGATCATCGGCTCTGGAAAATCAGCAAGCCCGCAAACGCTTGTTTATGACTTTGCGCATTGCCGATGCACGAGCGTCTCTCGCAATTTGGCCAGTGAAACGAATGGCAGTCGAGTTCGGTTAGGCGACTCGTAATTGGGTTAGGAAAAACTTTGGCCATCCCCTCGTTTTCCGCAAAGTCTCATAGGCGTTTCAGCAGCGACGGTCTCTCCGCCGCCGTCGTCTCTTTCGCCACTTTCGTCCCTCTATTTATCTCCGCTTTCTTCACGTTCGACTTGGCTACACTTGTCACGGATGTAACGTTGCCAGTCGACGAACTGACGACGCTCGCGCTACTAACGACGTGCAAACACCGCGACACAGTTGAATCGTTCTGAGAATTAGAAATTAGAATTGGACGAAGGAACGGTTTATGCGCGCATTTCGAGTGTCAGTCGTCGTTTTCTGGATTTGGCTTAACGAGATTGGTCGAGCAAAGTAAGGCTCTCTCTCTCTCTCTCTCTCTCTCTGTCGATTAATTGGACGAATCATCGGGACTAAGAAAATTCGACGCATTTGCAAATTCTAGTTGGAAGGTAGATGCATCGTCAGGTGGAAAAACAGCGGAGAAACTTGTAAGTCTCTCCGTCTCTCCGTCTCTCTCTCTCTCTCTCTCTCTCTCTCCGAAGGAAAATTGTTCGTGTCCAGTGAGCTCTAGGATCCATCGAGTCTTCGTTAGGACAGTTTTGCGCGTGAACGATTGTAACAGAAGCGCATCCTCTGGAAGCTGAAGTTTCGACTTAACCAAACTCCGTCTAATGGGAACAACGCGGACGAAGTTCTGTCCCAAACAACTTCCAGCCGAGCGAATCAAGATATTCCCGCGGCTCCGTCTCGAGTCGACGACGGACTCTCGTTCCCTGGCGAACTTTAGGTGTCGAGTTGGCTTTTTCCACTTATTACTCATTATAATCGTTCTCATCAATTGCATTAACCTGCATAATTAATGGCGGAATTTTAACGTGGATAAATAGGTGAAGAACGATGTCTCTCGTCAACGGTGTCTCGCGTTAAATACAATTATGCTGATGATAAACATGAATGCAAAAGTGTAAAGGAACCTTAATAAGGAGGAGGATGAGGATGGGGATGAGGATGAGGATGAGGAGTAGTAGGAGGAAGGAAGAGGAGCTTTTGCGGTGTCTAATTTAGCGTGAGGAATACCTGAAAGAAAAGAAGGAGAAGCTGGTTGGAGTGAAAGGAGCTAAAGAAACGGCCGCAGCTGCCCTTCTTCGACGGGGTAATAGAAGCTGTCGACCCCCTTTTCTCTTTGATCAGCACAACGAAATAGAAATTCGAAGTGTTTAGTTGGATGGACGAGCCCCGTAACGAGCGTACTAACAATGACTGTGCTTTGAAGTGACGTTTGTTAGAAAAGGGAAATTTGATCCAGTTGCAATAATAAAAGCACGTTCCTAGAAATCAGACTTATTCCTACACCTTCAAAGCTTCATTGTTATACTCGTAAAGTTCACCGAACACCCTTGGGGGTCTTCAATTAAATGCAACTACGTTTCTTTACATCTTTCAGCAGGATTCTTCCCAAGGCAGTATCTATCCATCCATCCATCCATCTATCTATCCATCTACATTCCTCTGAGAATTGATTGATCAATTTCATGGCTCTTTTGTCAAAGAGTAGATTTGTCTATGAACTCGTTCATCGCACCTTCTTCCTCCTCTGTCTCACGGAGCTTATCGTCGTCAGCCTCGGAAGATGTCATCGATTGATCTCTGACTTTGTCGATTTGCGCAATGCATCGTGGCCTATGGAATGTCCTCGCGTTACTTACACGCAAGGTATTCTAAATTGCTTCGTGCACGCGCGCGCGCGAGTGTCTTTATTGGCTCAGACGTGTTTGCGTAAATAGAGAAATGGTTATGGCTACCTGCGTAGCGTTTCGTGGACAGACGTGACAATCCATATCTAGTAGACGGTTCGTCTGCACTTTGTGTATGTATGTAGGTGGCAGGGATCGTCACTTCCATTTAGCGAAGTGCACTACGATGCTATATCACCTTAATTGCTCTAGGTGACTGAATACACCACGCATCTATAAACATACATGAAGTTTCTCGCTAATTGTTACATTACGTCGAATTGACGGTGAAGTCTAAACTAGTTGGACGCGCGAGTTATAAGGGCAAACTCGATTCATTCGTGGAAACAAATTCGGTACACCTCGATTAACTTCTTGCTAATTGCTTCTTTGTATAATTCCTGTGATGTAACTTTGGATGTATTGGAAGAAGCGATTACAAAAATGTTAAGAGGGAGAGATGGGGAGAGAGAGAGAGAGAGAGAGAGAGAGAGAGAGAGAGTGAGAGAGAGGTGTTTATCAAAGGGATTGCACGGGAAGGCGAGTGATCGCGTATTTACTGTTTGCCCTGAACTTGCATGAAACACCGAGGTCGTTTGTCGTCCCGTCGACTTGGAGTCCTCTCGTGTCTTCCTCGTCTCTTGGAGTTCTCGTCCTAATTGGCCTAGTGCCTAGTCGTCGCTGGAATGTGCATACGCACGTACAAACTCTGTCGCTAATTATTGCGATCAGCGCCAAACCAGAGGGGAATCTAATGGGCCAGACGATGAAACGCAGCAAGATATTGCCCTTCCTCCCCATCCAGTCAGCCAATCACCGAGCAGTCCTCAAAGTTCATGGCTAATCCATTTGGAACTTTGATTTACATATTTACCTCACTCCGTTAAATCCCTCCGCTGCTGCTTCTTCGGGTTTCGATCGCCACCGCATCATCTCCCATTATGATTTCCCATCTAAAGAAACGGGGGGTGGAGGGAGGGACGGGTGGAATTGTTCACCCTCGGAAATGAGAATCAAAGAAAATTACCGCAAGTCCCAAATCACGACAAGGTCCCGGTGCGTCGTGTCATTAAGGCCGTGACTGATGGAATTATTTCGCGTATTAATGATCCTTGGATTAATTGAGGCGCCTCGAAGAAAGTGGCTATATCCGGGATGAGACGCGCTCCTCTCTGTAATTAATTGATTCGCTCGCTTCGCTTGATAAATGTCTGCGGTGGTTGGTTATAATCTTAGTCCAAGCTTTGAAATGGTAATGAGTAGGTAGGCAGGCCAAGAGAGGGCCTAATGCACCAGAGATGAAGCTGTTGATACATGCGCATATCGTCGAGTTTGTTTATTATCGAGAGAAGGGGTGGTGGTGGTGGTGGTGGTTCGAGCAATTTTCCGAATTAACCCTATAAATATCTCAGGTGAATTTAGGCGGCGAGTTAAATCACGGGATTAAAATCCAAGGAATTTATTGAATAAATTCATGAAAGGAATTAATTCGCTGAAATTATTTGCACAAACTATTGAAGGAATTGGGGTAAACTCAAATACCTCGAGGGATATACGAGACAGTTATATTGATTAAATTGCGTTACAGCTGCGTCAGTGTATTTTGATGATTACACGTCGACAAGTATATTGAATTACTCTGACTGATCAAATAGGTCAACCTGCAGTATCTTGCAGTGTTATATTTAAGCGCACAGTCATCCTAGTAATGAAACATTATTACCCTCAAATTCAGACATTATTCTCATCCCTGGTGCACCGGGGTGGCTTTCAAGAATTTCCCCCGCCCCCCTCTTCCCTACGATTTCTTATTTCTGGCTCATGTTTATTTATTTTTCAGCCGCTACACCTTCCTCCTCCTCCTCTTCTTCTTCTTCTTCTTCTTCTTCTTCTTCTTCTCCTCCTCCTCCACCTCCTCCTATTAATTTTCTTCTCTAAGGGGCTTATACGTGTGTGTATACGTGGTGTATACCTCCTCGTTCTTATTTTCTTCACTCGCGCAACCCTCCCCTCCCATGCTCGACTCTTCATCGCAGTTTTTCCAGCTCTCCCAAGCTGATCGAACAGAGAAGCTGTTTTGCTTCCACGAGTACCTGCGAAAGTAGGAGGCACTTGCACGATTAATTTTCATACCCAGCACTCTTGGCTCTTGCAGCGTGGGTGGGTATACTTTATGCACCCCATTAGGGCTTACTCCGAGGAGGGGTTAACTGCCTCATCCCCACGTCTTCGACCTGTATATCGGTAATTAGACTAATAAATAACATGAAGAGCTCGTAAAACTAGGCTAATGTGTGTAATCGCACACGTTACGCCCTCGTTTATTATACTTTCTATACTATAAATTGTATCGAGTAATAAACTCACGAAGAGAGGCGCGAATGACAATTGGACGGAATGTTTCAAGCAAGTTTCGCTTTTTCGTCCAATTATAAGATTAAGGGTCCACTTTCAGCGTTAAACTCTATTAGGCGCGCGGGATATTTCAATAGAGAATTTATTTAATGAAGGAAACAAAAATTAATAATAAGCATCTGGAAGAGTAAATATTTTAAAGCATGGATTATCAGATTTTGCGTATATACGTGTGTGTGTGTATGTGTGTGAGTGTGCGTGGGTGTGTTACGACAGAGGTAAAGCATATTTAATTAAGAGAATAATGAAAAACGTGAGCTTTTGCACTTATTCGAGTAATGTGATTAATGTTGAAAATATTTTCATTCGAGGCAAGCATTTTCTTCGGATATTCCGCAGAAGCTGGTAATTTCAAGTTGCAATTTCAATGACAAGCGAGAGAACATTGCATAAAAGGCACATCGTAATATTACGCTTTCCCTGAGAACCACAAAAGTGTAGTGCAAAATGCAGGGTAAACATGGCATGAACGAACGGACATGGCGGTACGTGTGGTCGCATTTGTTAAATCTAATGGAACATTTGCACAAGACAACTATAGTGAAAGAGTGCATAATAATAATTGTATAATATTTCAGAACGTTTATCTCTTTTGTTTAAATATATGAGAAGAGTAATGTTTTAAGTATGATATAATGGGACATTAGTTGGCGCAGGACATAAAAATACACGAGTTAGTACATTAGGGAGATTAAAAAACACGTTTGACATCACGAGGCGATACTACCCATTTCTGAAATAATATTTTATTAAGGCCAATAAAAGAGTGCATCGTTAAATTGAGTCACACACTTTGAACTTACTCCATGATTCTATCGAAAGAATGAATACGCGCGACCCCGATATTCCCGCTAAACTAAAAGGATCTTTTAGTGGATTTTTGCGATCCTCTTCCTCCTCCTCCTCCTCCTCCTCCTCCTCTTCCACCACCTCCTCCTCCCCCAATAATAAAAATAGTTTTTGATATAAATTTAATTAGCGGTGCTAGTAGAAGTTTTAATACATCACTCCGTTGGTATTTCTCTATTTTCAATAGAGAATTTCGATAACCTCGTAATACCGGCTTGCTTGTATAGCAGTGCTGCTAACTAAATGATACTTTTACTAGAAATAAAAAGCGAGTGCTTCGATTATTACGGGAGAAAATAATTGCCGCCTCACTCTCAATTCCCTTTCGCCGTTCTCTTTACTCTCCAGCGGCGCGGGTTCATATGTGTCTAAGCATGTTAAATTCAACTGCAATTGATAACTTTCATTCGAGAAGCGCTAATAAGAGTTCCAATTACAGTTTGAAGCTAATTGTGAGTAATTTAATGATGCAACTTCTACCATGTTTGCATTGAAATCTATATTTCCGGTTCCGCGAGTTTCCTGTAAACTTGTCCGCCATTAATTTTATTCGCGCAACTCAAAAATTCGGTTCGCCTAATTCAATGGGCGGTGCTCGTTGCGCGCCTTAATCAAACTTCTGTCAATGTCATTAAAATTATCCGCGAATAAAAATTGCCAATCACGGAAAATTGGCAGAATTTTGGATTTTTTCGAGCCACCGCCGTAACTCCTCCCCCTCCCTCCTCCCACCCTCCCCCGCGCACGATAACTCGAATCCGATAACTTTCGAGCGCGGGGAATTTGTCACGGGGAGGAAAGAATGGCGGAGATGGAGATATCTAGGTATTGATTTTTAAACAAGCGTGCCGTTTATTGACCATTATACGCATTTTGCACGCAGGAAACTTTTCTGTGGAAGAGGCGGTTTCCTGGCAAACAGAATGCAATTCGACTGCAGCAAAGTAGGGATGCAGCCAGCATATATGAGCAGTTGTCGATACATTACAGTGCATATACGCGCAGATACGAATGACACGCACACACACGCGTACACGGCGGTGCTGCACGCACATACCATCAATTCCCCAATGGTCCAATGAAGTTGCGGCAGGTCAAGTTACAGCGACTCGGATAATACTCGCACGCGCAATCTTTTTTTTTTTTTTCCGGACATTTTGTAACCGCAATAAAAATCCAGATTTGTTGTGTCTCTGCCATTATTTCGCGTCCTGCAAAATGCATTTTGCAGGAGGCTTTTATTGTTTGATATAGTATATCGCGCGAGAAAGATTCTCTTGCCGCGCTACCGCCATTAAAACCTCGGCAAGTACCGCGGGAAAAATGCATCAACCATATTTAATGGTCGCGCGTGCGTCATTCCTCCATCGCCTCCGCATCGAGGTAATTCAAGAGGCAATTCAAGGTAATTCGTCTCTTCCCACTTTCGTAATTCCTCCGTTCGCGTCGATCGCGTAATCCGTCGCGTCTCGCGTGTCAGCAGGCGCGCGACTGCTGACGGCGAATCGCTCGCTCGCTCGAAAGAAAATTTGCCGCTGCGGTGTTTGTCTCGGAATTTAGCGAATTTAACGAAGCGTCCTCCTTAAACAGGCTAACAATATCCATTAGCGGCAGTGCCGACGATCCGTAATTTGTGTTCGAATTACCCAGTTCCCTTGTACTTTGACCAGTTATGGGCTACGAGCCGTTTAAACCGACAATCGCCATGGCGCACGTTGTAATTGGCCAATAGCCTCCTGCAGACACTCGCATGCTGAAAAGCTCATTCGTTTCGCTGCTGCTTCACCGCTATTGGCTGACCTGCGCATCCCCGATTTGTTTCCTCGAGTAACAGGAGCATCTTGAACAATCAATCAAACTCTTAAAAGGCTTCCTCTTCCCCTCCCTCCTTCTCGACCACCACGCGAGGGTTCGCTCGAATTCACCCTCCCTCTCTCTCTCTCTCTGAGGAATAATCAGATAAACTTTGGACTTTGCCAAGTTTATTCGATTGCCTTATGATACTAACGTAGTCGATTAATTAATTTCAAACTAAGTTTCATCGCCTCTTTATTAGCGCGTTATACATTCCGCAATTAGTTACATCGGATAAAAACTCGACACAGAGAAGCGTGCAAATGAGATATTTCTCGTTTGTGTTAATTAGATCTTACTCTCATAATGATCAAATCGAGTTGCTCGTTACGTACATTTGACTTTTGATAATAACGCATGCGTGATGCATAATATCTGGGATGGTTGATATTCGATGTAACCTAATTACGCGGATAATTATCACAGTTGATTGGTAGGCTGCTATCGTGCCGCTGTGTTCCGCTAATGAATATGGATAAATCCTAAGTGCACGCCTCCACCGACCTCGACTACTCCTTTATTAGCTTTCGGCGGGAGCTAGCAAAACCGTGGAACGTGATCGATATCGCTGATTTATCGCGCCGAACTTGTAGCAACTTCCAAAGTGAAAAAGTGTGATCGTGTTTCCTCTGCGAGTGCCTGGGAACGGGGACGACCGGGTGAAATCGGGGATGACGTGGGAGGGGGGCGGGGGTGCAGTCCCTCCGGAGCCGCGAACTTGCTATTCCGCGAATCGCTATAAACTATCTGAGCGGACTGGCAAACTACAAAATTGTAGGTATAACCCGAAAATTAAATTTTTATCGCGCGCCCAGTCTGCGTTCTTATAAACGTGCGCGTAGTTTACACGCAAACTTACCAGAATATATAAAGTAAACATCTGGCTGAGTTATGGCCGCGCTATTGGTTATCGCGAGGAGCTAGTAAAGAATAATACGCGTGTGCTTAATGGCAGCGCGCGCGCGAATCTCACCTCGGAAATATCGAGCGAATCTCGCCGCGAAAAGCAGATAACGCGAAATCGCTCTTCTCCATCTTCCACGTTGGCTCGCGCGTTGCCGTTTCGTCACGGCCCGGATCCTAATTGATCGGCGATGGTCGCCGAAATCCAGGAAGGACCACCACGCGCGTGTACGTAACGCGCGCGAAATTTAATGAGGAAGAGACGCGCAAGATAATTAAATTCCGCGTGCATAATGTTAGTTTCAAGTGCATTATCACTGCGGCTGATCACAGTTATCGTAATCTAGTTGTCCCTTGTGCTAGGAAATTGCTGTCTAGCCAATCATAATGTGCCAGTGGAATAGCTGAAAATTTTATAATTCGCAAGTGCGTGAAAATGGTTTGTGCTGCTGGCCGCTGAATAAATCTGTTGGGGCGCATTATGCCTAATTCAACGATTAACAAACGAACGAATATGGCGCGTGTGGACGTAGATATTATGCTTCGAGCCATTGTCGACGAAATATTCCGCGCATTCCTGTATCGACATCGGATTATCTGCAGTGTGCGTGCTGCCATCCTTGTTATCGCTAACGAGACAATCCTACGAGTCTGTTTCACTCACCTCCCCCCCCCCCCCCCCCCTCTTCTAATCTATGAATTTTCAGTTGATAACACGAGAACCACCATTTCAATGTTTAATGAGATTGACGTAAAAATGCAGTGACGCTAATTAGGACGAGCATCGGCTTCCATTCCTGCTTTTGGATGATGCTGACGTCAGACTGATTGGCTGAGTACTGCTGTTGCGTCTAACGTGCAATGTATACCGTCACCTGTACCAGCTATTTCATTTAAACCACAATTTGCTTAGAGCACATGCTTGGCGCGCTGTAGCATTTCGCCTCCTACACTGTTTCTGTGGTTCAACACGAATTTAAATTCATTGGAGTTGACTGATATGCATGCGAGCATCTATAAGTCTGTGCATAATTGCTCGATGCCGATATAAACACGCGAATGCGGAAGATTGAACGACGAAACGAGTTGCCGGACTAACCGGGTGTACAAGGTGTACGGAAATACACGCGCACCTCCCGTTAAGGGTCGATTCTCCAACGCTAAATCGAGTCGAATTGTCTTGATCAACTTTTCAATTCGGAACTTGGTTCTCAAGATATTCAATAATAAAGACGATATTGGACGAATAGTTGAAATGTCTCTTAAATATGCTAAATATTAAACTTCGGCTCAAAAAGTGATTAAGAATTTTTCAATTTGATTCGGTGTCAGGAATCACCCGTTTTAACTGGGAGTGCGTTTATTCCCGGACACTTTGTATATTTCACTTTTCGAGGGTGCCAACCCTCTATGTCACATTTGAAAAGTGTACGTGTTTCGAGAATACGCTCGCTAGAATATCCATAAAAATGCCTTAAAAATATATATAGATTCAAAAAAGCGGGCAACTTTATTCCGCGGTGAAACGCTCTTACATTTTATGGATATCTTCTAGTTCACCCCCATAGAGACGCGCAAGACGTAAAAGAAACTTGCGGTAATGCGAGTTGCTGTTTTTCTATACACGTAATAGAATTTCATTGGGAAACGTGAATTTCTCGCGGAAATCAATGGGAAATCAACGATCGAGATCGTATTAGAAAGAAGGCAGTTAGTAGGAAGAAAAGTAAGAAGAAAAGGAAAAAGAAAAAGAATAAGAAAAGGAAAAGGAAAAGGAAAAGGAAAAGGGGTAATAGTGATAAGGATAGAAATAAAATCACCTAAAAGACAAGGATGGAGAGAAGAGAAAAAAGAAAAAGAAAGAAAGAAGGAGGAAGAGAAGAAAGAAGGAAAGGAATAAGAGTTCAGGATGAAGTGGATGAGGGAGGCCATGAAGAAGGGGGTCTATGGCAACTGATATGGCAGGGTTGAATATGGGAGGGAGGGGGTTGCGATTTGTATTCAAGCCTCGGGTGGTGCAGCAGCGATGCAGGAAACGGCTGGCAAGGAGAGGAGAGCCCCGTTGCTCTCGCTCTCGAGTACTCTACGCTGTGGCGGTTACAGACAACAGGACTAGTGCTGGTGCATACACTCAGCAGCTTTGCAATCTCTCCTTCACCCCCCATTGCCCCTCCAACTGTTTTTCTTTCTCTTTTCTTTTTCCTCCGACACCTCCCCATCCGCCACATCCTCCACATCCTCTTCACTGACAAAATCCTCCTAGCACCTTTTCACCCCTCCCATAAGTAACCGACTGTCTAAATTTGTTATTTAAACAGTCCTCCCTCCCTCCACCCTTCCTCGTCCCTTCACTCGATTTCAAGACCTTCGTGGAGCGCTGTGTTCTGAAATTTCCTTCGAGATCGTAATCTGATTACGCTGTCAAAGACCCGGAGAAATTATCAAATTTTAATCCGACAATATCGGCAAGCGTTCTATTTTTTAAATTTCTACCCTTGCTCGATCCGATTGTATCGCCGATGGCTATACTATGCGTGCCAATGTGATTTTTCAGCGATTCTATCTCTGCGGCGTTTTTGTTCGCCGGTGATTTTATTTGGATGTCACTTTCGGAGTCATAATTTTCCACAAAAAGCCAAAAGCTCGCGGTTGAAAGTGTTCTTTGGGGTGTGGACGAGGAGAAAGATTTCTTTTCTGAGTAAAATGCGCGCTTACATAGTGGCTAGGCCGTTAAATATAGCCGGGCCAAGAGTGATCACCTCCGGCTTCCACTCTACGTCGTTGTACCGTTCCCCGTTCTTTTATTCTCATTTAACTCTAACGTTCTAGCCAGTAATCTCTGGCTGAAAATATTATCGTTGACCATGCGCGCGCTCTAATGACGAAAGATTGCGGCAATAACCGCGGCTCGACTGGCTGGTCGCTCCTCGAAATTTGGCGAAACCAAAAATTTTCATCTATCAAATTTTTCGCGTCTATTCCCCACTGACCGCGAGGCAAAACCCATATCGAGGAATGCGAATCGCGCGTATCCTATTGATTTATCGATAAGTTTGCATTTAGGAAGTTGGCTTGTCGAATTTACAAAAAAAAAAAAAAAAAAAAAATGGCCAGTGAAACCGTTTGAAAAATGAAAGTGTTTGCTGGAGGAAAGGTCGTATTTTGTTGATACTTCGATATAGCAAAGTGGCCCTTCGAATAATTAAAACATGACAGTGGAAAAAGTATGCGCGCGCGTGTGTGTGTGTGAGAGAGAGAGAATAGAACGGTTCGTTTTATTTAAAAGGCACGATGGGTCTCACCGGGGGGGGGGGGGGAAAGAATAGGGCTCTTTAAGAATGAATTTATCGTGGCTGGGATTAAAGGAGGCACTATCGCGAAATGAGGACAAATATAAGCGGTAAAGAAACACGGGTCTGTTGGAAATATGGCAAATATAATAGTATCCCCGTGCAATATCCAGGCTGAAAAGTTTCTTCGATGGGAATGCACTTTTTTTGCCAGGCAAATTCCTTCTCGTCGAAGCGAAAAAGCGCCTCGCCAATTCCTGCGGCGAACTGATTTTGAAAAATGCACGAATACACGCTGAAAGACTGCGGGGCGAGGAGGGAACTGGAGGTTGGAGAGGGTGGAGACATTGTGTTTGCGCGCGATCAAATAAGAAAGGCGAGCGGCAAATTGAATTTCCCATTCGTCCTGGGATGCTGGAGTGGGTACACAACCTTTTAAGAACACGGCTAACTCTCTTTATTTCTTCTTCCTCTTCCTCTTCCTCTTCCTCACCCTCTCTCTTTCTCTCTCTCTCTCTCTCTGTTTACCTGTGCTCTTTCACCTTATTAGAATAAAATTCATTTACGAAATTTACTTTTAAGGAAATTAACTCGTTACCCGCGGACCTCCGAAATTACGTCCCAAATGCAATTGATAAAATTAATTAAAGTCTGGTTGTGCGCTTGATCTCGCTTTGTTGATTTCGTTTGTTTCCAATCGAAGTTAAAGAAGAGCTGGAAGCACATCCTGCTACCCACTTGGTTTACCCATAGGATTTAACCGTATTCCAAAGTTTCACACACAAAGTGCAAACGTCTGTTGGCCGAATTTTCTGAAAATAAAAGTTCATCGATTTTAGCGTGTGCGCGATCGAGCGTGGATAAATACCACGATTAGACAGTAGCGAGAGAGGGAGAGAGAGAGAGAGAGTAGAATCCTCAAATTAAAGATCTAAAGAATTTTCAAGAATAAATTTCAGCCCAAGCCGGTTAGCCGACAGCCATGTACGATTATTGGGCGATTCATATTTTTAATGACCTCCGTAGCACGTACACAGTATCGAGGGGGAGGGAATCGTCGGCGATAAGGACGACGAGTAGTGAAGGAGCCAAGAGTAGCATCTGCCAATAGCAAAGTATTCCAAGTGTCGTAGCCGGGTTCACCGGTCGATAACAGTTTGTATCGAAGTTCGTTTCGACAGAAAACGAGAGACGAGCGGTGGAAGGAGAGAAGGAGCAGTCGAGTGAAAGAGAGCCGACTGTGAGAGGCCCCCATTGAGGAGAGAGGAGAGAGAGAGAGAGAGAGAGAGAGAGAGAGAGAGAGAGAGAGAAGAGAGGGCTTCTTTATAAGCAGAAACCTAAGATTTACTTCGTTAATATCTCGGTGGAATTACTCGGGGCGGTATAACTCGTTGAGACGCCTCGTCGTGGCGGGTTATATAGGCTGGCGCCGCTCCAGTCTTTCCTCTTAACCTGATTAAACGACGTTTATTGTCACTGCGAATGAGACAGCGACGAGTCTCTGTATCGGAAAAGAGCAAAACTCGAAGGTGCTCGTCCGCGAAGGAAAACTGACCTCTGCTGTCCCCCTGAGAGACGGGAGAGAGAGGGAGAGACTGGAAAAAATATGGTGGTTCTCGCTGCGCGACGTATTTCCCAGAGTGAAATTAGCGCGGGAGGAGGAGTCTACTCCGGAGTATTTGTGTCCGAGGATCCACTATGAGTCATTGCCTGGTATTTTTCCGGGGTAGAGACACCCGAAAGGTTCCTGCCACTCTGGGAATATCAAGTGGTAAAGGGGGAATGCAGGAAAGAAGAAGAAGAAGAAGAAGAAGAAGAAGAAGAAGAGGAGTAAGAAAAGAAGCGGAGAGAGTAGTCCGAGTTGAGCCGCAAATTGTTCATTAAGGTGGCTGCCGAGTAAGAAAGAAGAAAGGTGGGAGGTGGGAGGAAGGTGGGAAGGAGCGCTGGAAGAGGAAATAGAATTCGACGGGAGAGGGTCCGTTTCTAGAGGAGTACGTAGGCAAAGTACTTTGGATTTAATCTAAAGCTCTCGCAGAAGAGGACGCACGCCAAGAAATAACGGAAACGGAAGCTGCTGAGAAAGAAACTTTTCTCGTTAGAGAGTCGAGATTCCCTCTGCCGTGGCAAGCATCGCGATGCATGCCGGCGATTATCCTTCTTTGAAATGCATGATCGCGAAATGATCGGGGGAATCCCTGACACACTCAAATTCCCGTCGAGTAGACGAGGATTCTCAATCACGTAGACCGGTTCAAAATCCACTTTTGCACACGCGGTTAATGATACGAATTTCTCATTTTTGGCCATTTCAAAATTTTCCTTCTTTACTTATCCTCGGATTCTCTTGGCTGCCTAGAGAAATGTGCGCGCGTGTGCGTGTGCGTATGCGCGCTCGCGCGCGCGCGTGGAAAATCTGGACGATGAAACGCCGGACTCTCGGACTTTGAGGAAACTCGAAAGACCAAGAGGAGCATTCTTGTAGCCGAACTTTCGTCGTTAGCAAATTGTTGGCTACATTATTACTGTCGAGATATTAATCAGCGCTGAATAACTTGGAAGTTTCAGGCCGGAGAATATTTAAAGCGCGCTCTTTCTCGGGTCAGCGGTGTTGCTTCGGCACACTTTTGCATTACGAGCTTCTCTCGCGCCTGATATATTCCACGCACACACCAGCCCATTTGCGCGGACACGGACACACGCGGAACGGGAAATGCAGTTGTACGTGACCGACAATTTCCTTGAATGTAATCCAGGAGTTTCGCGGGCGCCGACGTCTTCCGGGACGGGATTTCGAAAGATTCGAGATAACTGCGTGCGCGATTATCTGGATACCGAGAGTGACTCGATTTACGGCGCAAGGTGCTGCTGCATTTCCAACCCGTGTAAGCATTTTTGTTTTCTCCGAGTTTTCAGCGTTTTGTTCCTCGCTTCAAGTTCGCCGGAGTCTCGCGCTTCGGAGTATACGTAGGAACGCGTGGCGTCGCGTCAGTGTGCCTGGAAAAAGAGAGAGAGAGAGAGAGAGTATAGATATCAAATGCGTTTCGATTGAATCTGAAAACTGAAATCGTCGAGATTTTTACTCACGTTTCAGAGGCCTCGAATGCTAGAATTTGCCTGTGCAAATAGTTAAATGTATCGCTGAAAATATTGTGCGTTGGTAAAAAGGGCGCGTGCGAGCACCGAAGTGGCTGCTGCTGCTGCTACTGCTGCGACTAAAGTGAAAACGGGTACCACCTGCCAATACGATGTTTCGCCTGCTGCATATGCCAATCGCTTGCAAATTGTATTGCGTGTATTAGCATCCACGTTTCACGTGGAATTAAATTTCAAATTTCCCCAGTATTTTCCCCTATGACGTATTTCAAATCGTGGTTTAAATAATAATCAACATTCGTCATTCGTATTCGAAGTGATAGGGCGCAGAGAGGGGGAGGAGGACTGATCTAGGACGAAATTAAAAATGTTCGAGCGATATCAATTAAGGACAAACGTTTTTACGCTCGATGCGAGTCACGCGTCTATTGCATTAACGAGTGCTGTAAGTTCATTACGATTCCAACTTCACGAAAATGAATATGAAATTTACGACTCCATCCGCATGCAAATTTGCGCGTAGCTTTCTTCGTAAATTTTAATTAGCTCGTAAAATTTCATTAATACGCTTTATTCTTGAATATATGTCGGGGTTCGATAGTGCAAACAATTCCCTCCTGCGAGCCGCCGTTATTATTAACGTTATTGCAATCATCCCTGAATTTTATCCGAATTATATCTAAACTCCAGCTTCTCCGTCTCCCGAATTCCCCTGGCTGGAATTAATATCTGCCGTCTGATGCATTATTCTCCCATTAATAATCACGGCCAGCGATTAAGCAAGAAAAGCAGATACTCCCGCGAAAAGTACTCGGAGAAAACCCCTGAATTTTTCAGGATAACTCTTTTCGCGTTAAAATTCTAGCGGAGCGAAATTGGCCTGTTCGACGTGTAACAAATGCGAGAGGTGCAGAAAGTTCATTAATTACTGTGTTTACGAAGGATCGTCAGGGGTAGACGGGTGAGAGGGGAATGTAGACAGCACCGACGAGGCTTTTGGAGATACACTCCACCCCGAAGACCATCTAAGATAGAGAGAAATGTCAGCGGCAAGAGTGTCTGAATTAGCCCGGATGCCGTTTCGCTGGTAATGGGCGGGGCATCCCCCTCGTCGTTTGGTCTGTCACTGACATTTGCCTCGGCTCTGTACGCCCAGAACGTTATAATTACCGTAAAGGAGAGAATCTTGTTCTTCTTCGACCGACTGGGAACCACTGCAAATTCAAAATCTTTATTGCCTCGTTCCCAGGAATTTTAAACAACTTGAGAAAAGTTCCCTTCCTTCCTTCCTTCCACTCCTCCGCTCTTCCACTCTTCCGCCCCATTCTATTTCTGAAACACGTTTAATTAATTAAATGGATGCGTGGCTCGTTTTCTTTTATTGAAATTTACATTATTAACATCGCTAAGTGGACTAGCATGAGCTTCCAGGTTATTCGTTTTAAATGTATAATATATATTCGACGAACGCGCGCGATTATATCTACAAATCGATATTTCACGTCGTTAAGAAATATTGGTGCATTTACCTGGCATAAATAAATCGACTGTAAATATAATTCAATGTTCAACAGCGACTATTGCCACTTTTGACACTTTCGGTGTGCAGAATTGACGCATTGTAGCGAAAAATTTAAACACCTCTATTACGATAGTTTATTGTTTCAAGCAATTAATATTATACATTATTTATCTTCGCCCCAGAGCCGAGCGAAGTTTTATAATAAAATTAGTTTCGTGGTAATTTAAAAATTTCCACCTATTTGTTATCATGGAGTTATGGCTATGGAGGTAAATATAATGCAACATTTGAATACAATTAAATTGTGGATACGCGTGCGGTTGTTCTTTCGAATAATAGCGAACGTAAACCGCGGGTTAAAAATATTAAAACGAACGGCTGGAATTTATTAAGAAATATCTTCCAACAGGGACTGCAAATAGTTAGGATAGATTGTTCGACTACGTTTCAAAAGTTTGCAGCTTCATTGAACGAAACGATTCGCATAAAACTACAGTAGTAAAAGTTTTCGTTTCGAAATCAAAGTTTTGTTCCTCCGCGATGAAGTCGTCGATCCAACGAAACGGAGAATACGATATGTGGAATAAGAACAACGGATCTCGTCGCTTTTGGATATCCATTCAATCTCCTTTCAAATTATACGCATATCGGTGAGGCGATGCCAGATACGCGTGATTCGTGAAACTGCGCGAAGAAACCGGAAATTACAATTAATTGCAATTACAATCGCGAGGAAGGAAACAATAATCGTACCAAATTTTATTCAACCGCAAAATCTACGGGAAACATTTTGAGCTTACCAAATAATTTCATGATTTAATGCGCTTAACTCTGCAATGAGGAAAAATCTCAAGTTTGATGTTTCAACGTTTTTTTTTTTTTTTTTTTTTTTCTTTTTTTTCATTGAGATTTAATTAATTTCAGTGTACAGCTATATAACACCCTGGGCGCAATTCGCCGTGAATATCAAAGAGTTCAAATTGGGATTACTGGGAGAATATTTATAGGAAGTTATCAATGCAGCTCGTTACCGAGCTGCTGTTAATTAACGTTTAATTAAAGTTTGGTTTACAGGATTGTTTTGCTACCTCATTTCGAGACTTGTCGTACATTACGATGAGATTTTGCCTTCTATGAGCCAATCAATCATCACGCGAGCCTTTATCATCGGTAACCGAGTACTTTCGATTAATTTCCGACGTATCATCAATAATACGATACTCTATCCCATCTAGAAAGGCTGAAATTGAATTTGACAGGACATCTCTCCGTGCAAAGGGTATTAGATTAGTACTATTAAAGGAATTGATTATCTTCCCTTTCTGTAGCCATTATCCATGGAATTTCACAACACACTTTTCCTTAAAGATAATTATCCCTCTGCTTTTATTTGAGCACACTCGCGCGTGTACTCACCAATTTCATCCGATAGGATTCCTCAACTTTTGGAGAGATTATCGAGCTTCCGCCTAAGTAATTAACATCTGATATTGCTCCCTGAAATTTCCTTCCGAGTTCGGTAATTTACCCCGCGCGGAATGACATGGGAAAGTATTTCGAGAAAATTGCGCTAGGAAAGATTTCGACAGACTGCGAAATCAAAGTTGTCCCAACACTGTAAATACGGCAGAGTGGCAGAAGAGGTAGAAGCGGAAGTGGAACGTGCGCTGACTAGCAGTGCGAAGATCGATCGCCGTTTCCGGGAGGTAAATTTCCATCGAGAACGGTAAACCGCTTAAATCCTCTCTTACGCGTTCGGCTACAGCGAATTCTCGGTGTAAAAAAGAAAACGGTTGGGAATATTCTCGAGAGGAAGAGATTCCCGAGGATAAGGAGGGTCCTGGATACGGGGACGAAGGTTTGTGTGTCGTCGGTTCTCTCCGAACTAAGTTTCCCCCTGAATCCTCGCCACCCTTCCAAGCCAAGTCTTGCTGACAGTGCCAACCAAGCGTTTGTGTCACTCTTCGGAAAATCTTTTGCCATTTTCTTCGGAAAATCATTTGCCAATCCTAAAACCAGTTTCATATCACTGCCAAATCAGTTCCTTGCACGCACATGCACACATACACACACACATACATCCATTTTAACAGTTTTATATTTTAATTGAAATTAAGAACCAATCAGTGTTCATGTAGATTTCGTGTTGTAAGCAATAAAGAATTAATTATGCCCTAAGGACAGCGTTCGTAGTTCCTCCCTTTAATATTTTCACTGGCAGAGGATTATCTGATTCTTATAATTTTTCTGAGACTACCTAATTTATCACTAAAACTGTATTTAAAAAACAACTTTACTTCCATATTCTATCAGTTATTCCGATAAAAATATAAAAAGTCGGCGCTTAAGAGTGGAGGCATATCTTATTAAACACGATAGGAACAACCCTACCAATGGAATCAATAATGAACCAACGTGGCCACCATTTTACTAGTTAGTGGAGTTAGAAACTTTTAAGCCATCGACAGAGTAATAATGGACTTTTTTGATAAATACTATAAGGCGCAAAAAAGACTTTTACTTCTTTGTGGTGGTTGGCCTTATACTACCAATGTAGCTTACACCTTCCCTTTGCGGCTAATATTTATAATTGGAATATTTTGGTTTATCTTTATGCCCCAGGTTAGATATACGATTTTCTTCATTGCAAATCTGCTAAAGTACGAGTATCTTATTTCAATCGATTGCTTAATTCGCAGTTGATTCTATTTATCAAATACATTAAAGATTCTAATTTTATTGTGGAGTGCCTGCCATTTTTGTGCAGTTCAATTATGAGTTTAGCGAAAGTAGCTGTTCTAATTCACAACAATAATAAAGTAAGACATATACTTTATCAAATATTTATTTGTCTAATTAATCAAGTAAACTGATGTAGGTGAAAATATTGTTGGAAGAGTTAAAACATGATTGGGAATTATTTGGAGGCATAGAATCTGAAATAATGATTATTGAAAAATATGCGCAAAAGGGAAAAATTATTACAACGATATATGCTAGTGAGTTTTTTCTCTTATATACTAAAATAAGAATAAAATACGAAATATAAGATATATCAGTAAAAATTTTCTAGGCTCCATATACCTATTAGTAATAAGTTATTACTGTGTGTCTTGTGTGGCTCCGATACTAGATTTGACGATGCCTTTAAATGAATCTAGAAGTCGTTCATTAATTTTTCCTGGAGATTTTTATGTTCATACTGATGAACATTTTTTTCTCATTTTGACGATGGAATGGTATGGTGTCTGTTGTGTAGCACACCCAGTGGTTGTCTTTGATACTATGTACATAACACTTATGTTACATACTTGTGGACTATTTGATATATTAAGGTAAACTAAACCATAAAAGTATATTTCAATAATTTCTATTTAATTGATGATCATCTCTTTCTAGTAAGAGACTCGAAAATATACAAATTCAAGAATTTAATAATAAAAAGTATTTAATAATTCAAGAACGTCATTCTCTCCTGCAAAATAAAATAATCTATCTTTATATAGTAAAATGTGTAAAATTACATTTAAAATGTATAAAGTAAGGCATTAGTGCATTCTACTTTTATTTTCAATTTAATAGGTTTATATAGTTTTTATAGTCTTATTACCGTAATCCTAGATATGCTGAACATTTAAATTCAGCATTAGATATGGCTTTTTTTCCTGATCTTGTATTTGGTGTTTTGCTTACAAGCGCATCAACTGTTAAGGTTTGTAAATCTCTCTCTGTCTCTCTCTCTCTCTCTCTCTCTCTCTCTGTCTCTCTTTCTTTAGAGAAGAATTCAAGAAAAATAGAAGTAAATATAAATCAATAAAACTAACTAAATTCTATTTAGTTCGTCATGAGCAGTGATGATTCCAATAGTCGATTTAAATGTGGGTACCTCTGTCTTATTCAATATATGAGAATTTTTTATACCTGCTATCCTGGTCAATTATTAATTGATCACAGCAGTTATATTAATATTGCAGTGTAAGTTCCTTAGTTTTCAATAATTATAATAAAATTTTATCAGTTTAGCAATTACATTATTATTTCAGATCTAAAAATAGATGGTACGATTTACCAGACAAATCTAAAAAGCTTCTACTACTTTTAATGTTAAGAAGCGAAAGACCTTCTCAGTTTATAGTTGCTAAATTATTTTCGATGAATTTACAACTTTTTAGCATGGTAAAATTTAATCGTTTTTTTACAAGTTATATTTTTGAAATCTTAAATAATAAGTATGTTCTTTTTTTAAAGATGTTTAGGACTTGCTTGTCGTATTGTACAGTAATGTTATCAGTCCAGGATAAGTGAAGTATAACGTTTAGTTTTAAATTAAGCATATATATACATAGCTTTATATATTTTGTCCAAAAGTAAAAATAAAAGCTAGTACTTTTAATTTTTTAATAATTTATTGACCTTTAACCAAATTAACGTCCCAGTTCAGGATTCGAGCTGTGATATCAGAATTTAAAGCAGGGATGATCAGAAATGTACCTGCCAAGTACACAAGTACTTTCCAAACATAGATATCCGAAGATCTCGTTGGTCTCTTTCTATAAGACACCCATCTTTTCTCCCTAACGTACAGCGTAGAGTCGCGAAACCAACGTGATGTCAATTTTTTGACTGAACTCCATCGGACGCATATCCTAAAATTTCACGAACGCGAGCCCCAGATGTTCGGTCGGGTTAACACGAACATTTGACGACGACGCGAAATTTATGCAACAAATCTAATAAAGAGTCGACGATAGAAACGTGAACATCTCCTTTAATTTTCACTGGTAGAATATCTAATTTCTGTCATCATTCTGAGACTACCTAATTTGCCACGAAAATTGTGTTTAAAGAACAACTTTACTTATATATTCTTTCAGTTATCCCGATAAAAATAAAAATAGCAAACGCTAAGGGGTGGAAGCATATCTTATTAAATACGACAGGAGCAACCCTACCAATGGAATCAATAATGAACTAACGTGGCCACTTCTTTACTTGTTAGTAAAGTCAGAAACTTTTAAGCCATCGAGAGAGTAATAATGGACTTTTTTGATAACAAATACTATATAGTACAAAAAAGACTTTTGATTCTTTGTGGTGGTTGGCCTTATAATACTAATGTAGTTTGTACCCTTTTGCGGATAATATTTATAAATGGAATTATTGGGTTTATGTTGCTACCCGAGGTCAGATATTCAATTTTTTTTTTTTAAATTTTAAATCTACAAACTACGAGTATCTTATTTCAATCAATTTTTCAATCAACAGCTGATTGTATTTATCAAATACATTAAAGATTTTGACTTTATTATGGAGTGCTTGCCATTATTGTGTAGTTCAATTATGGGCTTAGCAAAGGCAACTGTTCTAATTCACAACGCGGATAAAGTAAGAGAGATACTTTAGCAAATATTTATTTGTTTAATTAATCAAGTAAAACGATGTAGGTGAAAGTATTGTTGGAAGAGTTAAAGCATGATTGGAAGTTATTTGGAAGTGTAGAATCTGAAATATTGATTATTGAAAAATATGCGCAAAAGGGAAAAATGATTTCAACATTATACGCTAGTGAGTTTCTTTCTTATGCACTAAAACAAAAAAACAGCATAAGGAATATAAAATATATAAGTAAAAATATTTTAGGTTGCATCTACGTATTAGCAGTAAGTTATTACTGTCTGTCTTATGTGGCTCCAGCACTAGATTTGATTATGCCCTTAAACGAATCTAGGCACCGTTTGTTAATTTATCCTGGAGATTTTTACATTCACATGGACAGCCATTTTTTTCTCATTTTAACGATGGAATGGTATGGTCTGGTATGTGCGGCCCACGTAGTGTTAGCACTTGATAGTTTGTACATGACCCTTATGCTTCATTCTTGTGGAATGTTTGCGATATTAAGGTAAATCAGTATAATGCAAAAGTGAAAATTGTGATTTTAATTTTTTTTGTTTTACTTAAAAACTGTAATGTTCTAGCGATAAATTGGAAAAATTACAAATCGAAAGATTCAGAAATGACGAATTTTTGGAGATACGCGAGGATAAACTTTTAACGCAAGATCAAATGATATATATTTATTTAATAGATTGCGTAAAGCTACATTTAAAATGCATAAAGTAGGCATTTGCTATTTCTGTACCTTTTTATGTAAAGTAGCTTAGCATTTATAACGCTTCTCTTTCAATCAGATATGCGGAATATTTGAATGCAACATTTAACATAGCTTTTTTCACTGACTTAGCGTTTGGTGTTTTGCTTGCAAGTGCATCAGCAGTTAAGGTTGGTTAAACAAGAAAGATCAAAAACATTACAAATAACTATCATTTTATAATAATTATTTAGTTCGTGTTGAGTCTCGATCAGCCCAACTATCGATTTAAATATGGAGCTCTTTATATTGTTCAATCTTTAAGAATATTTTGCAACAGCTATCCTGGACAATTACTAATTGATCATAGTACTTATGTTAATAGGGCTGCGTAAGTTTTGCAGAATATAAAGTTTTTTCATCTTTCGATAAATGCTGAATAATAAAGACTTTAATTTCAGTTCTAAAAATAAATGGTATGAATTGCCAGAGAAATCTAAAAAGCTTCTATTATTATTATTGTTAAGAAGCGAATCGCCTAGTGAATTTGTTGTTGCAAAAATGTTCACTATGAACATTCAACTGTTTAGTACGGTAACAATTTTTCATAAATTTTTTTAAACTTACATATATTTTGCACATTCTTATAATAATTTTTATATTTTTATTTTAAAGATTGTTAGGACCTGTGTTTCATACTGCACTGTACTACTGTCTGCTCAAAATAAGTGATGCTATGCTTATTTTAAAATAATCTTTGATAATCTATTATTTTGTGTAAAAATGAAATATAATATATATATCAACAAATAATAACAATTATAAATATTATCGACTCTATTATAACTCATACCGATTTGATTTGAAACGAAAAAATTAAATTTACTGTTAAATGACCATTGGTACTACCTTCATGATTTTCAACAGCAAAATATTCTATAATTATTATGAAAAAATGTTTAATAGATTTTTGTTTCACGCCTTTGTTAAAATATTCTGTCAGTTATCTGTATAGAAAAATAACACGTAAACGCTTAAGGCTTAATGCATACTTTATTGAAGTCGATACAAAGTTCCCTCTTAATCTCGAATTAGTAATGAAGTATCGTTACTGCTTTTTAACAAAGTAGCATGCTGTCAGAATCCTTTAAACCATTGCGGGAGTAAGAATGGATTTTTTTGATATTCATTATTACAAATATCAAAAGAAATTCTTAAACATCTGTGGCATGTGGCCGTACCGCACTTATAATTCTTCTATCTTTCTAAGGATGATATTTCTAAATGGAATTGTCGTGTTCACATTTATACCCGAGGTCAGATATTTCATTTTGGTACTATAAATTTGTTTGAGAGAAAATTTTCTTAAAGAATATTCTGTTTCAATTGTTCATTAGTAGATTATTAATTTTTTTAAATACATCAAAGATTTTGATTTTATTATTGAATGCTTACCGATGTTGGGTGGCGCATGTATGGGTATCTTAAAAGCAAGTGTTTTAATATTCAATGTGGAAAAAGTAAGAAATACTCTATCAATAAATTGCGTATATGCTTTTTTAGTTAATGTTCTTATAATCGAGATAATAGGGTGATTTACAAAATATTAATAATTAAATGATTCAGGTGAAAATGGTACTAGAAGAATTAAAGGGTGATTGGAAGTATTTTGGAAATGTAGAATCTGAATTGCATATTATTAAAAAGTATGCGCAAAAAGGCAAACAATTATCGATAATCTATGCTTGTAAGTAACTTCAATTCTCTGTTATTTTTTTCTGAAATATAAAAGAGAATATAATAATTTTTATTAAAACCATTTGTAGATTTTGTTTATATTTTGGTAACTAGCTACTATTGTATGTCTCTTATTTCTCCTATGCTGGATTTTATTATACCTTTGAACGAATCTAGAAATCGTGTATCTATTTTTCCTGGAGATTTTTATATTCATGTTGATAGAAATTTTGTACTCATTACGACAATGGAATGGTACGGTATGTGCTGTGTAGCACACCTAGTGATCACGCTTGATACTTTATACATCACACTTATGCTACATTCTTGTGGAATATTTGACATATTAAGGTGAGCTAAACTACAAAGGTATGTTTCAAAACAGTCGAACTTCCTTTAAGAGGATTACTCCTGAGGGTAAACCAAGTCGAAAAGTCCCTTTATCATTTTTTGATCCGAAGCTCAGACCTCGAGATATTCAATGATAAAAATGCTATTAGGAAGACAAAGACAGATAGGCAGTTGAAACGAGATAGACAAAAGGAAAAGTGATGTTATTTCACTTCAACTATCTGTCTGTCCTCGTCTAACTAATGTTATATTTATTATCGAGTATCTCAAGAACTATAAGCTCCCGATTTAAAAATGGTAAAGACTTTTCGATTCGGTTTACCTCCAGGAGTAGCCCCTTTAAAAGAGATACGACTGTTTTGTAACACCCTGTATTTTAATACTTTCTATTTCATTGATGATTATCTTCTTGCAGTAAAAGACTTGAAAATCTACAAATTCAAGAATTTCACAATAAAAAGTATTTAATAATTCAAGAACGATTTTTATTTCCGCAAAATAAAATCATTTATCTTTACATAACGCAATGTGTAAAATTACATTTAAAAAGCATAAAGTAAGCTACTAGTAGATTCCATTGTTACAGTAAACTATATTTATATAGTTTTTATATTCTTATTACCATAATCTTAGATATGCTGAAAGTTTAAATTCAACATTGAATGTGGCTTTTCTTCCTGATCTTATATTTGGTGTTTTGGTTTCAAGCGCCTCAGCTGTTAAGGTTTGTAAATTTGCCTCTTTTCTCTCTCTCTCTCTCTTCCTTTTTCTTTTTCAATAGGAATTCTTAGAAAAATATAAACAATTATAAATGAATATATTTTTTTAAATCAATATGAAACTAGTTAAAAATTATATATATTTAGTTCGTCATGAGTAATGAGCATCCCAATTACCGAATTAAATATGGATGCTTGTGTCTTATTCAATGTATGAGGATTTTTTGTACCAGCTATCCTGGTCAATTATTAATTGATCACAGCGGTTATGTTAATTTAGCGGCGTAAGTTTCATAGTTCTCGATAATCTTATAATCAAATGTTTATGAGCTAGCATTTATATTATTATTTCAGTTCTAAAAGTAAATGGTATGAATTGCCAGATAAATCCAAAAAGCTTCTACAACTTTTAATGTTAAGAAGCGAACGACCCTCTCAGTTTATTGTTGCTAAGTTATTTACGATGAATTTACAACTTTTTAGCATGGTAAAAATTCATCTTTTTTACAAGAATAATATATTTTAACGATCTAATAAATATGTTCTGTTCTTTTAAAGATTTTTAGGACATGTCTATCCTACTGTACAGTAATGTTATCGATTCGGGATAACGAAAATAATTTTTAGTTTTATATATGTATATGTATACATATACATAGATACATATAATCTGGTCAGAATTAAAATGATAAAAACTAACACTCTTAGTTTATTAATTAGTTACTGGCGTTTTAACGAAGTTAATGCTCCAGTTTAGGATCGGTAAGCCCTGAAAAAGCCAGCTGGAATGTTCGCGAAACGTCGGTAATTAGATAAGAAGTTTGAAAACGGTGTTTATTCGAAAATCAACAAATTTGTTATATTTACCAAAAATGTTTCACACGTTTGGCTATTTTCTCCAAAGACATATATTCTTGAAATAAACATTGATTATAACTATATTTTATGAATACTCGTGTACTATTTCCTATAATTCGTATCCGATGAAACTTTATACTCGTTAAAGAATGATAACTTGTTTTAATTTTAGAAGATTTCTTATAAAAGAGTATCTTCCATTATATTCTCTTCTTCGAAAGAGTGTTTAAAAAGTTACATGTCTTTGCTAAAATATTCTTTCTGTCATCTATACAAAAAAATTAATAGCAAACGCTTAGGGTTTGATACATATTTTAATAAAGAAGATAGGAATAACTCCAATCACGCAATCAATAATGAAGTAACGTTGCAGTTTCGTGACAAGTTAGTCAAGTCAAAATCCTTTAAACCATCACAGAAGGAACAATGGACTTTTTTGATAGCCACTATTATAAATTACAAAAGGTTTTGATGAATATGTGCGGCGCGTGGCCTTATCAAAATTATAGGATTTATATCTTATTACGAGTGATTACGATAAATGGAATGGTTGGTTTCATGATGTTACCTGAGGTCAGGTATATTATTAATGGTGATAAATTTTACTTAAAAACAATTTACTTATAAATATCAAAGTTAAATTGTTTACTAGTAGATGTTCGCGTTTCTTAAATATATTCATGATTTTAATTATATTATGGAGTGTTTACCATTATTGAGTGGTACTTTTATGGGATTAGCGAAAGCAATTGTTCTGATTACCAAAGTTAAGGAAGTGAGTGTTATTTTAGTAAAAATTTACTTAAATAATAATTCAAGTAAAATGAAATAGGTGAAAATACTATTAGAAGAACTAAAGAATGATTGGGAGTGTTATGCTGACACGAAGTCTGAAATAGCTATTATTGAGAAGTATGCAAACAAGGGAAAGATGATATCGTTTATCTATTCTGGTAAATTAGAATAAATATTAGATCTCTAAACATTAAAAAATTTCAAACATTGATAATAATAATATTTTAGGTATTATTTTCTTAGTATCATCGTCATACTATCTAGTTTCTTATGTGCCACCGATATTGGATTGGATTTTACCTTTGAATGAAACTAGACCACGAATTTTAATGTTTCCAGGAGATATATTTTTCAGTGCTCAAGATAATTTCTTTCTTCTATTGCATTTAGAATGTTATGGCTTTTTTTGTACAGCAATTATAGTCGTGACAAATGATATTTTATATATGACACTTATGTTTCATTCTTGTGGAATGTTTGCTGTATTAAGGTAATCTTATCGTAGCAAAGAATTTATTTTTCTCTTTACCTCATTTTATTAATATTATTCATAAAATTACTCTTAGTAAAAAACTTGAGGATTTAAAAATTCATAGACTAAGGAATAAAATAGATCTAATAGACGAAGAAAATAATTTAATAGAAGATCAGCTTACTTATTTTAACGTAGTAAAATGCGTTAGATTGCATTTGAAAAGTATAAAGTAGGTAATTTCTATTTCTCCTATACTTTTATACAAAATTATCTTCTGAGGAGATTTTGCAAATTAGTTTTTTGATAATTAGATACGCTGAACTCTTAAACTCCACATTTAATATGGCTTTTTTTCCTGACATTGCTTGTGGGGTTTTAATTGCCACTGCATCAGCGGTTAAGGTTTGTTTAAGCATTGCTCATTTGTAGAAAAATAATACAAACTGATTGTATATGGATGTAGTTTGTAGTGAGTATTGGTCAGCCTGATGATCAAATCAAATTTGGATTATTAATTTGTACTCAGTCGTTGAGAATTTTTTGTAATACTTATCCTGGACAATTATTAATCGATCACAGTAGTTATGTCAATAAGGCTGTGTAAGTTTTATAATCATAATTTTTTAACATGTCTTAAACAATAATATGATATATTATATTCACCTTATTTTCAGTTCTAATAACAAATGGTACGAACTGCCAGAAAAATCGAAAAAGCTTTTATTAGTTTTGATGTTGAGAAGTGAAAGACCCAGTGAATTTATCATCGCAAAGATATTTTCCATGAATTTTCAACTTTTCAGTATGGTATAAATGCACATATCTTTCCACCCGTAAAGTTTGTTTTAATAATAATAATTATTTTCATATTTTTTCTAAAGGTTTTTAGAACATGTGTATCTTACTGTACGGTAATGTTGTCCATTCAAGATAATTGAGATGACATGTAGCGGTTTATCCAACAACTATGTCTTAATCTCAAAATTTATTTTTTTGGAAAGAGATAAAGAATTATATCTGTTATATATTTAATGAAATATTTTATTTTTCAAAAACACAACCAACCAAATTTAGTTATTCACATTAGGGGTATAAGTTTAGTAAGAATAAAAGAATAATATTTCAGAATATCTATCTTAAAGTTTAACTCTTTAGGAAAATTAAAAATTTGACGTAGATATTAAATAGCTTGTAGGAACACTTATCCGTGATTGATTTTTAAGAGAATAACCTTTCTTTGATTTCTATTAGAGGTTAATTTAATCATTATTTTCCGTGACGCAATATTAAAAAAAAAAATTTTCAAGCTTTTGTTCAACTATTCCTTTAGTCTTGCTCCTTGTAAAATAAGAAGTAAACGCTTGGAGTACAATGCATAATTTATTAAAGGGGATAGATTCAACCCCCCTAATCTCGAATTAGTAATGAAGTATCATACCTACTTCTTAACAAGAGACATCTCTCAGTTTCGATTAGATCTTCACAGGAATAATAATGGACTTTTTCGATAGCCATTATTACAGATTACAAAAAGGTTTTCTGAGATTCTGTGGTGTCTGGCCTTATCAAAATGGTAGACTATGTATCTTTATTCGAATTATATTTATAAATGGAATCATCAGTTGCGTAATGATACCTGAGGTTGGGTATATTATTAAATGATCATATATTTTACCTAATTGAAATTTATTTAAAAATATGAAAGTTCGCATTTTTACTAGTAGATGATCGTGTTTCTTAAAGCCATAAATGATTATGATTATCTTATGGAGTGTTTACCAATATTGAGTGGCGCTTTTATGGGTATAACGAAAGCAATTTTTCTAATTAGGAAAGTTAATGAAGTGAGTGTTCCTTTAGTAAAACTTTACTTAAATAGTAATTCGAGTAATATGAAATGTAGGTGAAAATACTGCTAGAAGAGCTACAGAATGATTGGGAGCATCATGCTGATACGAAGTCTGAAATAGCTATAATTGAGAAGTATGCAAACAAGGGAAAAATAATATCGTTTATATATTCTGGTAAATTAGAAAAAAATCTTAGATTTTGTTTAAAAATAGAAAAACTTCAAACACCGATGAAAATAACATTCTAGGTCTTATTGTCTTTATACCATCTTCGTATTATGTTGTTTGTTATATACCTCCCGTATTGGATTGGATTTTACCTATGAACGAAACTAGACCACGATTTTTAATGTTTCCAGGAGACTTGTATCTCAATGCTCAAAGCAATTTTTTTATCGTACTACATTTAGAGTTTTATGGCTTCTTTTGCGCGTCAGTTATACTACTAACAAGTGATATTTTATACATGACACTAATGTTTCATACTTGTGGAATGTTTGCTATATTAAGGTAAACTTATTGTTAGTAAAGAATTACTTGATTGTCTTATTTTATTAATATTATTGATATAATTACTCTTAGTAAAAAGCTTGAGGAATTACAAAGTTACAATCGAAAGTATAACATAGATCTAGTAAATGAAAAAATTAAATTAACATCAGACCAGATTACTTATTTTAACGTAGTAAAATGCGTTAGATTGCATTTGAAAAGTATAAAGTATGTAATTTCTATTTCCTCCATTCTGTTATACGAAATTATCTTACGAAAAGATCTTATAAATTAGTTTTCTAATAATTAGATATGCGGAACTATTAAACTCAACATTTAATATGGGATTTTTTCCTGACCTTGCTTGTGGGGTATTACTTGCAACTGCATCAGCTGTTAAGGTTTGTTACCCCCGTCCCATCTCTTTTGGTTTTAGATAACTAACTGGAGATAATATAAGTACTGACTATATGAGTGTAGTTTGTTGTGAGCACTCAGCATCTTGACGATCAACTGAGATTTGGACTATTAATGTGTGCACAGTCATTGAGAATATTTTGTAATACCTATCCTGGACAATTATTAATCGATCATAGTAGTTATGTGCACCGGGCTGTGTATGTTTTATAATAATAATTAATTATTATGACTCGCGCAGTAATAGAAAGTATTAAATTTTATTATTTTCAGTTCCAATAGTAAATGGTACGAACTACCAGAAAAATCGAAAAAGCTTTTAATAGTATTGATGTTGAGAAGTAGAAAACCTAGTGAATTTATCGTTGCAAAGATATTTACCATGAATTTTCAACTATTTAGTATGGTATAAATACACAACATTTTTCCTTGCATAAATTTTTGTTTAATAATTAATTACTTTAATTTTTATTTATAAAGGTTTTTAGGACATGTGTATCTTACTGTACGGTAATGTTGTCCATTCAAGATAATTGAGATGATATGCAGATACGATCTATCTGAAGATTATGTTTAAATCTCAGATTTTATTTTTTTGGTAATTGATTAAGAATTGTATCACTTATGTAACGAAATTTTCCATATTCAAAATAGACCAAACACATTTGGATTATACACTTCGAGTAGAATAAGTTTTCAAATAAAGAAAAATATTTTAGAATGTCTATTATTTAAAGTTGAGCTGTTTTGGAAATTATGAAATTTTACGTAGAGATTAAATAGTTTATACGAATACTTTTCTTTGATTGATTTTTTAGATAATAACCTTCCTTTCCTTTCCATTAGTAGATAATTTAATCACTATTTTCCATTACACTGTATTCAAAAAAACATTTTCAGGCTTTTGTTAAAATATTCCTTTAGACCTAGTCACAGAAAAATAAGAAGTAAACGCTTAGAGCACGATGCATATTTTATTAAAGGTGATAGATTCAACCCTTCTAAACTCGAATTAGTAATGAAGAATAATAACTCCTTTTTAACAAGAGAAATTTGTCAGTTTCGTTTAGTCCTTCACAGGTATAATAATGGACTTTTTCGATAGCCATTATTACAGATTACAAAAAGGTTTTCTAAGACTTTGTGGCGTCTGGCCGTATCAAACTAGTAGAATTTATATCTTTCTTCGAATAATATTTATAAATGGAATCATCACTTGCATAATGATTCCTGAGGTCAGGTATATTACTAAATGATCATGAATTTTACTTAGAAAGAATTTACTTAAAAATATCAATGTTCCATTTTTTATTAGTAGATGTTCGTGCTAATTAAATACATTCATGATTTTAATAATATTATGGAATGTTTACCAATATTATGTGGTACTCTTATGGGTATAACAAAAGCAGTTGTTCTAATGACGAAAGTTAATGAAGTGAGTGTTACTTTAGCAAAAATTTGCTTAAATAATAATTCGAGTAAAATAAAATGTAGGTGAAAATGCTGCTAGAAGAACTACAGAATGATTGGGAGTATTATGCTGATAGGAAGTCTGAAGTACTTATTATTGAAAAGTATGCAAACAAGGGCAAAATGATATCGTTTATCTATTCTGGTAAATTAGAATAAATCTTCGATCTTTTTAAAAATTAAAAATCTTCGAACTGTAATAAAAGTAATATTCTAGGTCTTATTATATTTGTACCAACCTCGTATTATCTTGTTTGTTATATACCACCGCTATTGGACTGGATTTTACCTCTGAATGAAACTAGACCGCGTTTTTTAATGTTTCCAGAAGATGTATTTTTAAGTTTTCAAAGCAATTTTTTTGTCCTACTGCACTTAGAGTTTTATGGCTTCTGTTGTACAGCATTTATAGTACTGGCAAATGATATTTTATATATGACGCTTATGCTTCATACTTGTGGAATGTTTGCATTATTGAGGTAAACTAATTGTTAATAATGACATTATTTTTCTCATTATCCTATTTTGATATTATTGTTGATAAAACTATTCTTAGTAAAAAACTTGAGGAATTAAAAATTTATAATATAAGAAATAAAAACAATATAGTAACTGAAGAAAATAATATAAGGGAAGACCAGATTAATTATTTTAATGTAGTAAAATGCGTTAGATTGCATTTGAAAAGTATAAAGTAGGTCATATCTATTTCCTCTATACTTTTATACAAAATTATTTTATCAAAAGATCTTATAAATTAGTTTTCTAATAATTAGATATGCTGATCTTTTAAACTCAACATTTAACATGGCTTTTTTCCCTGACCTTGCGTGCGGGGTTTTACTTACAACTGCAGCAGCTGTTAAGGTATGTTTCCACCTTGCTTCCGCTTATTGATATCTAAATAAGGATAATTTGAATCTTGCTTATACGAGTATAGTTGGTGGTGAGCATTGACCATCTTGATGATCAAATTAGATTTGGATTATTAATGTGTACTCAGTCATTGAGAATTTTTTGCAATACTTATCCTGGCCAATTATTAATTGATCATAGTAGTTATGTGAATCTGGCTGTGTAAGTTTTATAATTAATTAATTAGAATTACAATTAATAGAATTATATAAGATTTAATTAGTATACATTACCCAATAATATAAAGTATTATATTTATCTTAATTTTCAGTTTAAATAATAAATGGTACGAATTACCAGAAAAATCGAAAAAGCTTTTACTAGTTTTGATGTTGAGAAGCGAAAGACCAAGCGAATTTATCGTTGCAAAGATTTTTACCATGAATTTCCAATTGTTTAGTATGGTATATACACGCAATATACTTCCTATAGTAATGTTTTTGCTGAATAATGAATTATTTTTAATTTTTTTTTTAAAGGTTTTTAGAACGTGTATATCTTACTGTACTGTAATGTTGTCTATTCAAGATAATTGAGATGATATTTAGAGGAATATCGAAAGACTATATTTTAATCGCAGAATTTATTTTTTTGGAAATAGATAAAGAAGTGTATCACTTATGTAACGAAATATTTCATATTCAAAAGAGATCAACCAATTTTAGATTATTCACATCAGGCTGAATAAGTTTTCGAAGAAATAATAATGTTTTAGAATATCTATTTTAAAGTTGTGTGAACTATTTGGAAAAATGAAATTTTACGTAGAGATTAAATAGTTTATAAGAATACTTTTCTTTGATTGATTTTTTAGAGAATAACCTTCCTTTGCTTTCTATTATCAGATAATTTAAACATTATTTTCCATTAGGCAATATTCAAAAAAACATTTTCTGGCTTTTGTTAAAATATTCCTTTAGACTTAGTCACAGAAAAATAAGATATAAGCGCTTAGAGCGCGATGCATATTTTATTAAAGGGGATAGATTCAGCCCTCCTAATCTCGAATTAGTAATGAAGTGTCACGACTACTTTTTAACAAGAAGCATCCCTCAGTTTCGATTAGATTTTCACAGGAATAATAATGGACTTTTTTGATAGTCATTATTACAGATTACAAAAAGGTTTGCTAAGACTCTCTGGCGTGTGGCCTTATCAAACTGGTAGATTATATATCTTTCTACGAATAATAGTTATAAATGGAATCATCAATTGCTTAATGATACCTGAGGTTAGGTATATTGTTGAATGATCATAAATATTACTTAAAGGGAATCTACCTAAAAATATCAAAGTCCAATTTTTTATTAGTAGATGTTCGTGTTTTTTAAATACATTCATGATTTTAATTATATTATGGAGTGTTTACCATTATTAAGTGGCGCTTTTATGGGTATAACGAAAACACTTGTTCTAATTACGAAAATTAATGACGTAAGTGTTACTTTGGTAAAAATTTACTTCAATAATAATTTGAGTAAAATAACATGTAGGTGAAAATGCTGTTAGAAGAGTTGCAGAATGATTGGGAGCATCATGCTAAGACTAAGTCTGAAGTACTAATTATTGAAAAGTATGCAACGAAGGGGAAAATAATATCGATTATATATGCCGGTAAATAAGACTATGCCTTAGATTTTCTAAAATTGAAAATTTTAAAACTGTGACAAAAATAATATTCTAGGTATTATTATCTTAGTAGCATCGTCATATTATCTAGTTTCTTATGTACCACCGATATTGGACTTGATTTTACCTATGAATGAAACTAGAACACGATTTTTAATATATCCAGGAGATATTTTTTTGAATGTTCAAAATAATTTTTTTATCCTATTGCATTTAGAATGTTATGGTTTTTTTTGTACATCAATGATGGTGGTGACAAATGATATTTTATACATGACACTAATGTTTCATTCTTGCGGAATGTTTGCTATATTAAGGTAAGTTATATGCTAGTAATGAAATTATTCTCTCGTTACCTCATTTTTATAATACTAATGATTGTTTTATAATTTTTTGTTTTGATTATTCTTAGTAAAAAACTAGAGGATTTAAAAATTTATAGACGAAAGAATAAAACCGATCTAGTAAATGCAGAAGATAATTTAACAGAAGATCAGATTACTTATTTTAACGTAGTAAAATGCGTCAGATTGCATTTAAAAAGTATAAAGTATGTAATTTCAATATCTATTATATTTTTATACGGAATTTTCGTATGTAAAGATTTTATAAATTAGTTTTCTAATAATTAGATACGCTGAACTTTTAAATTCAACATTTAACATGACTTTTTTCCCGGATATTGCTGGTGGGGTTTTAATCGCAACTGCATCAGCTGTTAAGGTTTGTTATCCCTGTTCCTTCCCTCTTGGTTTTAGATAACTAACTGAAGATAATATAAGTATTGACTATATGAGTGTAGTTCGTTGTCAGCACTGAGCAAGTTGATGATCAAATCAGATTTGGACTATTGATGTGTACACAGTCATTGAGAATTTTTTTTAATACCTATCCTGGTCAATTGTTAATTGATCATAGTAGTTATATTAATAAGGCTGTGTAAGTTTTATAATTATAATCATTTACCGCACAGTACACATTAGTATGGAGCATTATATTCTTTGTATTTTCAGTTCTAATAACAAATGGTACGAACTACCAGAAAAATCGAAAAAGCTTTTACTAGTTTTGATGTTGAGAAGCGAAAGACCCAGTGAATTTATCGTTGCAAAGATTTTTACCATGAATTTTCAACTTTTCAGTATGGTATAAATACACAATATCTTTCCATTCGCAGGTTTCTTTTAACAATGATAATTATTTTCATATTTTTTCTAAAGGTTTTTAGGACATGTGTATCCTACTGTACGGTAATGTTGTCCATTCAAGATAATTGAGACGATATGTAGCGGTTTAAGTAAAGACTATATTTTAATCTCAAAATTAATTTGTTTGAAAATAGATAAAGAAGTGTATTACTTATGTAACGAAATCTTATACATTCAAAAGATACCAACCAATTATAAGTTTATACACATCAGATTGAATTAGTTTTCAAATAAAGGAAACTGTTTTAGTATGACTATTTTAAAATTGAACTGTTTAGAAAAATGATATTTGACATAGAGATTAATTAACTTATACGAATACTTTTCTTTGATTGATTTTTTAGAATATAACTTCTTTCTTTGATTTCTATGAGTAGATTATTTAATCATGATTTTCCATTACACGAAATTCGAAAAAAAAATTTCAGGCTTTTGTTAAAATATTCCTTTTAGTCTTCCTCCTTGTAAAATAAGAAGTAAACGCTTAGAGCACGATGCATATTTTATTAAAGGTGATAGATTCAACCCTTCTAATCTCGAATTAGTAATGAAGTATTATAACTACTTTTTAACAAGAGAAATTTCTCAGTTTCGTTTAGACCTTCACAGGAATAATAATGGATTTTTTCGATAGCCATTTTTACAGATTACAAAAAGGTTTATTAAGCCTCTGTGGCATGTGGCCCTATCAAAGTTGTAGAATTTATATCTTTCTACGTATTATATTTATAAACGGAATCATCAATTGCGTATTGATACCTGAGGTTAGATATATTATTGTAGAATCATAAATGTTACCAAAGGTTAATTTATTTAAAGATATGAAATTTCAATTTTTCACTAGTAGATGTTCGTGCTTCTTAAATATATTCATGATTTTAATTATATTATGGAATGTTTGCCATTATTGAGTGGTGCTTTTATGGGTATAACAAAAGCAATTGTTCTAATTACGAAAGTTAAAGAAGTAAGTGTTGCCTTAGGAATAATTAATTGAAATAATAATTATTCGTGTTAAATGATGAAATGTAGGTGAAAATGCTACTAGATGAATTGCAGAATGATTGGGAGCATCATGCTAATACGAAGTCTGAAGAACTTATTATTGAAAAGTACGCAACGAAGGGAAAAATTATATCGACTATATATGCTGGTAAATTAGGGTATATATTAGATCTTGTTAGAAATTGAAAAATTTCAAATAGTGACGACAATAATATTCTAGGCATTATTATCGTGGTATCATCGTCATATTATCTTGTTTCTTATGTTCCGCCTATATTGGATTTGATTTTACCGATGAATGAAACTCGACCACGATTTTTAATGTATCCAGGAGATATATTTTTCTGCATTCAAAATCATTTTTTTATCCTATTGCATTTAGAGTGTTATGGCTTTTTTTGTGCAGCAATTATGGTTGTGACAAATGATATTTTATATATGACATTAATGTTTCATTCTTGTGGAATGTTTGCTATACTAAGGTATGCTTACTGATAATATAAAAATTACTTTTCTCATTATCTCATTTTATTAATATTATTTCTGAATTTTACTCTTAGTAAAAAGCTGGAGGATTTACATATTCACAGACGAAAGAATAAAATAAATCTTGTAAGCGAAGAAAATAAATTAACCGAAGATCAGATCACTTATTTTAATGTAGTAAAATGCGTTAGATTGCATTTGAAAAGTATAAAGTAGGTAATTTCTATTTCTCCTATACTTTTATACAAAATTATCTTATGAGGAGATTTCGCAAATTAGTTTTTTGATAATTAGATACGCTGAACTCTTAAACTCAACATTTAACATGGCTTTTTTCCCTGACCTTGCTTGTGGGGTCCTACTTGCAACTGCATCAGCTGTTAAGGTTTGCTTAACCACTCTCCTTTTTGTAGAAAAATAACCAAAAATAATATAAATAACGTTTACATGAGTGTAGTTAGTAGTGAGTAGTGATGAGCCTAATGATCTAATCAAATTTGGACTATTAATTTGTACTCAATCATTGAGAATTTTTTGTAATACTTATCCTGGACAATTATTAATTGATCACAGTAATAATGTTAATAAGTCTGTGTAAGTTTTACAAATTTTAATTAATTTCCATGCTTTATTAAGTAATGTACAAAGTATTATTTTAGTTTTATTTTCAGTTGCAATAACAAATGGTACGAATTACCAGAAAAATCGAAAAAGCTTTTACTGGTTTTGATGTTGAGAAGTGAAAGACCCTGTGAATTTATTGTCGCAAAGATTTTTACCATGAACTTTCAACTGTTTAGCATGGTATCAAAACGCAATATTCTTCCTGCCGTAAATTTCTTTTCATAATAATGATAATAACTTTTGTATTTTTTATAAAGTTTTTTAGGACATGTGTATCTTACTGTACGGTAATGTTGTCCATTCAAGATAATTGAGATGATATGTAGCGATCTATCTGAAGATTATGTTTAAATCTCAGAATTTATTTTTTTGGAAATACATAAAAAGTATATCAGTTATGTAATTAAATATTTTATATTGATAAAAGACCCAGCCAATTATAGATTACACATATCACAATGAATACGTTAGCAGAGGAAGAATAATGTGTTAGAAGGTCCATTTTTAAGTTGTTCTGCTTGGGAAGATGGAATTTAATGTAGAGATTAAATAGTTCATATGAATACGTTTCTTTGATTGTTTTTTTTAGAATATAACCTCTGTCTTTGATTTCTATTAAAAGATTATTTAATAATAGTTTTCCATTATACGAAATTCAAAAAAACATTTTCAGGCTTTTGTTAAAATATTCCTTTAGTCTTACACATTGTAAAATAAGAAGTAAACGCTTAGAGCACGATGCATATTTTATTAAAGGTGATAGATTCAACCCTTCTAATCTCGAATTAGTAATGAAGTATCATAACTACATTTTAACAAGAGAAATTTCTCAGTTTCGTGTAGACCTTCACAGGAATAATAATGGACTTTTTTGATAGCCATTATTACAAAGTGCAAAAAGGTTTGCTAAGACTCTCTGGCGTCTGGCCTTATCAAACTAGTAGAATTTATATCCTTCTACGAATTATATTTATAAATGGAATCGTCAATTGCGTAATGATACCCGAGGTTAGATATTTAATTTAATTTCATGAAAAGATGTTAAAATGAAATCTAAAGTTAAGTACAATGCTTCACCTGTTAACAAATAGACGATCGTGTTCTTTAAGAACATTCGTGATTTTGATTATCTTATGGAGTGTTTGCTGCTATTAAGTGGATGTGTTATGGGTATAACAAAAACAGTTATACTGATTACCAGAATTGATGATGTGAGTAATGCTTTGCTAAAAGATCAAATATTTGTTGACTCGTATATTAGTTCACTTCTTAATACAAATATAATACGTAGGTAAGAATGCTATTAGAAGAAGTAAAACATGATTGGAAATATTCTAAGAATGAGAACTCCGAACTATCAATTATTGAAAAGTACGCGAAAATGGGAAAAATTATATCCATATTATACGTCAGTAAGTTTTTGTGCTTCTTCTATTTTTGACGAATCTATTAAACATTAAAGTCAACCGAGTTATATTTTAGGTTCTATTTACATTGTAGCGTCGTGCTTTTATTCCATATGCTATTCGCCTCAAATATTGGATTTAATCTCACCCTTGAACGAATCTAGAGAACGCTTTCTAATGTTTCCAGGAGATTTCTATTTTCATATGGAAGGCAAATTCTTGCTTTTGCTTCACATAGAATTTTATGGTTTCCTTTCCTCTTCAACTATGATAATTGCTAATGATATTTTATACATGACACTTATGTTTCATTCTTGTAGTAAGTTTGCTGTTTTAAGGTAAGTTAGTTGGAAAATTCATTTCTGATTGTCCTCGCAATATAATTGACGAATGAAAATTCTCAGTTTAAAATTAGAGGACTTATGTCTTCATCCATTAAAGAATAAAATAGATCTATCAATCGACAAAAATAATTCTTTGACTCAAGACCAAATTACGTATTTCAATGTAGTCAAGTGCATTAAATTGCATCTGAAAAGTATTAAGTGGGTTATTTATGTTTATTTTAGATTCTCATAAGATAGACTAGTTTTTGTTTACTTTATATTTTCTGTCAGATATGTAGATCATCTGAATTCAGTATTTAGCGTGGCTTTCTTTCCTGATCTTGTTTTTGGAGTATTACTTTCAAGTGTGGCAGCTGTTAAGGTTCGTTTAATAATTAAATTAGGAATCAATTAAATAATTTAAATTTAATATATGCATGTATAATGTAGTTCGTGATAAGTACTGAACAGCCTAATGATCAATTTAGATTTGGAATAATATTTTGTGCACAATCAATGAGAATTTTTTGTTCTACTTTTCCTGGGCAATTAGTAACTGATCATAGTAAATATGTTAATATGGCCGTGTAAGTTAAATATATTAAAAATTGATGAAATATTAATAAGCAAATTAAATTTTACTTTTTTATTTTTAGTTATAATAATAAATGGTATGAACTACCAGAAAAAACTAAAAAGCTCTTAATATTATTAATGTTGAGAAGTGGAAAGTCAAGCGAATTTGTTGTTGCAAAAATTTTTTCTATGAATTTACAACTCTTTAGCATGGTATAAATGAACAATTGATTTTTTTTAGCCTTTTCTTCCGAATTCATAATTATTTGTTCATTTCTTAAAGGTTATAAGGACCTGCGTATCGTATTGTACAGTAATGGTATCTGTTCAACCCAGTTAAAATGAAATGTAGTTATACAGCAGAGTTAATATTATGTTGTAATTGAAGAAAATTTATTTTTTGTGAAAGATAAAAGATTATATATATATATATATATATATATATCTATATACACATACATATAAGTATTTACAATATTTATTTACCAAATCAAGCGTTATTCTTAAAAGAAATGTATCATTTTTAATATTGCATTAAATTCTCTTGAAAAAATGCAAAAGTTTTGCGATAAAAATCTTGAGTACGTTTTCAATTGTAAATAGAAAGAAGAGTATATGGTACAATTACGGTTTTAGTAATGATTAAATAAGTAATTCGAGCACTTGTGTGTTCATAATTATGTTTAAGAATTATTCACGATTGATATAGAATGAAAGTCTTTTATGATTAACTTTTTACTTTCTAAATTGGAATATCTAATCAGTATGCTCTACCAAAAAATCTTTAAAAAATTTGCAAGTCTTTGCTAAAATATTCTTTCAGTCATTTGTTCAGAAAAATGAGAAGCAGGTGCTTAGGTCTTTATGCATATTTTATTAATAACGTTGAGAACAACTCTTTCCAACAGAATCGGTAATGAGATATGGCTTCTTTATCTTAAGAAGGTAATCAGTCGCCAGAATCACTTAAACCATTGAAGAAATAACGATGGATATTTTTAATAAGCATTATTATAAATTGCAAAAAAGAATGTTAAGTCTCTCAGGGATGTGGCCTTATCAAGCTTCTAATTTTTTTATTTTACTGCGTATGATATTTTTGAACGGAATTGTTATGTTTATGTTGGTACCTGAGGTCAGATATTTCATTTAATCCTCTCAAGTTATTTAAAAGAAAGTCATCTAATAAATTCCATATTTTAATCATTAAAAAACAGATGCTTGTATTTTTTAAATATTATCATGATATGGACATAGTTATGGAGTGCTTACCATTATCGAGCGCTTCGTACATAGGTTTAGCAAAAGCAATTGTCTTAACTTATAGTGTGGATAAAGTAAGGAGTGAATTACCGAAGAATTAATTGAGTCATTAATCGAAGAAAATTATCTAGGTAAAATATATACTAGAAGAAGTGAGAAATGATTGGAAAATCTTTGGAAGTGTACAGTCCGAATTACTTATTATCGAAAAATATGCAGAAAGGGGAAGAAAAATATCAATGTTATACGCTTGTGAGTCTTATCGCATATGTGTAATACAGAATGATAAGGATGAAGTTAAAATATTTTGTAGATTCTATTTACTCCATGGCGTGGGGCTACTATTTTGTGTCTTATGCTTCTCCAATGTTGGACTTGATTCTACCTTTAAATGAATCCAGGAATCGTTTTCTAATTTTTCCAGCAGATTTTTACGTGGGCGTGGACGGTCATTTTTTTCTATTTCTCAATCTAGAGTGGTATGGTCTTTTAAGTGCAGTACATATAACCATTTCACTTGATATACTCTACATGACATTAATGGTTCATTCTTGTGGAACGTTTGCTGTGCTGAGGTAAGCTAAATTGATACAACGCTTTTAAAAACTGTTGAATCTAATTGGCGACAAATAATTCGCAGTGAGAGATTGAAAAAATTACGATTTAAGAAATTTAAAGATGAAAAATATCTGACAATCCAAGGGAAAAGTTCATTGACGGAGGAGCAGATGATTTATCTTTATTTGATAAATTGCATTAAATTGCATTTAAAAAATATAAAGTTAGCCATTAACGTTTCTCTTTATTTTATCGTAATCTTAATCTTAAGTCTTTATTCATTATATTGTTCCAATCAGATTTGCAGAGAATCTAAATGCTACTTTTAATATCGCCTATCTTTTCGATATCGTATTTGGAGTTTTGGTTACAAGCACATCAGCTGTTCAGGTACCCATATAATTATCCATATGAAAGTCAAATAAGTTTTAAAGAGTGAATAGTTTTATTTATTATAGTTCGTAACGAATACCGATCGACCTAATTATCAGTTTAAATTTGGATCATTGTGCTTTGCTCAGTGCATACGAATTTTTTGTAACAGTTATCCTGGACAATTATTAATCGATCATAGCAATTACATTAATGTAGCTGCGTAAGTACTTCGTTTCTCTTAATTCACATCTATTTATTTGATCATTGGGGATCATCCTTCCTGTAACTCGCTGTTTTTAGTTTGACGAATCAATGGTACGACTTACCAGAAAAATGTAAAAAACTTTTATTCCTAATAGTAATGAGAAGTGAGAAACCTACTGAATTTGTTGTCGGGAAAATATTTACAATGAATATCCAAAACTTCAGTATGGTAATGATTAACGCAAATTCTTAATTCGATTTTACCTCAAAACACGTACTAAATTTTTGTGTATGTTTTAAAGATCGTGAAGACCTGCGTGTCATATTGCACAGTAATGTTGTCCGTTCAAGATAAGTGAAGTGACTTTAAGTAGATCTATAATTGTGTGAGAATTATCTATTTTTTGTGACCAATACAACAACAAAAATGGGAAATTTTGAAAGAAATAAAGAATTTCTCTAACGAATAGAATCATTTACAAAATGTATGTACACCGTTAAATTAATTGTATTGAATGTTATATATTGAGATAAAAAGAGGAGGAGAGTACGCGCAGGGTGAACCGAAAGGAACAATAAATCGAAAAGAAGCTTTTAATGGATCCAGTTAGCGATGCAGCTGGTGCTTGGATGGCACTGAGTCAAGGAATTGTTAATGCGTCTATTAATGGAGATAGGAATCACGAGGGTCATATAATTCGACCTTAATCACTCTATCATTGCGGTAAAGACATTTTGACTGTTACAAGGGAAGATAAAAATTGTGTAATCGCCGATGATGCCGAGATGACGTTGGACTATCAAAATGACGGAGCTGACAGGATGACCGGCGTACAATGTAAGACGCAATAAAACGCTTAAATAGTAGATAAAGGACAATTCTTAACGGTCCTGTGAATCCAGGCTCGTATAAACGCGTCATTCGTAAGCCATAAAAATCAGGACGAGAAACCGTTTCCAGAGCGCAGTATCTTCAAGTTGAAGTAAAATACAGATAAATCTTCCGAGATCCAGGAATAAATTTACAGTAGCAACAAATTTTCTCCGAACGAAGTTTCGATGCGAAGCTCCTTCCTTCATTTTTGCCTTATGAAAATCACTCGACGTTCAATTATTGCCGTGACTTTACGATAAAGAATTCAATTAGCCACCGCTAATGGTTTATTAACGTGATTGCTTTTTTTTCTTCCTTTTTTTTTTTTTTGGTTTTGTTTAGCAGAAACTCCATACTTTCCTCCAACAGCAGTAGCGTGCTCAGTTAGGAGTTATTTGTTTCTAATTTTGATGTGTTGAAAGAGTTTGTTTGAAACGTGCGAGCCAGAGCCAGGTCGATTAATCCTTTGATAAAATGAATAAAAGTCACTGACTGTAAATAAATATCTGCAGTTCAACGCAATTTCTGGTGAACCAGGACACGATGTAGAAAGTTCAGTCCGTTGACTTGGAAATATTCTCGAGCGAGAGCTAGCGAGCGAATAAAAATATCTAGACAATAATTTCAAAGAGAAAAATCCCTCTATTAATCGATTTTCGGTGTAGGGCGATAATAAATGCTGTGTGTGTGTCGTACAGTCTCGAGAGCAGGACACATTGGAATATGATTTCTCGCAATCCATGCTAGTTTTACCAGAGGTAATTCGATGAACGAATTTCAATAGAAGCTACTTAAGGGTAGCAGTCAGTTTGGGTGAAATTATCCTCGAATGCCCAAGCGAGTGGCAGTCTCCCTGCAGCAGCCAACTAAGTAATTCTATTTACTTGCGATACCCCATGTTCTCCATCCCCTCTCTTCGCTTCGCCCCCACCCCTTTTGGCTGCATCCAACGCTTTCAATGCAACCCCTGAAGCAGACTTGCCGGGTCTGGATCTTTGTAGTTCGTGCTAGCGATTCGCGAATCGATTTATCGCTAACGCTAAATGTACCTATAGCCTGTCTGCGCTTCGTATTAGACCAAAAGTACACCGATACCATCCTAAACTCCCTCGGGATATTCCCATTATTTCATCATGCTCAAGCTAATATTCCAGTTTAATGAAATTAATCTTCTCATGTCGGTTACTCGACGTTTCTTTCGTTTATATGCACGCGTATGCTGATCTATTATCGGAAATTTGACGGCTCGTTTGAGGAAAGTGACGAAACGACGAAGAAGAGTCACACGATGAAACGATCCTGAAGCTCTAATTCCCATTTAATTGGAAGTGTATCGTAAATTGGAGAATCATAATGCATTAACCCTGGCGAATGCGATGCATGCTTCGAATAGTTGATTTACTTTACATATCCCTTGAGTCGTTAAATTTGATTTAATTTCAAATTATGAACATGTTAAGTTAACCTCGTTAGTTGGGAACTCTGTGATCCTGGAAACTTCAAACGACATTATGTTAACAAGAATAGTGCAGGTTACACCGAAGAGAGAGAGAGAGAGAGAGAGAGAGAGAGAGAGAGAGAGAGAGAGAGGGAGAGGAGATGGACAGTATGCATTTCTCTAATCCATGATCATGTTCTGATCATATCCTGATCCAGGTGTCCTGTCCAGGAAGACCCGAACAATGGGCTTGTCTGGAACGTCACTTCCAGATTGCTCCAGTATTGCTTGGGTGTCCTTTAGGGTACTATAAAATAATTGCTTGCTGTATTTCTGAAGCTTCATGAATACTAAAGATCAACGATAATGTACCACGACAATCTGTCATACAACGATTAAATTATATTATCAAATTTGGGGATCGATTCGAATAAAATGAAATTCCATAAAATATCCTGAAACGCATACCTTGACAAATTTTCTCGTTAATGCACGGCTATCCGGTTATTCGACTAAAATTATTTCTATTAAAGCGCCGATTATCGTAGACTGTTCATTCGATCGCAATCCAGAATATAACGAGTCGACGAGTTGTTGCCAATATTAAAGAAACTTGAGAAAGCAGAAAATTCTTTCAATCGAAGCGTTTAACCGAGAATCTTCGATTTCTTTCGTGAGTATGCGTGCGCCAGTGTCTGCTTTAGCCAACAGAAATGAATTTATCTAAGAATTAACGTGTTTTCAGATCTATTGTCTTTCATCCAACTATTTTCTTTATCAAATACACCAGATCAGGCAATGGACCCTGACGTCTAGATTTGATTGTGCATAACTAGCGAACTTTGTGGGAAATTCCAATTTCGAAAACTTTGAACTGCTGACTATCATGAGTGACGTTACGTTAGTGGCCATAGAGACGCATTATATAATTCTCGATGATTATGGTGAGTAGTACGAGTTGATAAGAAGCTACACGCACAAATGGTACCTAGAAACTTAGTGATTCATTTTCACGAAATCACCTCATCTCGCAGAGTTATGTAAATGCACCAGAAAATCATTTCTTTTCGCAGAAACTTTCTAAATTCTACCAAGAGATGTTACTTATAAAGTGGTCCGATTTCTTTCAGCGAGAAACTCCCCTTATTTGCTTGTTTGTCGAAGACGCTTTGCTCTCGAAAGTTCATCTTATCGGGTACCTTATTATCCACGATTCTATATCTATAAGACGTAGGGGTGTACCGACACGAACTAATGTAACGTCAGTCACAGCTACATTATTCAGATTTCTCCGACTGACAAGGTGATACTTCAAACAAACTTCGTACGTAATTTCAGATCAAATTTTCTCGTAAAAGCTCCTACTCGGGTAAATCCAGTTTCCGAATACTGAGAAACTTGGCATGCGCTCCGGAGTTATATTTCTGTCGATAGATCGCTGAAATAATTTCATTATCGTAATTTGCGCGATCCGCCGGTCTTATTTCTCAAATGTAAAAGGTCCGTGATTTTCTTTAAGAAATAGTATAGAAACGTAATGGATTTCGAAGGCTCGAAACGTATGCAGCATTTTAGTGGGACCAAAAAGTATCTCCAACGGTAGCCAATATTTTTCTGCCAGTAATGGTAACAATAATGTTTTCGCTCGTTAACTGGATAACGATAAAAACCGGTCAGCTATTAGTTGTTTGGTATTAACTTTTTCGCGCATGGGAAACTGCGACAGAACGAAGGGGTGGCGGAGTGGGATGGGTGGTGGTTGCGCGGTGTGGCTTTGTAGGTTGGGGTAGTTTTAAAGCGTCCCGCGGGGGAAATCCAGTTATCACGAGTGGACCTCAGCATTCGGGGCTGGCAGCGAGTGGAGGATGATAATTGCTTTAGGAATCCGCGTCTACGTTGTACGTAGCTGCAAGTAAAATCGGCGGTGACGGCGACGGCGTCGATGTATCCTCGCAAAATCCCAAACCGAATCGGAACCAACCGATTCGTCGAGAGTCGCGAGACTCGAAAGGTCGGAAAGCAGAGAACTCCACGAAGGCCTTTCGAAATCTAATTAGAAATTTCCGTTTCATCTTACTCGAGAACACTCGCAAAATAGTGTGTTGGCGCAATTTTATTAGTTCGCCATTTAATCGCAATTTGAAGTCCGGATTTGCCCCGAGTATTCAATTCCACGCTTTAATGGGACTTTCATGCAGGGGGTGGAAAAAAGGGGGAGCGAGCCTTTTCAAGCTTGGAACTTGGCCTTGGAGAATAGTCGGATAGGCGTAAAATGGTCCGAGGAGGAAAGGACTCGCTCGGAGCTGGCGTACGCTGATAAAATTATCGATTTGCTGTAATGTATCGGGCCGACAGCTAATTTTCCGACCCAGCCCAACGTAGAAACTTTTGAGTTGTACACAGGGGCGATATCTGATTACGTTTATTACGTAAAGTGCTTACCGCTCTAGAGTCGCCATGAAGATTAGAAAGTAATCAGATAGATTCGCGCGATAAATCTCACGGGAAAGTGAATAATTATGCGTTGGCATGTCTCATTTAAAATCGCTGGACCGCGGAATTTCCGCGTGGATCCTAAAATCAATTTAATTTCGTTTCATCGACTATAATGAGGAAATTCTTAAAACCCCTTTAATTTCATTGAACCAAACTGCGTTAAACCCATTGCTTTTACTACATTCGCTATCCTTGAATTTCACGGGTACGAACGATCAATTGAAATTCAGTTAAGCAAGTGTGAAATTTAGAATTAATGGCAGTTTAGAATACAGAGCGGAATAGAGAGAGAGAGAGAGAGAGAGAGAGAGTCCACGTTGCAGTTTAAACTGTGGAATATTGAATTACCAGCGTGTAGAGATCGAGTGTGTAGCTCCTTTAAATTTGAGGTAGGCGATGATAGAAGTGTCGATGAACTAATATTCTCTCGCCCCTCCCCCTCCCCAATCATGACTGACAGACAGACGGACCATCCTGCGAATTGACTCGAATTTGGAATTTTCAACTTGTAGCTCTCACGTTTCGCCCAGAGAAATTTATAGTGATATTTATTTGTATAAAAGCACGATGTGATTTTACAGGCTGATTTTCTAGCTGACGTTCATAGCTGATGCTCGTTGCGCTATTTAGCAGAGGCACGACAGGCAAAGGGGATGGAATGTCAAAAACTTGGGGGTGGCGCGGTCGTTAACGAACTCTGGCGGGATCGACTCGCTACAGAGACACGCGGTAATGCGAATTTTCCCATAATTGCGAGCTCCACGCGCATACTGTGGCGTGGCATAACGTAGCGTAACATACGACGAGTGCCAGCTCGGTTATTAAAACGAATTGTCGACAGGCCAGCAGCGATATTGGGTATCGAGAGCGCTTTCTATATTTCTATTTGGAAAATGAGAGAATTAGGGAAAATCATTGCCTCCCATAACGAGCAACTCGAATGCTGTTAATTACGAAAAACTTAGGGAATGTCGTTAATATCGCGAAGCGTTGGTGGCGGTGGCGATGGTTCTCACGATCTCGCGATAAGGGAATCCTGGTTTCGCTGAAATTTCTATTAAGCCTTCGGAGAGTTGATTGGTCGACGATACGTGTTGATCGGTATGTCGAAAATGGTGAATGTATCGGTTGTACAATGTCGTTTCGCAGGTGAACCGTTTAATCTCATTCCGTAAAAGGTTGAAAAGCGTCGTCGACTAAACTCGGCGAGGTACGTGCGTCAGCTGCGCTCTCTCAGTCTCTCCGGCGTTAATCGTAAAACTCGTTTCAGTTTACGAGAGCTCGGCGGCCACTCGTTGAATTACAATAGAAAGAGTTTTCGTACGTGGAGAAAGAGAAAATGGGATCGAGCTCCGACTGACGTTTCGCAAAGGTTATACCCGTGCCTCAAGCATCGTGGAAACATCGTCTGCTCGAATTTTCCTGAGTGACTGACCATCAAATCCTCCCGCTCCGGAAATATTGCCCTGCCACTCGATTGGATTTGATAAGCCCGCGCTTTTTCTTTCACTTGGCCGCCATCCTGAATTACGAAATGGTCCACTCGCGAAATAACGCGCTTTGCCGTTATTTTAGATTGGGAAATATTTGACTAAACCACTACACCGCTGGCCCAGCGATCACTCGAACAATGCGATTCGCAAAATGCAATTTCGTATAGCGTCAATTATGTAAAATTTCATGTAATTTCAATCACGCAAATATTTGTACGGAGGATCACTCGAATTTCGCGAATAAAGCCTAGATAATTTCACTTTTGTAAAAGTTTCATTTCTCTCCATGCGGAGTGGGGGGATTTCATTTTATTCGAAAAGAATCTAGTGAAATATCACTGGTCGTGCATTGTTCCTTTATGCCGATGAATCTAATAAGAGTAGCGGTTCTCCGATGAGCTAAATTTTCAGAAAATTATGTTTCAGCACGGTAGTCTGTAAGAGAGAGAGAGAGAGAGAGAGAGAGAGAGAGGAGGGGAGGGAGAGACAAGACGGAGAATGATTATTAATTCTTCCTGGTTAGGTTAACCTGATTTCTTTGAAGGGGGAGGAGGGTGGGCTTCGTCGTTAGCGGCTACCGGGGAAGACGAAGACGAAGACGAAGACGAAGACGAAGATGAAGGCGAAGGAACGTTTTAGCCGCATAAAAGAAACTAAGCGAAGCCGGCATAGCGAATGCGCTTCTTATAAAAATGCAATATCTGCAGGCGGTTCCCGCGCGAATTACTTGCCTCCCTTTTTTTCCCCTGCCCCGCTTTCTTCTTTGGCTAATGGCGAAATTATGATCAAGCCAAGTTCTTTTCAATGGAACGACGGTAATTACCACGTCGGTTGTTCCCGGATACGGCAAGCCTGCATTATTCACGAACCGCGTGTACTTGGCGTCGTCCGATGAGGAAACTCCAAGGAAGATACCTCGGCGCGACTCGCTTGTCTCAGATCTCTACCCACTTTTCCACCTCCCGAGAAACTTCTTCTTTTTTTTTTTCTCTTCACCCCTTCTAGCCAGTTAACGCTCGTTACGGTATTATTCCCCCGCCGATTTAGGCGTGGTGCTACTTTAACGAACGGCCCTGGACCGCGCTAAACTGAACTTGTTATACGAAAATTTTCACAAGTCGAAATCATTAATGGGGTGGCGGGAGAGGAGAGCCAAGGCGATAAACGTTTCTAGTTTTATCGCGAGTCTCTCGTTTTCCATTTTACGCAAATGCAGTAAATCGCTATTAATATTTGTCATAAAATTATATTAACGCTTATCCAATTAATGTTTATTGGGGCACTAATGCAGTTTAATGCTACGTATGGCTAAGTAGACGAGAATTTATGATACCGATAAATGAAGACCGTGCATGCATACGCGTGTCCGGCTATTTTATCTATAATCCCGCTCGATTGTGAGTCGGACTCTTTGAAATACGTAATTTATATGGACTCGACTAATTCGCCAATCAGATCACGCACGGCGGCAAAGGATCAGAAAGAAGTATATCACAACAGGAATTAATCCCCGCGGAACACCCGACGCCCTTTGGATCATTTCTGATTTATTATGATCCCCCCTCCTTCCTAAGCCAATTTCTTTCGAGCAGTTCGAGATAAATTAAGGGACGTATAAATCAATTTGTGCGGAGGACGATCGTTTTCTCTTGGAAAATCAGAAAGCGTCGTCGTCGTCGTTTCGAGAGAAGGAATGTGCGATTAAAAGTCAGGTGGATTGCAGGAAGATTGTTCTCTGTTGCAGGTGCTACTGGTTTGAAAGATTTAACAATAAACGTGCCAGCTATGGTCAGATCGGGAGACACCGTGATGCTGTCGTGCCATTATGACCTCGAAGGAGCGCCACTTTATCGTGTCATGTGGTACCTGGGGCAAGATGAATTTTACCGATATGTTCCGGAGAGAAGTCCACGTTTCAGTACTTTCGCCGTGGATGGTATACAAGTTAACGTGAGTAAAATCAAAAGGTCGCAAGACCCTGAAGCGCAAAACGTAGAGTGTAAGATGTATAATGCAGAATGTAAGGTGATAGAATGCGCAATATCGCTCATTTAACAGAGGGGGATTTTAAAGGTCATTTGGCAGGTACGTTTAAAACTGCTACGATTCAATAAGAAGCTCGAGGTAAAAGGGTAAAAGTTTCGAGATAAAAATACCGATATTCTTGGTACACGTTCGGTACACGAGCACGATTTATCAAGTGCAGCCTCGAAATGACTCTAAGATAAGGGGAAAAAGCTGGGCTGATGTTTCTAGCTTTTTTACGTCAATGACTCTCGCTGATGATGTATTTTTCTAGGAGTATCGCGAGTAGACTCGATAAAAGCTACGGGGCTTTCTTGATCCTCGTATCCCAGGTGCCATTTTTTGCGAAGCTTTTTCGCCCATTGCAGCTTCGTCTCGGCTTCTTTCGCTTCTTTCGTGAATACGTGTACAGGCATAACGCAAAAGTCCTTGGAAAGAGGGTAGAAATCGATAGGGCTGATTTATGGTACGCGCTACGACCACGACACGACCCTTTGGTATTCCGTTCGAGTGGATTTGAACCTGGGTCAAGCATATTCCGTATTTTACCCTCAACCTCGCGCACTCGCGCACACGCTCTCACACACACACGCGCGCGCACACCTTTAAGATTTCTCCAACGGTTCTTTGCCATTCATTTTTTTGCGTCCTCCTATTGATTGTTACATATAGGTTTCCACGCAGTGCACACTGCGTAACTGTCGTCTATTAAGGCATCGCATCCGAGTATGTAAAACTGCCTGTAGCGGGTTTAACAATCCCAGACACTTTTCTCACTTCTCCTTGGGGTCATTTTTCATTCATCGCAAGTTCTGCCTCCTAAGCCGACAAATGGGTGCAAACGCGGAAACATTATGGCAACTTGGGAGAATATGGAAAGCATATCCTCCCTCCCTAAGGAGCGTACTTCTAATAACGCTCGGGGATTTTGCTTCCGATATTGTCCTTTGTCCGAGAACTCAAAGGAAACACGCTGCAGTCCTGGGGGAAAATTCCTCTAAGGATATAATACACGGATGTATATTCCTGTTCGGGCAATCGCGTTCAGGGGTCTCCAAGAGGTTTCTGGCACAAAGGATCAAGAGTGTCTCGAACAGTTTCGAATATACAAAAAGTGGCGAAAAACTGGTGAAAGGAAAAGACGATCTTTCCATTTTCTTACCACTTCTTCCGTGCTTTTCTTGCTGCTTCGTGTCGAATCGCTTCAATTTTCCACCTACCTTATTAAACGCCCACAAATCCTTTTAATCCGTCTCTGCAGACGGGAGGGGGGAGGGGTCTCTTTTGTAGCTTCGCGTTGCAAAACTAGGTGTGAAATATTTTCTCACAGAACTTTGATAATTTCAACGAGAATCGCAAATGTCAATGTTGCTTTTTACGCATCCTTTTTTTTTTTCTATAAAATGAAAGTTAATACCTCGTTATGACGATGAAATGTAACGATGAAGCAGTGCGGACATGGGAAGGAACTTTTCTCGCGGGAAATAACCTTTCGCCCCATCTTAGCCCTTTTTTGAACTTACTCCGTGTCGATTCAATTTTAGTAACTTTCCTCCTGTTGCGAGAAAATAGGTTTCCGTAACGTGAACGACATAGTATTATACAGAAGCTGGCAGCAAGAAATTTTTCAATAATCCTGATATAGAAAATTGTAGCAAACGCTTTATTTAAGCCAGAAATTCATTTCTTGACTTTTTGGTTGATCTACATTCAAATAAAATTCATCTCGATAGAATTCCTTCGTTAATTTATCGCGCCACTCGTACCACGGAAAGAGTTTAACTCATAAGACACTTAAGAATAAAGTAAAGTATTTCTTCTCGCGATAAAGAGAAGAGTCCGCGTTTCTCTTCCGTCTTCTGCATCCTGTTCGCAAATACACGAGCGTATTTGGACAATTTCCCTCTTTCGCATTCTTTTCTTAAAAATATTCCAACAGCTTTAACGGAGCTACTGTTGAATTCAACTGGAGCAATAGGTTATATAGAATCGATACCCTTGGGACGTTTAATGGACATCCATTACGGAAGCCATGCACGTGCGGAAGATATGTACTGCATGTACGTCATATGTTGCTGACAGGCAAGGATCAACGTTTCTCGGAGAATCTGCTAGTATATTTTATGGCCAGAACATGCTAATGATAAACATTATTGACAACCAAGGCTCAAAGCGTAACGCGCGTATTAAGTCCTGGTAGTTGCAGCGCGTTCCCAATATGTTCTTGATTAACCACTTCGATCGCAAATTAACTTGCGCATAAACCAACGACATTTCGACATCGATACTCTTAGTGGGTATTCCCGCGTGTGCGGTACCGCTGTCCTTGAGATTGAGAGATTCTACGAAGCTTTCAGGAGTCCGTGGTAAAAAAAATTATTTTTCGCGCGTTCCTCGTCACGATTGATATTTTAATCGAGGTGGTGACGCTTGAAATTCGCCACACTGACACAATCCGAGATCCACGTGTCAGAGGAGAGAGTCGGAGGACGACAGATGGGAATGGTTAGGAGGAGTCTTTGCTGATAATCAAGGATCAACGCATCCTGGCCTAGCAATGTGGTGGTGGTGGTGGTGGTGGTGGATGTTTAGGGTACCCCGATGGTAAAGCAAGTGTCAACATCTCTCACTGCGCATTGGGGTAGAACAGTTAGGGATGTTTGATACAACAGAGATCTCAGGATGCTCGAGAGACAGATTCGGAACGATTCGCGCATTTGTACTTGAAACTGATTGAGAGGCGTTGGCCTCCGACGCGACGCCCCACTGGAAATAATGTAATTTGATTTACGCGGGAGCTTTTTTCATGGAAATTATCAAAATACATCGGGACTCGATAGCGATCTGAATTTGAGCATTGAACCAAACGCGAATGATCGATGAATCGATTAGAATACCGTATGTGATGCGTAGAACTGATGCAAGTCGGTGTGGTGGTGGTGGTGGTGGTGATTCAGTCCGATACGAAGCATTAATGTATTTTTATCAGGAGGAATTTCGCAGTTTCACGTTTTCGAGAAATATGGGAAAGTTTAGCGAAAAGTTTTATTCCACATTATACATCACTTTGAAAATATCAGTCCAGCGTGGAGACTGGGGGTAAAAGAAACGATCAAGAGAACTTATCCCTGCATCGGAGCAGTTTGTCCGAGAGGTGGAGACACTCACCGTGATGCATATAAATGCCAGAGTAAAATGCGGAATGAAGATAAATGCCGCGCGGAAGACGAAGAGGAGGATGAAGAATGGATATAAATGCAGATAAGGAAGAGGCAAGGAAAAGACGGGAGAAGAACGAAAGTGCAGAACGGTTCTGTACAGACCACAGTAGATTTAGATGTGGAGCTTCCATGTGACAAGTATACGTAGTGGTCTCTGCATAGAACTGCGGGGGAAAAAAGCAAACCGAGTGATGGATAGAGGGAGGAAGAAAACGTGAAAGTATGCGGAAGAATGTGGACCATAAAAATTGTGCGAGTCGTGGAATGAAACTCTGTTACATTAGAACTCTATATCCAACCCCTACTGCTCTATGAATAATTCTCCTATATATTTATATATTTATATAAATATATACATATATATATATATGTATGCATATGTATAAAGCCAAGTAAGAGTGAGAAAGTAGGCAGATCCTAACTCTTTCTAACACATTCTGATTTGTTCCGACGTTTGTTTACTTCTGTCACTGAGAGGGAGAGAACGAGTGAGAAAGAGGAAAAGCAGACCGGACCCGCTTCAACCCCGTCTACTCTCTCACTCTTATTTGCCACAGGGGGTAGCTACTGCTCGAATGTTCGCCATCATTGCTTCCCCTCTCCATTCTCAAATCTCTCTCTCTCTCTCTCTCTCTCTCTCTCTCTCTCTCTCTCTTTAGTTTTACCAATAAATTCTTCCATAGAGCTACTGGTTGTAGTTGTAGTTCCTTCGTTCGCTTTTACGAGATATTCATCAATCGGTAATTAATGGTACCTGATGATCGCGAGCTATGACAGGGAGAGGAAAAGGGTATGGGGAGTGGGTGTGGGTGGTTGTAGAGGAAACTGCAGTACTCGACGAAACTCGATATGCTAGCAAGATAGGTAGAAGGTAGATAGGGAAATGTATAGAATAGCGATCGTATAAACTTGTGAAACGAGCATGATACATTACATTTGGCACCCGCAGGTCTCCAAGTCGAACATGCACGACGTGACACTGGTGGACGTGTCCAGGAAGTTGACCGGACTGTACAAATGCGAGGTATCCGCTGGGTCCCCCTTCTACCACACGCTTATCGCGAAAGCCAACATGGAGGTTGTAGGTGAGTGTGCACGAAACATTATCAGAAATACCAATATATCGTAATTCGAGAAAATCGAATCTCCGAATCCTATCAATCCCTGTCTGACTCGGGAGGAAAACTTAGCCAACGAACAAATCTCGCGCTTGCTTAGGAATCCTCCGATATTTACGTATATATAGACACACGCGAGACACGCGTGTATCTCGAAGTGATAAAGCCCGCGGATAAATGGAAGAGACGAAGCAAGGAAAAGAAAAGAAAAGGAAGGGAAACGAAGGTCGACGACGGTTGTCTAATTGTTGAAGTTTCACCGGTCGCGACTGTTGCACGACGCACCCAGCAAAATGCAGGGGCCGAATGGTCCTCGTTCGTGCCTGGCATAACGCCAGAGTAGGAGTCAGTGGGTCATTGGGATTTGCATCTGCTAAACGACATAATTATTATGCCTAGACGCCCCAAAAACGGACCCGACCATCGGCATCGAGAAGGAGCGGATGACAGTGGGAGAGTCGTTGTTGGCGAATTGCAGTTCGGGAAGCTCGCGTCCCGCCTCCAACATTACCTGGAAGCTCAACGGGGGCTCCGTAAGTATCAAGCAAGCCAGCTCGTGCGGGACTATGTACTATATACTCCTCGAACCGTAGCTACGTGACCTTACTGGATGATTAAAGCTCCACACGGAAGCCCTCGCGCTTCGTCTTCTCACCCGATCCACCCCAACCCCCATCCTGAGCCCCTTAGAAAGCCAGATCCAGTAAGGTACAACTACTCCCTCTGCTCCCTCCCTCCCCCTCCGGCAACTCGGTACTAGTCCTTGCACCAGTGCTGCTAACTCTGCGTGCTACCCCTGTTCTCCACTGCGAAGTCTCTATAGAACTTGAAATGTCTCTGGACGTCTCTCTTTCGCTATTCGCAAACCCTTTCTTTCTCCGTCTCTGGTTCTGGCTCTGGCTCTGGCTCTGGCTCTGGCTCTGGTTCTGGTTCTAACTCTGACTCGAAGGTCACTCGCTTAGACCCTCCGAATTCGAGAAATCTCCCTGCGTTTCCTCTTAGGGCCTCTCTCTCTCTCTCTCTCTCTCTCTCTCTCTCTCGGACAAATGAACGACGCATTCTCGCGCATTCTCCTCTCAGTTACATCGTTGGTTCCGCCGAATCTTTGTCTTCCTCGATATTCTCCAGCTTCTCCCCTTAATATCCGTTTTTCTCGGTCGATTCCCCTACCTTGTCCCTATCTTCTCGTACCTGGCGCCGTCCTCTTCTCATCTAGCTCCCTCTTCTTTCGTTCTCCAATTCCATTCCATTCCATTACGTCCTAAATCCTCCCCCTTTCACCTTGCATCATTCAACTTGCACGGTTTATGTAGGTGAACACACCTGCAATCCTTACACCCTTCTTCACTACTACACTTGTCTGTTTCGTACTTTCGATTGGATCCTCTGTCCAGGGTGAAGAGGAAATAAAAGTAATTTCGAATCCTATATGTATCTTTTTACGAGGAAATGAAATAAGTCTTTTCAGATCACGGAAGTCGCTCGTAGCAAAGTTATTATGTCGACAAGCTTTTCACTCGGAGGATATACCGATTTAGATTCTTATAAGCTGCAGGAAAGGATTTCCCGTTTAATATGAGAGCTACAAAGTCTTCTTGGCTATATTCTGAGATGCTGGGGAACGTGTGAAAATAACCTGGCTTTCTCTTATTTCTCCATCTCTCCTCTCGCTTTGTCCCTGCCCTTTTCTCTTTTTTCAACAACAACATGCATTAATCGAACGCAGCGGATGAGCCAAAACTTTTGCCTCTAGTCGAAAATGGCGGAACCTTGAGTGGAAAACTTTTAACTTGACAAGAATCGAGCTTGGAAATAAAAGAACAACGGTGGTCCCTGTGAATAGTGCATGTAATTGCCATTTAAACTACCGGTGATCCTTTTTCCTGTGTGTTTTTTTATTTTTTTTTATTTTTTTTTCACATTCGCTTTCATTCATGCACGGTGAAGAATCATTCGTATGATCATCGCTTTGTCATCTTGTCCGCAATCGCAGTTCGGGACTCTTTTTGCCATTTTACGTTCGCTTTCATCAGGTTTCAAGAAATTATCTGTAAAATCATCAGTTTGCTATCGTTAATCGAGGAACACACCTTCGACTGGAAGTTTCTGACTCTGGCCATTCTGCCTGTGAATCTTGCAGATAAGATCGTTTTCTGGGTAACTCCGGAGCTGCCTAATTAGAAGGCAAGCACAGAGACGGGCACTTTAACGATGAACTGCCGTTCACGTTTCTACACTTACCTTTTAGCTCCCACGCTCAACGAGACTTTTAAAACTTAACCCTTAACCAGGACTCTGAGGTTCTGATTTAATTTTATGCCTTTAATTTCAACTGCCTGCAGGGGATCCCAGTCTTTTACCGATCTTACGGCTATCGGCGGAACGCACTGTCAAATGAAATCGTCAGTAACATTTGTGCCATTATGAATTTAACGAAACTAATTAATGAGATCGACTCGCGGAATAACAATTGAAATCCAATCGGACATTGTTGAAGAAACGAGGAAGCTCGTTAAAAACTTTCTTGTTCATCGTGTAAGGCGCCATTTCTCCTGCACGTATACAGTAAATGCACAAAATGACAAATATTTTGACGATGTGTAAAACTCTACTATTTTCATCGCTGGCATTGTACCATTGTAATATAGGGAGTCGCATACAACTTTTAGTCCCTCCATTGTGTGTGTGGTATTGTTGTGTATTGCTGATTCTTTCTTTCTCTCTCTCTCTCTCTCTCTCTCTCTCTCTCTCTCTCTCTCTCTCTCTCTCTCTCTGTCTCTCTTTTATCCACAATGTACGCTGGCATATGCGTTAAAAAATCTAAAAAGATTTTAGCCCTCCAGCATCATACATTTATTATTGAATGTAAAAGCTGTTAAAAGTATTTAAGTAATTCTGTGCTTGACTGAAACAAAGCGATTCTACAATTCTATTCCATAAGATAAGGCAAGCGAGATGCTTTCGATCAACTTCTCAATTAAGTGCCTCGACAAACAACCGGATGAAATGTTATTGAAAAGTATCTTTCGATTCCCAAGAAAGAATTTAGCTTCCATTTGACACGGATGTTGAGTAATTTGATGGATTGACCAAACAAATTAGATATAATGCCTCAATTTCACTGGAGTGAATTTATTGATAATTTGAAACTGGGAAGCAGGTGAAATTGATGCAGTTAACATAAATCAGACTTTTTCGCATAATCTATCAGGGTATCCACAGGAGGATCGATTCGAATTTGGTTTTCCAGCGGGAAATGCACGTACGCGCTGGCCCGATGAATTAATGATATCTAATTTTGACTGGAAAGTTACGCGATTAGCGTGAACGTGTTCCATTCTATGGACTTTGGTTTTCGGTGATAGAGCGACCGCTTTCCAGAGTCGTAGCTGACAAAATGGCCTGGGCCTATTGTAATTTAACGGAATAATTTGCCTGATTTAACAAATCCCGTGGAATAACGATTTATTTGCACACACGCTGCGGAAACAGCCCTATTATGTAAATATATCTCGATGGATCGCGCTGAATTTCATTGGGTGTACACCAGTAATTTAATTGATCTCCGAACAACATCGCAAAATAACAAATTAGTCTTGTACAATGGCCGCGCGCATTAGGAACATTCTCCTAAGAACCATTGGGGCTTGGTGTAACTGCATCGATTAATCTCGTTAAAAGTTTAATAATATTGACTGGACCCTCAAACATTCTATAGACATAATTACGTAAATCTAACGTACCTGAAATAATCCGATCCGTAATTCCGAAATCCGGAAGCACGCTATAATAATAGAGAGAGAGAGAGAGAGAGAGAGAGGGGCCCCCCGTTAGACTTTACAAGAAGCAAATGGAAATGAAAGAGAGAATTTGAATAGTAAAATCAGTTAAAATCCAATTTATTCTGTTCATCGATATTTCGCACGTATCAAGCTCTACCTGAATTATAACTGTACACTCAGAATTCTTTTTCCTTGAAATCTCGCAGATTAATGCCATCGCAGTGTGGAACGTGTCGATCATTGATTTTAATATTGAAATTAAAAAAATTAATAGAAGCCGCAGCTGTGCGCGGCGTGAATTTTCACACAGGTTTTCTTACGCGTTAAAAGCATTTTAAAGTTGCAAAGAGGAACTTTTTATTTGGAGATTGATTCGCGAGAGTGGGTGCGTGAGTTTTCCTTGATTGTTTAATAAGACCTGAGATGAGGGTAATGAGCTATTCAGTTTACCTGAGTCATCAGGGAGAAACTAACGATTATCCAGAGCGTTTCGGAGAAAGAAACGGTGAATCAGCTTCCACTTGTCCAACAGAAGCAGCAGCAGCAGCAGCAGCGGCAGCAACTCGTTTCGAGTGTAACCCAAAATTTCGCGTTTTCAGCTTTGAACTAACAATGGCACAGACTTGCGAAAGCGTCTCGCACTAAACTGCAGGAGGCCCGGACCCTTTTTTTACTCCATTTTCGCTTCCTGAACCATTCGTGATCTGCATCACTGACTATTTTCAAGAGAAACGAAGCAACAGCTATTGTTGCCTTGAAATCTTTGTTAGAATTTACCAACCTCTGCCTACCTACTTGCCTGCTTGCCTGCCTGCCAGCCTGTCTCTACATTTTTCTTTTACTAATTTTCGTGATCCTGCATTCTCTCCTGTTCGCGCAATTCCTTTTTATTTCCCCTTTATTTGATCCTTTCGTTAAATTCAGCTTCTCGTGAAATTTTTCGACTAATTTATTAAAATGAAATTCATTATTTTTCCATTTAATCGATTCGTTCAACCTAATCCTCCAATTTTGCCAATTCAATTATTCACTTAATTTACTCAGTAGATTGTTTGCAATAATGGGATCATTAAATTTTTCATTGCACTAATATTAATAATATTTTCCCTAAATTTTATGTTCCCCGTTCGTGTGTAATTTTTATGGATGTGCAAATTACTTTGAATTTATCAATTTACCAATAAATGTTTGATCGTTCAAACTAATTACCGACGTCGAACGTTAAATTTGCTTTTGAAAATATCGCGCTGACTGTTCTGGAGAAAAAAGCGACTAATTTTGTTAAATGAATATTTACGGGAAAGCGATGGTGTAAGGTGAATTCGAATTCGCTCGACTCAACAACGCCCATACTTTATTTAGGCAAATATATCGCCAGTGCGCTTCCTTTATTTCTCGCGTGAGACATTTCAATGCTACTCTCTTCAGAGGCACAATTTCCTAATAATAAATGAAAGTTTAATTCGCGGATTAATCTGATCCCCGAGACTCGTAAAAATATAATATTCAACAAAGACAATATGAATTGGCAATCTTCGACAGAGTCCGGTATCACGTGACAGCTCGAAGTTATTGGACAGCTCCTCAGAGGATGATTAACGACTGATTGGAAATATCGAGGAAGCTTTTTGGATAAAACTCATGCGTGGTTGTAGGTGGTAGCAGCTGCCGCGAAATGAGGAAAAAGCTTCCACGGGCTCTAGTCACTCGGATAGAAAATTCCCAGATATCATTAGCGCCATTCCTCCACCCCCACCCCCCTGCCCCTTTCCCGTCGCGAAGCTTCGAAAATTAATCATACCTCGTATAATTGATACGTAATTTGGCGATACTTACTAGGTGAGATACGAATGTGCAGGGGCGAAGGTTCGATCGAATTAACTTAGATTTTCCGCTTTAAGAATAGTTGCTGAGCGAAGCGAGAGAAAAGTGCAAGATCATCAAGCAATTGTTAGCGCAGTGAGCCGGATGCCGGTCACTGGGTTAGAAAATCGTTTTTATCGATTGTCCAGCCTCTTCCTGGCTACGCAGACACTCGGTCAATCTTGCAGGACTAACACACACCGACAAGCATTTCCGAATGGACTCGTCGTCGTAAACTTCGCTTACACTCACGGACACTTTTATTCTCTCTTGGTCCATTTAGTTTATTCACTGTCCAAATACGCGCACGAAATATTTGTATATTTTCGCGTTAAGCGCGTACGTGCGATACACGCGTATTTCTAGAAATATTTCCAGGGATTCCCACGTATTAGAGGTAAACGCGTGTGTACGGGGGTACGGACGAGCGACGTTCCGTCCATGAGCTCGCACAACATACGTAAATTCTTGATCTTGTGCCAAGAGGATACGGCGCCCCCGCCACTTTTCCAGAATCAAGTTTTCGCCCATATTTTCTTACCGCCAATTTTTCCGCCTTGCTTACCGAGCTTTTCCGGGATGCTTTTTCGCGGCGCGTGGAACATCGACGAGCATTTACACAGAAGCTTCGGTCATGCTAGAGAGCACTACGAGTATTCTATAGACAGTGCGCGGTATACCGGCTGATAGATCCGACCGGGTTTCGTGCTCCTGTGAAAGTAATACGGTTTTCCCGTGTAGCTGCTTTCTTGCGATTAAATAGCGTGGCTTGGGAAATTTTGAGAAAACACCTGAAGGGCCAACGAGAGGATCCAAAAGAATCGGGGTAGGGCAATTTCAATGAGCGCGAGCCGATCGATTTGGCAAAGGAAAACTCTATTAACTTTTATCTTCTGGGAGTCCTGCTAGCATTTTTTGGGGGTGGGAGGGTGGAGACGCTCAAGGAAGAAATTCATTCCATAAGAGGTATTGATTTTTTTATAACCCGACGCTCTGTCTCGAGTAAGAAGGTGTTCCAAGGGAGCCTGGAGCTTTATGCTTTATGGATGTGACCTGTAGTCTCTCCTCGTGTCACCGCAAGTCCGCGCGCCTTGATGCATAGCCTTGTTTGTTTTCCGAAGTAATAACGGAGCGAGAGTTCTCTATTCCGCGTTTGCGTTTGTTTCTTCTTGCGCACTCCACGCAGAATCCGGCTCCGCGATAAGGGAAAGAGAAAGAACGCTCGATGCGACTTCCCGCGACATTAAAAGCGGTGGTGGTGTCTCGTTAGTTTCGGATGATACGCGGAAAACGATGGATTTATATCTATGGAAGTGTGGGAGAACTTTGTGAAATGTTCCAGAGAGACTATTGTTCTGTCCATGGCCGTTCTCCGCCTTTTCCCACGAGATTCCCTAATTGTAACGAAATGAGAAAAAGCTGGCAAACGCAATTTTATACCCGATTGAATTTCATCCTCTCACCAATGGCAGTCCGTAACGCGACCGTGTAATTTTGTGCTACTTCGCAGATTCTCAATGACAGCAAATTCAAGATTCGAACCTACGTCGTTCCTGAGGCGAACGAGACGAAGATGACGAGGTCTCACGTGGAATTTAAAGTCACGAACGACATGTTCGAGCACGGAAGGCTACGTTTAACGTGCACGGCTTTCATTTCCAACGTTTATCGCAAGTCCGTCGAAGCCGAAGTTCTGGAGGACACGAAACCACTCATAGCATCGATCACGGGGGATGCCTCGCCCCACAGTCACCGTAAGTAAATATTTTTCGACACATCTCATTGGCCATAACGCAACCCCGTCATCACGATAATGAACCCCCGAGAAAGAGAGAGAGAGAGAGAGAGAGAGAAACGATCCTACGAGAAATTCCAAGCTTCCTCCAAGGTCAATTTTCAAATTGTCTTTGATGCCAAACATTGAAAGTTACCGGGGGGATGATTAATGACTCGCGAGTAGTGCGTTGGTGATTAGCAATCCAGGGTGTCCCTTATGGAGATATCCATCCCCGAATATACTTTATATGCAGGAGGTGACTGGTATCTATCGCGATTTGTCGTTGAAACTCGGCGAGTAGGTGAAACAAGGTTATATGGATGAGCATAAATGTACTCATCGCACATTCGAAGCAGCTCTACACATCCCGAAGGCAATCGATTGAAGCTCTCCATAAATTACCTTGTAAGTCACGTATGTAATTTCCGTCATAACGACTTCCTCGCATTATGATTTCAACGCGCGCCCTCGCTACTCAATTATACTTTACTCCACTGCCTGATTATTGATTACGAAAAACATCACGCATCACTTTCCACGATATTACCCCGAGAGAGAAAGCCATTCTCCGTTAATGGAAAGCCGTGATTGTGGATTAATCGCTGAATTTCTTTCATTTCTCTTCCGGGGAGAGGCGATCTCTCCGCGAGGAAATTGTCGCGCGCTCGATACCACCTCCGCGCGGTGTATCGGAGGTTTTGCGAGAAGAGTGGAAATTAATTTTTTGGTGATTTCAATGCGGGGACAGCGCCTAATTCCTCGCCGCTGGATGTTGAATAATACAACATCCTTTCGACGGTGCAACTTTCGCAAGTATATTTTCATGTCGAATGATTGACTTCTCCCCGATGATTTGGAAGGTCCCGATTCAAATCCGACGGAATAAATTTCAGCTCCCCAGCTCAGCGACGAGGCTAGAGTTCCTATAGGGAAAACGGTTCGTCACGCTTCTCTCGGCAATTTGTAACGCAGCAAGGGTCAATGAACCGTGCTACCCTTGTCAGACGAGCGAAATTAGATGCGTGGAAACAATTATATTAGAAATCCAGCGCTTTCGTACAATCGCAGAAGCGAGGAATCTCTTGAAAGTGTCGAGTTCTCGAGGCATGCCGAACGAGTTCCCCGGAGTCATCGATAAGATAAATGTCAATGAGCGACTTGAATGCACGCGCGTGGAGGGAGGAGGACGCGTCGATGGGTAGAAGCAAACGCGGAGATTCGGACAATGAAGTGAAACAAGTACGCGTGCGTGTGCGTGCTGAGAGGAACATACAAGGGCCACGTGGCCATTTCTCATATGAATCACGCCAAGTCCTGACAGTTATGTGCGTTATGTGCTGCATCCAAGTCATATCGCCAAGAAGCCGGGAGGCTGCGATTGTCCCGTTGTTGCAGTTTCAAGATAGAAATGGCCTCCGCCATTGCTCTGAATCATCCGTAAGATTCCCTGTCACTCCTTCACTTCCCTCCTGTTCGTGTGCTGGCGCACGGGAATACCCGCGCCTTTAAAATTAATTGAAACCGCTTGAAATTAACAAAAAGACTCCTTCCTTCCTTCGCTTTCATCCCACTGCCACTACCGGCGATTTCCAACATAGCTCTCTTTCTCTCTCTCTCTCTCTCTCTCTCTCTTCTGACGATGAAAATTCAATGGCTACCCCAAGATTGACTAATTTTTTTTTTTTTTTTTTTTTTTCAAGAGAAAATGATAGTGCCGAGCGAGGGGCTAGTTTCCTAGTTTCTGAAGAAATTAATTATTAGCATTAGCGAGTTTTGTAGTGGAGTGAAATTGCGTTAATTGCTCCACGGGGTTGAAATCCGAGGGTCTCGCGAAACTTTCAAGCGATAACCGAAGGAAAGTTATTAAAAATGTGAATTGGAACTGGCCGAGACAGTCGGGGTGGAAAAAGTTACGCTATTTTTCTGAGCTAATTTTTAATTTACGTCCTGTGCACAGTGTAAATAGTTAATATCCTTATGGTAGCCGCGTCAGCCTTCTGGATTTTCCGCCGGCAAAATCAGAGAGTTAAGAAGTTAACCCATTAATCAATGAGGAAGTCAACGGTTAACGTCGTTTCATTAACGCCCTATTATGGCTAACTTCTTGCCCAGCGGTCTTGAAATCTTAATTTCCAGGCATACTTCTTTCACTCGGTGGAAAACAGTTTTTTCCAGGAAGTCTTCTCGGTTATTTTTACAAGATTAATGTCAAGGACACGTAAGGGGAAGGTTTCTTCCTTCCTCCCTCCCACTCGTTCATCTCCATTATTTTCGAGGTTTCGTTCTTGTTTTCAAGGACACGCAAAAACCAAGGTGTTTCTCTACACCCTTTTTTATGAGCTCCTTCCTGATTCATCTTTATTATCATCAACCCTTAATTCTCGTTTCAAGGACACATGGGAGAGCATGTTTCTTCGCACCCTTTTTTACCCCTCCTTTCTCATCTTCTCATCTTCTCCCGTTCCTTGAGCTTTAATCCTTTTTTCCCTGGGAAATTTTCTCCGTTGTTCGCGCACAGTCATCATCGGGCCATTCCTTCAGTCATACCATTCTCTCCCTCCTTCACCACTAGTGTCGAATCACTTGGGTTATATCTCCCAGAGAGTCTACCGCCATTAATCAGTGGGGAATTCAGCAATTAACGCTCTGGTTTTATTAACGTGCCACTCCGGAGTCTGCCATTCCAGTCAGATATGGTCGAATGCACAGATAGGCCCTCTCTCGATGGGTATCCGATGCTGATACATATTGCTGGAATGCGATACACGTAGATCAACGACCAACTAAAAGTTATTCGCCTAATTTACCAGTGGCTCGCATTTGCCTCTTAGAAAAAAATATTCCTCGTCGCGAGAGGTCTCTCCCTTGAAAAGATTGCTCGCTTGCTCTCTCTCCCTCCCTCCCTCCCACCTTTCTTACTTCGCTCGAAGTAAATTTCATTCATCATCTTTATCGGTCTTATTCCATCTTTTAATTAATAGTTTTCGTTAATACGATAGAATTCATTCGTTTGATTAGTTTGCTCCGCTTCAAAAGAAATTGATGAAATTTCATGCCAGATTAATGAATCCTTTCACGTTGGGAGTCAACAGAGCTGATAGACCTGGCTCCTACAAGCTTCTGTGATCCTGCTCGAAATTTAACTAATGACACAGAGAGCGCGCGCGGGCAAACCTTCTCATTATACCCTAACTAAGTAAACTTCCAAGCATTCTCCACGATGACTTTCTCATTTTTCACAAGAGGGGCCTGAATTTTCGCCGGGTAACGTCGTGGCTGCAGCGTTTTTATCGCCGATGTCTCCGGCCGATTAGTATTGAAAAAATTTGACGCGATGTCCGTGCGACGTGGTGACACGTGGGGAAACCGCGATGGGGTCTTCAGAGAGGACGAGAAAGAAGAGAGAGAGAGAGAGAGAGAGTAGAGCTTGGGCATGGAAAAAAGGGGCAAAGTGCAAGTTTTATCGAACGGGCTCGAACGATAATGGCCGGGATATTGAGGTTTGAACAGCCAAAGCCCTGGGAGATCTGCCACGGATGTCCATATATAGCTATTATATGGATATCCGCGTGCGTAATGTATGCATATATATGTAATGCTAATGTACGTATGTATACCTAAACCGGTGTATATCATATCTGCACATAATATCTGTGCACTCGGTGTGTGACGTCACTGTGTTGCTGCCTTTTGAAGCCACGCTCATGCGAAACCGTTGCATTCTCCATGATTCAATTATAGCAACTCACCAAGAACGGCCCTATGCAATCATTTGCTTAACTCGAAATGCTCGTTAGACCTGTTTAACATGAATTACTGGAGTTATTTGTTTCCTTGAGACAAATGCCCCGCGCGAGTGGAGGAGGAGGAGGAGGAGGAGGAGGTTATCCGTCGCTGTCTGCGCGAGACGAAATGGACAAATCAATTTAGGGATCGTGTGTCGGGAAAGCCGCAGAAAACATCTTTCTCCCTCGGCAGCCTCGTTTGTCCGTGTGACTCATTGACCCGCTGCGTCCCGGGCGAAGGAAAAAATCAAGAAGACGCGTGATTTATGTTTTATACACATTTCGCGCGCGTATCCGAATAGCCAAGGAGAGAGGCGAGTGAATTGGATCACGGTGAGTAAATTAACGAAAGGACCGAAATTAATTGAAGGAGAAATCGATGGTCTTGCCTCCGGTAGCGAGGACAGCCATCGATTTGTCTGGTCGATTTTTCCTACGGCCTCTAAATAGCGACGCGCTCCACAGATACGACCGGTCGAGACAATTCGATTGATATCCTCGGATATCTCGGTCATATCATTAGGGAGGGGGAGTGCAGTGCGTCGACGGTCGACAGGATGTTTCAATTAACCCAGAGCGATAACTATCGCTAATTCCAGGAGGGCCTGGAAACGTATTTATTCAGATCTTAATCACTCGCTCGTATTTCCCTCGACGAAAGAGTCCACTAGTAGATCCGAATTGGGACCGAGAGAAATGGCGACGAAGGAAACGGAAGGACAAGAGAGGAGAGGAGAGGAGAGGAGAGAGCGTGGAAAGTGCTGTTAAAGCAAATATTGCTGAGGCTGGAAGTATAAATTTTTTGCCAATATACTCGTGGCATTGTTCGCACACGTCGACTAAGCCCCGATATTTTCTATAGAAAAATAGATAAAAGACAAAGGTGATAAAGTAAATAAATCAAGCGTCCCGGCAAATGTATACGGGCAGGCACTCCAGTCGCAAATCAATCGAGCCATTTTATTCGAAAGACAGAGGGGGGTTGATGCGTTGGTATCTACTTACCCCGAACATCAACTAGGATTCCGAAGGAGGGGGCAGCATGACTCATTGGTGGACTGGCGATGGAACAACCGATTCGGGGGTGATAGTGGGTGGTCAGGGGGATGATTTATGCCGGACTGTTGGATATATGGGATTTCACGGGCGAAATCGTCGCGGTAGTCCCGATCTGTCGGTCGTGCGATAAAACTGCAATGTGCACATACCGGGTGGCTCTTGCGATTCGGGGACGATGCCTACTCGATTGCCAATACCATTACTCCGCAGTAAAAGGAGCGTAAACGTCCCGTTAAAGGACTCGCGCCTGTCCCCTCCTACCTCGTTTCCTCTTTATACCACCCTCCTTTTGCCAGCAGAGGGGTTCGCCGACCCACCCCTACCCCCGCACTCGTCTACCAGGATGAAACGATCTAGAATCCACTAAAGTCTCGCGCATTCAAACGTTAATATCGACTATCGTCGTAGCAGTTTTCGAACCTCGGATAATTCCAGAAAATTTCTTCTCGATGCACAATGGCAACAGCGTTTGCCCGATATTTCTCCGGGCGGAGTATTGCCGCTTCTTCGTCTTCTCCTCCTCGAGCTCTCCTCTCCAGCTCTGGTGGGGCTGATGAAAATTTTCGAGCGACCAACCGACGCGCCGCCGCCAATCGACCGAGTGGTAAAATTATTTTCCGAGCCGACGATACCGATGAAATTAATCGGAACTGCGGGATAACAGATCGGAAAGGGTGGACGGACGACGCCGAAGGGAATTATGCGAGGAATCTCGGAGATTTTCTTGGGAAATTCCATCGGGTCACTTTGAAAAACTCACGAGGGAAGAATTTGCGACGCTTAGAGGGTTCCTGCTGCTAGGACTAATCAGGCAAGAGACAAGTTCCGAAGTTGGTCCTGGCTGGCGGCTGTTAATATTCAGCTCGGACGGCACTTTCGTGGACACTTCTCTACTTCCGGAATCGAGGAGGAGTCCGATACGAGGAAAGGGGGAGACTTTTTCTCCGGGTTTCATCCTCTTTCGCGGAAAATTCCCCGTTCCGCGCGGCTCCCCTCGCCATTGGCAGGATCTGCTCGCATTATCGATGCGAGGCGAGTCTTCAGCCGCACTTTCGAAGGTATCCCGGAATAGTAAGAAGTAAGAAGAGTGCTGCCGGGTGATGGAGAAGTCGGCAAAGTGAAAGGGAGTTGTCAGCGAAACGGAAGGAGCGTCGGGTGGAAAGGTACGGACGGAATTGTAGAGGCTAGCGGGAGGTTAAAAAGAGAGACTGGAGATAAGAAAGGATGGAGAATAAGAAGCCGTGAGAACGAGGAAGACGGTGAACAAAGAGATGACGTGCTACGGAGGCGGGATTGGATGGAGGAAGACGAAGGATAGAAAAAAGACGTGGAAGGAGTTAAGAAAAGAGAGAGAGAGAGAGAGAGAGAGAGAAAAAAAATAGTAGCTTCGAGGTGCCCGAGGGGAAGAAAATAGTAGAAGGTAAAGAAAAATAGAGAATGCTCCTTCTTGGCTGGCGAAAAACGATAAACAGGTTAGGAGAATTGAAAAAGGACAGTGAGACGTGGAAAAGGACGAATACTATCGGAGAAAGTGAAGGAAGCTTCGGATAAGTGAATAAGGGTATGAAAGAAAAGCAAAAGGATATGTATCGAGTAATGGAGGAAACTCGAAAACAAAAAGGTCCACCTTCAAAACTCTCGAGCGGGATCCAGCGGAGGGGCTGAAATTAGGATACGATACGAGATGCTGTGGAGAAGGCGAACTCCCGGTGAAACGTGCTGACGGAACGTTGAAATAAGCGAATGGAAGTTTCAAAGAGATTGAAAGAAGGCGAGGAAAATAGAAGCGCCACTGAAAAAAGGTGAGAGAAATTGGATAACGATGGAGGGGTTGAAGTTTCACCGAGGGGGGGGGGGGAGACGAAAAGAAAGAGAGAGATGGCAATGAGAATGAGAATGCATGCATCGGGGAAAAAAGCGGGGGCGGGGGTGAGAAAGAGGAAGAGGAAAAGGAAAAGAAATCGTATCCGCTTCGATTAGTAAGTTGGCGACGTGAGTCCCGGCCGGCTCGACTGTTTTTCTTTCCCGCTTGAATTACGTCCACCGCGAGAAGAAACGAAGTAAAGGCGAGGAGGCTGCTGCCGCCGCTGCTGCTTCCCTGCCACGGACACGGGCATCGGGGCGACAAGACCCGAGAGAAATGCAAATATGGAAATTTATTCTGGTCGTCATACCTCGAGAAAGTGCACGCTAATACGAAACACTTCGGCGAACAGCCACGTTGCTTGTCGCGCCGTGCCAGCCAGGAACTAAAACGTGAGGAAACAAAATGCAAGGATTCAGGATTATTAAAGATGCACCTTATGATTTGCGATGGCCAGAATGCATTCGCCGCGCGAATACATTTCAATATCTTTAGCGATTCCGCGCGTCCGAATAAAAATAAGAGGAGGTCCATGCATACTTAATCAGCTATATCGAGTTTCGCAAACCTTTTTCAAAACTAATCTCACCTCCCCTCCTCCTCCTCCTCCTCCTCCTCCTCCTATTACTTTCGCCGAATCCAATTCCGAGGAAACAGTCCTCTCTATACTGGATATGAGGATTTTTAAGGAGGACCACGACCGGCCCACAAGATACGAAATTATTCAGGGATAAAAAGTCAAGATTTTGTATTTCCTCGTAGGATCCGGATAAAATATTGCATTGCAAATATTGGAATGGGGCGGGTGGAGGGGAGAGATGGAAATAATCTCTTGATTGCCAGGGACTCCATTGGATTGTTCTGCTTCGAGATACAATCAGAGACGATTTTCTTCGTTTCGATAGGTGCGTTCCGCGAATACGAATCTCCTATCCAAGCCAATCACGATAGGTTCGACCCTTTGTCTTGTCCTAATGTCAATTCCGGTGCAAATTCCTGGCGACCTAATTCCATCCCCGCGCGAATTGCTTTACGGTAAATTGCGCGACGTACGAGAGTAGTAGAGACGACGAACCGCGCTAAACAATATGGACGGAATCAGAAATTCTTCCGGAGTAAATTAATTGTCGCGATTTCAAGGTGGGGGAGGGTGGGGAGGGTGAGTGAAGAAAAAGTTATCTCGCGGGAGAAAACCTATATGGATTTTCCACGTTATTACGGAGGTTGGCATTAAAATCGGCGATATGCTATGAGAAATCTGTGCGCACTTTGCATCCAGATACGGGCATTTGCGCATATCTTGGATGTCACGGATTATGGGTAATGGGATCGGGGAAAGCATGGTAGAAAATCGAAATCGTGACGTCGTTCGTAGCATGGGGGAAGGATGCGGGGCTTCCAGGAGTCGCGAATAACCTCGTTGCCGGATGTAATAACTCGAATGGTGAGTCGCGATTTTAACGGAGTTGGCGATAGTCCAAATTTGTGTCGGTGCAGCTCGCTAAATCATTAGAGGAGAGAATCGCGGCAGCAGAAAAGTCTTATGGTGGAAGTTTTGTATTTTTCCTAGGGTGGAAATCTCCTTAATTGATAAGCCTGTTTCAGTCTTGTGCCGTGTGGCTACACGTCGTCGTACCCTCCCGGAATTAAAGGAAATTCTAGCCGGGGTGTTACGTGAAGCTAAAGCATTGTCTGCGCGATAATCAGCCAATAGGAGCAAGTTATACAACACACCCGCTGATTACGTCGGTCGATGTATAACGAACTCATAACAACGTTTGCCCATGTGTGACTAAAGCTTACTTCCGTAACTACATGCAATTCATATTGTATAGCACGTGTACACCCTAACCAACAAGACAATTTAATTAGTTATACAACTAAATTGAAAGACCTCGTGCGTGACACAAGTTTTCGTTTGTTTTCGACGATGCGGAAAGAATCGCGCGGGTCTTTCGCGCGACAATAAAATCTCGAAGAAACGATACACAAGATCCCTGGCAAATCTGACTAGAACGACAAGTTTCTTATGTAAAAAACTGAGTCCAGCGTTCTCGCTTGAATTTTATTTTGACAATATATTTCGGCGCCACTTGCCAAGGAAAGCTATTAGCTTCGTGATCGAAATCACGTTTCGCAACTACATTCGTAATCGCGAGCATGGCGGCGGACACCAGGGGTGAACTAAAGTCGCTCGAAACGTGCTCGGTGTAACAAAGTGGAGTGAACTCTCTGTAATCAAATTTTGACGTATCGCTGATGTCGAAGCCTTGTTTAGAGCTAGCTCGAGAATGCTGCTCGAGACTTATATTGCGGCTTGCGCAATAAGGCGCTCGCGATGTGTGGGAATTCATAAAACGCGCGGGAAGAAAAGCCAGCGGATACGCCGAAAATATTAGTCTCGCGCGAGTTTAATGCAAGAAAAACACTCGGGAATGAAATCAAAGTATTTTAAGAGAAGATCAGAATAGAGTAGAGTAGAGTGGAGTGGAGTGGAGTGGAATAGGGTAAAGTAAAAATATGGAGAAACGGTAGATATTAATGGATGAAATAAATTATAAGGAGAAAACAAAGAAGGAAACGAGAAAATGATAGAAAAAGAATGGAAACACGGTGGAGAGGGAGAGGGCTTAGAAGAGATTTCCGTCGCTATCGTAAATGAAATAATTTTCCGTGATGTGAAATACAGTTATTCTCTTAATTAAAAGTCGAGATTGTAGCGGAGGCGACGGCCATTAGTCAGAAACTCTCGCAAAGCATTCGCGAGAGTTCTCGATGGCTCCGTAATTATTCGGTGAAACGAATTTTTATTGTCGACGTTCGGACCCTCGCCCATTCATTATTTGCGCGGCGTTAATGTTTTACGCAACTCGCTAACAACTATTTATTAGGCGCGCCAGATATTAAAGTCCTCGATCCTTCATCGTGGACCGCGAGATTTTCTCTTGTCGGCAAGTGGATAGCCGCCAGATAATAAGATAGAAATATCTTGCACCGTCATCGCTTAATCACCCTCGATGTCTTCCGAAACTCTTCAAGGATATCCTTAAGCCTTATCCACCCTCGTCGAGTAAAATTCTTCTGTCCGATTTTTTTTGTCGAGAATCATACATGGGCAGTCAATTATATAATGTGCGTGTACGCGCGCGCGCGCGCGCACGCAAGCACAAACATAGAGCGACGAAGAGCAGTGTCATTGAAACGACCATGGGGAATTAGGGATTTACCATTTGGCCATGATGCAAGTACCTGCAGTGGATCAGTTTCAATCGAAGAACTCGCGCCGATATAAACATTGGGAATGGAACGTCCAATCAAAATAGCATCCAGTGCGTTGATCGTCGGTGTTTGGCGGATGGCCAATTATTTGTCAGGCCGGATCAGTCCGGAAACGCTGGTTTTCGAAGCTTGAAATTCTCTGTCGCCGCTCGGGGTTCACCCCTTGATGGTCCCCCATCCCTGAAGGTTCGAGTGGGGGGTGGATTGCTGTCAAAACGTATTGGCCGTCGAGTATAACACAATATAGCACGCTTGTTCGTTGGGTAGACCAGAGAATGAAGAGTGAAAGAAGATTCAGAGCAGACTATATACATATAGAGGAGGGTGGAGGGTGGAGGGCGGAGGAAGGAGGGAGGGGTTTGAATGGTTCAGAGCTTTGGGTGTGAGTCGGGTGTGGCTGATAGCTCTTGCGGGACGAAAGAGCGACAGAGACAGACTCGTGTCCATCAACGTCAGACGTCATTCCTCTCTTCATAACAATTTCGATTGCGAACAGACGTAATTGCTTTTCGGATGTGAAACAAGTTTTCAAAAACGTCCATCTCGCCTCACGCGGATTGAAACGGACGAGCTCTGATGTTGGAGTCCTTGAATTCGCGAAACTCCATCGGACAGTGTCCCGCTCCTTTTTAGTCCCCCCCCCCTCCCGCCATCGCTCCTCATCCCTTCGCTACCCTTTCCCGTATCCTTCCTCGCCTCATCCCTCGCATTGCCAGACAACCCTATTCGACGCTTGCTATATCGTTGTATATATTCGTGAGAATCGACCTGTCAGTCGATTTAATATTTTAATATTCATTTACAACACGACGACAGATTCTATTGCTTTTAATCGTCACCGTCTATCTACACGTTTCTATTCCACATTCATGCTCGCGTATTAAGCGAAATATTATTCATCCTGGTCATTGTTTATTCGTTATACTTTAACAAACATTTAGTTTTGTACAGTTAGTTACTTGAAACGCGGGGTACCTCCCATAAATATTAAAGAAGGTTATAATACTTTTTGTTATTTGATCATTGAAAATCCGCCGATTAATTCCGCGGCACGTTCGATTTTTTAATGTGCGATTTTATTAGCACACTTGAGAAATTAGCATCATTAAATATTTTGTTTCGCGCGGCAAAGTTATAAAAATGGAAGATTATTATTACCTATCTCCGATAATGTGCCCGCGAAGCCTATATTATAATTGGCGCCGGATTGAGAGGAAAAATGGAAAAGAAGCGAATATTATTTTACGCATTTTACAAGATTAAGCATAATGGTGTATTCAAGTTGAGAGCTGTGGAATAAAAAATTCAAAATGGATCGAGCCGAGCTTTCAGCTCGTATATCATTATGGAGAACGTCACGTGTGGAGGATAATTCGCGAAACAAAAAAGCAGAAAAGTTGAAATGACAGATAAACTCGAAATAGTCAACGAGAGAAATGGCTTTTCAAAGTTTCGAAGCATTTGACGTCGTTCTTTCGTGTGCGCTGATATAATTCAGTCACTTTTACCCCCCTCCCCCCCATCCCTTTGCCACGGCGTAAATTTTCGAGACGGCAGGGTGCGCAGGTTCTCTTTTTTTCGCGACAGCAGTTTCGAATGAAAGTTTATGAGGCCGGTACGTAGGTGATAAAGACTCTCGGCAAATTTATCGGACGCACCAGCCGAGGGAAATGCTCGCCGTTGCTTCGTAAACTACGAATTGCTAAGGCTCAGCTGGAAGCGGCTCATTTTCCGCGTAACGAACATCCCGCAGATGCCTATTGCGCACAGAAGAGGTCTTGATATGGACAAAATTCAACGCGAGCAAACCGAAAGAATTCAATTAAGAAACTCTGGGAGGACTCGCTGTACAAACAAAAAAATTATGAATTCTTTCGTAGGAAAATCATTAATATCGCGCGGAATAATTTTAATCCCTCTTAATCTACCTCCCGCGTACGAATTAATCAATGGAATACCGAGGTAAAAAGAATTTGCTGAAACGGCTGGGTCGATCTCACTAATTTGATTCCTTTCGATCCAATCCACACACTTGGGACTAGACTGCTACGCAATCTGGCTCATCTTCCTTTTTATGAGCTAATTTACACTCGCCAGAATTGATCTGATTCGCCGAATTCCGATAAACGTAAATTAGCCCGAATACCAGCAAGGATAACGTATTATGTTTTTCTTCCATCTTTTCATTGAATTGCAATTTTCCGTAAAGTGACCAAGGGAACACAATGTTAATTGCTACATTCTGAAATCCGATTTTAGCACTACGTACGTAAATAAATGGAAATGTGGCTTTTGAAAAGAATTATTGTTCTAGGTTAATTTGAAGTTTTATTTATGGCCTGCAACGAACTAGAATGTGTATCTAGTATTTAATAAACAAATAACTAGGAGAGTGACGCACGCGTAGCGAGTGATAAAGATCCCAGGTAGATTTATTACACACGAGCTGCCTCCGAACGAACGAAGACGAATGCCCAGGAACGATAAATGATTTTCACTTGTCGCTATTAATGAGTGTACCAGAAGAATTATTACAAATTCAGTTTATTTGAATAAAACTTAGAAATAAAGGTGAAGAGAAGTCCACTCGATTCTCCTCTCTTTCAGTCTCGCAAATATTTTCTGCGATAATTAAAGGAACTCTTCTCTCTGTTTCTACGTTAGTGAAAAACATCTTTTTTTGTTAAATACACGAAGATGAGAGACAATAAAACTTTTACGGACAAGTAAAGAGAGAACGAGTACACGGTATATCCTTCAAACAAATTTTCTTGCAGAATCCAGCGCAAAGAAACCTTAATTAACCAAAGTCCTAAATTAATCGTCCGTTGGGTGATCGACAATTTCCTCAAATGAAACTTGGCCGATTACGAGCTATAAATATAAAGGATCGTAAAAACAGAAAGCATATCGGTCATAGTAGTTTGCGAATAAGAAAAGTCGAGTCCCGTTGAATTTTGCAGGACTCGTACGATTCTTCGGTAAGAAATGACGGTGTGAGAGAGAGAGAGAGAGAGAGAGAGAAAGAGAGAGAGAGAGAAAGAGAGAGAGAGAGAGAGAGAGAGAGAGAGAGAGAGAGAGGGAGGGAGAGGTGGCGGGGGTGGAGAGAAGACACAGCAAAGAATCGCATTAAAGACGACATGGCGGTTCCGCGATTAAATTTTCAGGCAAGAAAGAAAGAAAGAGAAAAAGCAAGGGGAGTAAGGGGTTGGGGAAGAAGGGACCGAGGAGGAAAAAGCAAATTACCGGTCGCCCTGGACGGCGGGAAGATGCAAAGAAGCCGAGGGAAAAGTACCCGATGGTAATTCCTTGACGACGCGAAAATAATTCGGACCGAGTTAGCTTCTTCGTTTCTGCTATCAGTCCTGGGAAAATCAGCATTGGCTAATTTCTCAGCATTTAAATTCTCTCGGCTTAATTTTAGATTTAATTTGCAATACCCCGCGCCTCTTCGTTCAATCGACTAATATAAATCTCTCTCGAGGAAAGTCAAATAATATAAAATCACGAGTAAGAGCGCGACTCTGGAGAAATGATTATCTTGCAATTATGCTTATGTCTCTCTCTCTCTCTCACTCTCTCTCAGTCTTAGAATTGGGAAACCCCCGAAGCTTGAAATTTGATAAAACTCGTCGATCAAGCTGAACGTGTAAATTGGAGAAAACCGAGTTAGCCATTTGTAGCAAGTATTCAGCAGTGTTTCTCTTTATTGTTTGCCGGCAGAATCGAATGGATGTGGTGGTGGTCCAGGAGCATCTGGCACGTTCCTAGCGACGGTGAGTTTGGCAACAATGGCCTCCTTGATGACGATGACCCTGCAAGCCTCCATCTCCAGGTAGCTCGGCTACCCCAACAGCGAGAACAACGTCGCCGCTGTCTGACCCGATTACATCGTCCATGTAAAACCTAGTAGTCTAGGGCTTCCAGTTATGTATGTTACTATGTATGAAGTAGATAGTCCAATAACGGTGATTTTCATTCGTAACGGGCTTCCGAGCTGCGCCCGATAGTCCAGAAGAACAAGTAAAATTTCCAAATTCACGCTGCCGAAAGAATTAATCGAATTTCGAAAGTACACGAGAGTTTCCTGAAAAATGTCTCCTCGTTTCTTTGCCAGAGAGAGTGAGAGTGAGATAGAGAGAGAGAGAGAGAGAGAGAAAGAGAGAGAGAGAGAGAGAGAGAGAGAGATTTTTCCAATTTCACGAAACAATTAAGTGGCGCGTGTTAATTTTGCTCGCGAGATTCGTTAAATTCAGTTTTTCGTACGAGTAGAGGCTTTGCTTAATTCTTCCGCAGCCTGCGTAAGCTCCCGTTTAGTCTTGCCACCACAAACCGTTTGGGAAATAAAAGAAAAACCTTTCGATGCATTAAGTAAAATTAGGGCTACTCGAATCGAAGTGAAATTCATGAGTCGGATGAAAAAAATGCACTTTCTCAATTATTTTTCTTCGTTCCAATCGCAACGCGTGATGAAACTGTAAAATATAGCGGGCGTGCTAAAGATTACACAGCCGCTTCCGTCTTTTCCAGCGTAAGGGGATTCCGATTAAGAAGAGAGTGTATCGTGTTATATATACATATAAATCGTACGGTACTTAGATTATACGATGCTTCAGATTATACGAAGACGTGTATTAGGTAAGAGTCGAGTGATGAGTACATTATAAATAAACTTAGCGAAAATTTGATACGATACCCGAGATTACGGGGACGGAGGTTTCGATGGAGATTTAAAGAGCTGGCCTATTTGGTAAAATAAAAACTTAGCCATTCCACGTGCTGTACATTTCTTCGGTTCTTCTCTCGCGTCAATCGTTAAAAAGTGGCTAATTTTTCATTTTCTAATCGACTGGCCCCTTAAACGTCTGACAGAGCCATAATAGAAGTAAGTACATCTACTACATTACCTATAGTTACTTTTCAACATGTTATCTTTTGATGTAAATTGTTGATTAAGGAAGAACGAAGTGCGGAAGATATTGGGCAAAAACAGGGAAAACGAAACTGCTAGGAAAACATAGTTCTCCGACTGCGTATAAATTCAGGTGCCAAGAGAATCTTAGAGACTTAAAGTTTACAAAATTATGTGCCCCATCGTTTCTCAATGCCACGAGGTCTTTTTATTTGCCGCACAGGGGAGCTAAAAGAGATGATAGGGAGAAATAATGAAATTTTATTGTCAACGAAAAAAACCAATATGACTATCATTGATTCTCTCTGCATCCTAGTCATTGTTAGCGCAAAGTTCCTCGTTTTTAACGACCTGAGTGTTCATCGTAAGAACGTAGATTATTATTCTTATTATTATTCTTATTATTATTATTAAGAAGAAGAGGAAGAGGGAGTAGGAGGAGGAAAAGAAGAGAAAAGCGGTATATAATACGTTAGTGCAATGTCAAGCAGCGTTCTGCTCAATATCCGCTCTTTACAAAATGCCTAACGAAGAACGAAAAAAAAAGATAAGTATTGGTTTGTAATCTGTACAAATTGTAATAAATCACAAATGCAAACACTATGAAATCTCTCAATGCTTGTTTTTGTTCATAACAAATCATGATCCATTCGCGAGGCGAGCATCAAGAAGAATGAACGTTTCCCAAAGGTTATTCGTCTTATTTCGCGAATCGTTTCGTTAGTTAAATGCATGAACTTATTGCTAATGTAAATGACGTTTCACCTATAAGAGTTTATATTACGAGGGGAAAAAGAAATTTAGCTGGAAGGTTGATCCAGTATAGTGGCCAATGAAAATTTTAAGGGGAATTTCGGCAGGACCAATCACGGAAGACTCAAAAAGGGTGGTGGATGTCAACGAGCAAGGGGAGTTTCTTGCTTGTACGGTAAGGAGAGTTAGCCGATATCGTCTTGGCTTCTTCGCAGACGAACGAGCAAGACAGAAGCGGGCACGTAAGTGTTTCGCCACAAAATTAGGTCGCTCATATCTGCAGCTTACCACACACGAGAAACGTATATATATATATATATATACGTATACATAAAATTTATATAGCGTATATGTAAGCTGCGTAAGACGAGTTCTGCCAGCAATGAGAAGTGTGGATATTGAAACGTGACGGGATCGAATAAAATTTAACAAAGACCAGAGTAGTTTTATCAAATTTCGGAAATGAGAATAGATTCCTCGAAGCAATCCCGTCGAAAATTATCCGAGAAATTGAAAATTCAATCAACGATATATCAGAGTCAGATTTGATGGTTTCCCGAAAGGTTTCGGTAAGTTATTTGGCTAATCTCCGTTGCACTTGTGAGATTAATTAAAACTCATGGTACCGGGCGCATTAAAACTTTTTTTCGCAACAACCGAGAGGAGAGTTATAACGACAATTTTTTCCTACGGATCCACGTAATCTCGAGTCCTTTTTCGAGCAGCGAATTCGAGGCGTCGCAGTGACCGAACTAGCGCCGCCAATTAATTACATCCGTTCTGTCACGATGTTTAATTAAAAGTGCAAACGGCCACCATGCCATCCTAGCTACGCCGCACTTTCCGTAACGTGGATTACATTCTCCCAAAATGCATATACTTTTTCGCGAACACTTCCGGCGCCTCGGTTCTTTTGTACAATTAATTAATGGACATCGAATTTTAATCGCACCGAAGCGAAGGATAAAAATTTCCACCTCCAATTTATTCATCTCGATATTTTTGGCAAATACAGAATTCAGCGTTATTGGTCGAATCATTGGTTTTATTAACACGGAACACGGAACGGAGGAGAACGAAACAAAACAGAGTGTTCTCCGCATCCTTCGGAATCTTCCTCGCTTCTTTGATAGGCGATAATGCGATAAAAATTGATCCACGATGCTTTGCCTCTGAATTTGCATTTAGCTCGATTCACGGATAACTAGTGAGAAGTCGGAACATTTGACTGTCATATCTCTGGGAATAATCCGACACGCGCATCTCAAGGATTAAGTATCGTAATGGCGGTCAACGTAACTCAGCTACCGCCGTAACCTCCAGCGGCGGGGGAAGAGATACGATTCATCGTGGGGTCTAAGAATAATTAATAGTTTTAGTTTGGCGTGAACTTTCCGGCGGATAAGGTGTCCAAGGCCGAGTTTCACGGTAAGTCCTGCTGCTGCGGGGTATCCTGGAGGACCCTGCTAATACCCTCCGGGAGATATTAATTCGCCAATTATCGGCGGAACATCGCGCCACTGTTATAGCGCCGTGTCGAGATTATCGATGCAGATTATCGGCAAAGAACCGATCGATGCCACCGCGCAATGGCTGAATGTAAATCAATTTTCACAAATACCTCGGAAGCTAGTGTTACCCTATTATCAACGATAACACTGACTGTTCGAATTTATGTTATCACGAGGCGCGTCCCCGTAATGGCTTGATCTTCGATAATTATCGCGGCTCCTCTTAGTAAATTTATTGGGAATTGTTCACGCTTGTTAGTCGTCAGCGGTGGAGGTGAGCGCAAATATCGTTCCCGATACTCAAGATCGTTTTCATCGAATCTTCCTGGAAGTGTCCTGGAAATGGCCGTGGAAAAAAGTCTGGTCGCGTCGGTATCAAAAAACGGGAGTCGCATTTATTGAAATCTCGTGGCACACTGAAATATTTAGGATTACATGGTCTGGCGTAGCTGCGGAGGGTTTGCAGAATGTAGCAGGGAGCTGAGTGACACATAGGACGCTCAGCGGGAAAAGAATAACTGAAGCGCCTGGACGAGCCAACAAGAAGAACTGAAAGGGGAGTATCTCAGGGCGAACAAGAAGTCTGAGTGAAAGAAAGCAAAAGACGGATAGAAACGTAACACGCTTGAGACTAGGAAGTTGGCACGAGAGACGAGGACTGAGAGGATATGGCCCGTTTCCGCAAACCATCGAGAAATTGCATTAACATGACCAACGTCGAATGCAGAATGGAAATTTTCCGACAGCGCCTCTTCCGACGAGTAAAAGAAAGAAAAGAAAAAAAAAAAAAAAAGAGAAAAAAGGCTAAAGAACTTTAAAGGAAAATTTAACTCCATTTTCTCCCGAGTTTTTAAGGTTTTTGTCAGATTTCAAGAGTGGAGATCAACTATAATTCCCCCAAGAGTCGGGGAGGTAGCTCAGCTAGTACAACTTGATGAGATTCTATTTACATTTTTCTCAAATTTTATCTCTACTCGACTCCCTTTCCGTTTCGAGTGATTTCCCGGTGATTTTTGGATCAATTGACTCGTCGGATTACGGTTATCTTTAGCTCGTTAAATGTACACGAGGTGTAAAAGTATCGAGGAATTCCGTGAGGAAGAAAAGGGGGTGAATCCGGCGATGATATTTCATTCGCCATTTCTCGATCTAGGACTGATTTCAATTTCACTTGAGGTTGTTACACTCTGTATAAGGTGGCTCGTTTTTGAAGGTACGGAGAAGTTACATTAACATGACCATCTCTGAATACGAAGATGGAAATTTTCCGACAGCTCTTCCTCCGGAGTAGTGAAAAAGGGCGAAAAACTTTAAAAGGGAAGGAAGTTATGGGTCGATAACTTCACGACCTCTCTCAGTCAAGGTGCAGTCCTCAAGGGGTATTTGTTTCCTCGCTTTTTCAAGGATTCTTCGTGTCCTCTTCCTCCAATAATTACAAGAGCTCATCAATTTTTTACCTTATCAGTTTCAGACACTCGTTACTCCCATGTCGTTTCAATCGTTAAAGTCCAAAAGTATCAGTGACTAAATTTCTCAGCTTCTCCTTAGTCTCTTCAATTACCTTACCAATTGAGTTTTGCTTATCGCGCGACGAGGTAAAGTCCATTTTCGCCATATTACAAATATCGCCAGCGCATTATGAAAGTAGACGATAAAAGATCGAAATAAGGGTGGCGCGGTATGAAAGCAAACTGATGGATAGATGGAACGCGAGAAATACAACCAATTAACCGATACTATTCAAATTTATCGATCGCCCCATGTATCAGTACTGGCAGTAACGAATGCTTGTTGACACTTCGCGCTGCAAACAACAAACACTGCAATTTCCACTAATTTCTATTATTTCTATCGATCCGCGCTATATCAAGTAACCCATCAACGATGTTCCAAAATAATTCATGTAACATTAAACTAAAAACACGTGGAACTATGAAAAATATAATTTCCTCTCGATTCCAATGAAAAATCATCAAATTTCATTTAGTGAAAATAGTCCGTGGCGCTAGAATGGAAATAATTTGAAAAACCGAGTAGTTATTATTTTGATCGTTTCGAAGGGAAGTTATCGAAGATACACAGCGAGCGATCGGCAGGATAACACGAAATATATCGGTAAGTTGAACGAGATAGTTGCTAAACATTTTATCGTTCGAAATGTGGTTCAGTGGGTGAGAAGCGGGAATGGTGATGGTGGTGGTATCGTCGAAGCCATTCCTAGCACGATAAGCCAATCCGTCACGATTAGCAAACGTTGTTTCTAACTAGACGCGACGTTCTCCGTATACACATCCGACATGCAACGTGTATGAATCACACCACCATTAATACCGAAATGCTTGGTTATTGCGATTCTACTGGACGCCAGATTTCAGCAACATTTACCGTTGACGTTGAACGCAAGCCTCTGCAACTGGGCTGGAACTCGCGCACTCTCGCTATTTCCATAAAGTCGAGAAAAACTTGTTTAAAGAGGGAGAGAAATAGGGTTTGGCCGTCGGGCCCGATTTGATTCAATCGCTGATTTAGATGGAAAATTAATTAAATGTAGGAGGAAATCGCTCTAAATACGTGTATCGGCGTCGGGACTGAATTATGAATTTCCAGGGGTATTTTTCCCCGCCAGCGGGAAAACTGTGTGTCCGTGCACCGTACGGTTATCGCGAAGCGCCAAGCGATATCAAAATAATAATGCGAGTCGTTATACGATTTACGGATCTCTGGCTAGCGGCTTTATCGCGAGTTCGCTTCGATTTTCGTTCGCACCGGGTACGCGATTCATTGGTTTCACGACGTTTTCCTAAGTATATCGGTCAAATGTATTCCATGCTCACTGGTGCAACCACTTGAAATTCCTTTATAACGTTGAATATACTTCTGCTAAATGTATTTCCGAGTTTATTTAATGGCTGAGCGCAGTTTCGTTAAAGCTGCGAATATTTCCCGAGATTTCGCGAGCGAATAAATCTGACCCGGTTTAACCGGTCGCTCCGGCTGAGGTTCGGCCGAAGATTAAGAGATACAATTAATGCAATTTTTCCCCCGCATGAAACTTTATGGATTATCGTATGGAGCCCCTGAGCGGAAGATAAGCGAGTTATATAAACGTCTCTGGCTGCTGCAACAGGATGTAATATTGGTCGCAGAAACGACATATACAATACCAGCAGGCAGCCTCCACTGGCAACGGATGGTCGCATTTGTAAAGTATTACTGCCGGTGTTTCATTTTGGATATAAAGGTTGTCGATGGAGATCCTTCGATGTTCACGGATGTATGCAAAATCGTAAAACATGTAGGATGTAGCTTCCAATAAAGTCCGGCCTTTATGGGAATTATAATACGAGCAAATGGACATCAATCATAGTATTAAAAAGACATTTTATCAAACCGCCTGTTGTACATTCAGGGAAAAGCTAACTAGCACGCTCGACGCGCGACGCGAAATGGCCTTTCGCTCGACTGGAGCAATTTTCATCAAAATTAAGCTGTCGCGCGATCCTCGACGAGCCAATGGACCACCACTGTGTCCCGCGACAAACAAAGCGTCTAAACGCTCCTCCTGTAATTTCAGTTAGGTTCCGAAGCTATCGACGAGCCATCTCGCCGCTGCCGTCGCTCTTCTTGACTTTCTTATTGGACGAGACTCGAGAGTGTGTTGGCGGAGCGTTTCTTGCAATGAGAGCCAGGAGCAGTGGTATCTTGAAGACTGCGCGCGGGGCATTGTCAGGCTAACGAGGCATTAGCCTTACTTGAACGCAATTGCCATAACCGTTATCATTGTGATTCCGCGCGATACCCCTCTCTCCAGTGACTATCTGCAGCCGCAAGGTAATACCGCGTGAGCGGCAGTAACGGAACGCCGACGACGTCATCGAGGATGGTCTCGGATGGCCTCGGATGGCCTAGGATGGCCTAGGATGGCCTAGGATGGCTCAGGATGGCCCAGGATGGACCGGAATGGCCTAGGATGGGCTCACGAGGGCCGAGTACCTGCTGGAATCGCCGATTAAAATTCATGTCGACGCTGTTAACCTTCGGGAGGAGACGACGCGTGCAACTGGCCGGCATACGGATGACACGCCTAACATAATTGATATTAGGATAGGCACGTGTGTGCTGCTGCATACGCAGCAACCTACGAACACGTGTATTGGTCTAACGGCCACTTGGCTCCATGGACCCTTCCACCGATTCTCCGGAGGACATTTCTACCGGATGACACCCCTCTCGTACCGATCTTTTTCTTCGTCCCTTTCTTTTTCGCTTCGTCCTTCTCTTCTCGTTCTCGACACAAGCCCACCGACCGATCGGTCTAATATCAACCAGCAAAGTACCCCCTAATTTAGCGATGTATGCTGGCATTAGTTTACAATGCACATGTGTTCTGGAGCGAGTACGCGCATACGTTAATTGGCTGAAGCGCAATAGTAATGCTTACCGATTGATACATAAATGGAGCGCGCAATTATACGGCGAAGTAAACAACTGGTTGGACCCCCTCATCGACCACGAGTGCGCCAACAAAGCGGTTGATGCACCGCATAAACCAGCAACATAACTCGGCTAATTCGACGAAAATTCTGCTTCGCGTCGTTGCCCTTTTCAAGCTCTAATTAGGTCCTAGTTCATTAGGGGCTAGTCCTATTTTAGTCTTGTCACCGTTTTCATGGCCCCTTCGGAGTTGACACTTTGACCGAAATCTCTTTGGCCAGTGACGACGTTCCTCGAATGTCGATGAACTTTCCAGTGGCTTCGCGCGAATTTTACGCAATCCTGGTAACAAACTACCGTTCCTCAATAAAGGACGAAAGATATGGAACAAAGCTCATTCGATATCCTCTACTTAAGCTTCATTAAAGGATATATGGGTGAAAATTCAACATCCACTGGATCAATATACTTAATCATTCTGACGTTTCATCGAGTAACTTTTTAGAGTACATTAACCCCCATTCACTCTGTCGTTATATGGATATTTCGCTATATAATATTACACGGTCCATTTCGCGAAAGCGAGTTATATCGAACGGACTAACCATATCACATATACATGATGGTATTGGCAACGTGATAAAATTTTAATAACAACGATATCGTAGGCTTTGCATAGAGTTAAGTGTTTATATGGCTCAATTGCATATTAAAATAGCGTCTTTCATCGAGATTCCTCAAGTTCTTTCTACGCGACTCTCGGGGATCATGGATGAAACTTTTTAACAAGGAAAACTCGATCCCCGTTCTCAAAATGTTCTCGAGCCATTAATCGTGCGGAGGACAATTTTTGTTTATCGCGACTTTCGCGAGAAAAACTATGGAAAATTTACGTGGTAAATTGAACGTCGCCGTCAAATTGTTAGGGATGAATGCATTTTTTTCGTGGAGCACTTTTCAAGAAAATTATGCTTCTATTACGCGTGACTCGCGTTCGGCCATTATGCGTGGGCTATTTCTGTAATTTTCGGTGAGTTCCGTGTACCGGGCAGCGATTTAAAAACTCGAATGAAATTTGCCTTCCGTAGAATGCGCGCGAAAAGAAAAATAAACTCATCGACGAAAAATGGTCCGAGATAAAATTTGCAAAAGCACTGCTTTTATGATACTTTTACATTTAAGACTTTCCAGGAACATTTGTGTGAATTTAGCATTAAAATTCATGCTATTCGCAATTAAATCGGCTCATATAATTTGCATCAATAATATTTGCGCGCTATCGTTCGCCGATCTTCGGAAAGAGATTCCAGCTACGTACCTACTTCGATTTGAAAGTATAAATTGCATGGAAAAGGCCGGCCCCGATCGAATCTGTTAATAAAGCATTATTACATTCCGGTGGGAATTTCAAATTGATATTAAAGGCAGACGCGAATATAGATTGAGACCTCCCCGGGTGCTGAGATAAATAAACAAAAGCTTTTGGAAGGCCTTGCGTCACGATAGGGGTGAAAATGGCTGAAATCCAGAAAAATATTTCCCGGCAATATTCCATTCTCCTTCGAGATGACAAGTACCACACTGCGTTAGGGGGTGGGAAAGGAAGTAGCGCAAGAAGACGGACCAGCGCGAAGAGGTGAAAAATGAAATAAAGCTGACGACAAGAAATTTAGGAACAGAGCACCCAGAAGCAAACAAGCGCAAGCACAAGACATTTCTTTCTCAATCCCACGCTACATATTTTCAGTTCTTCGAAATTCGACTACTAAGACCACAGAAATTTTCTTACTCGTGACGTAGAGAGAGAGAGAGAGAGAGAGAGAGAACCTCTATCCTAATTTCATTGAATAATAAATTAACTGCACTTCACATATGGGAGCTAAGCGGGGGGAATAAATGGAATATAGCAGTCGAGCGTGACAAATGTTGTTTCAAATAATGACTTCGGGTGATGGTCTTGGGCAATACTTGTCGAATTAATAGAATTGTATCGGAGTACTCAGGCCTGAGAAGGTGGTTTAGGTTAGCTCGAGACTCATCCGAGGTGCATTCCCATGAAATTTCAACAAACCGCGTGCTTTCTTTCTCGACTTCCACGCGTTAAAAGTTGATTTTTCCCACTTTTAACTGTTTACATAAAACATACGCAAAGCACATTATTATTATTATATATTAGTATAATGTATGGCAATTAGGCGTCTTAACATTTCCGGATAAGTGCAATATACATAATCCAATGGTGATCGAAGCATCCTGCGAACTGAGCAAATGAACACGTCACGTGACAAGAGATTGAAAGGGGCAACAAGGAAAGTGCTTGGAAAGCACCTTCGCTCCTTGCCAGCAGCAGTTTTGCTTCCCTCCCCTCACCCCGTCACTGCTCCATCTACAACTTCAACGAAGTGTCGGATTAACGTGGCAAAATTGTGGTCTTATGGGCTTCCTACATCAGTCAATACACGTTCTGTCAGTACTAATCTTTCAATCTTCTAAAAAACATGATCAATCAAGCGGAAAAATTTCCTGAAAAAATACTCATCTAGGAGAGACATAGCTTTTAGAAACTCTTCTGCTTCGTGGCGTATTTTTTTCGTTTCCCTTAGCTTTTTTATTTTTCATAAAAACAGATAGATTCGGAAGACTTTCCGGAGACTGGCTTCCGTGCAGTGGCTCGTATGTGTAAGAAATTCATTGGTGTGTGTGTGCGTTGATTCGCGGGGAGAGCCAGTAGGATGTACACACCCGTTGTACATCGACAGAGGATCCGAATTTAATCTCCGCACATCAAACTTCCATCCGGCGGGGCACCGTCGACACTGAACGGCCCGACAAGCGCATTCTCCCAGGGATAAAAGATGTAAATACTTGCTGGAATTTGTCGCAATTGTTTCAGCGATGCCGGATTAGAGCGGAAGCCCTCGGATTATGCTGATTGTATTCCAACAATAATGTAGGTTGTCACTCCCCATGTCGAAATTCTTACGAAAAAACTTGTAAAAACAATGAGTGAAAATAATTGATCGCCACTGTAGCTTATACGCGCTCAAACAATTCACCGTTGCAATTTGGATTTGCATATAAAAATCATCCGTTACCATGATTCACACATCTTCCCCGGCCATGTACAAACAATTCATTGCCACGATTAATGTTTCTCGACCACTAAAAATGAGTTACTATCGCGCAATCTCCGTGCTGTATAAATTTATAAGAAGTCAAATGAGCGATTCATTAATTTCAAGTACCGGGAGTAATATAGTAGAGATTGCGATGGTTCGGTACGTACCGCGTTGCCACGATGCAATTTCGATAATCCGTCGTTTTTCATTTTCAATAAAGAAGCTTACAAGTCCGATGACAAACCAGGATAATTAATAGTTCGCCTTCTTGCATAATGAGGGAAGACGAGGGGGGAATTCGAAGAGCTCCTGAATTCTTCATTTTCTCCGGATTTAGAAACGTTTAGGCTGCTCTTATGTTGTCGTTGCGAAACGCTGCCCCCACCCCCTCCCCCCGGCTAAGAACTGACCTACACATGTTATAATTTTGCATAGTCGTGTAAACTGTTAGAATTTTGATGCCACTGAATGATGAAATTCTGTTCGTTAAGCGACACCGTGGCAAGAGTAAACTCATTTTGCATTTCAAAGTACGAGTCTCGCGAGCGCTAAATGCGTAACGTAGCGAGAGCAGGATAACGTGTGCATTAACTTCTAATTCGAGCTTCTAAAGAGGGACAAATCGATGGGCAAAAGTGCATGATGCATTTACATTTTTCCCGCTGCTAAAAGTACCAAGGAATATGACTCCATTAGCTGTTTATTTCCCATTAATTCTGGAACATATTGGAATGGATCATTTCACCGATTTTACTTTACGCGTTAATGGCTTTAACTTTGGGCTGGTTTAGTCGAGAGAGAGAGAGAGAGAGAGAGAGAGAGAGAGAGAGAGAGAGCCAGACATTTTTCCAAATTATCTAGAGCATGCTACAATAATTACTTAGGAACGGTCTAAATAGTCGTGAAAGCCCGAGTCGGCGTCTACGAGACCTTCAAGTTCGCAGTATTCAAGGATGATAATGACAGCGATAATAGCGATAAGTGGTTTAACTGGATACTGAGTTAATTCGATGAATCGATAGTGACGGTATTTAAGACAAGCGAAGGATTACTTCCCGGATACTCTCGGTCCAAGTTTTCTCCGACGGTTGTACGAAAATATCCAGGGAGAATCGGAATTATTCATCGAATCGTCCGGATGAATGGGGGATGTTCGTGCGGCATCTCCTTTGATTGATAAATTTCCTGAGGTTATTAATGCAATCCCCATTTATCGTAAAGCTCGATTGCGTCATCATCCTATTGTATAAAATACAAATTTGTTACTTTTTAAAATTTTATGTCCCCGTCTTATATCTGCATCAGCAATATAACTGGAACTTTATAGTTTTATACCTATTTGGACGGACTTCAATAAAATGCTGCAATGGTGCTTTAAAATCGCTGCTATTTCATCACGAAGGATACTAAACTCATTTTGAAGGAAATGGATAATCTTTAATGCATTGTAAGAAGGATCAGAGAGGAGCGTAGCAATCGATGAAATTAATTAATTTCAGAGAAAGAATATCTTAATAAATTGGTAGCAATTAAGCCAACAAATTTCAATGAATAATTTAATTAAAAGATGCTATGAAACGTATTGAATTTATTTATCAAATATTCATTGTATTCTAATAAACTGATTAAAGGGTTCGATCCCATGAATATGCAAGAGGGATGTAATAAAATATTCATTGTATTCCGACGAGCTGATTGAGGTTTTCGGAAAAGTGGGTCTTGTGTGGATTGCAGGACATTTTATTTATGAAAGCGGCACTTTTGCAAGGACGAATGGAGCCGTTTCGAGACGTTCGTAGAGCTGAGGGTTGAAAAGGAGGCGGAGGTAGTAAAAAGGAAGTAACGATCTGGGTCGTAATCGATTTCGTGTGTCGCCAGGAAGATCCCTTCGAAGGATATTTGTTATGCCGAACGATTCTGGGGTTCCTTAATAACGGATGGTAGGCCCTCTTCATTGAATTCATCCTGATACCTTTATCCCAGAAAATCCGTGTCGGCCCAAGCATATATAGAATACATTTCTTTCTCCTCTAGAATCGCGCTTGAGTTTCTCTCCAGAATTTTTCGCTATATTTTCCTCTCTCCTTATCCTTCGCGCGCTGTAAAAATATATCAAAAATCGATAAAACTATCGGGACAACGCGTAAAAATCTGTAAGAAGGATGTCCTACATTTCCTTTTTCATGCTGCTGCTGCTGCTTTTGCTACCACCTAAACATTTTATTCTAATAACGACGTAATATTTATGGAGACAATTTGCGTCTCTTTCATCCCCCGCGTACGTTCAACTTATAATTATGAAACAAGTATGCTATAATCTCAGCAAAACCTGTCGCGTCGACTCGATTAAGAGAAAATTACTTCTTCCCCTTTTGCACGCTATCGAAGCAAACTTCATTGCTTAAGACGTGCCTCGGGAAAGTACGATTAGCTCATCATTAATCGTCGTACGTGCAAAACTTTCACGAAGCATTTATGCTGAACCTCCATGATCATATTCCAGCTGAAATTGTACCTTCGAGTTACAAGGATACTTTCTATCCGAATAGAACCAGTGGCGGAATAGTTTGCTCGAACTCTGATTTATCTCGACTATTTTAAACTAATTTAACGGAGCTACTTTATTCCTATATATTTTAAATAAATTTTCAACTTTACGAGCTTTTATCCCCCTTTCTTCCCTGCCCCTCCATCACCTTCCAGCCAATTTTATCATTAATAAACGTCCGCATATAGGTTTCCGACTAACGACTAATTTACCAGCACGTCGGGCGATTTATACTTGGTCTAAAATCTATAGCATCGACAAAAAACCAATAGCCCAGCAGGACATTCAGTTATTCCGGCTGATGTATTATTATCGTCCGACCATGCTCTACCCACATGGCTCGCTGCATATCCGCCTACATACCGCCCAATTCACGAGCTTTCTCTGGTAACCAAAGGGCGCGCAGCCCGTGGATCCCTCGCAACCCCCCCCCCCCCCTCCGTACGATCTAAGAATCAGAAAATCTCTGAGAATTCTCCATCGTTCGCAACGAATCCTTGGAATTCTGACAAAGAAATTCTTAAGGAAGGGCCGCTGCGCGTTGTCTGTATTTGCAATTAAAGAATAGGACTTTGAAGGGGGAAAGTGGAATTTTGTACGCGGTCCATGATAAAATTGTATGATACACTTTAGAGGGCCATTCTATTCACTGCTTCTACCCTGTGCATACGCATTACAATTTTCCAACAGAGCAGGGCCTATTCACGTTTCATGCGCTACTTACTTGGGATTCACGTGCGCGTATTCATGTGTATGAATATTAAGTACTGGATGAAATATCCTGAAGTAACAATGCGCCCTGCACCGAAACGAGCAAAAATTATGACGCCACTTGCCCTTAAATGATACGCCATTTTAAACCTGGTATCTTTAATCGTAAAATCTAATCATACCCGTAATATTAATTCAAAATACGCGCATTATAATTTACTCCATCGGGTTCGTCAACCTTGAATATTCTTCGTCGAAGAATCCCAAGAATGTCTTCTAAAACAATCTGATTTCTCCTCTAAAGATTTTGTTCGCGCGGCAGCCCAATTTGCTGGATTTTTTTCCCACGCAGTTTTTCACGAGAACTTCCAAATCTATTATGACACTGGTGTGTAACCGAGATCAACGCTCTCTCTCTCTCTCTCTCTCTCTATCTCTTGAATCCTATTGGCGAGGTATGTGTGAGCGAGGGGGTTAAATTATTTCCTCTTAGCGAAATCAATATTTGAAAATGGCTCGGGACCAGCAATTTCTGTTGAACGGTTTCTTTTCACTAGCTGAAAAGTCTTTAGAAAAAGCATCGTTCTTGAACCAATATCGAGGTCAGATAACTCTTTTGCTGCAGCTTTGTTGTTGGTATATGGCATTCCAGTGATTCCAGATACGTCGTGATTGGGTATTACGCCGACGTAATTGGGGATTTTACTGCGTATAGGAAATATGCTGGAAAATCTCAGTAAGAGACACATAGTTAAGGTAATAAAAGTTTACATCCAATAAAAATTGCCATACCCCGTAGAACGCGAACGAGGTATACACACATTGCAGTAATAATGTAAACGAGATAAAATTCATTTTTTCCTTTTAATAAAAGCGGCGTAACTGTTTTGATACGAGATAAAACTGATAGCGTAGTTGCGTACGTTGAATCGAGAGAAATTGTGTCGATGGTACATTCATCATTTCTGCCACAGCGAAATCATCAGAATCGAGTTCATTTAGAAAGATATGATCAGTGATAACCAGGGAAATAAATCAGAAGGATGGACACGCGCGTGCAAAAATATAGGTTACCGTGAAATAAACTTTCAACGATTGTCCATCCCCTCTCTTCCTCCTCCTCCTCCTCCTGCACCCTCATAATGAATTATGAAATTCGATTAGAAGATCGAACGGCAAATGAAAGGAGCGAAGAAAATCGAATGAACGGCTTCACCGGTGGAGCGAGGAGCCGAAGCTAAAGGTGAATTTGAGGGTGAGTTTAGAGACTTTAATGCCTCCGTGGAATTTCGTGGTGGACGAGAAATCAATTTTCGTGTCCAAACAAAGCTAAAAAGTTAACATAGTTTCGTAGCCAAGCCGAGATGGAAGTTTATGGCGAGAAATCCATCGAATTTACTGTGGGCTAAAGCATAAATCGATGCCGCGTGCATAAGGGACTTCAGCCGTAAACATGCAACTCACTTATGCACTCCAGACGCTGGAAAATATTTTCTTCCTTTTTCGCATTTCGTTCTCTGTAAACATTTCGAAAATCGAATGCCCCTCGTGGTGGCGCATTGCCGACAGAAAAATTGCCCAAAAGGTTTTCCATGATATTATGAGATCTCCTGAACTCAATGATCGTAGGAATATTATTCCTCGGAATGGGAGCAGCTGAATCAAAACTGACACGAGCCAAAGGTCCATGATAAATCGACCGAAGGAATCTAATGGCGCGATATTAAGCGCAAGCAACTCCAACGATAACACCCAAGGACTCGAGCTTTACGAAGATTAGTTAATGACGTTTTAATGAATTTGCTAAACCCATCTTGCAAACTGTCGATCGTCCTGGAAAATGTATAACTCCTCCTTTAAAAGCTCGGTGCCTCCTTTATTGGGTTTTTTGGTCGATAACGCCAGGACTACTTCGGAATAAACTAACGTTAATTAGAAGCGGCACGCCGCAGCTTAACTTCAAGCGAGGCTTTTGCTCTTCCTACTCCTCTCCTCCCCCGCCACCCCTTCGAGCATACTCCTCCGTGCTTAGAGTTTTCTCTGATTCAGGTCAGCTAGCAATGTTTTTCTCACGAGCAATACAAATTGTCTCTAAGCCAAAACTCCGACAGAATATAAAAAGAATGAAAAAAATCAACTATCCTCGCGAGCGCGCGTGCGCGCGTGAAATTATTATCAATTAATTTCGTACTGGGACGGTGTCGCTGGGATGAAATTCATTTCATCTCGCGCCTGTTCGTTTGTTAATTTCGGTAATTAGAGATATATGGAATTCAATGGATGTCTATTCGAGTCTCCATTATGAATTTAAGGACAATAAAGCGTGGGAGAGAGTGGTTGACATCTTGAAGTACTTGGCGATTGGTCGTATTATCAATTCCAATTATGTGACATTTGAATTGCTCGCGTCAGAGAGCAATAAAAGCAAATCGCCAAATCACGTCCAATTTCACGGGAATTTCGATTTTGTCACCATCAGCGTCTACATCGCTGACATTAGTCCCAAAATAACAGATTAATCGCTGATTATGAATTTGAATTCGAAATTATCGAGGGAAGCTCGAAATTCATTATCCACTTGTCTCTCCTTTGATCCGCGCGACGAATGTGAATCGAGTTTCTTCCTACGTTGAATTTTTCTTCTTTTCACGTACTTTTCTAATTTCGCCCCTTTTCAAAGATTCTTCATAAATCTCCGATTATTTTCATCCATGAATTATACAAGCCTTTCATTTCAATTGCTGATTCCCTTATTTTCCTCATTATTCCAAGGTCAAATGTGAGTTACAGAGAGATGGTAATCTGGTTAGTATGAAAATGCATGAAATTAGATGCAGTCAGCGCGAGATAAGCGGACCTCAAATCCCTTCCCATCCCATTGCCTTTTCGAACCGTCTGTTACAGCAGGAAAATCATATTTGACCTAGAAGATGAGTGGCTGCAGGTTCCAGCAACCAAGAGAATCTCGTTATCAACCGTCAGAGAATTGGGTTACGTCAACGTCATTGATAACCTGCTGCTCCTCAATATCCATCGTCTTCTGTTTGTAGCCAGAACCTCCTTCGCCTTCCCCTCGAAAGGCACTTCCAAATGATGAAGGGCAAAATATGGCTGAGGCAAGGAAAACGGAGAGTGAAAAGTACGGGGAATGTTAAAAATGCAGAAAACCAAAGAAAAGCCGAATGAATAAAGACCGAGAGGGAAGGAGTGGCGGATGGTGGGACGCTTAAAAGAAAAAGAAAGAGGAGAAAAAAAATAATAGTGGAGAGTAAGGAAAGGATGTTGGCTGGTTGAATGGGGATAAAAAGTAAGTAGAAGGTAGAGTGTTGAGACTGAAATGTAAAGAAAAGGGGGGAAGAGGTAGATTTTATCGCGTGCGCAAAGACCAATTGACGCGAATTGCTGTTGAAGTTCACTTTCGAAGGCGATAACGAGCAAAAGACGTAATATTCCATGAGGAAAGTGCACGTGCCAGCTCGTTCGCTCGAAAACTGTGCGTTTCGCTATTGGCTGCGTTATAAATGCTGGTAGCAGGTATTTTTAGTGCTAACGGTTGTTGCTACCTTCGCTTCCCTTACTGCTGATGCACAATACGGCACATTATAACGCGATTCCCTCAATAGAAGTGGCGTGCGCGCGCGAGCGCGAGCGAGCGCATTAAATAAAAAATGGTGACGCGTGAGAATTGAATTTCCAACAAACATGATGCATTTCGCGAAATAAAACGTGTCGATACCAATACTAAAGTGCGGCTAATAACTTCGATAAATCTCGTTGTTATTACGTGCCGGGCATACCGTCCGAAATGAAACGAATGTCCCGACAATGAGCTTTGCTTTACGTCTTTTGCCTCTAATATTAATTTATACAGCGGAGAGCAAATTGAATTCACGACTGTATTCAGTGGCTGGATTTTGTCGGTAGAAATTGTTTGCGCGCTGAAAGGAATTAGACACGCGTCTTCCCCTCCTTTATTCGCACTGGATAAATGGCAGGTTGCGAAAACGATACGTTTAAAAATCATATTTCAATAAGCGGGGGCTCGTCCGGTGGAGTCTCCACGATGGGAAAAGACACATCCGACAGAAATTTAATTAGAATCGATAACGAAGTCCATCCTCTCATGATCGCTTTAAACACTCTGAGTCAGAAACGTTTTGTCCACTCATATTTTCGTCGATACCGTGGGGATGGTTGCGCTGGGGGTGGCGGTGGCCAAGTCGGATTCCGCGCGTCGGCGGCGGCGACTGTACCGACGACTGTACCGACGATGTCAGACGACTGCATCATTCAATTGGACTCGAAGGCCCTGGACTTTCGGACTGGGATGGATTATCGAGACTCGCCAGTTCTCGACAAAAAGTCCGCCAGTGTTCCCTGACGTCGTCGTTCTCTCCTCTCTCTTGTTCGCGTGTCTTTTGCTCTTACGGAATTTAATTGCTTCGACTGTCAACGTCGATACTCGCTGCTCCCACGCATGCGACACAAATATTCCAACGAATGCGACTCTCTCTCTCTCTCTCTCTCTCGTACGGTCTGATATAAATTTCTCTTAAGTGTGCGAGGGAAACATCGATCCGCGATATTCTCTCTCTCTCTCTTTTCTGCTCTCGTATAATTCTATGATCGTGGGGGGTGAGGGGGAAGTTTCCCGAGTCGATTCTTCGCGACGAATCGGCCAATGCAAATTGTCCCGAAGAAGTTTAGCGATCGAATCGAACAGTCCACTCGAGCTTAGGAAAATGAACCCACGAGAATAATGTCGGCGAGGAAGTTTCAAGAGAATGCTCCCCAATGATGAAACAGCGGATCTGACAAATTTATGAATTTCTGATAGCCGAGCGCTTTGCTGGCAAGAAAGAATGATTAAAGTCTCGAGCTCGAGAAGCGTTGTAATTCTTTCTGACATATTCCTTTTTACTGCCTTTTGCCTTAAGCGAGCCTCGTACGATTTTACAGCAGCCAATATAGTGGCAAGGCTCGAAGTCCGAAGTATGGCCTTAGAAAAAAATCCATAAATAATCCGAACTGCTTTCGACAGCTCCGTTGTGCGCCGTTAACCTTTATCCTACATTCGTTCCAAGCATATTCGACTCTCCGATTGATAAATAAGAAAAGACTTTTTCCCTCCACTTTTATTTCCCGTCCAATAAATTTCAGCCACTTAAAATTCATTAAAATTCCAGGAGTCTCGCGATCTGACCAACCCCCGAGGATCGCCGAGTGATTAGGCATTGCGTGTACACGCTCGGAGTTAGTTCTTATCCATTCGCATTGAGAAATTTAATCTCCCTTTTTATAGAGAAGAATGTGTATCATAAAAAATTACATACGCTCATCCTGTCTTCTTTTTGCCATAAAGCTCGCAGCACAATGCCATGGAACAACATTATTCCATGTACTGATATTGCTCATTTTAATGTTCCTTCTATGTCGCGCAATAACGTAGTTTTACAGCAGCTACGGTAAGAAGATGCCAGAGGCGTGCTGAGAAAAACGCAATACTTACGTCAAAAGATAACTAAGGAAAAAATTTTTCTGCCTCCACAGTGAAAGTCATTCACGAATCTTCTCTCCGGGACCTTTAAAAACTTCATAAACACACGCTTCATAAACGATAAAAAGTAATGTGCATCGATCATTCGACAAATTGTTGAGATTTTTTCATTCTTCGCCAGGAGCCAGTCTGAGGCAGCGATTCATTTCGTGATTTTAAGACCCTTTTCCACTCTCCGGACTTTCAGCTGACGGAGAGAAGTGTCAGAATAAGCGATTTCCAGCGCGCCGTTCTTTATCCATCCCTTCCGAGCAGAGCGGAGTCTTTGACCGTCTCAGGAATTTCCGGTGGCTACTTCTTTCCCCGGATGTTTTTCCGACTTTGCCTCACCGATACAAAATCAAATTTACTCTCTTCGACCGATGGAAAGTGTTTCGACGTAGCGAGTCAAGAGGGACAACGCGAGTACTCGCAACAAGATGCGATAACTCGTCGCGCGTTTCAAGGAGAGACGATTAGCATAAACAATTTGCATAAATTCTCATTTTTCCATTTCTACGTGGAATTTCTGTTTACGCGCGTGAAATTTCGATGATTTCTATGCGCGACGATCGAGAGTAGATTTTCAGGAGAATCGATTAATAAATATTGTCCGCGCTCTTCTTATTTAACCGGAAAACGCATGAAATGATAAGCGCTCGGGCCATAACTTTCAGCTTCAGCCGGCAGTGAATTTTAAAGCGTTCTAAATGCTCGTCGACGTATTTATCCGCGCGTTTGTTTGTTCCGCATTCGTGAAAATTCAATCCTGAACGGAAGTTCGTGTGTGGAAGAATATCGGGGGTTGAAAAGGGGTGACCCACCAGCACCAGCACCATCACCAGCACCAGCACCACCACCAGCACCAGCACCCAGCATCAGTACCAGTACCAGCACCGGCACCAGCACCGACACTCCTTCTTCCAGAGATCTCTTTGGCTGTTGCTCCACGGTGAATGCGAATCGCCTGCTAAGGCGAAACGCTTGCTGAATGATGAACCGATGAACCTCGAATGAAATAATAAAATCGCCCGTCTCGTGGGTGATGAACCGTGAATGACGAGAGAATAAAACCTTACGGGAAATCCACAAATCTCACATTCAAAAATTCCCTACTAGCGCATTTCCATTTCAGAAGTTTTACGAGTCCCCTTTCATAAATAATTTCATCCCAAATAATCTCTCTGATTCCTCCCGTTAGATCTGATCTTAGTTTCGCTCGAGAAACAAACGAACGAAATCTTCCGTGGTTTCCTCTTCCTGGCGACCGATATATAATTTTTACCTTACACGAGACACACTTCCTTTAAATTAGAACTATCCTGTTTGTGTATCTCTCTCTCTCTCTCTATCTCTCTCTCTCTCAGTGAGATTGAATTAGTTAAGTTCGGTCGATCGATAGAATTCAAGTAGAGAGAGTTTTATCATCCATTGAATGACTTAATAAAAGGTTCAATAACTATCGAGGACTTGGAATCAGATAGTATGGAAATTTATCATTTATTTCGGTTTGCATCGCTCGAAATCTAAAATGAAATCTGAAATTTAAAATATGATAGAAGATTGAATTTGGTCATTAGTGGGACAACGCGATTACGTTTTGACAAAGGAATTAGCGTCTGTCATTTGCACGAATGAAAACGGAGTGGATTATAATCATTTAGTCTTGCTATTTTCTCATAATACGCCTGTATATCTGCCAACAAAGAATGTATAACCGATTTATGAAACCGTTTCCCGCTGTGAATCGTTCGCTTTTAAATCCTCATGTGCGGGATTTTCGTGAGAATTTTACCCAGAAAAATCATCGATATATGCACCTACATTGGATTAAGCGGATAATCCAGCATTTGTAATTTTCAATTCCCATATCATTCAATTGCTCATGGCTTTACCCTCGTCCACGTTGATTTTCATTTTACCCTATTCTCTTTCAAGCCAAAGTATAATTGATCAATTTAATGCGCAACAAGCCAGAATTTCATTCAAAGGTTATTCGTAAATCCACCTGCGAATGGCTCGCGCGTGGTTAGCGCATAGTTTTTAAGTTTTAATTCGGAAACGCCGCCCATAAGATTTCATGGAGAAAATGAAATTGAAAACCGCGAGTGTCTGGTTTTGCGAGAAAATTGTTGTGCAACGATAAAGAGGAAGTCGACTAATTGGAGAGGATCGTAATCGGCTGGGCAGTACGTGTTCCTGCAAGTAAATCAAGCAGCCCCGTCGTCTTACACCTCCACCCTCCACCCTCCATCCTCCACCCACGATCTGTGTCAGTAGGAGACGCGTGGGGGCCAAAGAGCTATCAGGAAATTGGGTCGTTAACTATTACAGCCGGGTATCCCGATGCGTCCACGTAGAAATGGGATTACGAGCTACCGGTCATTCGCAGCAAAAAAAAAGAGCGAAATTCGCAAAAAGTACGAAAGCTCCAATGAACACCGCCAACTTTTACAATCCTGCAAATGCCATTTAATGACCCATTCCACCTGCGTATGAAAGCCGCGCACGTTTCTCCACATTTTTCTATACAGTCAACTTTTCCATAACGCGATTAATTGGAATAATCGCGTTATATGGAAACCGTGTTATAAGAATACCGCATCATCGGAAACTTTACCGTACAATGGTTTTCACAAATTCTTTATGTATTGCACATATGTATGTTTCCATAGAAATAATCGAATAAATGAAATTCTATATTTCACGTTCAAAATAAAAAGTACACGATCCTCAGTCATTGCCAATAAAATATTAGTCGATTGAAAAAGTAAAAATATCGGCTACGTATACCCCCCACCCCCAATTGAAACTATTAATGGATATTTCATTAAATCTGCTCGCACACTGTGAAAAACTGATTTTCATCCTTCCACGGATGATTCTGTGTGCGGAATCGTTATAAAGATCTAATTCGGTGTGCCATCGATAATTAAGGATATTTCACATTTTTATTATAAATTTCTGAGAGAAAGCGACGTGTGCTAAAAAGCTCGTCACGAGTAATTCTCGATGAGCCAAGTAAATAAATTCCGAAGCATTTTTAAATGATAAAGAAAGAAAAGTGTTCTCGCGAAAGTTTTCCTTGACAAGGGGGGAAAATGGGGGGTGTGGGGGGGGGGTGAAAAGGTGTCATCTTGAAAATGTCTCATTTCGTATGCCCAAGGAAAGTTTCCCATGTAATTTTGCATGCGGGGCGCAGTCGGCAGTATCACCATCGATCAAAATGCACCGTGTCACTTATTGTTAGTTTGAAAACACGACGAATGAGCTTGTTTCTCCTCAAAAATGTCAGAGTACTCGAGCGAGTAAACGTGCAAATTTTCATATCTGCCCAATGGCCACGTCCGCGTGGAACTTGCTTTTCGTTATAAACTCGTAAACAAGATTATAAGTTTTTCCTTTGAATTTATAGGACTTGGAATAAAATTCTCGGATAGAGAATATGACTTTCAGCAACGTATTATGCCGTTATAAGTGTCTGCATGCTAATGCTCTTCCGACGATTTTCCTAAAAAGTCGCTCGCCGAAGCTTAATCATCCCACTTTAAAGGGAATATTTTTTCAAATCCACCTACCCATCGTCGTCGCCACAATGACAAATTAACATTAAACTGATAGAACGAGACTTTATTTGTAAGTAGGCCTGCCCAATTAATTTTACTCTTTTAAAGGAATCGAGCGTTCTCCGTTATCTCCAAAACTTGATTTATATTCAATTTTACGACAACTTCACTGTTTATAGGGTAATTCGTGTAAACCATTATTATAAAGAATAAAATATTTTATAGGCAAACTCGGTTTGCAGACTAGGAGTTTTGTTCGCTGTTAACTGTCGGGGAACTTGCGATCCTTCGAGAATAATTTACGCCACTAATTATCTACACGAAGACGGAAGAATTAACGGAGTGGAGGGGAGGAGTGAAAGGGGTGAGTGCCAGATAGACAGATACAATGGGAAGTAAAGAAGATGGAAACTTCATACAGACTCGGGAGAAGAATACGAAAGAAGTGAAAACACTTTGCCCACCTTTTTTTTTCTCGAAAGAAAAACCATATTTTTTATTAGACTTTTTCTAGACGATAAACTTGTTCGGAGTTTTACATAAGCAGCTTTTCACTTAAGAATGAATACTCTTCACTGAATATTTTTTATTTAAATTAACCCCCCAAAAGAAAGGGCGAGGGTACTGTGGGCTACAAGAAATATTAAGGAATCCAACGTTTGTTTCTCCTGAAAATCGAATTTATTTAATTGTAACATAATTAGCAGTTACTTTACCCCTCGAGGAATGAAGAAAGTTGTGTAAACTGTTTTTGCTTCTCCATTGTAAAATTGCTTGTCTTTTACGTTCTTGTTATTCCTTTCGCGTTCTCCAATATCTTCCAACAATGTTCCCGGTTGTAATGCAATTGTTACGTAAAGGTAACGAGCGCTGTGATATCTCAGAAATAATATTAAATAAGACATCTAACTGAAAGATGAGAAAATAATTTGTCCATAATTAAGAGGGATATCGAGATGTCCAATAAATTCGGTCTGATTTCGATCGATCCAGAACCTATTGGACGCAGAGTCAGACTGTAATAAGGGAGTAACTGGTTTTAATATCGTTTCACGATTAATTCGTTATTAATAATAATCCATTGTATTGATAATGGAAATCCGTTCTGATTTGTTAATTCGCTCGTTCAGCATATCATGTTTGGTCATGGTACACATTGCTGAGTAATGCAAATATTATTATAATAAATAGCAGGAATTTTGATGTGTGTTAGCATGATTTAGCGAGTAACGATATTCGTCTTTCGGTCATCGATTTAACTTGATGCATTTTGACAAATATCGATTTGTAATGGGCTATCGTTTTGCATCGTAAAACCATTTGTCCACACGCAGCGGTTAAATTATTGCTGAGTGCAAACTAATCGAATACAATTAATCAGTGTATTCTCTATAAGCATTATTTTTCATCGCTTCAGGTGACTAGGTCACAGTCAGAGTCCGGTAACGTGCACGTGTATGTGTGCGCGTATGTGTGTGTATGCCTAGCGCGCGAAGAAGATTCCCATTGGTGCCAGCGAATCGATTCGTGGCACAATTTGGCAAGGAAATCGGATTTCCAATAACGATGCGACGTTGATTATCATACGATTGCCACCTTGCCGTCGACACGGGGGGTGCAAATTTTCAGGTCTACCCAGGGATTATCAGGATTTCCTCCAAGGAATTCATAAACATTTCCGAAAAACGCTTCGCTCTTTACCACCCTCGTTATGTCTCGCAGAGTTTTGCAAAGATTTCTCTAAAGACGATAAAGAACACTCGATTATTCCCGCGAGTGTGCGAGTTTGTCTTTTCCGCGACTATCGGGCGAAAGTCTAGGGGAAGATTCTTTTTAGAAATTAATCAGAGAAGAAAATCCATGAAAAGTCGACAGAAGGGGAAGAAGAAAAAAAGAACAGCGAGTTACGAGTTTCGTAGGAAAGCAGACAGCAGCTCGACTTCTTCGGAGCAACAACCACGTAGCTCCCATAGAAGCCGAGGGTAAACAGGGTTGTACTCCTGAAGAGGGTTTACACGCCATGTCTGCTACTCATGTGTGTACGTGTATCTATAGAATGTCTAGGCTCATGTATCACGAAGTTACGTGTCTGGGTTTCCGCGGAATCGAGTTTGTGCACCCTTCTCCCATCCCCCTCTATAGTGTCAACGTAATAATACATTCTCGCTCTGGGGGTAACTGTGAACGAATAGAAATCGGTACCAGCGAAAAGTACCATTATACTTTGCCGCCCAATTTCGCGCGCGGTAATTTCCAACCCTTGTTAACTCACTCGTCCTATTCACCTTCGGCGTCTTCAGCCCTTCGTCCAATCCTCAAAAGTCCGCCGAACGACGTAAACTCCCAAATACATTGACCAAACTCTGAGCGTACTTCCAGCGATTTTCTTTCACGTTCTTTCACTGTTTCGATTTATTCCGTCACTCGACTTTTCATTTGCCGAACGGAAACAGTATCTTCGCCCGGAACCGAGTTAGCTTATACATGTCGACGTAATAATACATTCTCACGGAGTTAGCGGGCCAAGCAGATAGTGTCTGGAGTAAGAAGAGGATAAAGGGATTGGTGCAGAGAGGAGGAGGACGTAGTACCGGAGGGTTTCCGCCGAAAGAGGATGACAGAGAACGAGTGACTACTTGTAGTAGTCAAAGCGGGGTAAACTATCGGTCTGTATCAGTGCATGAAGCGGGCCCATAACTTTATTTTATCCTCCGGGGTTATATCTAGATTTATTGGTCGGACGTTGGACACGCTATTTCGGCGTTATTTATGGCCACGTCACGGCACTACACCGTGCAGTAAAGTTGTAGCTAACACTGCGTGTGCGGTGCCATCGCGAAGAGGCCGTTGTTAATCCAACCGCGGGCCACCCTCATTAAAAGGTGCCCGGCGCTATCCTCTTATCGGGGCTACCCTGTTAGCGGGGGCCAAGACCTCGCAAGTTTTTGCCATTGTTCCTCTGTAGAGTCACCCGTTATGCATACCGCTGTGAAGTTGACATTAACTTTCTCAGCATTTCAAAAAAAATCATGACTTCCTATTGCATTTCAAATAGCTCTATACTTCTTTACCATTTTTAACAAAAGTTCTATGAAATTGTTTAAAATAATCGATATTGAAGATAAGAAATGACAACTCCGTTCCTGAAAATTCAGCACTCCAAAATTTGCATAACCGATTCTCAAAATTCTAAAACTGCTCTTCTTGTTTAGAATCCCAACAAATAATTCTGAAGAGTTTTAATCGATATACCCCATAGAAAAAAGTTTAGCTACTAAAACAAGCAATTTAAGTAGCAAAATTTTCAAGGATTTCGAGCTTTTGGTGATAAACATTTGTAATATGGGATATATCGATTAAAACTCTTAAGCATTATTCTTCTGAGGTCTAAAGAAGAAGTGCACTTTTCCTATTTTGAGAATCGGTTGGATAGTTTTTGGGATGATGGTTTTTAAATATCGAAATCAGCATTCCAAAACCAATACTACTGCTGCTTCATACTTTAAAATCCAGCTTTCCTGAAACTAAAACACTTTTAAAATAATTTATTCAGGATAATTTGTGGATTTATGCACATGTATCATTTTGCCTTAAAGTACACTACATGACAGCTGGGTGTGAAAATGTTTCCTTAACCTTTATTCTAGTTTAACTTGGATAATAGATGAAGTATTCGCTTTACAAATCTTGATAATGTTTAATACACTATAAATGACTTAATCAATTAAACTAGGGGGTTTATGTACACAAGTCATTTCATCTTGAGTTCTATTATAAGGTAGTTAAGTGTGAAAAAGTTTTATGTAATTTTTATCTTTACTGGCTTGAAAGTGTGCATAGGGTTTGACAAAACCAAATCTTAATTGTATCAAACACTTTTTATATTGCTTATCCAGGATAACTTGTGAATTTATGGACATGGATCATTTTGATTTGAACTAAATTATATGCCAGTTAAGTATGAAAAAGTTCTCTTAACTATTATTTTAATTTGACTTGCTACTAGATGAAGTGTTCGCTTTACAAATCTTGAGAATCTTATATACCCTGTAAATAACTTAATCAATTAAACTTAGAGGTTTATTTACACACATCATTTCATATTGACCTCTACTATAAGATAATTGAATATGAAAAAGTTCTATTTAGGTTTTTTCTTTACTGGCTTAAAAGTATATACATAATTTGACGACAGAACCAAGCGTTAATATATCAACCTTTTTGAAATAATCTATCCAGAATAACTTATGAATTTATGCAGATGATTCATTTTATTTTGAACTAAACTACATAACAGCTGAGTGTGAAAATGTTCTCTTAACCTTTATTCTAGTTTAACTTGATGATAATAGAAGTGTTCGCTTTACGAATCTTGATTGTGTTTAATACATTGTAAATAACTTAACCAAATAAACTTGGAGATTTATATACACAAATCATTTCATCTTGAGCTCTATTATAAGGTAGTTGAATATGAAAAAGTTCTGTGTAGTTTTTATCTTTACTGGCTTGAAAGTATGCATGAGGTTTGACGAAACCACATTTTAATTGTATCAAATACTTTTTATACTGCTTATCCAGGATAGTTTATGGACTTATGCATATGAATCAGTTTGTTTGGAACTACATTATATGACAACTAAGTGTAAAAAAGTTCTCTTAACTTTTATTCTAGTTTGACTGCATACTAGATGAAGGGTTCGCTTTACGAATCTTGAGAATCTTACATACACTGTAATTAACTTATCCAATTAAACTTGAGGGTTTATTTACAGAAATCATTTCATCTTACATTCTATTATAAGGTAGTTGAGTGTGAAAAAGTTCTGTGCAGTTTTTTCTTTACTGGCTTGAAAGTATGCATGTGTTTCGGCCAAACTAAGTCTGAATTGTAGTGAACACTTTTTATATTGCTTATCCAGGATAACTTGTGGATTTATGCACATGATCATTCTGTCGTGAACTAAATTATATAATAGTTAAATGTGAAAAAGTCCTCTTAACCTTGATTCTAATTTGACTGCATACTAGGTGAAGGGTTAGCTTTACGAATCTTGATTATGTTTAATACATTGTAAATAACTTATCCAATTAAACTTGAGGGTTTATTTACATAAATCATTTCATCGTAAACTCTACTATGAGGTAATTAAGTATGAAAAAGTTCTATTCAGGTTTTTCTTTTAGTGACTTGAAAGTATGCATGGGTTTCGACAAAACCAAGTCTGAATTGTATCAAACACTTTTTATATTACTTATCCAGGTTAACTTGTGGATTTATGCACATGAATTATTTTGTCTTAAACTAAACTATATAATAGTTAAGTGTGAAAAAGTTCTCTTAACCTTTATTCTAGTTTGACTGCGTACTAAATGAAGGGTTTGCTTTACAAATCTTGATAATGTTTGATACACTGTAAATAACTTATCCAATTAAACTTGAGGGTTTATTTACATAAATCATTTCATCTTAAGCTCTACTATGAACTAATTAAGTATGAAAAAGTTCTATTCAGATTTTTCTTTTGTTGGCTTGAAAGTACGTACAAGGTTTGCCAGAATGAAGTATTTATTATATTAACTGTTTTGAAATTCAGGATAATTTGTGGATTTATGCACATGAATCATTTTGTCTTGAGCTTGTCTATTTGAAAGCTAAATGTGAAAAAGTTTCTGCAAACTTTATTCTAGTTTAATTGATATTAGATAAAAGTTTGCTTTTGGAATTATGTCATCGCAACTTTAAGAGCCAGATTTCAAAAAATACGCAATCGATTCTTAAAATTCCAAGTATGCTCTTCTTTCTTAGATCCCAAAAGAATAATTCTGAGGAGTTTTAATCGAAATGCCCCATAGAAAATTCGTTTACCACAAAAACAGGAAATGTTAGTAGTATAACATGAAATGCTACTCGCCAGTCGATTCACCCCCTTTTCCCAAAAGGCCTATCCCTCTTTTCCCCACCTCCTCTCCTGCATTAATGTGTGAATACGATTCCACGATAATAAACAAAAGTCTACATTTACTTCGAGTGTGTGCGCCAAGCTAGTACGGTGAAGGAAGATGTGTACTTAAGATCGGCGAAGATCCAACGTAAGGAAATGGTAGTCATTTTTTACAACGGAGAGTCTTTGAGCGATTTTCCATACGTAAAAAAATAAATGGCGAGAGATGCCGCTGAAAGAAGAGGATGTAAGTGGTGAAGGAATAGGATCGATTTTTAAGAATGACGTACGGAAATATTGGTTCGGGTGACGACTTCCGCTCTTCGTGTTTACGCTTCGGCAGTCAAGGGTTAAAGCGTCTCGAGAGATGGGTTTCTTTCGTGGATCTCCGTGAAAGAGAAAAAGGAAATAGGGAAAAGAGAAGAAGAGAGAGAAGGGAAGAGCTGGGAACGAAGGAATAAAGCCAGAGTCTTTTTTACTCCTCTCTCACCACTGAGCATATTTTATTCATACTGCTTTGCATACATAGACGTACGGCCCACCAAAGCAAGGTCCAATCGAATCGCCGTTGATTTCTATCGTTTTCGCGAACAATACTGTAATCGAGCTTTTTGGCTGGGAACTTCTTTCCTCCTCCTCCACCTTCTCTCCTTCCCTCACCCTACCGTATAACCACATATCTCGTCACGTTAATCGTAGCTTGTAATTTTGTAATGCCTCTACCTCGTTATATTTGGCGAAGAGCGCGAAACTCGACCTTTACGATGACACAATGTGGCAAGAATTTTAAAGAGCGTGCAGTGCTCGATCGATCAAAAGATAATGACGATAAACGATGCTTTGCATCGCGCGCCGCAAGACAGATTTATGGCACGGCATCTATAAGCCATAACTTAGGGGATCCTTATAAGTTTTCCACAAAGCACCGGGCCTCATTGGTGGAAGGATCCAACGTTGATCCCCGAGAACCACTGACTCAGGTGAAAGGGACTCCTTGGAATTTGCGGCAACCTCCAAATCGTCCCGGCAATTTCCGGATCTCAAATTGGCATTCCAATCTCTGCTAGCTCGGCCGGTAATTCGCCATTTTCTTAATTCCCCGAATTTATTCAAAACCGAGCTATAAATTGCGATCCGCTCGATTCTGCTAGAAGGTGAGAAATTATTATTATCTCTCCTTAAAGGTTTCGAATGAAAAAACTTTCCGGTTGAAAATTAATCCGGCGATCCTAAGTTTTCAGTGTCCCTGCTTATGAATGCTTGATTGATGTTTTACTGTTTTTAAGATGAATGAGAGGAGTAAACAGATATGAAAATGACATGCTCGTACAGTTGTGGAACAACGACTTTTTCACTCCACTGCACGAGGAATAACTGGAATCACAGCCCTCCTCCGGCAGGGCTGTTTTCCCCGAGGAAAAATGAAAGCTTTGTGCAGACACTTTCATTCCTGCAATCCATTCGATGACTTTGCAACGAAAAGTCGATCAATCTCTCGAAATTATACCCACGCAATGGATAGTTATTGTGATCTTTCGTATTCCCTGGCAAAAGTATAGTCTCCCCTATAAATGCTATTATAACTTGGGCTAGAAACTTACAAGATTACACTATACCGTTAACTAAACTGTATCTTAATGTGATGCACGTCCCAAACAGTCGCTCCGCGCAACTAGATGAGGTAAACTTGAAATTACAACGAAGTCAAAGTCTCGTCATGAATGTTTAATATACACTATTAAGCACATTACATCAGGATTTGAGTAAAGGAAGCTAAATGCATCGAGTAGGGAGGGTTTTTCTTTAACTTTTCACAAGACTGTGTTTTACAAGGTGGTAACGATAAGGGATCAGCCTCTTCTTTGGAATGCTTAATAATGTATATTTACTTGCGTAAATTCCGGCCGGTAAATTGGTCGTGATTAAATTAGACTTGCTCGAAAATTAATTAGCAAGAAAAACACGAGAGTGTCCAGACGCAAGTTAATTGAATCAAATGACATTGGCGCGCGCAATTTTTCTTTGCCGTCTGTTAATTGTCTATAGAAAAACTGGAAAACGGTGCCATCCGCGAAGGGGGAAGCTGAATTTTGTAAACGGAGTTCCAGTATGAAGTCGATCCCTCTCGTTTATTCAATGTTGACTTTAATTACGGGGTTTCTCGCAGAGGCTGCGAGAGGCAAGGGGAGGAGATTCGTTGGAGATCCGAGGAACTTGGAAGATTCGAGGAATATCAAGGTGAAGGTGAAAAGGGAAGAAATCTAGTGGATGGTAAGCAGAGCTAAAGCGAATCGCGTCCATACATTATGAGCGCTTAAATGCTTTCCTGAGAAAAACTCTCCCTTATTACGATCATGAGAGACGCGTCTGTGTGTGCGAAAGTCTTAAAAGACGTTTTAAAGTTTCCGAAAGAAAAGTGCCAATACTTATAAAAGAGCGCTGAGAAGAACGATGATGATTCCCTGGGAGTAGATTGAGAGAGAGAGAAAGAGAGAGAGAGTGAAATGATAGGCAAGAAGTCCCTGGGGAATTGTAGTGGCATTGGATTCCCAGGACCAACGCACGAGTTCCTTGAGCAAACGGAGAATGGATGTTTTGCAAAAGGCAAGTAAATGGCGAGCTGCGTGCAACAGACACTCGACCGGAAGCCTTGGGGTACAGATAGAGCCAAACGTGCACATATTCACAGGCACGGGAGGACTATGAAAATGAGATCCTACACTCCCTGCGCCCTATTTCCCCCTAGGGGGTTGAAAACGAGGGCCAGATTAGCGCGAGAGTGGCGGGTACAGATAAAGTAATTACTTTCAGCGCCCGCGGTCTCATTCAGATCCTTTCTTTTAATTTAGCGCCGGGTCCTTTTAGAGGTGTCGCCGTTGCCTCTCTCCATGACGACGATAAAATTAAGCCCCGCCTGCCTAAAGATTTATTTACCGGAAAGGTTTCGCCTGTCCGCGGGCTTGACGCGCTGAAATAAACGTGTGAGAAACGCCAAAATGTCCGCCAATAAAACCCCCACTTTCGCCCTTAACTCTCAAAGCTTGCTCGTTTCTGTTTCTTGTCTCTGGCATTATCCTGCATCCCGTTCGGGACTTGCCTAATCACGAGGAACGACGACCTTATCGTTGAAATTAATATACTAATGGATTGGTCTAAATAAATCACAAGTAGATTCACTGTGTGTGTGTGTGCGTGCGTGTGCGTCGAGGTGTATCGGGGAAAATTCGCACAAGACTCTATCTCTCCCTATCTAAAGTTGGACACGGTCACTTATGCTGGTGGAGACTATTCTAGTTTCTATTTCCAGTTTCTAGACGAAACGTATGACGCGAGCAAAATGAATGCCATTAGTACTGAATTCGGAACAATAATTCCATTTATCACTGGATACGTAGCATATCAGAGCACACATGACTTTCTGTAGCGTACGATCTATTTGGAACACTACAACTGGATATTGCATTGAATCACCATACAGCTGTTGAACCTATGGAATCCATTATTGTTTGGAATTTATTTCATATCAACAACTAATAGTTTCTATATCGTGGAACCGCGTACTACTGGTATCTGTTTGCTGGAAACACATCAATCTGCCGTAATTAGAAATTAACCGTAAAGCGTAAAATTAAACGCTTTATGCCACGCGCCGCGTGTATAATTTTATGCTAAAAGAGTCCATGGAGGTAGGAGGCATGGAGAAAATTAATTCAATGAAATTTTACAATTAAAGTTTTCAAGTAATTTTCAAGTACTAACGCAATACGATTATCCCTGACTTAAAACAGTAACGTTAAATCTGAATTAATTAACAGTTTTGCTTTCTGGTCGAGCTGCTAAGCTGGATTCACTTGTACTAACTGCAAATGATTCGTCTTCTCTTGCTATATTACGTGAAACTCGTTTCCTTCACACAAGCATGTACATACAAATCTGATTATAATTGTACCGTAGTTGCAATTGCGCGCACTGCGTGGTTCTATGTGATCTTTGTTGCTTTGATAATGTATACGTTACGATGAATTTATCCGAACAAGAGATATCCTAGTGATGTGAAACCAAAAAAAAGAAGTTTCTCCAATTTTTCTGTGGGATATCAAAAAATTCGTGGAATTTAATGAAAAATTCAGGATCTTATAAAGTAACCGTTGTTGAATGAAAGCAACTGGCTCGTGAAGAAAAGATCTTTGAAAATTCATTGAAACATTCCTCGAGCCTTCGAAAAAAGCACTTTAGTTTGCAGCAACGAATCAAGTGTTTATTAGAAAAAAAAAGAAGAGAAGGACAGAATAAAAAGGAAAGATCTCTCCTTTACGCTTTACAATTACAGCCGACAAAGAAATTGTTGCACTCCGCGATACTTTTATTGCTATTCGAAGAAAGAAACAGAATCTTACGCAACATCTCTGAATTCATCGTTGAACGCTCGAAGAGATAGAAATTTTTCTAGAAATCAATTCGTCCGTCCCTCTTCTCCTTGAATTGGAGAATTTCTAATAAAGGATAGTGGTTCGTGAAATAAATTGCTACTAATTGGTGAAGGCAAGTGATCGCTTAACGTGATATGAGCCTGTACTGTCAGTGGCAATTCGCCTCAAGCTAATCAGATCGATCTTCCCTTCCAGATTCAATTATGCTCTCTGCTGTGTACGAGAATCACACTTAAGGGCAGTATCCTATCCTTACCCTCCACCACGTATCGATGTGTGGCTAATCAAAGCATTTTAGCACAATCGTGCCAACTAGCCACTCCAACCGCTTCCACTCGATAATTGTTATCGGCCATTGAATAGTTTAAGGGAGAATTACATTCTTCCCGATGAACGAGAGCCAATCGTTTTCCTCCGACCCCTCGTCGAATCCTTAAATATAAAACACACGAATACATTCTCTCAGGGAATGAATTTTTCAGTGGAACAAGACTCATTTGTTTCCGGCAATTGAGTGCTTGGCTCTTGCCAGTGAAATCCTAATCGAGGCGTGCACGGTCTCTTTAATTAACCAATAAAATGATCAGTATCGCCAGTGTCGAGAAGCTGTCACTGTCTTGATGTATAGCGGAAGGCATATAGTAGCGTTAGCCGAGGAATGCTCGTTCGCAGTAATGCAATAACTGTGGTATCATGACGGCAGTCAGCAAGATACCACGAGGCTCTGGCATTCAGATTGGTCTGGACCTTCATGGGTAATTCTAAAGCATTTCCCAGCAGTATTGATCACGGATTCTTCTTAGAGAAAATCAGACTCGCCCCGTGTGTGATAAATCGCCATTAAAATCTCTTTCGGGGCTGTGCGCAGTTAATGAGATAAACTTGCGGCGCGCAATACTTGATTTAATAATGTAGCAAGAAAGCAAAAGCCTTTTTTGCGGCGACTACAACACCTGCTCACCGGTTTAAGAGGCTAATTTATGCAAGTACCAGAAGAGGTTAAAGTATGTTACACGAGCACTTTGCATTTTTCTGCAAATTCTTTCTTCAAAGTACACGGACGCCCGTTTAGTCGAAATATTAATCCCAGGCACAGGTGACAAAAATACAGGTTCTTTCGCGGAAAGTTTCGGGAAAATTCGTGAAATTGCATAAATGGCTATGGCGCCTCCTCTATTAAGCGATTTCAAGATAAAAATTCCAGCATAGCGGGTGGACACTTGAAGGAAAGTTAGTTACAATTCGGTGACTATAAAAGTTCCTGAAAATTTCGTCGGCGCACGTTTCAAGGATAAAAAATGTGAGAGTTGAGCAGGAGAGGGGCGAAGGGGGAATGAGAAAAAAGGGGGTGGGAGGCTAGGGATAGTGACTTTACGTAGGCAAATCGCCTTAACTCGGGACTCTTTTATTTATCGCTGGCACGCGGAATTTAACTGAGGGAAGAAAACTGGGAGGCAGCATCTCTTAAGGAGAATCAGCTCGAGCGTGTTGCGATCGTTGATATATAAAGACTAGCTTTTGGAAGATACTTTATTTCAATGTCCGTACATAAAGGGCAACCCGTCCTGGAAAAGTGGCCAACGAATAAATATGTCAGTATAATTTCGACTTTCCAGCGGCTGCAGCAACGTCACACTGCAAAGTGCGGATAAGTCAGACCCCCCTACCCCTATCGCTGACTCCTTCTCAGCTAGAAATTTCAATATCTCACGACTACGACGTAGTTCCACTTGTACATATATTTCTCATATCCTACCGTGTATTATGCAGTTCACCTGCAAGATGGCTACTTTTTAGATTTCCAGTCGCACTCGAGTCTCTCCCTCTCCCCCTGCCCCCCTCCGTATTCCCGAAGAATCGAAAAGCCATTGCTTCGTTTCCATGCTCGATGCGGAGGATAACCTGGAAGATGATACTTCGTTCGAAGAGAGAGAGAGAGAGGGAGAGAGAGATTAATTAACGATTTCCGGAGAAAAGAACCCTGCAGTATCATTTAATAGCTCTTCTCAAAGAAAAGGAATAAGCTCGACGAAGATTACATAGCCGATTGAAAAATTCGATGTCGAAGCTTGTTAGACGAGGGTGGAATAAGTTTATTTGTCGGACATAAGAATGATTCGAAAGTTTTGTCCGTGGGATTTTAAAAAAATACAAAGAGCCGAAGTAAAATCCCGCTGTTAAAGTCGTTATACTTCCGATCTACGTGTCCGGAATAAGCCGCATCTGCCTTCCGTATAAAGTACCACATTTCATTAGCCTACGTTCTGCAGAGAATATCTAAACTTTCAAAGTTAACAAGTTCTGCCAGCCAGCAGATCTATCTCGTGGGAATCGAAGAATTTCAATAAAACTAATTATAACTTGCCTTAAGTTCACGGGAATCAACGGATTCCGCTAGGCAGTGGGGGGATAATGCTGGAAATTAAAAAGCTAGAGTTATATGGAATTCCAGAAGCTTTCAGAGGAGCGATCCTGCTGCCGGCCATTTTTGTCGAACTACTTCAACCACTAACTCGGCCGGATATCCTCTTAAATTGTACGCGCGCCGTAAAGGCGATGCCCGCTTATTCCCCAAGGACTTTTGTCCTGTGAATATATCCACGAGAACCAGTCTCCGCGTCTCTCTGCCCATGCATACATTTATCCCTCGGTACGCAGGACACACACACACATCAATGCATCCACGCGCACACATACACGCACGCACGCTTAACATGGCATTGCAGAGATTCGATAAATGAATTCTAGCGACGCGAGCGATCGATTAAGTGAAAGAGAATTCAGGGGGATCAATTAAAATTGAAATAGAGCGAGATATTGGACAATGGCCTGTCAATTTTTAGCCGAGCGCTCGAGCCACGAACTTGGACGGATATCCTCTTAAATTCCGCGCGTCGTAAAGGTCGTTTCCGCTTATTCCCGAAGGACTTGTACAGATCCAGCGAATATATCCGGAAAGGCATAGGTGTGTGTGTGGGTGTGTGTGTGTGCGCGCACGCACAGATACAGTGGAACTTATTGGAATACGCGACCACCTACACGTCGCCTACATAACTTCCGGTAGAAAAGGAGGGGGAGGTTATGCGTTTGACCTGTAAAGATTAACGTGCCGAGCCATTGTAGACTTCTATAAAGCCCCACCGACTAAACCCAGAACTACATTCTACCCTTCTTTCCGATCAAATGCTTATCGATCCTAGATTTCTTCTCGATCTCAAATTTATTCCATTCCGGAGTATCTCGGAAAAATAATTCCATTCAATTTTCCGACAGATTTATAATAACTTCTGGTGAAAGCATTTTTTCAAACTATCGCTGGGATTATCATTGCGTCAGCGTTTCGAATGAATAAATTGAATTAGATCCTCGTCTGATTTAACAAACTCTCCTTCTGATTTCGCGTCTATCGAATCGATTCTTTAAATTACTTTTACCAATTGGGACTTTATCGGCGAATTGGCCCGTGGTTGAATTCATTATGCTGTATCAGTGAAACCTTTTTCTCTTCCTTACGCGCGAGAGTCTCGATTTTGGGGAAATCCTGACTTTTCGAGAAGGAAGAAGAAAAAAAAGGGTGGAAAAAGCGGAATATAGTAGGATTTTGGATATAATCCAGGAGTATTCCTTACTTCTGGTTATAACTCCCGCCTTATGCGTACACGTGACGCCTGTTCATATCGCCAGTAATCTGAAACTTGGAAGACGTGGATTCACATAAAATTCGCTACGACAAAATGTTCTTCCGGATATATGATATTTTTCACCTACTAGTTTTTCCTTTTTTTCTCCTTTCTTTGCTTCTCCTTCTTTTTTGAATGAAATCTTATTACCCTCTCGATCACGCGTGTCTAGAATATCACCGCTGGAACAGAAGAAGGAGGAAAAAGAAGAGAGAAAAGTCCGCAGTCCAGGATTGATACACGGTACTGGCTAAATAGAAGCAGAAACCGAAGAACGACAGGCAGAACTGGATTTTTCAGCAATTCAGATATAGCGTGCGATTTATCGTGGACACGGCAAGGCTTTATCTTAAGAACTACGTGCCTGACCTGCATTATTCACCGCGACAAGAGCGTACTATCGAAATGCGAGCATTAAAATGTGAAACTAAAGACCCGCGCGATACTCTTCCAACGCTGAAAGAAGGAAATTTGACCTTCTTGACATTTCCATCCTGAGCGAAATCGGCCGAGTTCCAGAAGGAGTCGGTGAATGGTGGAAATTACTCGTTTCATTTGTTTATTCGGGTGTCGGAAGGGGACTTGTTGGCCAGTTGGGTCAGCGCCAGACTTAGTATTGCTTCATAAATCCTCCCCAAGGAACCCTTGCATCATCTCGCATTGTGTCGCAAATAGCGGCGGCCGCGCACCAATAATCGGATGTGTCCAACAAGATTTATAACCGGTTCGCTGTTCCGATACGTACGTCTTGCGGCATTGCAGCAAATCGAACGAGGAAAATTCAAGTATAAGCAAAAACTGATACTGCCAGTCTAGCGGCAGCCTTTACGTATTACAATGCGAATCCAATAAGAGTTTCAATAAAAGATGGGCGAGGGGGAAGCAGAAGCGCATTCATTTGATTAAAGCGATTTAAGGTCGTGCCAATTATTTCGCCAGCTGATTCCAGCTGAAATACCATCGAGAAGGAAAAGGACCTGAATACATTTGACTTGCGAGGTTTCCTGCGGGATCACGAGGATTTCACAAGTAAATGCTGAAGCGTTGGCGGGTTTCTTTTTCCCGATAATCGTTCTCGGCTCTCCCGCTTCACGTGGATCAATCCTTAATCCGACATCGACACCGAGATGAGATAGTTGCAGGTGGCTGCCTAGCTGGAATAAGTGGAGTAGACAATTTAATGGCTGCCGAGGAGCACCAGAGGGGGATAGATAACCTTGAATAGGCTTAACAAGGAGGTCGGGAGATCTCGGTGGAGAGGAGGAGCAAGATTCTTCATCGTATGATTTTGGAAAAGAAAAATACGAGTCACTGCGATGAAAGAAAGAAGAAGAAGAACAAGAAGAAAGAAAAAAAAACCACACGAATTACTCGTTAAATCGAGGAAATTAAGAGAAAAGCGAAGTTAAGTCGATCAGCTGATAACCCTCGTAGTCAAAGCGGACATTTTAATAGACAGCGATAAGATAGAGAGGAGAATGAATGAAAGGGGTTTGGATGGGAGAGGGTTGAAGAGGGAGAGAGAAAGAGAGACAGCTCGTGGAATAGGCCGTTGAGTGAATCCAGGGAATATTTGCAAAAGAGAAAGAAGAAGGAAGGGATCCAGGATGGAATAGGCAGCAGCCACAGAGCGTACGGATTACGAAGGAGAAACGCATATACTGGGGGTTTGTGTATCCATGGATAACGAGCTTCCTCTCCTGCTCGGCTGCCTGTTACCGCTAATGAGCTACCGTTCTGTTTTCTGCACGTATAAAGGCGCACTCGCTGCGTTGGTCTCCTGGTGCAACGAAGATGAAGATTCAGATGCGGATGAGAGATAGCAGAAGGGAGAAGGAAAAGCCACGGGGGGAGAGACTTGCCAGGCTTGCTTTTATATCGACGATGACGACGACGACGCTCATTGAAAAGCGGAGGCTGCATACATGCCACTCCACGGCTGACACGCGTGTCGTCGCCATATTGTGCAAAATCCATTTGTGGATACCTCGCTACACGTCATCCTATAGTTGGAAATTTGCAAGCTCTCTCTCTCTCTCTCTCTCTCTTGCAGCTTAACAAGCTCTTTTCCCAGTACCGTGAAGATTCAACGTGTCAAGTCTAATCCCCTGCTTTAGAAAAAAAAGGAGAAAATACTAAGAAAAAAAAAATAGAAGACGATCCATCGATCGGTCGATAAAACTTTTTGCTTCTCGTAAGAAACACGTGCGAGGCGAGTCGATGCTGGGAGTCGCGTGGTCGATGGAATTTAAATGCAAAGTCGTACGAGCTCCGATGGGTCCGGGAGCAGGGATGGGGGTGGGATGCGAAGTGATCATTTTCCTATCATTGCACTGGTTCGGTGAATGCGCTATAAATAGTGGCGTTAGTTTTGCGTACAGCAGGAACCCACTGAAATCTATCCTCCGAAGCAAATCACACTGTCAAGCGCATGACTGTGGCATCCACAGCGCCTCTCGCAAATCTCCGAAATTGAGCAATACGTGCGTAGGTACGTGTATGTCGCGTTTATGTGCTCGACTGTGGCTGCCTCGTAGCGTTCCTCTCCTGCTGAAACTACCGCAGCGTGTTGTTGCCATTATTATATCCCTAGTGCCCCGTTCAGTCCTCGGGAATACTCGTGCTGAACTCGGGCCTGAAATGTTTTCATCCCCCTCCGCATTCTCCCCGATAGCCGCGCGATCGAATTACCCCAGAATTATTTTCAATCGCAGCAGAAAATTCTACGACGCGAAAATTCGTCGAAAAGTTGGAGTGTCGCGGTTCTACCGCCACTACCTTTCACGTCATTTTGTTTGATTTATCCGATAAAGGAGGCACTCTTTGGTACGATCCTGCGGAGAATTTCCCTCGGTCGTGAAAAAAAAAGAGGCTAATCTTCGCTTTTTGCCAGTTTTCTTTTACCGCTGATTAGAGAACGTACGATGTTCTTATTACGTAATCCGCTGTCATATGTAGCCGGTAGGTAGAGAATTCTTTTTGAGGCTTGCTCATATCCTGCCAAGTACGGGTACGTGTGTTTGATATGCAAATGCATATGCATGCGATATTCGATGTGAAAGAGAGGTCAAAGGAAGAAAGATGGCAGATTTATACTCGCGTGGAATCTTAGGATCTTAATAATATTAAGGTCGCTTATGGAGAGCCGACTAAGGGAAAATTGTAATGGGGAATCTGGTTGGCTGGCTGGCTGGCTGGCTGGCTGGGACTTTGAGTATAATCGTAGGGATTAAAAAATTTATTCATCGGTCATTCCTTTCGTCGTGACGTGATTTACCCTCCTCAAATCAGTTTTTCCACAAGAGAGAAACGCTACTGTGTGTACATCTCGCGAGACATCGTTGAGTTATCATTTTATAAAGCTGGAGGCGAAAAGCATTTATTTTGCAGTGATAGCACACGCGAAGCACTTCTGAGCATGAAGAGGGCATCTCTGCAGTGTTTTAGTCTTGCAATTAAGAACAGGCGCAGAGAGTACGAGAGAGGATGACGACGCGGAGTCGTTGAAACGGTTGAATAGTCTAGCTGGAGCTTTGAAACTGAAGCGGTTGTAACGTAACGGGGGACGATCTCGTTTGCCGCTTAAGATACGCGTCAAAATGGCGCCTATGTACAGTGAATGGCCCCTTTTCACTGCCATCCATCGCCTCCAGCCTTATTCGCGACACCACAACATACAGCAAACCCTTATTAGCACTGCATTTCCCTCTGCCGCCCCTCAAACTCAACGCAGTACTCTTTCGAGTCTACCAGTGAAACTGGTTCGATAATAGTCAGACTTCTCTCCGGTAATAATTTTCCTCGAAAGCGAAAGAGGAGGGAGAAGATGAATTTCCGCGAGGCTAAAATCCACGCGCGGATCTTCCAAATCGATTTGTGAACCTTTTATCAATAGCAATTATGCAAAGGAAAATAAAGAGGGAGGAGAGGGGGGGAGGTTATTATCGGCGAATTCGCATGACATATCGGACGTCGAATTAGCAGTTGCGCAAATAACAGTGTGTCGACATTCAGAAATCGAGAGATAGCTTGCGTTATCTACTTGTGATGCTTTGTTGCGGATTTAATTATTAAAAGCGAAACAGAGAGTTGGATTTGTCTATCCAAAAACTGAATGCCTAAATAATAATCAAATATCACCTAGGGGTTGCGAGCAAGATAATTGAATCGAGCGCTGAATAGTCGATGATTCCAATGTTGCGTTAGTTTTATGATACGGCTTCACAGCTTAATTACTGATAGCATTAGGATTGTAGGAATATGGCCTCATTAAAATGTAGACTCGTTGAAAAATATCCTCGTACTCTTCACTATAAAAAAGCCAGGAGCTAGGAAAACTTAATAACGCTAAAAAATCCACGAAATTGGTATAAAAAATAAAGAGAATAAATGAATTCGGTAAATAAAGTATTCAGGATAAGTGGTGTAACGTTAACGACCATACAAGCTAAAAATAAATTTATAATTTCTAAAAGTACACACATACACATAGAGAGACAGAGAGACAGAGAGAGAGAGAGAGAGAGAGTGAGAGAGAGACCAATACAAATACGCGTGAGCGTTCGCCCATACACGTAGAGTTTGCTACATTCCACCTATTATAAAAGTTTCATAAAAAGTCCACAGAAATTTTCCCACTTAATTTCGGTAAAGGACACGCTGCTATTAATGGAGATTGTTCTAGTTAGGTAAATAGTTGAACTGCTGCATCTGCATCCTAGTGACCTCGTAAAATACTTTCATTAAAGTACAGGAAGCGTTCAATATTCCAGTACTTCTTTCATCAAAGTATTTCCATATAAGTTTATTATTGATTAAATTATTTTTACATAGAATGGAATTTTTTAAGTGAACACTAAAGTTCTTGTTTCAGTGTAAAAACGTCCTTCGCGAAATGAAACATTTTATGTTTTCGCAAAATTAGGTCGTTCCATATTCTGACGAAATTAACAAATTTTTTTGGTTTTACGACATTAAGGCATTTAGCGTTTTCACGAGAGGAGGTTCGTCCGGCTGATAAAATTAGGGGATTTTATTCAAAGGTTTTTAACAACTACATTTTAATGCTGTAATTAAACGAAAGTTTCCACTTTCCAACTTACATTTCCATTTGGCCAGCCAATTCGGCTGAGCAAACTTTCCCCGAAACCGGCCTAACGCTGAACACTCCGTGGATACGTACTTACATCAATTAGAGCATTTTCTATAATTTTAGATACTCCACACACTGTTTTGTTCGCAAGCAGCAAATTTGTCAAGTAATTGTTTCAGAGGTAACATTTGTGAACTACGTTTCACCCATACGCAGTTGTGGGCACATGTATTTGATATTGTTGAAGCTGGCATTATGCCACGAGGTTTATTATTAACTGCAACACCCGCATTTAACTTCGGAACTGTAGTTTCGGACACTCCAGTGTAGCGCTAATAACCAAATAAGTTAAAGTAATACTCGGTGGACGCGTTGCTCAACTTCTTTAATGGAACATCAGAAAAGCTAAGAGCTTTCCGCTGGTTTTGTCGTTCGACAATGAGAGCTCGATACGCGTAAATTACCACCGATACAAGCCTTTTTAGCGTCAGAACTTTGCGCCGCAGAAGTATCACACACAGACGTGATAATCACGAATGTAGGAAGCCCGGGCTCTCGAATCATCCGTCTAGACAACGTCTATGGATAGATTAGCTTATCTAGCCGAGACTACTGTCGATTTTAGAGTAGTTGCTCGCGCATTGTGGCAACTCGAGCGCAGTTTCTCATCGATCGACATATCCAGATGTGCCTATAGCGCGTGTAGTGGCTTTCAGGCTTGCCACAAATGGCATGCCTATTGTGATGTTAACGTCTCACCTTAGATCTCGATCAATCATTTCGCTCTTTCTACATGCGAAAGATTTTACGGTCCTCGTATAAAATGCTTTTTGTCATTTTACACGCACACGCGCATTCGCTAAAATGGGAATTAGTAATTTTATTGGACGAGTCGGTCGAAAATAATCGACGTTTCAGGCAGAGACGTCTCTGTGGATGTGTTTGCAGTGACCTGGGGAAAAAGCGGAAAAAGAAAGGATCGCTCAAAATCCTGTATACGCATGAGATTTCTATCTCTTCAGTGGATTCCGATGGACCGCTAATGCTGTAGAAACGTATTCGAGTTTCTGCCCCATACCTCCGACACCTGCAATGATATACGCACAGCCCCGGAGTGTACAGATTTATTTAATCCCCCGCGAAAATCTCGTATAAAATCGTATAAAATCTCTGGCATATTAGCGAATATGGATTTGCCAAACAAGTTAATATTTTGAAAATGAAATTTTTCTATTTACCTTAACCAAATCGGAAACTCCTCCATTGTTCTCGGGGAAACGTTCTTCGAGAATCAAAGGAATATCAAATAAAATGAAAAAGTATTTTGCCGGTAACACTCGAATTTACTTTGGATTTCGGTAAATGTGGGTTTGAACGGTGCTCTCTGACACTCGGTATATGATACCAAGAAGAAGCGTTGCAAAAACAATGTTGGTAATGCGGCATTAAAACAAATGTGCCAAGTTGATCGTCATTAGCAAAGAGGTGCAAGCAACAAAGGGAGTTTATTTTACGCGATTTTACGGGACCACTGAGGCGCAAAGCTCGAATTGGTGGAAGAGGTAGGTGTGGAGAAGGGGCAGGGCAGGCTGCTCTTGCTAGAAAATTGAATTTACAATTTCATCCCCTTAAATGCCCTCTTTTGTTGGATAAAAGCTGCCAGGCTATAATAGGTCGACATGTCAACTGCGAGCTTTTCTATGGAAGCTTTTGCCCTCAATGTGACCCATCTCTGACATCGGCCTTCATAAATGACGCATCCCCGAAAATTCTAGGGAGATTAATTCTTTCCGCCAGTCTTCCCTACCCCCGTTACGCCACTCTTCCGTCGCATTATAATTCCAAAATTTTTCTCTTTGTCTTTTTTCCTGCACCTCCGTCGATTACGTCGCATTCGCTTGGTTTGACAAATAATCCTTGACCGTTTCTTTCGGCTCTTACCCACTTGGATATCGTCCTGTCGCGCTTTAAACGTCAGGCCTCTCTCGAAGTAATGCAATCATTATCCCGAACAATTTCAGGGACTATCGGAGGATTATTTTTTCGCAAACTATCCAATTTCGAGAGTTTTACAGAGAGCTACTCGCGCGTTCTCCAGGACCATATAGAATCTGGGAAATCTCATTTTCGGCCTATGCATACCGAATTTTGCGTGCGCCTCTCGAAAACGCGATCTCTCTGCCCACGAACTTGGGATAATCCGCGTGTACGCCAGTTTTTCACGTTTCGATTGTTTCGGAGAGAAAAACTCGTAGCATCCGTTGGTAGCGGCCCATACGCGCGTTAGTCGGCAAATGCGATTCATCGATAGGCGGCGCGAATAGAAGAAAACGTTCTCGCGGAGTTTTGCTAAAGATTCCGAGGAGCCAAGCGTTAAAGTCCCTCGCAATCATAGTAAGACGGTAGTACTCCCGTACACTCGACGTATCAAAATCCCACCGAATTCAAAGGGACGCGCTATCATCGAGATTGCGCATTATCGATTATCTTCTTGCACCCCCGTGGATCAATCGGCTAATTGCCCACTTACGCGGGGGGATCGTGGCAAGTTTAAGTTTTCCAGCGACAGGCAGGGATATATCGTCAGCGGTTATGGATCGTACCGTTGGCATAGGTTGCCGCTGCCAAATAGGCAAGAGATAGCCGAAAGGCTGTTCGCACGTAGGCAGTCTTGTCAAAAGCCGATGATGATGGTCCCGGCGGATGCTGTGGCAAAATGACAACGGGTTTCCGATCCCTCGGTAGGAAGGCTTGTGTTCGGGATCCTACATAACGGAACCAAGAGGCGTTCCCCTAATGGCATAAAAACGAAGGGAGGCGCTTCTCGCTTGAATGGAGGCAAACATCAATTCGCGCTGACGCTGGCGTGGCAAGGCAAGTCGGGAATAGAATTGTCCGCCTGGTTAGAAGCTACATCATCCTTTGCGCCAGCTCCCCCTCCCCCCCTTCTCTTTGCCCCTTCGACTCCCCTAGATACCTTTTCTCCCCCAAACACCTCCATGCATCTCTATCTGCCGAATGTCTCTTCTTTCATCCCCTTTCATCCCTCGACTCCCATACTGGCGCCTAGATCGTCGTTTCTTCGGCGATTTTGCTCGCCCTTTTCTATCCTCAAAGAACTCGCAACTTCGACAATTCGCCCGGGCATTCAAATAAATTCTCCCCCGTGATTCTTTCTGCCCATCCGTGGCTTGTTACTTGATCCTTGTCTGCTTGTCTCATTCCGCAGCGTGATTTATTCTCTGATAAAAATCTCACTGTGTCCGAGACACGGTATTTCTCCAACTCGATTCGTTCGTGTGTACACGCGTGCATCGGTAGTGGGATGTAATTTCTTGAAAGGTTTCCATTAAAAATCATGCGGAATCGAGTTAGGTTTGAAAAAATATCGGCGATGAAATCAATCGTACGAATGCACTTCATTTAGACTCTCTCTCTCTCTCTCTCTCTCTCTCTCTCTCTCTCTCTCTCTCTCTCTATTTGTCGTTTGTATTTTTGTTCCTGTAACGCGTTCATTTAAATATAGTGCGCTCGTGCTTTTACTAATAAAAACTGCTCTGTTTAGAGCGTTATATGTTAAGCTGTTTAGCATTGCAAAGCGAAATTTACATGTTCCTCGCTTGAACATTGTCTATATTTTCACGGAGTAAAAGATAGCTACGGACTTTCTTTAACCTAAATAAGATCCCGTTGCGATTTAAAAGCGGGGAGATGCAGGAGATCTGTTTACAATGTTCTAAAAGCGAAATGTTCACTTGAATCCCAACTCACCCCTAGAATTTATGCTTTATCGATAAGGAAAAAGGCAATAACAAAAGTGCAAACTTATGCAGAATCAGAAATACACGGATTGAAATTCCGTGGAATGAACTTATAGTTTTGTCCAGAGTGTAAGATCATGCTCGATATTTGTCTTTCTGCTGCTGGATAGCTAGATGGACGGAGAAAGAGAGAAAAGAGCTTACATATTCATAAAGTTCTTAAAAAATTGTTTTGTTACTAGTCGAGAGTGGTATGAATATCTATCATGCGTTACCTCATCGAAGTTTTGTATATCATCAATCACCCTACGCTGGTCTATACGTTTTATCAAAAGATCATCAATTTCAATAATGATCCATAATTTTATGTTGCGTGGAGCTTTTGTGACTTTTATTAATCGGTCGGTCCGACGCACGATGAAACAGAAAAGGCGGAACAATTGGAAGAAACAAAGAAGCACAGCCACGAGGAAGAATGGGATCAAGTGTAAAGAGAGATCTGAAGTAATAATGCATTAGTTTAACTTTGTAAACTAAACATACGAGTCACTCCCAGCAATTAATGTTGCTTATGCGATTGCCTCCGGGGGTTAAATATAAGAATGGGGAAAAAGAAGAAAAGAAGAGTCATATATCCCTTTCCATATCTTCCCTCATACTAAGAATATACGCGCGTCCATCCTATAAGTAAGAAAAATATCTTTGGCATGTTGAGAAAGTGCAGAGCTTTGTTCGTCCGAAAGCTCCGTAGTGTGTTCGTACGCGCTTATTGTGCGTTCGTGTTCGGTTCCTCGTGTTCGTGCACTGGCTGAACTACGCGTTTCAATTTCGCAAAGTGGTTTGACTGACTATCGTAGATTACGTTCGAGGAAAAACAAATCCGGTCTGATGCGCGTCAAGAGATCACTAATGAGTAGAATCGCGCGTCGATAAATAATGAAACAAACAAACAAGCACATCAATGCGCACACGCACAGACTTTCCCTCACCTATGATTTCATCAAATTTATCCATAAAATATATCAGTCCGGAGAATAATGGGATAAAGTACGAGGACTCTCCTCTTCGCTCTTTTTCAATTAATGAAAAGCGGTTTTACCGGTGATCTTGCAAGTTTTACGCGATCGAGCACCGCAAGAACAGGTGAGAGGGTGAATACTTTAGCGAAAAATTTAGATCATTATCTAAAGCTATTATATAAATTAATATGGAAAATTTTATAGGATCGAATCGAGCTCTGTGCTTTATGGTTTATTAAGCAAATAATTTTTCAAATAAATCATCCGCCGCGTCAATATTACTAGATATTGAAATTGAAATATTCTCTATCGAGAGAATGTGAAAAATACATGAGCTCATTCAGAATGTATTGATTTCCATTAATTTGTCATCGACAGTCGAGTAAAATAACGAAAAAACTCACACGATCGCAATTCGGTAATTTACCGAAAAAATATCTCCCGTGCGAACAATTCTCTCGAATTGTTTCGCGCGAGAAAGGAGTTTTAAAAGGTTCTCCGATACTCGCTTCGCGATGAATATCATTAATTTTCGGGGACTCGAATGCATACGGCAAGGTGTCCATTAACTTAAAGTCTGATATTTCATACATCCAGTTGAAAGTGTCGTCGAGTGGTCCCGTAGAGCGGGGCTCTGCTTTTTCCGACGGGTCCAGACGCCGTAGGAAAAATTAATTTCGCTTCATTTCGTCCAGGTTTCGTTTCACGACACGGCGGAGATCCGTCGGAGAAATAAATGTCCGACGTTTCCGGTGACAGCGTCGGGTTGAAAATCAATTAACGACGCTCTCGTTGCTCCAGCACCGTGACATATTCTTATACGGAAGGTTTCGCGAGCTAATTCCGTCCGTGAGATCCGCGCCAAAGACGGGCGCGCGATTGCCTCTCTAAATAAGAGTGAAGAGAAAAACAGAAAGAAAATAAAATAAAAAAATAAAGCGAAACTCTCGCGATTACTTCCGTTCGCTTATTCGTCCATCCAACATTCGCGCGCGAAAACAGTAGACGGAGCGAGGAAACCGAAGGAAATGGATAGAACGGAGGATGAACTCCGTACCATGGAGTGATACCGATCCACGGGGCCACGTGCAAATTGATTTGCAAGGATACCCGTAAGGTCTGAGGGTGGTGGTGGACAGGGGTGAGAAAAGCCGGGCGCGATATATCGGCGATATTCTTGTTAAGCAACAAAACAAGCGTAACAAGCAATTTGACGGTGCGCACTCGCAAGTAAATCGATGATCAGGGCATGAATGGGAGTGAGGGAGGGTGGGTGGGTGTTGTTGCGGGGGTGAGTTAAGAGTTACGAGTTGGCGAGCATGCACCTGTTGGGTTATGAACGGCTCGGTGCTTCGTAAATTCAGCCGATGAGCGCCTTCCGGCAAAAAGACTCACCGATACGGCTGGTTTATACGCTGTCTTGGCAAGTCCGGCCAAGATTGCAGGACTAATTTAAACGTAAAATTAGACTTTCAAGGCGACTTCTCAGGTACTCGCCGTAAAACGCTACAAGCCTGCAGTTGGCCAAGATTAAAACTTTGCGAGTTCTCCCCTTTGACTGGCGCCAGTCCCGCTCCTCGTTTCGCAGAATCCCCTTTTTGCTCATCTTACGTCGACGAGCGCCTCTCATCTTTTTCGCAAATATTGCCCGTAAATTATCGCGCTATTCTCCCACGGCGTTTAACGCGGGAGCGCTTTCTCATCGAGCCCGTTTTTCGGGATTCTCGCGCTCTTTTAGGCAAATTTACGTAGATTGTTATTTCGGGGATGACTCGAGGAATTTCCCCCGCAGCCCCATGGCCGAAACTGACGCGGGAAGGAATTTGTCGAGTTCGATGTAAACTAAAGCGAATTAATCGAGAGTCGCAAGAAACGAGGTGGCTGTGCAGGTTACAGCAATTATAATGGATTACACGATTAAGAGGATTAAATGCAGCTTCGGCTGCTTGTCTTTTGTTTCGTCCCTTGTCCCCCTGCTGCTGCTGCCTACCGTTCGCCTCTACCCGCTCTACAACCACTTGGCGAGTTCGCCGTCCAGTTTAGCCGGAGAAACGGCACAGTTTTCGGTTTATCAAAGGAACGGAGAAGCTTGCAGCTTGCAGCTTTCGTAATCGAGTTTACTGCGCAAGGTCGATGCGGCTATTAACAGCTGGAACAAGAGAAAGTCTGACTGATACAAATGACTGGCCCGTTATTAAGATACCCCTTTCACCCCTACCACCGCGCCCTGCTGATCCATTTATATGTGTTAAGTCGGGATCGCTTTCTTACGAAAACTTTTAACGACTGTAGACAGGCAGAGCGAAAAACGCCAAGGGGAAACAGGAAGAAAAATGGCCGAGGAAAAGTTGTGTTGCGAAATTATGCTGGTTAATGAAGCTTGTAAATTTCGCACGGATTAAGAAATTATTTTAGCCGATGATTCATATTCCCTGGCGAGAGATAGATATTTTGATAAAGCTCTATTTGATTATTTGACGGAACAACTCGGAAACGGAAAAGGAGGTATTTCTTCTCCTGCTGAGATTTCTACCGAAGTATTTAGTCCTGGGAGAAAGGTGGAGAGGAGGGTGAGAAGTGGAGATCCGGAACAAGGGGTAGTATCGATATTTGGGGTGAAAAAATAGTGAACGCTCGCAATCGTCGATTTGTTTGTTCGGGAAAGGCCTTTGGGGAAGGGACTTAAGAAAGTCAGAAAACCAATATTGACGAAACCAAGAGAGCGGCAGCTTAGGCGGTCGTCCACCCTCCAATCCCTACCACCCACAACCCCCTGCCTCTTCATTCCTAAACGATCCTGCGGTTTCACTGTTAGTGGCAATATTTCACTGCTGCTTGGTAAACATCTTCCTTTTCGCGAATCACCGAGTGTATTACAAGATACTTCAGCCTCAGTTTCTTCGGTAATAATCGTAGTCTACCAATTTCAATGACACTATACCTTTTTGTCCCTTTCTCCCCCTCTACGTCTCTTTTCCCCTGATACGTACCCTCCCTCGTTCCATCTCGTTTATTTTCACAATTCTGTTGAAATTTCCCTAATGAAAAAAGATTCCGTGCCAAGCTTGAATCTGCAACAATTTTAATAACAGTGGAACTGAGATTATTACATCATCCTTGCCGTAGGTGGTAGTGGTGGTGATGGTGGTGGTGGTGGTGGTGGTGATGGTGGTGGTGGTTCATGAAATTAACTTTCAGCAGGATCTTTTTGCCCACACTATAACCGATGACATTTTGCAGTGTGTGTATGACATTATGTAGATAATATCACTATAGAGGATAGAAGCACGAGCGCAGGGAGTAGCTATGCATTAATAGCCAGCCGCTGGCACTCTTTTTGCATTTTTGCTAATTAAATTCCAACCACCTCTTTGAATGGGCAATGGTGTTGCGTCAAATTCGGTTGGCCATAAAAATCCAGCAACACTGTCAGTATCAGACTTCTCGCAGATATCAGCAACGCACTCGTGTAAGTTTTTGCGAGTGTGTACGTGGGTGTTTGTCGACGCCCTTCCGAATAGCGAACGTAACTTAGGTGAAAAGTATTGGCGTTGGGATTTCCAGCCGCGACCGGGAAATATTGTCCGATATTAAGGCAAGTTCGATTTACGCTGCTGGCATAACAAGTTTCGCGGAATTTTTGCCGGAACAACTCCCTACGAAATCGGAGCAATAATAAACTGATTTATGACCCTCAATAAAATAATGAGGAAGCGTGTCGAGGGAAGAAAGGAAGGGGAAGGGAAGTGAAGGGAAGGGAAGGGAGAAAGGGATAAGATTGAAGTGAAAGCGCATACCGTTAAAACCCCGTGAAAAAGTTTGACGAAGCCGCGAGTTTTCGCGATTAGGCCTCAGCGAGAAATTATCGAGAAGGTGTCGAAACTAATTAGCGAAATGCATGAACGGTGCAATGATAATGAGAGGCTACCCCGTTTTGTCGAGGAATAAGATCGTTGTGTAAAATTCTCAGAGCGCCTTTACCCTCCGCCTTTTATCGTCGGAATACCACGCGGGATATATTTGCATAAAATATAAATACATTTCCTTTCCTCGCTCTATAGCCAATCGACATATCGTACCTCGGTTTCCGATACACATCTTCTGTGAGAATGCTTTCTAGAGAATCGCTTTGATGTAAGTTCACCTTCGCCATTACTTGTAACAGCGAGTTGTGCACCAGGCTGTGCATCGATTCTTCCCATGGGAAAATTTTCCCGTCCTGCTTTCCCCATGACTGCGCAAGGTTTCGGCTGAATATCCAGTCCCGCCTTATTTATCCTATTCTCGGTCTATCCCCATTGGTCTCGAGACCGAACGATTCATCGTGGAGAATCATTTTTAATTAAGAAATGCAACAACGCAGTCCCTCGAAAATCTCATCAGGTTTTTTTATACTCCTTCTCCTTTCCTCCTTTCCTCCTTTCCTCCTTTCCTTCTCTAAATTCCAGTTGGTTGCCAGTGGCCTCTTTGCCGTTCGTTATCTTGTCGTTCCTGGTCAATTCCTGCTGAATCCTCTACAATCGTGGCTATTAAATTACGCGATAAATGGCTCTCCATCCGGCGCACGCTTCTTGCCGAGCGCGCAAGCACTGACCAGCCGAGCTAATTGTCAATTTCCTGACGATAAATCATGCAGCGAACTCAAAACCGCCTACCGCGCCCCGACAATCGTATACACCCGTACCTATTAGTAGACAATTGCGATGATTACTCGTCGTTCCTGGCTTCCACCACGTGGATTACTAGGCCGATTGTTCCGCATTTATTTATCCCTTGATTTTACAGGCGTGCTTTTCGCGATTCTCCGCCATTTTGTCGATAATTATTCACGGCGAAACGCGCAGCTTCGAGTGGATCTATTAGCGAGCGAGCGCGAGCTCTCTCCTTTTGCCCAAAGTGAGCGTCAAGTTCTTTCGGCGTCGAGTGTTAGGCGCGCCCGCGCCTTTCTCAGGCAACAATTAGAACGTTATCATGGCATAAAATAGGGGCTGTGCGAACAATGCCATATTCGAGCTGTAATGGCGACGTGTATCACCGTATCGCAAGCCATTAAGGACCAGGCACACGTGTGCTTAAATATTCCCGACAATTACTAGAAATTGCACGCTCCGATTACACCCTATTGCATCTTTTCTCGACTAAGTGCTCGCGTATGCCCAAGAATCCATTAGCATTCGAAATTAGTCCGTGAAATATTTATTTAACCCGCTTTCCGCCGGAGAATTTCACTGTTTAATCTGGCGCATCAGCACTTTCCATACCGCGCGATGATTGGAAGGAGAGAAGAGCGTTGATTCGTTATAAAATTTCAATGCGCCGCGAATCTTTCCAGCCGGTTTTATCGGAGAAACGATTGAATTCCACAGTCCTGTGTAACGAGTTTAATTAATTCATTGTGCTCGAGCTATCGGATTAATAGCTGAAATGGGTCATTGTGTCTTTCCGGAAGTGCATGGGGTCCGAAGTGACGCGACGCCGGGGCGAGTGGGGAAGTCTTCAGCAAAGTCGGAGAACCTGGATGGAAACTGGGAAGCTGGCGACTCTATTATTGCACTTACATTCTATTATCAGGGACTACCCGTAACTGCAGCCACGACGCTGCGCACGGCCAGCACGCCACGCCATTCCAAACTTAAACTCCACCTCCGCCATTACGAGTCGAGTAAAGCTGTTTATGGCGTTTAGCAGCAGATGCTACACTCGTAACAGCTTGCAAATGAAAACGATCTCAACCCCCCATCCCACCCCCTCTCCCTCTCCCCCCGCTCTCTTTTTACCATCCTCACTGGAGTATCTTTTAATCTGAAATTTTGCTTTTGCCCGGAAGTGTTTCCATTCCTGGCCCAGGAACTTCTTGAAACCCACCAAAATCACTTGTTCGTACCATCCTTGATACTCGGGAAATCCTTGTACGCTCGTTACTAAAGTTGATTAAACATTTTTCTCCGGCTTATTTTTAAGCGGTTCATTAATTCAGGAATGAAGAGGATAATGTTTATTTAGAACCGTAGTAAAGAAGAAACTTATACCGGGGTGGGAATAAAAAGAAATTCAGAATTTTTTCACGGCTACGAGGCGGATTGCTTTATTTTCTCGAAAATCGTGAATTCCGGTATTACAAGGATTTTACTCCTGTTCCAATAAACGTTTGCGCGAATTTATTTGCCGATAACGAAATGCTTTGTTAATCGCGCGAGAGAATTCGCACTTTATCGATTTATTTCTTTGATTCGTTCCTTCCGCGCGTTATCACGCGTCTTTGCAGTTTGGCAAAAACTTTTCGATCCCTCTCCCCGCTCGTCAGGCAGTTGATGGGAGAAGTGCGCGCGGTGTCCGACATAGCATTACAGTGCGAGACAAAAACGTAATAAAAAGTTGTAGGAATGTTTAATGATGCAGCGGAGGCCGGCATTCGTTTAATTTGTTCGAAAGTTCAGTTAAGTGTTTAATTAGTTAACTTTACATACTGGGGAAGCCCAGGTACGCAAACACTTAGTAGGTAAATTACAGGCCAAGCCATTCCATAACTTTCCAACATCCCCGAGAGTAAGTGTATACTGCACAGTAATATCTCTACCTCCCACCGAACCAGCTAATAATACGCTGGAGCTTCCAAGCTAGACGTTCCCCTAAATTTTCCAAACCTCCCCCGTACACCTACGAGACGCTCAGCCCCCGCGCAACTACCCTAAAACTCCTTGGAAAACCTCAGGACCCCTGACCCCTCTAGAAATTTCCTTGGAGCCCTCAACAACCTTCTAAAACTTCTTAGAAAACTCCACTAACCCCTTGAAGGTCCCATCTCTAAACTCATCCCATTCTATTCTTACCCAATTTGCCCAAGACTCTCGGAAGAATTTGATTCTTTATGGAAATACACCCCCTCCGACTCCTCTCACGATTATTCATGCAAATAAACCGGATCAAATAAGCGTAAGTGGAAAGCTTCCAGCAACCGCTAAATCATTATTCATACGCTTTAACATGTTGCTCGGCATAAGCTTATTTATTCCTCCTGCTTCTAAAGCTCATGGGAACCGTTTTTATCGTTGAAAATAAACCTCAACGATGAAATACGAGAATTGTTTTGAAATAATTAGATCGGACAGAGAGCGTTAAGTGGGTGTGACGAACACCATAAGTGGCCTGAGTGGATCATTGTCAAATTTATGGAACGGATTATTCTTAATTACTTTACTAGACGCGTTTCATGAATGAATTATGCTCAATCAGATTTTCTATGTATTAGCAGCTCGAATGGGGCTGTATTCGTTTATTCCGACAATATACGGGGGAGTCTTTCCAAGGTGAAAATTGAAGTCGGTCTTCCTGCAAATCTCTTTCACCCTGTGATTAACGTCATCCGATTGTTGTTAGCTCTCGTTATTTTTATCGAGAACTCGGTTAACTGGGCTTTTTTCCTCCGGAGGAATCCGCTAACTTTAACTCGATCGATATATCGCGCTTTAATGCGGAATGCGTGAGCCAAGAAGTAATTTGTCGATTAATTAACTCACCGATAGAGAACGCGTGCCTTTCTTTAGCTGTCGAGTCATTTAACTTGAAGCCTTTCAGAGTCCGCCAAGTAGGACTTTGTAGCTTAAATTCAAAGTTAAGTCGATTAACTTTTATTTATAAATAAGGCGGTCCTTTGACGTCCGATGCAAATGCAATATTAACTAATCGAATGGAGTTCCCATGCCCACGAATAATTACGGAACGAGCAGCTTTCCTTTCTCAAAACTACCCCTGGCAGAACTCATAATTCCTCAAACTTCTGGCGTCTTAAATAAATTTACCTCGATCAACAAAATCATTTAGCGAAACTCAAACTCACCGGCACTACAAACTTGTGCAAATAAATTAACGTCCCACTCTTCTCTTTATCATAAACTCATTTGATTTGGTTAATCAAACTAATTCCTCGATTTTTTTTCCATATTATACGTTTTCCTCTCGGCCAGAGATGAAATAAAATCGAACATCGATTCTTTGATTAAATTTATCAAGTAATTTGTTGCCTTAATTTGATTTGTTAAAAAACGGCTTTATTTGGATGTGAAATGCAACAACATTTGTTATCAATTAATCGTTGTTTACCATTGAAATGAAAGAATAATATATCCCCAGTTGATTTCATTTATTTAGATTCTTGCTAATGGACCTTTCTGTGAAACGTTTAGCAAGAGCCACCTGACTTGATGTTATTCCTCGGTAATTAATGTCCGACGCTTATGTGTTTCCCCGTTTGAACAATATTTTACTAATTCTAACATCCACTTGCTTGCAGATTATGGCCAGTTTGAAGTTTCGTCTCTATTTAACTGTTTTCCTCTCAAAGTTCCTTTCCAAATGAAAACATCGCATCAGCAAGGCACTCGAATTTCCTAGGATTATCGACCAAGACTCTGATTTACGAATCGTCGAAGTCCCCATAAACTCAAAATGCAATCTACCATGGGACAGTTTAACTCCTCCGTCAATTACGCGATAAATTTTTATCAGCGAAATTTCTTCGATTTCGAAAGAATGCGATTTTTACGCCATTCTTAATACATATCACGCGAATGATTCCATATTGGCTGAGATACTAATTTCTGTTTTAATTAACATTTCATACCGGTGATTAATTACCATCGTGATTCTAAGCTGCGTACCTTGGTACGAGGGGTTGATCGGTAGGGGTGAATGTTTTGAATGTTGCCTGAATGCTGCTTCGCGAAGATACTAGTGACTATGTAAGCGACAGTGCAGAATTAATACGAATTTATTATTCGAAAGAGGAGGGCGAGAATGGGGGGGGAGGGGGTTGTTGGGATTACATCAGTACCTCTTGGATAAAAGAAACGTCATTAAATGTTCAGAGCGATTCTCTTTGAAATTACGAGGAACAGTCTTGATCATCGACCATGGACTTTTGGCGCGGAAAGTGATTTTTTTTTTCATATTTTAATCGACTTTATTCCGCAAAATTTCCGCAACCTGCGTGTTTCGGTTCTCGAGTTCTGGCGAGGTTCGCGCTCAACACGTCCGGTGGTAGACCACCGAATGTAGCTCTCAGTAACGTCAGAGACTCCATTTTGTCGCCGGCTGTACATGGGGTGAATTAAGTCCCAACCTGTTATTTCAGTCGTGAAACTGTTACTAGTCATGAATAGCGTGGGTTGCCAGTTTCCGAGGAAAGCGCGTGCCTACTATCTAAGGTGTCTCGGACACACCAAAGCATCTTAACGTTAGTTTAGCAGTCCCCCAGCTTCTTACACGTAATTCTGGCTGTACACGTTCAAGGTTTCCTTCGTAAAACTTTTTGTTGTTCCAGGGCTCGCTGCGAATGCTCTCACGCACTATCGTTATTGCTGAATTTCTTTGGATTATCGAAACTCGAAACTGTTTCATCGCTGAATTATTCTTTGCTCGGGAAACCACGAGAAATATGATGGAATTCCATCGAGTAACTTTTCCCTCGGGCTTCTCTTGCTCCAAGCACTTGAAGCGCGGGGGCTGTTGCTAATCAAATTGAAAATTGCTTGGAATTTTGAATCGGCAGTGTAGATCGATCCATGGGATCGATCAATCTACGCGCCGAGTCCATGCGCTATCGCTAATTTTTCTTTGCGTCAGTTACTCTCCGATGTACAACGAGAGGCGTCCGTTTCTGTTTAAGTTTTGTAGCTTCATCATGTTAGCCAACGTTCTGGCTTCTTAGCAGAGTCAACAAATAAATATTTGAACTGGGGTTAATTAAAACAAGCGGCTGGCGGTCTTGAGAATCGGTGAATGCAGAGAGGGAAGTCGAGGAGTGACGCGAGCATTTAAAGGGGCTGCGACGTTTCCGTCTCGTCATTGCTAAACCCTCCAATGAAACTTTCGTAATCGAATATCCGAACGATTGTGCTCTCCCAGACCCCTGTCTACTCCGCCAACGCTAAAACATCTCATCCGGCTTGTGCTTGAATCATTATTGCCCTTAGTTCCATTTATCAAAGAAAATGTCATCCCTCTCAACACTATCCTTACATACTGCGTAAAACCTTTTACTAATGTCTTTTAAATCTGACTCACTTTCCTCATTTTAATTGTTTACTTGTACCTTCCGATTCGAACCATTAATCATCCATCAAATTCTCGCTAAGGATTCCGTTTAGTTTTCCAGTGGTGTCTCGTGAAAAGGATTAATGCAATATGACGAAGTATCGCATCTCGGTATCTCAATACTTTTATTTTTTTTTTTTTTCAACGATTTTCAATTCACCTTTAAACATACTCCTTTAGTCCTTTATCGGAGATTCATTTTGTCCGACATTCGAAGTGAAATTAGGAAACGGAGTATTAAGCTGGTGAGAGGAGGGAGAGATTTGCAGATAATGTTAAGTATTTTTGTGGACAACTGTACGGATTAGTAGATGGAAATGTTGGATTAAGGAAAATGGGGCGAACGCAAAATGTTTCGTACAAGTTAGTGGAGAAAGGCCCACTCTATTCTAGCAGCGCGAAACTGCCTTGGAAAACTTGAACTTCAAATTACGCGCTGCCTTTTCGTTAACTGGTAAATTGCAGTGCTTGCAGCTTTTGTGCTTGGCCGATTCACGGAGGAAATTCATGATCATCGATGAATACCGGTAACAATGAGATTTAACAAAGGTAGTTTCTCACATGACTTACGAGAACCACGTTTAATCTACATTTTGACAAAAAAGATGCGGTTTCAGTGTGTGGACATAATGAAAAACTACTATAACTCTCTCACATCTGGTTATACATTTTATAAAATTAAATTCTCTTTCGATAAATTGTGCGCGTGTGTGTGCATGTGTGATTTTGGTCTTTTTTAATTAAATGTAGTTTTTACGCGAAGGCATCGTATGGAGCAAGGTGAATTTTTCAGAAATTCTGCTGGCATGACATAAGTACACATTGTAAGCTTTTCAATGGGGAACGAAGCCCCTTCATCTCGCAGCCATATTCGATAGGAATTTGCACCTCAATTGCATACGGTCTTTTATTCATCGTTAAAACCAATCGCGGCGACCTCGACACTATTGCCCCAGATCCTATCTGTATACTTTTCGCAAAATTAAACTACGCGATTAGCATGAACGTTCCATAAAAGTCAAAGTGAGTCTCTAAGTGGCCGAGCACCAGTGATTCTGTGGCGAATATCGCAGTAACCGCTTTTTAAAATCCAATTTCCAGCAATCAGTTCGTAGTTCACCACGGGCTATGAAAATCATTTTTCCCCTTTTCTCTCTCGAGTAAATCGTGACGTCAGCTTAGTGCTGCCGTATTATGGAGACTGCAGATTTCATTTCAATGGCGAATCCTCTCCCTGAAAATTTCATTACACCCATAAATTGATTTGACTTGGTAACTGCTTGGTTTTCTCACGATTAATTACTCGCGAGTCATTTCATTCTTTCACTTTCACGCGAATATGTCCGAAGAGTCCAATTCTTTATTTTAGCGGGGATTCCGCGGGACGAAAGATTCTCCGAGTTCTCGCGGTTTGCAGCATGTATATTACGTATCATGCGCACAATCTCAAGATACGTGAAGGTACACACGCACACTAAATATGTCCGTTTATTACGCCTGACATATTTCACGACACATTAACATATTATACCATGCTGTGTATGCGAGGACAAAAAGCATGTTTGCTCGTCAGCTTTATCAGACGTTAAGCCGCCCCTCTTTGTGTGTCAACTTAATGCTACTTCAGCCCCAGAGTCACCCCCTTCCACTCAACTCTTCTCCTACGCTCTGCAGCTCTCTCCCTCCCCTCCCCCCCCCTCTCTCTGTTTCTCCCTCTCTCTTTCTCTCTCGATATGATTCTCCTTTCAACCCCTGTAACTCTCCTTGTCATTCTTTCAAGTCCTGCATTCCTCTCCGTTACTCTTTTTTCGTCCTTGCAACCATACCTTTCGCTCTTATACCTTCACCCCTTTGAACACTATTTCCAGCTGTCCTTCTTCCACCATCTAAACAACATCCATTTGTCCTTCTTTACCTTCCATGCCAGCGCTACGCTTCTTCTCTTCCAGCATCTTCTTTACCTCACATGCACATCATTTTTATCTTTTTTCTTCACACATACGCGTATACATGGATTACGTTTATCTTTCTCACTCTTTGCCTCATGCATCATTGTTTTTGTTACCCTTGCAATTTGTGGTGTCCTTCATCATATGCGTTTAGTTTAATTCGATGTCCATACATGCACGTTCTTTTGGAACGAGTGAATGCATCATTGTTTTTATTCCTAAAAGCTCTGATCTTGTTTAGTTTATACGCGTATCTTCTAACTTCGCTTTATTACATTTTTTATTTAGAGTTCGTCTTTTCTCCATACCGATGCTTGCGATTAGCTTACAGCTGGGGCTGTCTTCCTTCTTTTATCGGTCAGAAGTAAATTTCGCTCGTTCTTCTCTTAGCACTGGTATGTATCGTTTACACATTCCCCTATCAGTTCCCATTTTGGTGGCGGTATAATGGTGGCGGTTTCACATTGGTTGAATAAACGTGGTTCACCAATTTTTCCTCTTCCCGCACTTTTCTTCTTTTACTCATCCAGTCTTTTTTGCTGGAAGCTTCCTTTCTCTGCCTGTCAGGTGCGCCAAGCCCCTACCACCTACCCCTCGATCGAGTAGAAAGCGAGTGGGTAATAAGTAAACCGTAGAGCAAACTACATTTTAATGCTACCTTATTTTGCCGTCCAACACAGATACCTCTTCCATTGACGGAGGATAATGCCGGCTTCGTGTCTATGTGCTCTTCTCCTTCCGTATCTTCGGCCACGCGAGCCCAATATGTTTCCTGGATTATAAAATGGGCTACACACAATACTGATAGGGTTCCACATGCAAAGATAATACCCTCGGAAAAGAATCCTCCATTTCCGTTTGCATTTTTTATGTAAATAATCAATAAAATAGCACTCGTATAACGGCAAGACGAATTTTCTCGAGCTACTCGCAAGCCACGCATTTATTCTCTCTCTCTCTCTCTCTCTCTCTCTCTCTCTCTGCCTCTTTCTCTTGAAATTTTTGATACTTTGTAACGAGATAGAAAATTGTATTCAATTGCAAGATTCTACACCATTAATAATAATAAAGCAAAATGAAGCTACAATATCTTAGGGTTACCGAAGATTCTTGAGTGTATCGTTGAGCGGATCGAGCTTTGCCAAGTCCACTCGAGACTTTTAGAAAAGCCAACAGGAAATTGAAAACCTGTGATGTCTTTGAAATGAAAGCGGAATACGCGACAACTTTGTACCGAAGTTGGCCCTCCTAAAGTTTCCTAATTCCAGCCAAGGTGGTATATTTAAGGATAAGAGATAGAATGTGGAGATGTAGAAAGAATTTTGCAAGTTATTAGGGACATTAACGTTAGGGACGAAAAAGCGTGGAAAATCTCAAGAGTTTATCCAATGATCGCCGATCAGTTTTTTTACTCGTCGTAAATCGGCTGATATCCAGCTGTATACATTTTCTGATATGAAATTATGACTTTCGAGTTAATAGGTGGAACGTGACAAGGTTGGGTGACCAAATGGAGCAGCGGTGATAACAGTTTAGAGGCTCGTTGCAAGATGATGGCTGCTTTACATCTCCGGTTGAAATCACATGGAATGACGTGAGATCGAATTCGATCGAAATGGAATCACGCAAGTGGTTCTTCCAAAGTGTCGGATTAATACAAGGAACCTAAGGTAGACGATAGCACTCTCGTTACGTATACAGTCATAGAATATGCATAGAGTCCCCTGTTATATGAGACAACGGAACCAAAGATAGCATTGTAAAGCTTCAGCGCCATTGTCCAAGAATCTCGTGGCTCCAGCCCCAAGTGTCATGAACCACCACTTTATTGCTGGCGAAATACACCGAGAGAAATCTCCGCGTTTCGTTAAATCACTCCCCTGACTTTTTTAGACTCGCTGCATATTTATCGGCATACGTGCGGAATATACGCGATGAAAGTGATTTGCAAGTGCAAATCCTGTTTGACAATAATAATAATTATACGCACGCGTACACGCGCAGAAGCGTGTGCGACAATAGGCAATCGAATTATTAAGGTGGGAAAACTCGTGGCGGAGAATCGGGAGTAGGTAAATGCAGCTTGTGAGAATTGTGCATTTTATTTGGAAATATCAATTGTGGAATGGCGTAAAGGAACGTACCGTTAAATCCCGAGGATGGGATTTGGATACTGACACTGAAAAGTGTCTAATGTGAAGGAGGAATCTCGGCGCTCGTTCAATTTCTCATGCGGTTGGGCAGTAAAGAGACGCGATAGAAGGATAAAAGGGGAAAGGGAATTGACGATAAACATTACGATTGCGGGATATGATAAATTTCCAGAAGAAAATTCCTGCAGGTGACAGTAGTTCCTTTTACGAGAACGAGCGATAAACTCGGCTCGTCCCGCCACGCATTTATGATCTCGTCCAAGTAATATGTCCCGCATCCAGAATGCACACGCATTACACTTGCTCTGGGAATCCATGCGCGCTTCGACGATTCGTTTTGGCATAAAAGCGAAGTAATAAAATCGTTGACGCTGCGGAACATCGGAGCTTCGGGGCTCCCGGACATCGGGAGCATCGGTAGAACATCGAGAACATCGGGGACACTGGCTGAATCCGAGGTTTTCGTCCGTCGTTACCCATTGTTAATCTATTGTTATAGTGTTCGTTCAGATATTCGCTTCCATTAGCCAAGGAGTTTAATTCTATTTTACTTTTAAAGCATCAAGCCGTTGGGGAGAGAGTGCGAAATAAGACTGGAATCCGTTCGGAACAATTTCCATAGAGGGAAGGTAGTAAAGTCGAATAGATCGGCGAATCGGGGCGATCCGGGGCGAATCGGGGCGAAACGGGGTTAGCGGGGTTAGCGAGAGAGAGAGAGAGAGAGAGAGAGAGAGAGAGAAAGAGAGGGGGGGGGAATGAAATTTAGTCTTGTATCGAGTTTAGGTAACTTTTATTAAGCGATTGACCCGACGAATCGCGCGGCTGCTTCGTAATGGTTTCCGCTGTACAGCGGAGCAATCTGTGAAATAGAAAATTTCAACGTGCAAACGCATGCGTGCCTGCCCCTTTCTCTTGGATTTATTGTTATGGTAACGCAACGTGGAAGCTGCTTGGCATCAGGCTTCCGGGTCGAGTTCCCGATTTCCGTATCAGACGGCGAATCCTTTCCTGCGGCCGGACCCGAAATTTACGACTCTTTCCAACGCCCACGCTACCTCGGATTTGCCTCCGACGAAACTGACGACTCGAATCTGCCTCGAGAAACAAACGGCCGCTCTTCCAACCGTCCCCGATCGGATTTTTATCGAGAATTATTTCGCCAAAGTCATTCCTTCATTTTCCTCGAGAAATCCTTCCTTCCTTCCTTCCTTCCTTCTTCCCTTTACCCTTTAACGAACGACAAACTCTCTCCGCTCGTTCCTCGAGGAACGAGACAAGAAAAATCCATAAAGGGGACGCGAAGTAAAATCGTCTGTGGGAGGAAAATCAAATAATTTCACATAGACTTTGATGTCTGAGTCCGCGAGTCGAGTGTAGCGATACAATTGAACAATAAAGGCAAATGGTAAATGGCTGCTTGTGTGCCGTGCTGGAGTATCAACGGTGATCTGAGCCTAATCCTCCGTAGATGGCAAACGTCCAAGTCCATGTTGTACCCACCTAACGTCCTCGTATCCTCGTTGTGTTATTATAGTCCGAGATCCTTTGATCTGCCACATATTTCTCCTTCGCGAAGTTAGAGCGACGCAGTTCCTACGATCTTTTTATAAATTCGAATTTGTAGCATGCCCTCGCCACCTCCTCCTTCTCCTCCTCCTCCTCCTGCAAATGCATTATTTAAACAAAGCGAATGGCTTCGCGCGGTTCAATTTTATTCCCGTGCAAACTCATCTCAACATTAAAAAACTAGCGAGGGGTAGTTAGCAATATTATCATTGAACCTCCCACGTACGTTTTTACGTGCACGCAGAATGCATTTCGAGAGATTACGTTTAACGTAAAATATACATACGCAGAGCTTTACTTTACAACATATTAATTCATTGTGGAAGCTGCGTGACTGAAATTATGGAGCTGTCGGGAATACGGTGATATCTCGCGGGGGAATAAATTTCGGCCGAACACTTTTTTAATGGAGACATTTGTTTTCGAACTGTTCGGAGAGTAAAAGATTCATTAGACGATCTCCAGGAAACTCTGAATAATGTTTGGTTAATCGGAACACGTTAAGGGATATGTTAATTCGATGGATTCTCACAGTTTTCTTCTTTTTTCCCTCTTCTGTTTCACCAATGGATTCATTCCGTGGAAAAATGCGAGCCCGCTTTATTCAATCCCCAGGTCTGATTCCTTTTGATTATTTGTTCGCGGAAAGCATAAAGTAGCGGCCATGACTGTTTCCATTTTCCCGGCAAGTGCGAAAAACGAAAAGAAATGGTGCGTGCGGCCTTCACGGCTGTCCGGGAGCCATCTCATTTCCGTTCTGTCGCAACGGTACGGTCGTCCGGCAGCTATGAGCGTGCAATTCTGCAGGATAACACGTTCCCGGTGAAAATCCTACGCAGGGACCGCGAAAAATGAACCGCGGCTACGTGCGTCTATCAATTTCTTACGTGAGAAGTTCGTCGCGTCGCCTTTATAAATTAATTCGACGTTACGACGAGGGACTTTTTGATCCTGGGCAAAAACTGATTTGGTCCAGAGCGGTTGATCTGGGGCGAGAGTCGACGAGGGTTCCTTGGCAATCGGGGCGGTCATTTCCAGTTGCGGCGATACGAATGGGGTTCATAGGATAGTCGGCGGAGAGAAACTGAAACGGACAACGCTTTATGGGTATGGAGGAGCGAGAGAAAGGCAAGGTGAGATACGGGCACGCGTAATTCGCGCACAGCCGCGTTCTACGTAATACCCGGCACAAAACTCCAAAACAAACTCCTTTATTCGGCGAATATAGGCGGCGTAGCGCGTCGCGCGAAACCACAATCCCGCACATGTATCAAGCTGTCCACGACCCGCTCTCTAATTTGCATTTCAACGCTTGCCTCTCGTCCATTATTATGAGCGGAACAGCTTGGTTGAATTTCACAGAAGCATCCCCGGCCACCCCCTACACCGCAACACTCCACACTACCCACCCTTGTCATCCTGCTCGAACCTTCGTCGAAACCACTCGCTTCTCTCTGCTGGATTTACGCAAAGATTTTCTTCCCCTCTCCTTCCCGCTTCTTCCCGTGGACTTTTTCTTCCTTCGCGATTTTCTCCTCCATTTGCCTCTGGAGGAATGCAAAATTAAAATTTGCCTCCTTATTTAATTTTTTCACGCAATATGTCACCGGACCCTTCACCCTACTTGCGTTATTATGTCCCATTGTGCGCTAGATTCCCCCAAAGGATTTGCTTCGGAACCATCCCCCTTTTCATTCGTTCTCTCCCCCCGGTTTCTCCTTCGTATGAGAAAATGTCCAAAATTTGTACACACTCGACGGCGGGGTGAATCTAAATGATCTCGGGTCAATCTGGAATCTTACGCCCTTGGGTCGACGCTTGAATCGCGGCCATCGCTCGGGGTTAGGGGGTTTAAAGAGGGAAATTTGTGGACTTATGGAATTGAAATGTGAATTCCGAAGAATCTCGGCGCGATGGTGATTTAGTGCTTTTCGCTTTCATCCGACTATTTTCGTGCGATTCATGATTAAATGAATGCAAAAGAGTTTTTTCCTAGTACAGGTAGACACAATGCTAATAACGAATCGTAGGTGGTTACACGCTGTAAAACATTATTCTTGTTGGCAAGAGAAGCGATTAAAAAAGTCCTTTAGCAAGTGCTCCTCTTCACTTTTGTTTCCTGTTTCAGCGTTTCGCTACAGTCAAGTCTAATAAAAGCATCGCAGTACCTTGGGCGCTTGGAATTCGTCTCTTTTTTTTTATTCTTACTGGAAAACAGTGCCAAACGCAGCCGACCGCATGTGCAGCTTAGCACGGCGGCCTCGCAAATTACTCGAATGTCCGCAGTAGCATGTGTTCTCTTTATACATCTTTATCATAAGTCCCTCTTGCTACTATTTCATTGCACAACAAAATTTAATTTAATTTCTTTATATCGCGTAAAAATGTGTGGCCCCCTCCTCCAAAATTATGATTTTCAGGAAAATCATGCGTGTATACCTTCATGTGAGAATTTCTAAGAATCATAGGCTTGCGATAATTGTATTGCTACAAACGTAAACTACAATGTTTTTCGAATAGATTCGTAATGCTCGAAAGTTACTTGTACTTTCAACCTTATACTTTATAAAATGATGACTTCAGCCCACAATAGTTTCTCGCTTCTATAAAGAATTACAGAGAAATAGAGGTGGGATTAAAGTTATCGTGACTGCTTCGGGGAACGAGGGTTTTGGAAAAGTTAGATCAATAAAGTGCTTTTAAGAATATTGTACAACTTATGGCTGAGACGTAAGAAAAACAACTGTCTCCAATATCACGACTTATACCGGAGAAAAATGAACTAGCTGGTATAACGAAAAGTCCGGGATTAAGTTTGACTTTTTATGAGAGATGTCCCTCGTCGATAAAAGTGAACTTAATGAATCAAATACATTTGGTAAATTCAATAATACTCGAGTCCGGTGAGCCCGTTGGATAAATATTGAAATCTAAAGCTTTAATTTGCTTGTTTCCAAAGTTCACGAGGAAGTAAAGGCTAAAAAGGATAAGGCTAATCAATATTAGCAAAGCTTTCCAGTATTTCCTGACCTATGAGGCTTCTAGGTCTCCCTACGAGGCGGGGAATCCCCAGGGATTTCTGTCTTGTCTGGCTTCGGAGACGCAATTCGAGGCACGCTATTGCCTAACTCGCTGAAATAATCCGGAAAAGCGGAAGCCACTGGCCGGAAGTGCGGCCCTCTAGGGTTTTCAAGGTCTTCAAGGTCCTCCGGGTTTTCTCATTTAACGAGTTTCTATTAGGATTTACCTCACTGAGGAAAATTTCCCCGTCCAATATCGGTTGTGGCACTGCAAATCGATTTCTCATTGCAGCAACAAGTGGGAGTGGAAAAAATGCGATAAGGTACTACCATCCGTCCGTGGCCTGAAAAATGTTCTCTCACGATTTTACCAGCGGACGACGTTAATTAGCGGAAAGATGAAGCAGGTTAGCGATTCGACTTAATTGTACGTACTGAAGTGGCCCACGGAACTGCTGGAAGATGCCACGAGGAAAGAATTGCGACTAATAATGATAGTAATTCTGCAGAGATTTATTAAACTCTACTTTTGCCAGAAAAAGAATTGTATGATTTTGTAAAAATTCACTCGACCACTTAACGACCTCATAATATTCATCGACGAACAATCGAAATTTATAATACGTTTATTGATCGACTCATATTGACCTGTGTATGTGTGTGCAGGGTATTGCATAACTTATGCACGCCTTTTTAAACTTTAACTTATAGGTCTATTAGCGGTTAAAGGGAATTGTATAAAATTACACATGAGAATAATAGAGTATCCTGTTTATCGCGATAAATGAAAATTGCATGAGTGTAGTTTTTAAAATAAGTCAAATCGTAATACTCATTCTTATTTATATCTAATGTATCGATGACAAACACAATTTCATTGTAGGCTTACCTGATTGACCCCGATCAAAATATTTCATATATTTATTTTGAGTAGAATCAGCTTGATCGAGAGAATCATAGTGAGGCATTATCTGTGTATGTCGATACATGAGTCTTGTCATTGCTGCCAGTATGTGAATAGTGTTTGAATCAGAGATACGTACAATTTACATAAAATATGGCTGAGATGCGTAGAAATACTGGTGCAATTAAAAAATCTTCAGTAAAAGGAGCATTGAATAGTGATAAGGAAAATATTTATCCAAAAAATAAAACAATCAAAGAAATAGTCAAAGGAAACTATAAAGATGCACCGGAAATAAATCAGAAGCATTTATCCTGGAATTTAGAAGATAATAGACAAATTTATAACAGCAAACCAACACCTTTTTATGTTCATTGTGATAATGCAAAAGTTAAAAATGAACTACAAAACACCAAAGTGTCTAAAAGCAGTGTTAATAAGAAAAGACTTGAGAATATTCAAAAAAAAAGTAAAATATCTGGTAGGAAAAAGATTTTTCTTGGCGAATAAACATATATATTTTGATTTAATTTTTAAATAATGATATTTTTAGCATTATTACCAAAACTAAATCATTTCACATAAATGAAATAAATATAACAATTTTTTTTGTAGCTGTTTCCATCCCACACACTCCATATAAGTAAGATATATATATATATATATTAATTATTTTTTTCGTTAATCCTTAAATATATATATATATATATCTTTTTTCATTTTTTATAGTAATTCTGGAGTAGTAGGGAATAAAGTATTGATTAAAGTAAAAGAATCTGATAAGAAGAAACAGTTAACCGTAAAAGATCCGCAATTACCATCATTAGGGTAAAGTAATAACAAATTGACCAAATTTCTTATAGTTTCATTAAATGTAACAATTTTTATGCTTAGTTCCTCAGTAAAAAGAAGTTTAATTCCTGTTTTAAAAAGTAGCGTGAAAAGGAAAATCGACTCCGAAAACTTGCATGTAATAAAAAGTAAAATAGAAACTAATCGAAGAAGGTAAAAATAGTAAGATTCTTAGAAAAAAAGTATCTACAATAATTCAATAATGATAATATTCTGATAACATTTAATTCTAGTTCATCAGTACAAAAAGCTTTAATACCTACTTTAAGACGTACTTATAAAAGAGAAGCTTGCTTTGAGAATTTAAGTGTAACAAGAAATAATATTAAACCAATTCGAGCTAGGTATTCAATTGGAACTAATTAGAATTCAAAAAATTATATTTCTACTTATAATTGATTTTAGATCTGTTTCTGGAGATCGAAATATTAATACCAAGCATATGCAACAGTCTCTTAGAGGTGCATCGTCCATGACATCTCTGAATAAACCTGAACAATGGTAATATAAAAGTAATATATTAAAATCATAATAATTTAAAAAATTAAAAAACAAATTGAATCATTATTTTAGCACATATAGTCCATTAGTAATAAATAAAAATATATCAGAAAAAACAACTAAAACAGGGGTAATAAGAAGGTTTGTAAACAGAATTTTAAAATGATAAAAAATAATATGAAAATATAGAGAACAATGTATATTTAACAGTGAAAACAGTAATAATGAAATTATGATGAATCAAGAGATGACCCCTTTTTTACCTGAGTTACACGTATTATTTCATATGGAATATTCTGAGGAAATGCTTGAAGTTGAGTTAGAAAAACAGGCAATTTCCCCAGTTTTATCTAAAAACTTCCTGCTGAAAAATATAAATAACGAGCAAAGACAAATAATTGTATCTTTTTTGATGCGTTTAACAGTGAATATCTAAAGAAATCCTTTGACTTTCAATATTTCTAAGTAGCATATTAATTTAGATTTCTTACAGGCACATAAGAATATTCCATCGTTTATTCTCTTTCAAACTGTTAAATTATTTGATGCTGTTATCGATGTAACAGTAATAGAAATCGAAGAATTACAAATAGCTGCATTAGCATCATTATGGATATGTTTAAAACGAGAGGATTCTTTTCATAAAATACCTACAGTAATTACTTGCAATATTCATATTAGATCGATTTTAAGTAATTTAATAAATTTTCTAGGCTAAGGAAATCATCAGTTACGCAAGAGACCTTTACAAAGATAGAGAAGACATGCTATTAAAATGGGAATGCATAATATTGAAAAATCTGAGATTTCAAGTTAGTTTTGCAGATCCATACAGTTTAATTGTTTATTTCTTAACAACCTATTTCAAGTATATGAAAAATATCAATTTTAAATTAGGAAGAATTTACTATTGTGCTGGTTACATAGTAAGAATCTTTATTAAAAAATTATGACGATTCAATAGAAAATTGCAGTATGGAGTAAACTTATGTTGCAGATCGATGTATCATTACTAGATGAAAAAATATCTAAAACACCGCCATGTATCTTGGCGTTAGTTACTGCTAATATTATTTTTCGATTCTGCTTAAATTCAATGAATTTTATGAAAACTCCTTATTGGTTATACTGGACAGATCTAATTTTAAATGAATCGGATGGCTTAAGGTAAAATAATTAGTTTATCAAATAAAATTACTTGAATTTATATATTTATTATTTACTTGTTTATAGCTCAACCTTTAAAGATACTTTTCATTTGATATACACTTTATTTGTGAATATACATTATTCAAAAAATAAAGGTACAGTGTACGAAACTGTTTTCAAAAAATATAAGCACCACAGATATGGAGCAGTTTCAGAATGGTTCACTCAGAAAATTTTTAGTGTGCCTTGGAAAGAAATTATTAATTTAACGTAGTGATATTTTATAATCTAGATTTGTTAATTTTTTCATTTTATTCCATCAATGGGGGTATAATATTCGCATTGTGCCAGTCGTTAATTATATATTTAAGTATGTTTATTTTGATTAATATCGAATAGGTCAGATCGTTTGTAATGAAATATCATTTCTGTTTGCAAATATCTCAATTTTATCATCAGTATCAGTCAGATGATTACACACTGAGGCAAGCACAGTTTAATAATTAGAGAGAGATTTAGAAAATTTATTTTACTTATTTATTCTTATTTTAAGTTGATTTAAAATCTTATCATATATAATTTTAAATAAAATAAGATGACCCATTTTCACTCTCGTGATACAGTGAAACGACACTTGTTAAAAGACTTTATTTTTGCGGAGAAGAAAAATATGTATCCACAAAGAAAGAGTTCTTTATATAATGATAATTGTTGTAAATATAAAAAAGTGTTGTCTAAAGCCAATTCAAAAGTGGAGAAAATTGGTTTAAAATATCCACTATGTTTTTGTAAAAATATCATGTCATTGTATAGGCATATTCAATATATGAAACATCAGCAATTAAGAAATACTGAGAAATCAGGAAATAATAATAAAAAAAGCCCATATACTATTATCAGGTAATTCTAAAATTAGAATTTGAGCTATATTTTGAAAAATATAAAGTAGTTTGCTTAAGTGATATTTTTATTAAAAGCTCCAGACCGAAAAACATAATGCAAGCTAAAGGGTTAGGTCCTAATAAAAAGTATTAAGAAGAAAAAGAAGATAAAAAAATATCATGCTACGGACTATAAGATTTTTACTATGAAATAATAATATAAAGTATTCAAAGATAAAACGTGACGTCAAAATAACATAGAGAAGAATCTATCACTATTTTAGGAAAGTACACTTTAATATTTCGTAAACTACTTTTGAGTTACTTATTTTTATACAATTAACATTATTTCATTAAATAAACATAATAAAATGAATAATTTCATATCTTATTTATTGTTAATTTTAATTTCAATTGAAATATTATTAGATCGATCTACTATACAGTGTTCGAGAGTACTATTATGATTTCATGCATTCGGCCTTCAAAAGGAAGTATTATGATTAAGAGAAAAATGAGGAAGGCTTTATTTACTATTCGATAGTTGAACTTGGAGTGGTGCATGATAATTGACGATTGATTAACAACAATTGATACGTCGTGGATGATCGTGACAATCTTCTATCTAATTGAAGGATTACACAAGTGCACTGAAAATATTTTAGTTTAACAATGTAACAATCAATATTAATTATCTGATAATTAAAAGTGAACAGTAGAAGAGTGTGTTATTATTTAAGTAATTAAGAAGATTTAAGTTTTGTACAATTGTTTAAAGTTTTAAGGAATTTTTTCAAGTAAATAGGTATAACGCCGGTGTGCCTTTGCGAATAACTTTAGAGAGTGCATAGCATCCAGGAAATTATCGTCGCATCGATAAATCATTCTTATAAATGATCTTTAAAAAATACCGCTTTGTTATCGTATAACAAGTATTTGAAAGTGGAAACTGGTATCCCCCATAAGTTTTGCGAAAAATAAGTTTTGCGAAGAGTGATGATTACTGAAGTTTAGAGAATTTCGCCGAGTAGACTAAGGATTTTGGAGGTAAGCAAGTGAAAATCGTGTCAACGAGTAAGGGTTAAGAGAGAAGGAGGATTTGGAAGAGGGAGGAAGGGTACGGAAGGAAGGAGGGTCGATCGTGTACTACCTGCACGTAGGGCAAAGGGGTGACTTCACGCTCGGGATATCAATCGATGTCACGTAAAGTGTGTGCGCTTGTAAATTAATTGGCCACCTGTGGATGGATGTTACGCGAGCCGTTTTCGTTGTCCGCCTGTGCAGATCGGATTCTAATCAGATTAGTTAGCGCCCCATAGTATCGTTCTGACAGACGGCCTGCAACGGTCAAAGAACATTCACGCAATATCTCCTACCAACACGCAATTTCTGGCGTCGATATTCCTCGTGAATTCTGAATTTACTCGGAGAGCCTCGTCGTCCCGCAACGTCGCGTCTCGCATCGCCAGAAATAAACTAAATTGAGAAATCAACGTTCTATCGAATCCACCTTAAATTTCATTTGCCCCACTTCTTACTCCTATTGCCATATACAAATAAGTTCTAATCGCGATCCCTCTTGATCCGCCAAATTTTCACCAATTTTTTTCCGCCTTTGCTTCGTGGCACGACTGTTTCCGTACCGTTTATTTCCACTCTTAAACAGTGTTTCTTCGGGCAAAGCAAACCGATCCGCGCGATTCGAGCGAGACAATAAAATTTTTATCTAAACCATCCAGAAGAGCTAAATATATTCGCAAAACTTATATCGAATTTGCCAACTGTTTTATGCAGCCCGAAGAATTTTCAATTTACATAACGTTACGGAGGCTCATAAAATATTTGCAGGAATCTTTCTTTAGACTTAAAATGCATATTTTCATCGAAGTACCAGCATTACCTAAGAAACTTGGAATGTCTAGAGCGCATACTTTTCTTGTAAACCGGCTTATGCTGGGGAAAGTGGGAGTGGTTACGGGGTAGCCATCATCGACTACAAGAAGAAGAAGCGCTAAGACTCCGGACTTGTTCTCGTTGTTGGCGAATTTAGCAGCCTCGAAGAGACATCAGCCTTCCTGAATCCCTCCGTCCTGTTCCATCAGCCACGGATTTCTCCTAGCTTTGTTCGCCTCGTTCTGCACAATCTCGCGTGCATCCTCATTAAATTGCATTCCACCATTCTTCGGCGCCTCTCGCTAATCGAGAAAAATAAGCCTGACCTCGTCGATTTCTCAAGTACGCTCCCTCGACATTTTTTTGCGATAATCGACCGCTAGAAAATGTTTCACCGACTCCAATTTTCAACGACAAGTAAGAGAAAAACAACGCGTGGAATCCTGAATTTCGGATAAATTTAACGCGTGGGACAGGGCTCGAACACATCGTACGATAAAATTCTTCGAATAGGGATTCGGTAGAAATTAAAAAGTCACGATTAACGTGTACAAGCTTAGTATGCGAGGAGAGTACGCGCTAGTTTTGCCCTGGTTTGCTCCAATTAGCGTTGCTTGCAGAGGAAAAAAAGAGCTGCAGCCACGTTTTATTCCGCGGTTTTCCTTACAAATTTTCTGGAAAGCCCGTCCAGGATTTATCATGTTGAGTTAGGGGCAGTGTGCGCGTACGTTTGTTAGCAGTTGCTGCATTGTAATAGTGAAACGGCGAAAGAGCGGCGAATCTCCTTAATTTTAGATGCCACCGGAGTCGCGGTGATTTCTTCCGAGTTCTTTCGAGCACGGAAGAAGCTGCGATTCTATTTCATCGGAGTCCATATATCAGGGACGATTCAAAGTTATCGCTAGATCGAACGAACGATCTAGTACAGAATTCAGGAGAAATTGCGTAACGAGTGGAAGAAACGTCACTCTGAGCGAAAAACATGTGAAATCTAACGCGAACGCTCGCGTGGATATTAATGAGAAATCGACGAAAAGTCATTATCAATTCTGTATGGAAATTACGCGAAGGAGGAAGAATATTAACAAGAAATGAGAGAGACGGGGTAGGGGGAGGGAGAACGGGGTGACAATTTCTTCCTGACGCATGCGGACGGGCGAGCCATTGTCATGCAGCGCGTGTTGTTTGCCGCCTCCGGGGGACGATTATTGTCCCAAGTATCCTCCTCCACCTCCACGTGAATTGTACGTGTGTCTGCGTGTAAATGTGTCTCCGTCGAGGAGGGTGGTCCAGACATACCACAGGACTGGTGTGTGTACACAGCGCGCATTCCTCGCCACCCGGAAGCATCCCGGAAGGGGGACCCTCCAATTCGGAGTTCCTGAGGGATGCAACGACCTGGCCTTGTCATAGTTTGCCCTCGGGACAACTACTTTGTTGTTGCTGTTAACGCTTCCCTCCCTAAGAAATTCTTTAGCGGGCAAAATTTACTTGCTATTTTTCCTCATTCGTTCGTTCGTTCGTTCTCAAGCGATTCGTAAAATTTGCAATTGTTTCGAAGAAAAAAGAAAAGCTCGTAAAAGAGCAAAAAGGGCAATACTTGGCGAAGATAGCTCTGAGTGGCTGAACGAACGAGAGACCAGAGAATAAGCTAGTAAATCTATTTGCAGTTTGAATTTTTAATTGGAAATATTGCTTATGCAGAGCATGAAGGATGTTAGGAGATTTGACCAAAGGATTGGGTTGGGCAGGGAAGGGAAGGGAAGGGAAGGAAGTGAGTGTGTGTTGGTGAGTTTGGGGGGGACTCGTGACACGAGTTGACTCGTCCCGCATACGTAACTCTCCGGTGCCGAGCCGTTACGCGACCGAGATTTATGGCGAACCCCCTTCAACCCCTTCAACCCTCTCTCACTCGATTTTTAGTTCTCCCACTCCCTGAAGCCCCACAAACCCCTTTTTTCACCGTCTCTTTACTATGCTCTACCCCCGTGGCGCACGAGCGGGCACACTGCAGATAAGATTTGGCGGACAATCAAAAAGAAACAAAGCACCCAGGAACACCGACGGAGTCTGCAAATAGCGAGGGCACAGCGCTGCAACGAATTCAATGCCTTATTCCTCTGCAAAAGGACAAATGCTCGAGTACATTTTCCGGAAAATTTATCGCAAACATAGGAATGGTGAATATGAAAATATATTTATATATTCTGCCAGGATGTCGTGAATTTTTCTATGAAAAATCCCCTGGAACGATTAGAGAAATCATTCCGGGGAAATATTTTACGAACGAGACAAATCGCGTAGATCTGCCTGGGGTACGGGGGAAAAATTAATTAACACCGATCTCGTGAATTTAAATTTTAGTTGGAATTACAAATTTTGCGGTATTAGCATTCGATGTACAAATCGCATGAAAAATTGGGCGGCGATCGTTAATCACGGCAGAAATTTCTTCCCTAAATAATGATCGTGAATAGAAATTCAAGGCCGCCCATGATGAATGCTTCTTTCAGCCCTAAAGAAATTTTAACAAGCTCAAAATAAATTCATATTTAAATTCACCCTCTGGCCTTTTCCCCGAAGGTAGAGAAATATCGAGCGCAAAATCGCGAACGACCTCCATACTTTGGAGAAATTGTGTGATTCTAAAAAATGTCCTCTGTGTGTTAATAAAACCTAAAGATTTTACTGCAAAAGGTTAGTAGTGGCTAAGGAAGTTGGAAACTGATGTCAAAAGTGCACTTTCTCGAAATGGTCATGCAAACTTTTGTCATTTATTCGGCACTCGAGTGTTAACTATAAAAAGCGTTCCATCATCTAGAAAATTATACTCGAACTTTCTAATGCAAGTATAAATTGTATATCTGACGTTGTTTCCAAACACCCGCAGCAGCTCGCGCGCAGAAAGGACATTTAATTATATTCGTAAGAGGAGCCTTATACACGTATAATGGTAAGAAAATGCGTTTCGTGTGGAAAGCGAGCGTCAAGGATATTGCTGAAAGGGACGAAGTAAGGAGAACGTATAGTGATGAAAGGGGTTGGAAAACTTTTCGCAACACTTATACGCCACCGCGTGAGATAACAAATGTCATCGTCTTCGTGTCTGCAGCCAGACTTCTCCCTCTTGGCGATAGAATTATAGCGCTTCCGGTGTAGGTGGCGTACTTTCATCCAGGATCCCGTCAAATGCTCGAAAATATCCAGAAGTTGCTCGTTCCTCGACCCACGAGACTTTATTGCTACTCCCGAGATTCGAGAAGAGCCGAATATATTTCAAGAAAAATCCAAAGTTCGCAGAATTCAATTAGCCAATGCGTCGTAGGGCTGATTGGAATGAGATACAAGGGTTTCTAAGATTCTCCTTGTAATAACTTGCAGCTAATGCATAATTGGGATCATTTTTTCATTTTTATTACTTTGGCCAACGCACCAATTTTGTAAATCGATATTAGCCAGGCCATTTCACAGAGATATTCCGCAGGTAACAAAAGCAATTTGAACTATTCCCCGTAGCAAATGAGGCGCTCTCTGATTAACACGCATTGGGTCAATTACACGGGTTAGCCGAGGGAACACGAAATTGCCTGCTATTAACGGAGGTGCGAGGGTGGATGGTGCTAGGAGATATATCTACTGGATAACATGGCAATACGTATGAAATCTATAGTATGCAAAATTACCTGATTTGATTTATACCTTGCGTTACTTTGTTGCTTCGTTCGTTCTCGTGTCTGCCACCTAAGGCATTACCCTCTCATCTTCTTTACTCAAGGACGAGGAGCGAAAGGGGGAAGAAAGAGAAATGAAAAACACGCGACATTCTCAACCTGCTTAAAATCATTTATTTGCTAATTTGTAGAAACAGTTTTTGCCTCCTAATGAATAGTAGTCTCGGTCATGCCAAGTGGAAAAATGGAATCGGCAGCATTGATGACATTGGTATAAAATTCTACCTTCGAATATTTGCTTGAATAATGAATATGCACCGGGACCATTTAAAAACCTTTCATCAGGGTTGTGTGCAATGGCTGCAAAGTTATTATCGCTTGTGCTCAGTGATCTGTATTTGTATACATCACTGGCTACATTGTTATTTCCTAGTGTACAATGGTGAGCAATCATATTATTTGTTGTTCTATAGTACCGCAGTTGATTTTTTACGATGTATTAACATTCCCATCGGTAACTACTTTTTTCTACCCTGTCGTATAGCCGAATAAGTTACGCGCGTGAAAGCGTTGAAAAGTTTTTTTGAAATTAATAAAGCGCAAAGTAGTTCGGAGCTTTCCATCGAAGTAACCATGTTATTTATTATCGCAAAGTAATGCGACACCACGCAGGACCCAGAAATCAGGCGACTTGATAGTTGGAAGCCAAAGAGGCGTTATCAACATTTCGTAAGTTCTCTTTGGTTTTTTGTAGAGAGGACACTGAAGCAAAATGTCTTGTAAGTCTTTGATCAGTCGAGTTTGATCTAATCGAATCTCTTTAATGCTCTTACCTGATACAACTTTGGATCCTTATCGGGAGCATTGTACTGGGCAAAAACATGGATTACCGGCATCATGACGAATAAAACTTTTCTTGCGGATTCGCGAAGTCTGCTGTTCCGTTTATCCCAGCCTGCCCCTTGCAACCAAAGTCCATAAACGTAAGCTCCTTCCTAAAAAGATTTAAAATTTATGTAGGTGAAATAATAAATAATGATTATGAACTTACAGGTGGTGGTTTCCTGACATCCTCCGCTGCGGTTCTTGTAACTGTGTTATGAAGAGTAACATTATCCAAAGCCCATCCTTTCCTGGATCTTGCCATTTCTTGTTTCATTGCTGTTAGAAAACCTAAAAAGGATATTTGGGATAAAAAAAAAACGATTCAATTAATGAAGCTGACCAAAACAAATAAATTCTTATACCTTGCGGATTGAAAAACCCTGTAATCCAGAATTTTGCAGGTCTACCGGTATTTAGCCAAGTATGAAACTGATTGTTTCTTTCTAATAATTCAGTGAACCAAAAACCAAGCGAAGACGATTCCCACGAACGTGCTTTCCAGGATTGTGGAATTCGAGCATCGTAAATATTGTCGAAGGCATCTCGGAGTTGCTAAATTAATAATAGTCAATAACAAAGAAAATCATTTTTCTATTGAAAAGTAGGATTACCTCGTTCATAATTATTACACCCTCGATAGCTAATAGCAGTTCTTTGATCATAATTCGAACTAATTTTATTACAATTTGAATTCTATCGATCTCTTGTTTTAAGAAAATGTTCATTGGAGCTGTAATACCCATTATTTTTAACCTGCAAAAATTTCAATTTAATTTTAATTTCAATGAAAATAAAATTGTGCACAAAAACAAGTCATACCTTTCTTTTACTTGAAACGGATCGTAATTTGGTGGTAATTTGTGTAACATTTCTTTTATGTGAAACGCAACTTTGTCTTCTCTGGATTCACCCTCGTCGCTTCCTGCATCTTTTGGCTGTACAGAAATGATCGTGTCTAATACTGATGTAGTAGTGTTGCTCATATACCTAAAAATTTATTAGCATATTAAACATAGTTTTACGTAAAAGAGTTTTTGCGCGTATTTCTCACGTTATGTCTGCGTTTGGATGTAATCCATAAACCTGAGGAGGATCCACAGTAGGTAAGCCATCAATCGCGGATAAATAGTCAGTAACTTGTTTAAAAGAGAAAATAGGATATCCTTTGTAAAACATGAACCCTTCCATGAACAATGCATCGATAAACCAAACTTTGGCAAATGTGTTTAAAAGTCTTTTATCATAATCATCCGTGACACGTCCACCATATTGGACTTCACCTATCATGTATCTAAATATGAAAATAAGAATCAGGATATTAGAGAGAACTAAAAAATCCTTAAAATCAAGTGAAATTTCGGAATACCTGACGGTATTCCAGCTTATTCCTCTTTTCGGATCAAAATCACTGAGATGATCATTCATGAAGATGCAGGAAGCCAGCCAATCGGCAAAATTAAATTCGTATGGAATATTCCAACCAAGTGGTCCAAATTTTCTACGTTCTTGTACAATTGTATGGAGAAAAGAGACTGCAAAAACTAATGGAACATATTGTACCGTATCGCATTGATCCAGCATTTCTTGACCCATCGCGTTATACGTAGCAAGTAGGCCTGCTCTGATTCCTTGATAAAAATGCTCGTTTATAGTTACAAGGAAAGTACAAAATGTATGTAAGTTAATTTACCTTCTGGTGGCTCGTACGTATACTTTATGGACATCTGCAAAAGCGAAATGGGAAAATCTTTGTGTGGTTCTGTTGTAATCCAAATTCGAAAAGCTGGATGAGCTGGATTTGCAGCATCTATTTCGGATAAAAAGTTCACCAGTTCCACCATATACTCCAAACCCAAATGACAATTTTGGCACAGTACCCAATATCCCTAAAAAGATTTTATTAGAGATAGTGCTAAAACGTTATCAGAGTCCATGTTATTTATACCAACTTCTGTTTTAGCATCTTGCACTAATCTCCTAGCATGAACTTCCTGCCCTTGTCCCATAGAAATGCTTCTACACTGAATTTCCATTCGTTTTGCTAATTGCTCGATACTTGGCGTTGGATCTGACCCCATACTCAAAAAGCAAATCATAGGAGTATTGGGTCTTGATTCTTCGTGCATTACATCCAAAAGTGTTATTACTGGTTCTGCATATTTTGTTCCCAGAGATTGAGCAATATATTTTCTCGATTGAGATAAAGCTCTATCTATACACCATGCCCTATACGAATGAATTTTCATAAGTATCTTACGTGCATGTTCGTCATTCGCACAATTAAATCAATTAAACGCTTTATCACCTTATTAGAAGCAATCGCCGAAAAGTATCCAAATTATTGTAACCATCGGGTATAACTTCCTCCTCCGGAGCTTCTTTATCAAACCACGCTTTCCACTGTTTCTCATTGGCTGGAACTTGACCTGTGATATATTGGAATTGTCTCAGGGTCGAAAGTGCAACAAGATTTAGCCACGTTATATCGGTAATCCATCTGCAAGGCTTAGGTTCGACCGCGTTCAGATCTAGTGCTGCTCCACCCTTTATAAAATACTGAAACTCTTCGTGATTGATATTTCCACGTTGCAAATCAATTTTTAACGTCATCAGTAGTATGAACATAAATTTGTGTATCTCGTATAGGCCTCTTGCTTTATACATGCAAATTTCATAAGTTAGATATTCGATGATATAGTGAATTCTTCTGGAATTTACTGGAGACTTTTCAGACCTATCCAGAGAAAGTGTTTATTATCATTATTGGATATAATTATTAAACGGGACTAGTTAGAAAAACTTACCTCGCCATAGAAACGTCGAAACGCTCCAAAAACTGAGCCAAGGATGTTTGATACATGCAATTTACACGAGCCATGTCACAAATTAAGAAATATAAAACGCTTCCTCGAGTCGCAACTGGACGAAATTCTTCACGAGCAGTGTTAATTTTTTCTTCCGTTTCTTTTGCAATGACCAGTTTTTCGCTTACTTCCGCAGCAGTTTCCTTAGTTACGTTTAAAACGTTCATCAGCTCGACATCTTCGATCAAGGGTCCCTAAAATTTATGTTTCTCAAGAAATTGTTAACTTTTCGTTAGTCCACTATCAATTATCTAATAATAGAGCCACCTGAACGGTTGTTAATTTATGCAAGAGATGTGCTTCCAATTCTTTGATTCGTCGTTTATTTGCTGTTACATTTGTAATTAGCTGTGTCCTTTCTGTTTCTAAGTCTGTTTTTTCTGTTAAGATTACTCTGCCTAGAAGTTGATCTTCCAGACCTATACAATAATAACTTCGTTCCATTAAAAAGTATAGGTGTTTTTGTGAGAAATAGAAAATTACGATTATTTCACCTTTCATCGTTACCGTGAAATCAATGATAGAAGTACGAGCACAGATTTCCGGACTGTAAAAAGGATTGGGTAATTTTGTAGTGAGATAAAGTCTGAAATCCGAAGAAAAATCGACTTCTTTATCTCCCAGTTTGACCTAAATTTATTAAAATCAAAATAACAATCTCATATTACGGCATAAATGGTTTTGATCTGAGAGGAAACCTACTTTTAGCGATGTACCGATCTTTATTAAATTCTTCTCCAATAAATTATCCAAAACTGGATCGATTTCCTCTTCAACATCCTCTATGAGTAATGGACGACCGAGTTGTACACAATCCTCTAAATAAGTTCTAAAATATTTGTCCCTCAAGTACGTCGTTTGTAAGTTAAACTCTGCTTCCTTGTTTTTTATCCAACTCTTTCCTTGGAGTTGTGGATCGATTAACAAAGGAAATCTTGCAGCTTTTGTCACGATTATTCCATTTTGAATGGAAAGTTCGTCATTTGGCAAGCCTTGAAGGTTCCACTCGCCAGTCTGACAAACGAAGACTCAATCAGCTAGTATTTGAAAGAGCGTTGAGCTAATTTCTATAAATTGAATCTTACCGTAGCTGAATCTGTCAAGGAGTCAACGATACTTATCGTCATTGATATGGGAATCTTTTTATCCTGGACAAAATCGTACCACTTTCTTTGCAAGAGAAGTCTAAATTCTTGATTGAAAGGTCCACAATAGGATAAGAATCCTGTTAGAATAATTATGTCTCCGATCAATCTGTCTGTTTCTGACTTAAAAATGGCAAGTTGGTCGGTCCATCGAACTCTTTCCCCGGCAAGTCCATCGATCATTGCCGTTGCTGCATCTGTTTTAGCTCGACAAGCTTCTGCTTGATCGACAATTACCTAAACGAGGCAAAAATTCATCGATACGGTCAAGAATCGATGATCCCTTGACCCGAGAAAATTATACCTGTCGCTCTTTCATAACGGCATCAAATTCCTTCTGAACTTTCCTCAAGTCTTCATCCTTTTCTCGCAGTGCAGCCTCGGCTGCTTGCAAGTTCTGATTAGCCTGATCAAATTTGGCTTCTTGCAAAACTAAATTTGCCTGCGAAATGTTAAAGATGTATTGTGAGGCATCTTCGCAAAATGCATCGTTTTATAAACATATCGAAAAGGTGATGCAATCAGCAAACTAGAAGATCATGAAATTTAATGCAATGCATAGACTATCAAAAATACCTTCAAAGGGAGAACATCTTTATTTATTCCATAAAAAGTAACCATAGAAATAGTCCACTGCAAAAGGCCGGCGACATTTCCACAAGCTTGCTTTGCTGCTTCATAATTATACATAGGATAATTCAAATAAGGAAGCATCAATTCCACAGTCTCGGCATTAATTTTGTCTTTCGGGAAATGTTGAAGATTATAAAGGAATCTTGTATCAGCAAGAACCTATAAACGTTTATTGCTGTTAATTGAAACTGCCGTTTCAAATCTTAATGCAAGGACTTTCAGTTTAGATTATTCATTAACCTTCAAGGCCTCCGACCAAGATGGGGTAATAAAATCTTTTTCCCAATCGGGCTTAACGGGGTCTAATTTTCTTCCAAATAAAATTAATACGCAATCCATAATTAGGGTAATTAAGTATGGAGGTTTACCCAATTTTCGTACTGTTGCTATATCAGCTGCTTTTATGGTCTGGAAGTAGTTCAATGGTATTTATTAACAAACTCAACGTTTTAACAAATATTTAACACAAATTTACCATTAAAGCAGACTCGGCTGCTTGCAATGCAGGTTCCGCTGCTTCCAATTTTCGCTCGGCGATAGCTTTATCTTTGGCAATATCTTTTAGAATCGTCTCAGCTTTGTCTTTCGATATTTGAACTTCTGTTTTCACGAGCTCAGCCTCTTTTTTTTTTTCGTTAACAACAGCTACAATCTTTTGAGGAACGTGCCGATAAATATCATGAACGATAGGACAGAATAATCGTTATTAAAATTGTAAAATCGTATTGCGCGTATACTCATAGACACGTACAGCTTCCACCTCGATGTTCTTGACAGCAATTTCCTCCAAATTGACTTTCAATATTTTTCGTAGTCCGTCAACTTGAATCGCGGCATCAACTAATTTGCTCAGTCCACTGCTCATGCGAAAGGCCAGAGTATTAATGTTATCCAAATTTTGTTGATAAAGTGCTTTGTACGCGTCAAGAAACGTTAAAAATGATTTCGGAGTTACATAAGTCTGTCGACGAAATCTAAATGCACGAAAGAGAATAAAAATTCTTACTTTAATGGCACTCGGTATTGTATAATAAATGATTATAATAGAATACCTGTTGAAGTAATCGACGCAAATATCATTAACACTATCTTGTACATCCCCCATTACTTTTATTAATTGACTCTTGGACTCTGGGGTACAGACAATTTTAAAATTTCCAAGGAAATGCTCACTTACAGCATACAAAGCATCCCTTGGCCATTTGAAGAACCAATTCATGGTGCAACCGGAAATCAGGCCAGGAAATTTTAAGGAACGTGATCGGAATTTTTCACCAACCTGGAAAATTAAAATTTACTCAAAAAGGTGCTATAAAATAAATAGAGAAATTAGTGAAAGAACGAAAAGAAATGCAATCTACGGGGGAGAAGCAGAGAACGACGTGCAAGTTATTTCTGGCACGTGAAATAAAGAAGTCGTAAATATTGTCCGAGGTTTGTGGTCGTTTGGGGTCCTCTTTTTTCATGATTGGTCCAACTATCGACAAGACCTCGTCGAGTTCATCTTTCGCAAATAAATTGGCAACTTCGCCCACGCTTAATACGTTATTTATATATTCGAGAAAGGCTTCGTCCATTATCTCATTATCAGTAAATATAAAGGTCTGGCCTTTACTGCCTGTTCCAGACTCGCGATATAATTTACGTAAATCATCCATAAGATTTCCCACGTTGTAGCTCCTGTACAATTATTCGGAAGACATTATTTTCTGACTGATCAAAGTAAGAGCGCCGTTAAGAACTCTACGAATGTCACCTTGTTAAAACAATTTGGAAAAATGTGTAACCAGCTATAAAAGATGCTAATCGAGTCAAACTTTGCTTGCCGGAACCGCCAACACCCACGAGCATTGCATTGCCACGAGGAACACCGAGAATTCTTGAGATTCGTATTAAATGCACAAGTGCATCGTGGAAGAATACTAAATCCAGACGTATGCCACGAATATATTCATTAAATTGTTCCATATTCTGCTGGACTTTCTTTATTACAGCATCGTAGCTGAAATTCATTAAATTTCATACATAATTTCTGCATAAAATTCTTACAAATTTCACGGAAACTCTTGCTCCTAAACTTCCGGATAATATGTAAAGCTTGACACGTGTTACTTCTTAGTAAAATTATGTGGAAAAATTAAATAAGTGTTATTGCATTTTGTACAGAAGTTAAATTAACATTTTCTTTTCACTGATTCTACCAGAGGGATCATATGAGGATATTTGAAAAACAAGAAAATATGGAAAAATAAAAAAAAAAGATTAAAGATACATTCACTTTATTTCACGTCTCATGTACCTTGGAATTTCCTCGTAAATCTTTGGTGCTTCCAGAACAAAATCTTCTGGCTCATCACCTGTTGGTTCCGGTGGTTCCCGTAAAAAGTTGACAAAGTATGTCTCGATAGGCATATAATACGCATAATCTTCATCCAACATAGTTTCAGCTGTATTTCTTAACGTATCTTGGAACCATTGCTTATCGGCAAAATTTATAAATCTGTGCAAACACGTGCAAACAGCTTACTTTCAGTATGCCTTATAATGAAGTTTTAAAACAGACCTGTCAGATATTACACGAGTACACTCGTGATCCCACAATTTCAATATTGTCGAAATATTTTTGCATTCGTCCCTTTCAATCCTTAGAACTCCTTCCCATATTCTAGAAAGATCTCTCAAGTTAAACACATAATGAAATTTTGCCGGTGTTGGTAGCATTTTAACTTTAGTTTGTTGCCACAAAACTCTGGTTAAGGGAATTAATTTTGGCACAAAATCAACGATTTCCAAATCAAATCTGCTTTCGCAGAAATATCCTTTACCAATTTTGCCTGAAATTTTTATATTTCAGCAAGTCGAGCGATTCCATATTTCTCTTAGGAAATAAGCATTATTACCAAAAATAGTATCCATGGACTGGTTCGAAGGTAGGGTGCAATTGAAAATATTAAATTGTCTCTTTAATCTAGGAGGAATATCATTTCTTCCTCCACCAGGATGAATCATAGCAGCGATTAAAATTATATCTTGAATTGTACAAAAATCACCAGGTTTCTCGAGTGAATAAAAACCATCATATTCCATTAATTGACGTACTAATTCATTAGTGATCTGATCTCCCCATTCATTGATCACTGGCATATTTATGTCATCGATAAAAACTGTCATCTTTTTACCCCCTGCTGGACCAAATGTATTTCCTACACGTTTTTCCACGTAACTCTCGAATACTCTCTGTAAAAATGATTCTTTTCGCTTTATCATTTAAAGACAGGGAGAAATTTCTGAATTATTTTTCTACCTGAACCATATTAGGGGTAGAAGCTGATGAGAAGTTAAAAGATTTATTCAGATGATATTCAGGATCGTGTTTAGACATATAGCTTTTTATCATAACAGTTTTAGCTGTTCCTTGCTCCCCTATTTTTTATCGAATGAATATTTTATTAGATTGTTTACAAAATTCCATTGACGCTAAAATATTCTCACCAATTAAGAGTACAGCTTTTTCTTGCTTAGCAATTAAATCTATTAAGTAGAGAGTTCTCGTGTTATCAACATTTGGAACTAAGATCGAATGAAATTCTAAAATATTATCAGTAGGATATTCAAATTCTGGAACTTTTAAATTCCAGTGAATCCATTGTCCTTTTGGATTCACCAAATATTCAAAAATAGTTTCATCATCCTATAAAGGGATTAATTTATAAATACTATTATTCTCCCCCCTGCTTTTAATTTCTGTATAAAACTTAAACCCTAAGGATATACTGACTGCGCATTTCGGCCAATTGCAATTGGATTTATGAGACATTAAGAATTCTTGTAAAGTGCTTCTGGCATCAATTTCAAGTACCGCACCCAAACTCCACATGAGTGAAAATAAAAATAATTTTTCTAAAATATCCTCCAAATTAAGCCCTACAATACACATAATTACACAGAGTCCAATGTTTATAATATATTAGCTTTACCTTCGGAATAATCGCGACTAGTCAATCCTTCTAGTAAGTCAATAGTTTGATGGATGTAAAGTGCTTCTGTAAGAATCATTTTTGCAGGAAGCTTTGCCAGCACAAATGTTAAGGCATCTCCATATATTTTATTGAATAATTCTCGCAATATTTCTGCTTCACGGATTGTTCGTTTTTTCAACCAAGCCTTCACAAATTAAGTTCAATCAAGCGTAAAATAATTCTGAATTAAATTAAAGATTACAGCAGATATAAAATAATACTTCTAAGATAGGAGGCCATTTCAGCACAGACGCACTAACGAAAACCATTCCCATTCTGGATACAGTAGCGGGTGAGGCATTATCAATATTATCAGGCTCAAAAACCAATTTACTATTAGGTGCCATTACGATTCGATCACCATTAGCCAAAGTCAAAGTTTTATTATCGTCTAAAACTGAATTCAGATTTTCTATCCAAACAGCATCCACGGGTCCATCTAAAACTATCCACATAAAGTCAGTTTTCTTGATTTGGGTAGATCTTCTCCAGATAGTCGAGAATATTCCGTCGGTCCAATCATTCGTTGCTACATCCAAACTACCAAACATTTGCGAAGCAGTGATGGCCTAAAACAGATATTGATTAATGATCGTTAAAAATTAGTCTACCTGGGTAAAGAATTCTTTTCGGAGAAACCAACTTTTGGATTCATTCTAATTTCTTTATGAGGATGGCCCATTTCAGTCATAGCTTTCATAAGGGCCCACATACATCTGGTTTTTCCAGATCCTGTTGGACCAAGAACCATCAAACCATGACGAACCAAGGATGTTTCGTAAAGCTAAAAATCATTCGTATTTGTTAATAAATTTACTCCATTTTTACTTGATAACATTTATATGTTACTCTTAAACATTAACCTGAACAGCTTTTAAATTCCACTCAGGATTATTTGTAATTCCCAGATCCTCTGTAGCATTCGTTAGAGCTCTTTGTAATTCTTTATACGTTTGAGCGATCAATTTCACTCCAGGAAACATATCCTCAATCAGTGATAAAAATAATGGTTCATCCTCGTCTACTAATTTGGATAAATTCATATTTCTGTAAAAATGTAAATGTCAGAAAATTTTTTAAATGAACATTCATATATATTTTACCGTAACACCCTCATAAGAGTAGTTTCTTCGGAATCTGAAGGGTGTGCCCTTTTCTGTGCGCCCAGTGTTCTCAAACAGGATAATATATTTCTTAATCCAAAATCATAGTGAACTTGTTTACTGAGTTGCTCTTCGCATAATTTGTACAGAGTAAAGAATTTCCTTGATAGAACAATATTTTCTCTAAAACCACATGCTGCTAGTTTTACTCTCATAATGATCTACATAATGGTGCAAATGATTAACGATGTGTGAGGAATGCATATAAATGAATTATCAAATTAATTTTATTAAAACATTATTCTAATACTTGTCTATCGGGAACCATCATAGCCACACTTCTAAATTGAATTTTCAAATTTTCTGGCAATTCTTGACGACCGGCATAACCAGGATTCATCGTTATAAAAATTCCGAATTCATAATCGATTGAATAAGTTAGATTGTCGCTAAACAGAAATGATGTCTTTTTCGCCTTTTTAGCATTAAACACAATAGCGATTTGTTGTGCAGCAACGGACAAAACAGGCAATTCGATTCGATTAAATTCATCAAAACAACCCCAAACGCCAGCCATGGCTAAACCTTTGAAAATCCTTCCCAAACCTCGAAAATCCATTTGATCAGAACAATTAAAAACGACAACATATTTGCCAAGGGCTTTGCCCATATCTTTTGTGGTTTCTGTTTTCCCAGTTCCCGCAGGACCTGCTGGTGCGCCGCCAAAATTCATTCCTAAAGGAAAATTGATTTATAAATTCATTCGATTATAACATTTCCATTAAAAAAATAATAGCACATAGAACATAAATTATAGGTCATTAATGAAAGATTTTTTAATATACCTATAGCCTGCGCTAATGTTATGTAACATCTATCCGTCAATGGAGTAATTGCCAATCTATCCGTACAGCCTAGAAATTCATTCTGATAAATAAAATCAACGTTTGTTATTTTGGCTATAACATCCTCCGTTTCTTCATCAAAGTAAAATCTACATTGTTTTAGCCATTCAAAATCATGTATACTTCGAATTCTCATTCGACATAATTCGTCGAAAATGTCCCTGGGAGAAATGTCATTATTAAAATAAATCATAATAATCAAAAAAGTGAGAATTATTATTCATGGAGAATTTGGAAATATTGAATAGAAATATGCTACCTTTGATGAACGTGAATTGTAATTAAAGCTTCATATTTCATTCTCGCATACTTTGTCAAATCTTTTACTGTCACGTCAATTAAAGCATTTAATAAATCGAGAAACCACTGGTTGGTCTTTTTCATCATAGTTTTATCACGTTTCACGGAAACTTTTATTGCCATTTCTGCATTAAATGTCCACAAGACCTGTATAGCTAATAATCCTACCTGAAATGATAGGAAACAATCAAAATTAACTAAATTATTTTTTAATCTTATTTAAAATTCTATTATTGGCTTGTTTATTATTAATTTATTATCGATTAAAGAAGTGAATTTAATTTGTCGTATGCTCATTATAATATTAAGTCAATTACTTTATTGATCAAATGAAAATAATTACTTGTAATATGGAATTATCAATGAATTCAATAATATCAATATCCGTGTCAGAAAAAGTCACGATTAATCCCTGAGCTATAACATGACCAACGGATAAACAATGAGAAATTAATAATTTATTCAGCCATAATTCTACTCCACCGATGCATTGAACTTCATTTTCTAATAGGACTCTCTCATTTTCTCGAGATAATATCGCTATTATTTTATCATATTGCGTTTCGGAAAATTCAAGCTAAAACGTGATAAAATAAAACCTATGAGTTACTTAATTATTTTAACTTATAGTGGAAAGAGTTCTAATTGACCTTTTCAGTATTATCGAACAATCCACTCAAATATCTTTGTATTGTATGACAATCTGAAGCTTGTCCAAGTATTTCCAGCAAAGTTGGATCGGAAATGAAGCAAAATCTTGGAAATACAGAACGCTTCGTTTCCAAGTATCTAAGAAAATGATTTCATATGAGAACTATCTTGTTTATTAAGTAAGTAATTTCCACTAACCCACTAAGTGATTTCTGGCAGGACTCTAATTGCTCTAATAAACGAGATAAAGTTTGCCCCATAGTTTCATCCGCTGTACATGCTTCTACCGCATTTAATCTTCGACGAGCTTCATGCATCAATTCTACCCACGTTTCATCGATATCCTGAGATAAACAATATTTATTAATTTTTATAATTTCAGCTCACTCATAATTATAAAATTAATTACATTAAAACGTTTTGCTTCGGTTGGTAATTGCTTTGAAATATCACCCCCGATAAATACCGCTTCCAAATAAACCCATAAGTTTTGTACTATCAACCATGTGGCTAATATTTCTGACGTATTTACAAGCTTATATTGCCATGACAATATTTGTGATTTGAAAAATATATTATAGCTGAAATATAAAAATTAATTATTGGAATCTAAACAAATTTGAATAACTAACGGTGCAATCTTTCTACCGATTGGCTAGTAGGGAACTTATGATCATTAAGCTGTCTTCGAGTAATGCAATTATCTCAGCAGTTTCAACTCCTTTCAACAATAGTTCTCCTCTGTTTTTAAAATTAGCAAACTGCAAATTAACAGCAGACCAATCATCTACAATTTGATGTAACTTTGATTGAATATCTTTTTCTTTAACAGCACACGTACAAATATCCTAAAAATATGTTAATTTTAATAAAATTAAATGGTGTTCAATATGATTATGCATATACAAATAAACGAGATTTTACCTCTACATCGTCCTTATACTTTAATAAAGGTGCTTTCATTACGTCACCCAAAGTAAACGTTTCTGACTCTATATCAAATTGATATTTACAGATAGATGACAATTTATCCCAGTGACGTTTTTTCATGGCTTTATTTGCCATCATTTCTAATAATGGACAAGTTTCGCTAAAATCATCAATCTTTTTCTTTAAATCAATATAGGCTGGCCAATCCCTCATTCCCTTAGGCATCAAGCGACATCTAAAATGCAAGAATTTTTAAATTTTTAATTAGCGTTTATTAACGTTCATTATTTTTCAAGAAAATACACACTTATTTTGAAAATCAGCTAATTCAGCAATAATAACATCAGTATCAACTTGAGACCATGGAATATCGTAATATCCATCAATAGACTTCATAACTTGTAAGTACAAACTGTACAATTTTTGTAACAAAGATATTTCTCTTTTTCTTTGTTGTAAAGTTGGATATTCTGTTAGTTCTAATCCAAATAAAATTTCGCCATTGCTGTAGGTTTCATATTTATCCCACAAAGTCTCAAAGCGCGATTGAAACTTGATAAGCCTGTAAAACATGTTCATTTGACAAATTAACTTTGAAAAAATTATATCTAAAAGACCTTTCACTAGCTTCTTTTGCTGGTATTCCTTCAACCATTGGTCCCCCGATTTCAAATTCATTATGAAATTTATTAACTTCCTTCTTTAATACTGCGATTCCTTGTATTAATTCTTTTTTAAGTGGTTCTTGCATCTCACAAATTATCGCCTGATTATTTTTGGCCTAACATCATTGGTAAAAATTAAAATAAGTCACATTCTATTATCGTTGTTTAGACAAATTTCGTTTAATTACTTTATTTAACATGTCATTGAAAATTGTACGAAGACTTTTCACTATATCGTGCTCTTCTCTTAAAACATTAATTTTATTCTCTTCCAGTAATTCATATGTTTCTTCGATATAAATTAACTTTAAATCAAGTGTTATAAAATCATCCCTAATGTCTGCAAGACATTTCATCGCTATTCTCACATCTTCCAAATCTTTAATTTTCTTATCAAGAACTTTATTTTTCTCGCGAATATATTCCACGATACTTTTCAATTTATCTCTGTAATTACTTATTACTGTTTCTCCCAATTTCAATCTCCAGCCATTTACTTGTTCCAGAAGGGCAGTTTTCAATTTTTCTAAAATTAATAATATATTAATTTTACACTTAACATAAGTGTAACCTTAAACCTCTTACGCTTTTCTATTTTCATACCTGTATGTGCTTCAACAGGACCAATAATATTTTTATTTGGTATTTTTAATATATCATTATACCAAGTTTTATACTCTTCAAATTGTTGTTTGATATCCTCAACAATTGGCTCTGAATTAACAAATTCTTCAATATATTTATCTCGATTTTCATCCCATATATGGGCATGCTTCATATAGGTCTATTAAAAGATATATTTGCAATGAAAAATAATATTATAAGTGGAATATATTATATAAAGTTAATATACTTTAATCAAGTGATTGATATCATCCTTTATCATAAGTAATGCAGCTTGCAAATTCAGTAAACTTCGAAAAACTTTCTTATGTTCCGTAACGTTTGTATAATAACTTTTTAAATTGCCTTTTGGGTCTAAAATTATTACTCATGCACATTATAAAGTTCTATTAATAAGAATATTTAAATCTACAATAAATCATTTTATTTACCGGAATAAGGATATCTTTGACCCCATAAGATTATATTTTTATGAACATCTAATACATTTGTTATAACATTATTAAAATGCACTTGTAATTCTTCAATCGAAGGATCTAGCAAAATATCTGGTATTTGTAGAATAAAATCTGTGATAAAAATAGGGGCTTCGCTATCTTTTTCGTATTTTAGAGTAATGCCTCTGAATAAAATAAAATAATTGTTATTAAAATGCATATTAAATATATAAATATAGACGCAAACCTGGTAATATCAGTTTTTTGTTTTAATAACTGGAGAGATTTTTTGGTGGATTTCGCTAAAGCTTCGATAAGTTTATGATTAAAATAATTAAATACTTCCATGCACTGACCATGGACTTTGTTAATATCGACTTTCCTGGTTCTAGGAACAGGAAAAAACCCTACGAAATAGCATTTACAATAATAAATAATTGTATGAATATCAATTTGTAATTATAGCAAAATCGTTTACCTGGTTCAATGGGACTTTTAAATAATTTAGTGAAAGATCGAATAGGCTTATTGATCTTTTTCTGATCCATCCAATCGTATTTAATATCTTGAATATTGGGATCCTTCAAACGATCCATAAATTTATTAATAATATTGATAACAGTATTTTCTGCAGCTAACGATTTGTTTTCTAGTTTAGCAGTAATTAAATCTGCGAAAATTGCATTTTCCTCAACAAATTCGTGAGGTTTCTTAGGGTAGTTTGAAATGTCTATTAACATTGTTTCTGCTATGGACGCAAGAACGTCATCTACTCTTGCTTCCTTCATGTCTTTTATTTGTTTAACGAAAATTTCTAAATCCGTAATTACATCCTTGATATTCTCACATACTTCAGGAAGTTTTAATGAGGACCAAGTAATAACGGATAAGCAAGGACGAAATGCAATTTCGAGATCAACGAGGACAAGTTGCATTAAATTCAGAAACAAGATAGGAATAGAATATCTGTACAGGAAAATGTTTTAAAGAATTAAATAATTACTTTAATTAAATTTTAATCATCTAATTAAAGTATCAAGCACTTCAATCATAGGGTATTACACACCTTACTTTATTATTATCTGTAATTAATTTATTAATAATTTCATAAGTAAGAAAGAGTTTTTCCTTAAAAAACGAAACAATTTGAATTAATTCTGGAATTTCCAAGCCCAATTTCATCATGTGCTCTGCTTCTTGAATTACTTCGATTATATAAGAATCGAAATTTGTAATGTATTTATTTGTCTCTGAATTACGAATTATTACGGGTGATGCCAAAGCTAGACGAACCTAAATCAAATGATATTAAATAATATGAAAAATTGAATAATTATTTTAGTTAAATCGACTAATTACATTTTATATTCTAATAATTGTATTATTTTATTTTCATTTAATACTTACTATGCTAACAGACTCACACCAAGCTTTATGATGAATTATTTCATAGTGAATGAATACACTGATGAGTGCATTATACATTTTAATACATTTCTGCATGAGATCATGCGTAATCACTCGTTTCCGAGTTTTAAATATATCCATCGGATATTCCACGCGTCTATACAATTGTCGTGTCCATAAAATTCTGCCACTAATAGGTGGAATATTTCGTGGTAGTGGTGGATTCGATCTATCCTCGTTATATCTGTTTCGAACATTTTCAATTTCCGTTTTGTACATTGGTACTAATTCTAAGAGTTTTCTATCAATTGCTAAATGTCTTAATTTCAGTTTTCGAAATCTACGAAATTTTAAATTAATATACTTTCGTTCTTATCTATTTACAAGTGTACTTTGTAAAATCGATTAATTCGTCAACCTTGCTACAATCCTGAGAGCATCGATAATATTTGTCGCCTCAGCAACGTATTTATAAAAATGATTTTTAAGGTCCGTTTTTATTTCGGACATATGCTCTTTGAATTCATTGTAATCTGGTTCAAAATCTAATTTCCTATGGTCCAGTGGATCATACTTTCGATTAGAAATTTTATGAAATAAAGCCGTCAATTTCTGAGCAAATTTATCTATGCCTTCTATACTGGAACTATTTAAAATTGAGTATTTCAACATTATATCTAAAATTTCCAAAATCTGTAATATTTTGTTTAATTAATACAACTGCTAATTTTATCTGATGAACAAGATAAAAAGCATACTTTTAATAATCTTGCATTAAATGCTTTAAATTTTCCGAAAACATATACTTCCGATACTTCAAATGATTCTTCATCCGGAGATTGTTTGACGTTTTTGCACATTTCATTATAACAATGGCAATACTGCTCATACAGCTTTATACAATCCTAAAGTAAAAGTAAAAATTAGTTAATACTTACAGATTTTATTGATTATTACTAATTATAAATACATAGATATTTTTTTACTTTTATTTTAGAAATAACAATTGATTTTGCGTCTTGCCAAATATTAATAGTATCATTCTCTGTTAAATATGCTTTACATGCTAAAATCATTTGATTTGTCATCTGAAAAATTGATGATTAAAATAAAATATATACTTTTAATTATCTAATAATATTTAAATTTACCTTTACAAAAATAGCCGTCACCATTTTCTGTGTGTTAAAAAATCTTGAAGTAGCATAAATCATTCGTATGATATACATTATTGCTGGTAAATAGTTACCAATTTTAGTCGGATCTACTGTATATAATGGATAACAAAACTTTTTTAAGGCATGCAAATATTTAAGATTATCTTGTGCTAATATATAAACTGCCTTCACGTTACTATCTATTTTCTTCCAATCCTAAAGTTTTTTATAGTTTTTATCATTAAGTCTCTAATTGTTTGATTAAATAAAGTACCTTCATAAGTTTTGAATTTGCTTCAATCAAAAATTGAATAAAAATTTTTCCATGATTTGATTTAATATGTTCAACAATTGATAAAAATTGTATAAGTAATTTTCTCCAGTATTTTACTTCATCAATTGGACCAACTTTCTCAGATTCTCTGCGTAATTGTTGACTTTCAACAATTGCCTAAATTAGTTAAATATGGAAGGAAATTATAATCAGATAGTTATAATGAAAAATATGCTCTTTTTCGTATAGCCGATGAACACCAACCCTTTCGAGTAATTTCTTCCAGTACTTTACAATATTTTCAACTTCTAAGACTAATTCTTTATTTTCTAAAGATTTCATAAAATTTTTTGGTGAAGATAAAAAGTTCTCATATAAATTCCAATCCACACCAAATGTTATAATATTTTCTAAATCAATTCTTTTCACTGAAAAAATATGTAAAAAGTGCTTTGCATAAATTGCATTTAATCTCATAGATAAAGATAAAGTATATATATGTATATATATATATATATTCTCACTTCGCAATAATTCGTGAAAGCTCTTAAAATAATTGATGATATTATTTATTACTTCTGTAGATCCTTCTAATTTAGAAATTTTATCCCATTCTGCGTCATCCGAAGTCAAAGGCGTATGTAAACCTGCAATTTGAATATCTGCCCCATCCACCATGGACTTTGATACCAAATCGATATCACAATAAGCATAATAGATTTCCTATTTAAAAAATATAGTGGAATATATGAATTTTCAAAAGATATCTTATTGAATAATTACATTTTCCACTTGATCTTCCTTAAATTCAATATCAGATCTTAATCGATACACAATTATACATCTGTCGGAAAATTCGTCTGAAAAATCAGTGATATGACAACGCAACATTTGCCCTTTATTTGCATATTCTGGCATCCATCTTCCAGATTCTATCAAAATTAATATTAGATATATTATAAGCGCGACAAAATGATATTAACATTAATTAAGAAATTACCGAGCGGTGGTGGTTCCATTAGTTGAAAATAAATTCTAATCGCTTCTCTACCTCCCCTAGTGAAAATACTGTTAAAAATAATTAAATAAATCTCTTTATCTAAAATCCCTTCTATTAAAGTTTCAACATCAACATCGAGCATAATTTTAACAGCTTCTAGAATTTTTCTATGTAAATCAGTTAATTGCTCTCTTCTTGCATTTCTCCATGTCTCGTATTTCTCCTAAAATAATTTTATTGCCACTTAATACACTAAAACGCGGTAATAAGAAACTAAACTTACTAAGCGCTCCATTAAACTTTCAATGTGCACCTCTTCGGCAATGCTCATACCCTCCGACCAATCATTTATGTCCTTTAAAATAAAATATTTTATCTATTAAACTTTTATATATATTTTATTATAATAAGAGGGAATAGAGGATTTTTTACTAAAATTCTCATGTTTTCTTCCTCCTCCTCTTCATAATTATCGCTAATGCTTTCTATTATAAGATCATCGCTCGCCTATAAAATTTATATATCTAACAAAAATCAAGTTAAAATTAAAATTAATAACAACGAGAAAGTTCTAGGTACCTCCGATTCCTTCTTCGGTTCCTCCTCCGGTTCCTATTATTATCAATATAATTATTAAATACGTGTGGGGCATTTCAAAAGTGTACGATGTAATGAAATAAAATACCGTAGGTTTTATACGAAAATCCTCAATATCACTACTATGTTCTACTAATGTTCCTGCTCCCTATTTTATAAAAACATATATTACGTGTCTTTCCTTTGATATAATAGAAACTAATTACCATATATTCATCTAAGTCTACTCTCTCTAAAAATTCTTCATCGTTTTCTATCTGTTCATTGTAAGAAACAGTTTCTCGGGATTCTGATTGGGATACATTTCTATTTATTTCATCCATTTTTAATATACAAATTTGTTCTATTTATCATTAATTAAAATTAATAAGTTTCTTATTCAGCCATGCACATAAGGGCAAAAACTATCATGAATCATGCTGCAAAAGGATCGATTTTTTTAAACAATAACAAATCAACTACAAATCAGGGAAAAGACTAGAACGCTTATTATTTATTAAGGTAATTTTTAATAAATAATAACAATTCGGTTAAATAACTTGATCGCAGATGGCATTATTATTTAACATTTCTTAAATAAGTATGTATACTCGTCATAAAACATGATTTATTATAAAAATAGATTCAAGTGTCTATTGGCCTATATTATCTTGTATTAATACGGGGGTGCAAAAGGCAGCCGGTACCTTAAGGGCTGTCATGCGCAAGATAGAGCCTATAACATTTTTGCCCTAGATCCTAGCAATACCTTCACGAGGTGTTCCCCGTTTCAACAAAATTGTTACGACCGCAGTCTTTTTAGATTACCATAGGATAAGTTTACCGACATTATCTTTCGAGGAATATGTAATTCCTTAAACAAACACTAGTTGCGTTTCAATCAATCTCATAAATTGATCTCCGAGGTACTTCTGCGTTTTAATGAATTTTATAAAATCTATTAAATACCAGTATAAACTGTGCCATTAGCTTAAACTCAGACAGGTTAGGATAATGGATAATGACAAGTCAATTGATTAATTTACACATCATCAAAAACCTTCATTTTATTTGTATAAAATGAATGACAGCATTTGCAAATAATTATAACCTTGTTATTATCTCTTACACGTGTACAATCATTTATATTTATATATATATACATTCAATAATTTTGTTATACAATTGTATATTTAATAAATAAAATTATAATAATAAATATTATATTTTGTTGAGAGAAATTGTTTGCTCAACTTCTTTATCCTGTATTTTGTTTTCCCTTAAATTGCATATATCATTTCAGTTGTTTTTTATATAATTACAAGTTCTACATTCTCTTTAAAATAATGTTTTATTCATTGTTTATCTTACAATTATTTTCCTATTCTTTAATTAAAATAAATTCTAAAAGAACTGTTCTCTCTTTATTTTATAGAAAGTTTCTCTATCAAATTTCTATGTAATAAGACTATCACAAATAATGGAACGGGAAAGTATAACTAAAATATTCTAATAAGATTAATCTTATTTCATCGAATGAAACTTAAAAAAGTATGCGGACAATTTTATATACCCAATTACAATGTTCAAGTTGGAATCTTACATAACACCAGTAATTTTAAGTTATGTTGAGAAATATGTTAAGAACTTTAAGCCTGAGCAATCACAAGTAAGTATAATGTTATTATTTTCTTTAAAAATAAAATTAAATATATTTTATATATAAAACTTGTTTAAGGTTTCATTATGGGGTGGAGACGCGTCATTTCAAAACCTTGATCTTCGATTGGAAGTATTAGAGGAACAATTAAATTTACCATTTAGTTTTGTCAGTGGACATATTCATGAATTACTTATTCATGTTCCTTGGGTAAAAATTACTTCAGAACCAATCATAGTCACTATTAATACTATAGGTAAGTTATTATTTATATTTGCTTTAAATACATATTTATTTAAATTGCATTATATTATATTATATTAAATATAAATTAAATATAATATATATATTTATAATACAGATATATTTTTTGTATTTTATTGCAGAATGTATATTAAAATTAAAAAGTGAAAACAAAGCGGAAACTAATGCATTTATATCACAGAGTAACAGAGAAACAGAACAGTAAGTATTTTATATACTTTGTTATGTATAAGCTGTAATGGTATTTATTTATCTTAGAGAAGAAGCTCCACCAGGATATATAAAAAGCATAGTAACAAAAGTTATAAATAATATAACTATTCATTGCAATAATTTAATCTTAAAATATGTAGAAGAAGATATTGTTTTAAGTATTAATGTCAGATTTTTGAGTATGCAAACAGTAAATCATAAATGGGAGCCAGCATTTACCGGTATACATATAATTTATAATTAATACTTCCGTAAATAAAATTATGTTAGCCTCTTCTTAATAACACAATTCTAAACTGTTTAGATATTACTGGGTATGAAGTGATGGTCAGAAAAATCATAAACATTCAAGATTTAACTCTATGCTTAGATAAAATGGATGCTTCAGGAAAAATAGAAATATATCAGGTAAAGTAATTCAATTTTAAATTATTCAATTTTGGTTTTTATTTTTTTATTATTTTTTATATATTTTCTTAGGATCCAGTTTTATATCGATGTTCCATGACAATACGTCTTATTATAAATTATCATGGAAGTACAGCAAGAAGAGCTTCTATAACTCGAATGGATCTTCACTGTCAAAAAATGGAGTTCAGTATAACAGAACAACAAGTACCAATGTTATGCAGATTAATTGCACTGTTATTAGCTCTTCAGACAAAGCAATTTCCAGCAAAGAAAGAAAGAAATACAAATCCAATAGAAGAAAGGGAAGATTATAATATTGATGATAATATTCAAAGTATTACAACTAAAGAAACTGCAAGTTGGAGTGGATGGGCTTGGAACATGGTATCATCAGTTTTACCGACAGATTGGGAAAGTGAATTATCTAATGAACAACAAATAGCTTATTCCGGCCACACAGTACATTTAGGAGTGTACATAGACGATGCAACTATAACGTTTAAAATAATCGAAAGTGTCAAAGAACAGGTTTTTTATAAGTCACGAAAACTTAGATATAAATCATTTTCATCCCTACAATTAAATGGTGTAGTCATAGATAGTCTTCTTCAAGGAATAGCTATGACTTCTTTCCAAGTTGGAATAGGATATATTCGACTGTATCCTCGTGGAAACTGTAGTTGTGGTCACCCTGAAGTAGTAGATGGGATTCAACCACCATTATATCTAATAGCTGGAAAAATGAATATTGATTATTTAAAAGATTCTCTCTTTGATAATGATGCTGTAGAAAATAAAGGAAAAAAACGAGATTATAAACAAAATGTAGATTATCATTTAGCTACATATACAGTAGAGAAATTATTAGAAAGATGTCCTGCGCTTATTATGGATTATGTTCACTGTGTAAGCATTCCTGACGACATCACACCAGATCAGTTAGTCGAACTTGGTACAAATTTTGAAGAAAGTAATCTCAAAGAGCAGCGATTTATACGGTATATTATTGGTGATTTTACAATAAGAATATGCTCAGGAATACTGCATCGGTTTGATACGATAAAGCTTGCAGCAGAAAAATATGATTATGATCCATATTTTATTCCAAAATCTGATCCAAACCTAGATGAATTACCTCCAGTAACGTTAGAAGAATACGAATCATTAAGAGAGAATGTTTCAATGGTCGAAACTAAATTCATCATAATAAAAACATGTGTTCAATTGCAATTAGCAGATCATTGCAATAGTGGATTATCAAGACAAAGAAAAATTATTGAAAATCGAGCTGCTCCATTAAACCCAACATTGACAGATGACCCTTTCATAAGTTTCGAATGTGATGAAGCAGTTATTTCAATTAGAGAACCTATATATCAATTCAAACTTGCATCATGTGCCTCAAGACAAACAGATCTTTCTACAGAAATGTTTGATCAGTGCCATAGATGTATAAAAATACAATTAAATGGGGGAAAGAGTCAGCTTCACTTGACTAATAATTGCCATACATCACTGATAATGCCATGTTCAGCTGAATGCTCTTTCAAAGAATTATTATATCCTCAATACTGGCAAAATGTTGACTTAATTCAAAAGAATTACTATGTAAAAGTTGATGGCATCACAATCACAGGAACGAAGGCTCAGTTAATAGTAGCTACGTCTATAATAAATTCACTTTTTAACCCAACTGATTCCAAAAATCTTCTTATATGCTCTAGTCTTTTTAATGATACTTGCCAAGAAAATAATCCTACTTATCTTGAACTATCATTGGAAAATATTAATTACTCTTGTTTGTTATCGCTGGCAACAGTTTGCATGGAAATGAATATTGATTCTATAAAGATTTTTGCCTTGAATAATTCTCAACAAGCTTTTATATTATCAGGTCCAGAAAATGAAATTGAGAATATAGATAAGCCTTTAATAACAGCAATATTGCAATTTCCAAAAGATACCAGTGTACAAACTCATCCTTCACTGATTTCTTTTCAAGTAGCGGAAATCAGAGGATCTTTAGATCCCCTTTTATTCCATTGGCTAGATTATCATGTAACTTATAATAAATTGGATTCTTTAATATTAATTCGAAGCGAAACTCAACCAGTTGAAGGAACATTATCCGATAAGACAACTCGTAAAAAAACGTTCCCTAGTCTTCACGAAAGTGTCCATAGTACATCTGATAAAGAAAGAAAGAAATCAGTTAGCGCTACAAAAAAGTCTAAAACAATTAAAAATGATGATTTTCATTTAAAAGCACCTAAAAGCGAAGAAAGTGATAATTCACACAAGTCGCAAATACTAACAAAATTATCAAACTTATATCAATTTTGGTCTATGTTAATATTAAATGGTTGCATTGGACATATTGTAATATATATTCCATCAAATTCAATGAGTGGAATTAATGCATATGGTATTGAACAAGCCAAAGACAGTGCATTAGAAAAAGATCCAACTTTACAAATTTTAGTTTTAACGATGCCTAGCCTTCTTGTTCATTCATCTAATATGAATACAGAATTACTGCTTCCCTATCTTCAAAAACTTCCTGTTAAGTTACCCAAATCAATTTGGGTGCAACAAACCCAAAGTTTTCCATGGACCTTGAGTTTATTTGAGTTTCATTGTTACACTCTTAAAAAGGAAGAGCAAAAAAGTTTCATAAAAGAAGTTTCTTTAAATACAACATTAGCTTTAACTACAAAAATTGCTACATCTGAAGTAACGGGAAATTCTCTTACAGCCTTGGGTCTATGTGTTCACATCGACAACTCTCCTATTATTATATCAGTATCAGAAGATCAAATGATATTTATGAGTAATATTCTTATAAATCTTATTCATATATTTAGAAGGGAATCTATTTTAGATGAAAATAAAGTCTCACCTTCAGCGAGAGAAGAGACACAAGTTCTACTTCCCATTGTTCCTCAAACACCTTCAACACCTCCCCAGTTATTATATCCTGAAAATACAACAACAACTTCTACAGTATCTACATCTAAAGAAGAATATAATCAGGATAAAGAAGGAGTTTTTTTAACAGCTTGGATACAATGGACAATAACAAAAGTAGCTGTGAAATTATATGTCATGGGTCAAGAAAATCAGCCATCATTAAAATTAGTATTAGAACTAGAAGATATTATAACATCTCTTGATCTTCAACCAGTCTACTTAAAATTGAAAAATAAAATTACAACATCCACAATTTTTCATTATGTAAAAGCTCCCCATTCACAAAATTGGGACTTTGGTGAATATGTTGGATTAGTTCTTTGCGGAAGAGAAGACACTTTGCAAAAAGGAGAAGACTTAGGTTTTTTAAGTATTACCTTGACTCGAGCAAAATCTGGAAATGTTCATACACGTTGGGGTGCTTTTAAACGACATAAAAATCAAAAAAAGGAATCAATAACAGAAACTACGTTCGCTACAAATAGCTATATTTCTGAAGTTGTAATAAAAGTGCAAATGGTAGATGTGATTTTACCTTTAAGCGTACTCAATAAATATATGCAACTAATGATGCCATTAACACGTCTGAATAAATCTGTAGGAAGAGTTAGAAATAATGATACAAGTCCAAGCTTTCCTTTAAATTTGATTACTAATCTTAATAATGAATCATTACCATTAATTTATTTAGAATTTAAAGGACTTAGACTTATGATACCAGCATCAACAACTGCTAGATACAAATTACAACATGATTTATTAATGTTTCAGGTAATATTGAATAGTTAAATAAATTTAATTTTAGTTAAATAATGTTATAATTGTATATGGTTTTGTATTTAGTTGGAAGGAATCTTCATTACACCACATGCAGAAAATCCAATCTGTAGAACACCATTACGACAAGATATTTATCAACTTGCCGCACAAGCTAATATTTTAAGCGTGCCAGGATCAGCAGTGGAAGATCGACAATATCAAATCAATGTTAAAGGTATTTGTATGTATACGACAACTTGGAAAAATTATCAATTGAGTATAAATAAGAGAATATCCCAATCTTATTTATATACGATGAATGAAAATCCTGCACTTGAATGGAATAAGCTTGGGAATGGAAATAATTTGGAACCACATTTCTCTACATATCCAATGTTAACAAGATTTGATATTTGTTTAATTATTGCTCCTACAATTACGTTTAAACCTGATACAATTGTTTGTGGTAGTGCAATGGAAGTCAACTGTTTAACAGATATTGATATTACTATAAATTTAGATCAACTTAAATTAATTTCTAAACTCCATGGTGATATTAAAAGTATTATATCTGGGAATTCAGAGGAGATGGAAATTACTGATGTTACCAATAGTACTACTCAAAAGTTTACAAATGCAATAGAGACTAAAATGATTTCTATTGAACGAAATTTGGATGATGAAATGGATTATACAAAAGATAGTGGGATTGACTTTGAAATGTCTAGTATAAACTCTACTACTGTAGGAAAATCACTGCATCAAGAGAAGTCAATGCTTCCTCCATTTGAGTTTTTAGTAAATTGTGGAAAAATGACTTTGATTCTTTATGATGCTCAAAAGAATCTAATGAATTCTGAATATCTTATAGAAACAAATGAAATAGACGAAGATAATAATACTAATTTAAAACAACCATTATTTTATATAATGATCAATCAGCCTAATATTTACTTACTGCAGCAGTATTCAACACAAAAGATTCAAATATCATGTTTTGATATAACAATTGCTTTGGGAGATAAAGATATTCAAGATCTAACATCTCTACCAACAGAAAAAGATTTTAAAATCTTCATGATTGAAACAAAAAGTGGAGAACCACCTGTGGACACTGGTATTCCCCCATCTTTTATGACTATTAAGTGTGAAAAATCTCCAGGAAAAAACTCACAGTTTTATATTGACATGGGAAGACCAACTAAATTTTATATTTCATTATCTAGATTGCGCCAAATCGAAAATATAAAAAATAAGGTAAGAAAGAATTTCAATTAATATTTAACATTATTTTTATTTGTATATTTATTTAAGGTGATGACATGTTTCGTGGATGAAGATATTGTTAAAGTAATCACTGAAAGTCCAGTAAAGAATAAGCCTCCTGTTTCTTCTACTATTTTTAATAAATTAAAAGTACCAGATTTTAATTTAAACACTAAACAAATTGTGCTTTCTCTAAAAACAGACTTTGAGTCAGAAATAATGATTAGTTTAGCATCTTTGAGTGGTAGTACATCAACTCTTGTCAGACCGGATAGAATATATTCCAATATGTCACTTGACTCGTTTATAATATCTGCAATACTAGAGAATAATATAAAAGTTTTGTTGAATCCATGGTGCTGTAATTTAACTATTTACTTCCTTTGGGAGTCATGGCAAGAAAGTGATGCATTTCCCCAAATTCAATTGCAAGCGGATAGTGAAAGCATATACTTGGACTTTAGTCCTGATCAAATAAAAATTCTAAAAACAGTAATTCAGGATTGTCAAATACTTTTTTATGAGCTTTGTTCGTCTCCGTTAAATGATGAAATCAACGAAAAACAAATAATGTTATCAACAGAACAGCATTATAAAGATGACTTGAAAGCTGGAGCTTTTCAGTTTACTGATGGAAATGCTGAAGAACTTCCATTTCCATATCAGGTAGTTTATAAGGATTACTAGTACAAATTAATATTTAATTAAAAAACATTTATATTTTTAGGCAGTATTCTTTAATTATCCCCAACAAGCTATGGCTTGGAGATACCCTCAACCAAGAACCTTAACTAGAATTCATGTGTGTCCTGTGCCATTTGAAGTGAGTAAGAGTTTAATAAGATTAAGTAGTATTATTTTATATACCATTTAACACACACACATTTTATTTGTATGGTTAAAGAATGCAAGCAACAGCACGGAATATGTTAAAAGAATACCATGTGCTGTTGAATACTGGAGCGACTGTCATATGGCCTACCAACGGTACGTCGATTTTTATTTATCAGAAACAGAAAGTTATCGATTAGAATTGCCTGACAAAGCACCAGCTCGTGCGGTAGCTTGTATATGGCGAGTTGTTTTGCTTCCTCAAAACCGATCATCCGCTAAAACATTAATTTCTTCTCGTGCATTAGCAGCTTGTCTGCGAATTGATTCATATTTCAATTCGACGATAATACCAAATATTCAAGCAGCGTTAAATATTGGTATTATACACGTATCTCTATACAATCATATTAATACAGACGTTTACAATAATCTGACAGGACCATTAAATAATTACATATTAAGGGATTCAGTTCCTGAAATGCAATGTTTCATTGCTTTGGAGCAGAAAGGAGCAGTTTTCGTTTTTAACAAATGGCTTGACAAATCTGTTTTAATTGATGTTAGTGGAGTGATGAGTATTCAAGTTCTGGATTATGGTCATTTAACCATGCAAGAAGTTTTAGAACCATTAGATGGAAAATTTCAATTTTCTTTAACTGATAAGACTGATATGCTATTGATATGCAAGTCATTTACTCTAAAAGTGAGCCCATCCATTGCTCATACTCTTGCAGTTTCCGCTCATTTATGGTCAACTTCATTGAACGATGAAGAGAATAAATCTATTGTCTTAACGAGATATGTAGTAGCTAATAATAGCGATATGCCGATTCGGTTTGGTCAAAGTGGTACGGATGATAATATTTTATTGGATAGTAGAGAATGTCACTTTTATTCATGGAGACAAATTGGTCATCAAATGCTTAGAATTGCTATTGAAATTAATGCTTGGATTTGGAGTCGTCCATTCCCTGTCAGCCAAGATGGTACTCAAGTAATCGAATTTATAAATGGTCCCGCAGACGTTATTTTATTCGCCAATATCACTCCGCTTTCTGCTACTCAAAAGCTTGTTACTTTCTCTGGTCAACTTATAATTTCTAATCAATTAAATGATAACTTTGAAATGAGACTAGTGAAATATGAATCTGACATTGGATCTAAAGTAACTGTATTAAAAAATATCTATAAAATATCTGGTAAAAGTGAACCATTATCGTTTATCCTTGAAAATGATAAGAAAATGGCAATTAGGCTACGATTTTCTAATGTTCCAAACTTATCATGGACAGGTGATATTCCTTTACAACCTAATATTAAATGGGGTCAGCCATGGCTGGTCAAAGTACCATTGCAAGAACGTGGACAATTTCTTAGTATTTGGGTAAGAATAATTACACAGATTATTCAAGGAAAACTAAAGATTCTTGCAGTACTGAGTCCACTTTATAAAGTTCGATCACATTTACCAGTACCGGTTACAGTTCATATAGAAACACCTTCCCTAAAGACATCTTTAAGTACAGTCATTAATGGAAGAGGAGAATGCCAACAATTATATTGTCCTGGAACATTTGAACATTTTCACCAATTAACATTTCAACTCGAATCTGGTGTTTCTGCATCTAATCCTTATGTACCATTATCATATAGTTCAGTTGATCAAAGAAAATTCTTTAGAAGACCAGAAAACGAAAATATTGATGCTATTATAAAAGAATTGGAAAATCAAAAGGATGAACCAAAATGGCCATTTCAATCTGATGATATAGATGAATGGATACCTGCTGAGCAGCCTCAGACACATGTTCAAGTAAAATATCAGGATGCTAAATTAGTATCGAGTACCTTATTACTCGAATTACAACCTTGGTGCTTTATCTTGAACTCCGTGGGATGTCATTTGTCATTAGTATCGGAGGATACTGAGCTGTGCCAAGTTCCTCATTACGGTATAGTGACACCTCCCAAACTTGAAGGAACTTTTCATTTTGGTATTGCTATTGGGGATACGTATTACACATCACAAACTCTTCAATTAGCTCGTCCAGATTGGAGTCAAAGCTTTTATATGCCGCGAATTGATGGATTGATACCTGTCGAAGGTAGCATTAAAGCATCTGTTGATTGCGGATCTAGTATATCATTTTTAAGCATAAGCTCTAACATGCACGAAGATATGCGTTTAGTAAGAGTAAACAGTAGTCATGTCATTAGTAATTCAACTTCTCAGGAACTATATGTCGCGACTTTAGCAGTTAACGATTCGACGATTAATCTTAATTTGCCCGATGACCTCACACCTTTTAGCTTAAATATTTTGCCCTCTGATAATCATAAACAGGCTACTCCTATTGTGCAATGGCACATGCTAAATTCAGATACTGTTGTTGAACCTGTTGCCTTATATATATCATTGAGTTTAGGGTATTCTTGGTCGTGTCCTGTTAAAGTAGATCAGAATATGAGTCGAAGATGCATATCAATACCAACTGACAATACTACTTTACCAGTTATTATTACTACTCAAGAAGATAAAGGAACAATTTATATAATTGTACACAAGGATGATCATCCTCAATTACAAATTGAAAATACATGTTCATTTAAAATTGTGGTCGGACAAAGTAATGAAGCAACGGATGGAATATTGTTAGATGCTCCACATTTTTCATGGATGTGCAAAATAGAAAGCGGAGCAACGTATCATTACTCTCTTCCATTATTTGGTAGTAGATTACCCGATTCTCCTACAATTGAAAACTCAAATACTTTACTTTTGGCTATTCTGCCAACTAATAACAAAGATATTGAAAGAAAAGATTTGCGTTGGTCTCGAGGAATAAATTTATCAGTTTTAACATCTACACCTATAGAACAATTTGTTAGACTACCATTGTATGGAGATGTAAAGCTTTTAATACAAAATCGTTGCTATACAATACATATTAATATAGTTCCAATGTCTCAAGTAGAAGTATCTGCGAGAGATATTAGAAGTCGATTGTTACGTAAAGAAAGTAAAAAAGAATTAGAAATTATTTATAATAAACCATTGTTGGAGCTACCAGAAGAAGAAAAAGTAATAGTTGCTCATAGTTCAAGTAGTTCAACATCTATAACAAGCTTTTATTCAGCGCAAGAAGATGAGTCAAAAACAGAATCTTCTTTAGGACGACTAAATGTAAAATTAACTCCAAAAGTAAGAACTTCCAAATCCGGAATTCTTGAAGAAACAAAGCTAAAAGATGAAGTTAAAAAAATAGGGCATGAAGGTTCTGCTATATTTTATTTTCATGGAGTTACAATAGTTATTATGCACGATGTTAATGAAAATTCACAAAGAATTGAAGTAGCCAGCTTATCAATGACAGACTTAGTTGCAATTACAGATGCAAAAGCTAACCATCTCAGTTTATGCGTTTGTATTGGTGACCTACAATTAGACAATCAAATGTTTGATCAAGGAGGATTTGATTTTCCTGTTGTGTTGATAAGTCAAAATTCATCATCGACAAAAGAAAAAGTTCATTATGCAAACAACTCTTTAATTAATAATATTGCTCAAATCAAAGAAAATTCATTAATCGTTATCGATTATACATGTGAATTCTATGAACGTAAAACAGGTATGCTTATTAAAATGCACTTGTTATAATTAAAATTAATTGCTATAACTTTAGTTTGTAATATGGTTAATTTTTTATTTTAGCATATAAAGATTTTCATTTAAGAATAGCTCCAATAAGTGCATACATTGAAGACACATATATCTCTTCATTATTGGATTATGTAACTTCGATGGTACCACCATGTCTTTTAGTACCCTCTGATCCTGTAAGAAAAATACCAATACCAACAGCAGTATATGTACCCGATTATATAATAATTGATACAAAAATATTAAGTACACCCTTGAGGGTCCAACGTTTTATTATTGATCCACTGTCAATTTTATTGAGTGTTCATACTTCAGTTCATCTTTACGTAGCACTGGATCATTCTCCACTATATTTTGGTGTCTTCGAGAAAAAGAATTTATTAACAACTCCATATAGACTTGGCAATGCTTTAACTATGCATTATTTATCTGGTGCTATTTTTGGAGCAGGTAAGTAATAAAATTAATATCATTGTATGCTATATATAATTTATTAAATTTTTACTAGGATGGGTAGTGGGATCTTTAGAAATCTTGGGTTCACCAGGAGGCTTAGCGCAAGCTTTAGGCTCTGGGCTCAGAGACTTTGTTTCACTTCCATTTCAAGGATTACTACAAGGTCCTTGGGGATTTATTGTTGGAATTACGCATGGATCAGCAAGTTTAATGAAACACGTTACTGCAGGTAATTCATTGTAATTGAATTATTATTTCAATTATTAGGGAATAATTAATATTGATTTGTGTAGGAACTGTTAATTCGGTAACAAAACTTGCATCTAGTGTAGCTCGGAATTTAGACAGATTAACTTTAGACGAAGAACATCTTCAACGTCAAGAAGAATCTCGAAGAGTTCGACCTCAAGGAATGGCTCAGGGTCTTTATCAAGGGTTGACTGGCTTTGGAATGAGTTTATTAGGTAATTAAATATTTCGACAAAATGCTAAAAATTATGATTCTAATACTTCATCGTTATAAAGCTGCTGTGGCTGGATTGGCACATCATCCTTTACAACAAGTTTGGTCGGGAGGAACCACCAAAGGTTTGGTAACTGGAGTCGGTTTAGGATTAGTAGGAGTTGTAACAAAACCTTTAAGCGGGGCGGCAGAATTGGTTGCCTTAACTGGACAAGGACTATTGCAAGGTGCTGGTTGGAATTCTCTGCCTTCTGTGAGTTTCTAAAGCTGTTGTGATGTTAGTGATACTTTAAATATTTTCAATACATGTAAACATCAATTTTACAATGTCCAACAGCCACGTCAAAGACCTGTGGTTCAATATACTTCAAGTAGCAATAATGCTTCAGTTCGTTATGCATGGAGACTGCTTCCTCTTCTTGAAAATAGGCATGACAATATATTACATGTTGCCAATGCGGATTATGTTATCCACCAAGGCAGTAATCGTCCAGTTACATTAGTACTTACTAGACAAGCATTGTTGTTGGTGAATATGGCTGAAGATAGTGTAGAAAAGATATTTTCTTTAAAAGAATTGAATAGTATTGATCATTCCTCTGAATCTAATATGTTATGTTTGTATTGTCCTCGAGAGACAAATCAATCTAATAGACCATTATCACCTGAACGAGAGGTAAGATACATAAATTAAATTGAATATAGGAATAATTTAATAATTAACTAAACAATCATTCTTAGATGGATCAAGAAATGAGAGCAAGAGTTGCTGAATACGTTCGAACTAGCAGTACAGGTCTGGCTAGTATTTCAACTAACAGTGATGGGGAACCTGATGCATTTGATACCACTACGCAACCTCCAGAACATGCATTTACATTTTATGTTGGTTCTGACTCTCGTAATTATTTATTATCCCTTTTTAATATTGCTAAACGACAGAATGAAGGTATTGGATTTACAGTCTTATAATAATTAAAATTTTCAGACCTAAGATAATACAATATCTAATAAATTTTTGCAAAGATATAAATTATTATATAATTTAATATATTTAGTTAAAATTTTTAATGTACATGTGTATATTTCATTCCATATTAAATAAGATTCAATGCATTTATAATTGAATTTTCAATATAATGCACTAATTTTTATTCAAAACCATGTAAAAATTAATCTAAGTGAAATTAAATATAAGATAAAACATAAACAAAAGAAATATGAAACGCATGTAAATATTAAAATAGAAACGTTCATTTATAAAATTATACATAAATTAATGTAATATAAAAATTTGTAATATATTTAAAGCATATTAAAAATTACACGCTTTAAAAAAGAACAATTTATTCACTTATATAAATAATTATAAATTATATATACATTTTCCGAATTTCTTCGGCAAGTTTAATGTACACGAACTACTTCATAATTCTTGTAAGATAAATTACAAATGTTACACCGATTATTGTTAGATATCAACTTTTTACGACATACAAAATGTTTACATGGTAACTCATATACAATTTTTATGACACAACAGTTGCAATCCTTTTGTATGCTAGGAAGATCATTTACCTTTGGCCCACTGAAGCGCTTAAGATTTGACAATAAAATTTGTGTATTGTCATCCAAACTATTTCTGGTTCTATTATAATTATTTTTTTTAGCATCATTTATATCTCTTGAGTCTGAAGTATTTAGAGAATTGTCTATTTTTATTTTTTTTATTGGACTATAATTATCTAACACTTCATTTGTGCAATATGTAACTGGTGATTTACAGTTTGTAACATTTATTCTCTTCTGATTTATCACTTGCGAATCACAAACTTTTTCTTTATCATCTTCTTTATTATTATAATGTGTTATTACTGATAAATATGAGCTACTTTTGCCTTTCACTGTTGCAAATTTGCGACCCAAAACTCTTGGCAAATTTTTTACATCTTCTCTATTACAATTTTCAAGCAAAAATTTGTCTATTCTTGATTTAAGAACTGTAGCAAGAATTGGCTTACGTATATCGTTAAATGGCAAACCCGTGAAAGGATCGGACACTACTCTTCCCCAAAGTGCTTCACATTCTTCATGTTTTTCTAATGTTTTTTGATCAATTACTTTTCCACTAGGAAGTAAAATAGGTTGAACCATTATTTCCCACGTTATAGCATCTAGAAAACATTCTGGCACATTAGTTTCTGCCTTTACTTCTCTGAAACAATATATTTTAAAATCAGAGTTAAGCAAATAGAAAACATTTAACTCAAAATTAAAATTATTTCTTACAATTCATTTACTTGTGGAAGGTGATTTTCATTTAAATTTGTATTATCTAACTTTGGTGCAAAAGAAATTGGTTGTTGTTGCCATAATGAGTATGTACTAGCCACCACATCCTTTCCACAACGTGGTGACACAGTTCCCCAAACTTCTATTTTCCCCAGTGCAGGTACAGAATTATCAGTTTTACATATACACACTCTTAAACTATTAATTTGACTTGTTACAGTTTCTAGTGAGAATTTTATATAACGCTTTAAAAATGATGGTGGTGCATCGATACTGTTCTGATTAATTTTGACAGGGTAAAATAAAAGTCCTGTATGCATTGAGTCAAGAAAACCAGATGATAAAAGTGTATAAGGCATATTTTCATTATTAGATTTTTTGCCAAAAATTCGAAAACCTGATGATTTTTGAGACCCGATACTAGGCCAAATTAATATATGATGAATTTGAACATTACAAATAAAAGTAAAATCAATATAAATTGGAGGTTTAATGCAGGAATATGCTAAAAACCCTTTATTAGAATCATTTATTAAATTTGTTACTTCATATCCTTCGGTACTAATAGAACTACAATTAACTTCTGGCCTTAGGCGAGAATCACAAAAATTTATCAACATGTCGTTTTATATTGTTTATAAATATTATATTAGCTTAGACTTATTATATTAGATTTGCTGAATCTTATATAATAACTTTAAAAATGATCATAATGTATCAGAAATTTGTTGATAATTTTTTACAATGAAAACTTATAATAACACCGCCAATATCATTAATCACAGTTGACTAAACCAGAGCAATAAACTCGAAACTTGACAGAAGGTGTGTTTTATTCATATATATAATACTATATGGAGCTCTCCCTATATGAAAACACTAGCTCTAGTGACTCAAATAATATAGTGCTTTCCATTCACTTGAATTTGTGTTAACTCCTGGTAATTTTAGTCGACATAAGTTTTTGACTATTTTCAACTTTTCCTTACTCCACTAAAAGCTGTAGTTTCTTTGAATCGACTTGTGTGAGCCACTCGAGCAACTCTAAAACAAATGGAAAGCATAAATCACGACTAAAGTTAACTTGAGTCGACTTTTGTCGGCGAATGGAAAGCACTCATAATCATCTGCAGCAAGCGTTGTCTACATTAGATTTACTAATGATTCCAGCTAATAATCCTTAATAATCCTGGAACAAGATACTACCATGTTCAATTGTTGTTCTAACATAGATGGGCCACCATGCACTATAGTTGCGAACCTACCGTGTCCGCCAAGCGGACTGTATTCCTAGTAAATTAACTTCCATACAGAGAATCTAGGGAAATTTTAGCATTGTCGAGGCTGTAATATGTGGATTTGTTTGAAACGGAATGCACCTTAATATTATTTAATTCCTAAAACATCCACTCATAACGTTTCCATCAACTTTGGTAAAATCTCTAGATCATTGTTGCGACTTAAATGCATGTTTTTTATATACATTTGGGGTTAGGTTATAGAGTAATTTTAAATTATTTATGTATATAATTTGTTTTTTAATAGAATTAACTTTCTATAAACATTAGTCTCATAATGTCTACTTGTTTTATAAGTGGTTGCCTTTCAAATCAAGAAACAAAAATTAATGAGAGAAATATTGCTTTTTTTACATTTCCTAAGGATGAAAAGTAAATATTTTTGAAAACAATTAAAGTATATTTGTAAAAATCATATTTAAATGATTTTATTTTATTTCTAGTAAGAAGAAGAAATGGTTACAAAGCTGCAAACTTGAAAACAGTGAAGTTAATGAACAAACATGCATCTGTGAAGTGCATTTTGAAAAGACTTGTTTTACAATATCTGGAGAATTAAAATTAAACGCTATTCCTACTATATTTAATTTTGAAGAAGGTAAGAAGTATTTAAAGATTTATTTTGAATATAATCTTTTAAATATTTTTCTCTAAATTTAGATAGAGTTAAAAAGCATAAAAAAGATGATTCAAATTTAGAAAAATACTGTCCTACTAAACAGAGAAAGATAAATGAGGATACAGAAACTATTATTCAATCTTCAATTAATGATATACAAAATAGCAGTGCTATTAAAGTTGAAGATAATTATTTGATGAATGGTTCGGTAGAAGAAAAAGCTGTCATGGCAAAAGAGGAAACTATCAATAAGAAATCTTATCGATTAATTATACAAATCGATAAATTACGTAAAAGACCAGCACCTAGATCTAAAAAATTTACAAGTTTAACTGATTCTGAAGAAAGGAAGTCAGTTTCTTCAAATTGTACTGATATAGTTAATGAACAATTGAATTGTGCAAGTGATGAAATGTTACCATGTATTGGTGGTTGTAAATTAAAGGATGCAATATTTAATTCAAATCCAGCACTTCAATGTGAAACTTGTGATAAGTATTATATCATGAAAAGACATAATAATAGGGGAGATAAGAAAACATGTCCCATTTGTCAAAAAGTGTTTTCAACGTCTCAGTCACTACAGACTCATGTTAAAAAACATTATATCTGTGGTGTGTGTCAGATGGATTGCATATCACAAAAAGCATATGAAGCGCATATATCTTTACATGTTAGTACATATCCAGGATTTCCATTTAAGTGTCATCAGTGTTCGGAAGTTTTTATTTCGAAAGAACATGTTAAATTTCATTATCAATATATACACTCTAAAGTTAAAGTACAAAATCCAGTTTTACAAATGGCTTGTACATCACTTCGATTACACCAAAATGAATATAAGTGTTTAGATTGTGATATTTCATTTGTAAATGAAGAGGCTTACAGGTAAAATTTTTTAAAGTAAAAGTCTTTATAATGTATATAAAAAATAGATATATTTTTTAATTATTAATTTTTAGGCATCATATACAAATTCATAAACCGAAAAAGGTACATTGCAATTTAAACGAAGTCAGTAAAGTTATTCCAGTACCCAATCCTATAACAGGAAGTCAAATTGGTATTTTAAGAGCTGTGAAATTTACATGTAGAGTGTGTTCGAAGGAATTCGATAATGTAGGAGAAGTTGATAAGCATACCAGAACACATTTAGAATGTGTAGAAGATTTATGAAAATGTGATATGTACAGAAAGATATTTGACTTGATCGCTTATAAGCAATCATTCATAGTAGCCATTATGTTTTAAGCTTTGTAAAAATGTTTTATTTCAGATTCTTTAAAAGACGCAGAATAAATCAAGACCTCAGTATTTCAATATAATCTCTTGTATGCATATAAGAATTATAAGAGTTAAAAAAAATGTTTATATGTATATATATATATATAAAAAATAAAATTTGTTAATATAAAGTATCTATGTCTAGTTATTCATTAATTATGTTATCACACAAAACAAAATTTATATGGAAAGATTTAGTTTTCTTGGAATTTTTGTAAAATCTCATGTTTCTATGGTATCGAGGGTAGTTAAAATTTGATGGGTGCAGAGAATATGTCGAGTTGGCGAAGCCTCGACTGGTGATTCATAAATAAATGTAGAACTAGAAAGATATCGAAACGAGGCGTCTGCCAGAGAAGGACAACCGCAAAGATCAGCGGCTACCAACAATGGTGAAACACGGCAGTTTCTTTTGTTGGTGAATGCACCGAGAATGATCCCGATTTTCTTCCAGGTTGAAATCGCTACGCGGAAAGGAGGGGGTTTCGGAAACGGGACAGTCAAAAAGAGGCCGACAGAGTTCGGTCAGGACACAATTGTCCCGATATTCATGGTATCCTGTCAACGTGGACCACTTCAAACGCAGCCGGTCTCAATGTGTTTATTTAGCTAACGTCAAATTTACTCGTGCAAAGGAGCTAGAATCAATCGTCGGCACACACCTTGACATAGGAGATTTCGGTCCGAAATTCACGTACTCGATGCCGGCAGGGCGTGGCTCGTGACCCCATTGTCACTGCTTCTGACTCCAGGAACAAGTCAAGTATGCGTACAGATTAACGTACTCGGTCACTCCAACAGCGTTTATTCATCCACTTTCAGACCTTCGGCTCTTCTTGCTTTTGGATTGCGTCTCGGAAGCGGATTATGCTACTAAACGCTTCGACTCTCTCCGGAAAATCTCCTTTAAATGTTGAAGATCAAATATAAAGATAGCAAATCTCTCAAGAGGCAAATCACCCCTTTTGCGATTCGATTAAAGAATTATTTAAAAACTCGCTTACATCCACTTTTTAATTCTATGACTATCTTCCAACTCGAGTGAAAACTAATTGGGGTGTACTTGAGGATGCACTTTATTAACTGGAAAGTGAATTCTAAAGGTCTTCACGGTAAATTGATTTATCACGCGGCAGCCCTTCGTAGTCCCAGACATTATTACATACTTTGGCATTTAACGTTTAGCTATGGTGAAAAACCATGAAAAATCCAGGCTCTTTTCAGTGGGTTGCTATTATTATCAACACGTTTCTGTACTACGTGTGAAAGTAACAGAACGTTACTAAATACATACATTCGAGGAAAAAGAAATATAAAAGTGATATACTTGTGCTTGTCCAACATTTCTCCCGATCATATTCCTAAGTCTTGCCACATTTTATTATTTACGATGAAACAAAAAGTTAAAAATATTTGTCTTATGCTGATTTCTAGTATTACAATACTTAACGGTACTTAGTGAAACATTCTTATTACCTTTATGTCTTCTCTTCAGGAAAACGAAAGTAATATTTTGTAGCTTCCGTCGGTCATTGTTCTGTGTTTGTCTATAACATAGAACAATAAACGTCATCGGGTATAGAAGGCACAATATACAAGTACAATGAATCTAATAAAGAGATTAGTTGACTCAAAAATAAAAACATTTCGTTTTGTCCTCTTAACACTTTTCGAGGAAAAAAGGAAAATTTATCGCACTTGCAAAAGTTTTCTTAATTTGGCATTTTTGGCCTGTTTTAATGAAAAATCTGAATGAAGATCTGTGGATGTAATGAAAGAACTATTGTGGTAACGCATAAGCATGGAGTAGCGAGGAAATTTCACAAGCCGATCGAAGAGATCCGGAAAGGCCATTAATCAAAAAGTAGCAACTTCCAGGCGAATGATTCCAGCAATGGAAGATATGGGAGAGATAGAAACCATAAAGGATGCTTCGGCCAGATGGCCCGTGCCGGCTACGGGAAGAAAAACGCGCCTTTCCCTATAGTTGATCTTCTCAACAAATGAAATCACCGCTTCCTCCGAGCTTTTCTATTCCACGAAGGCACATTGCATATTATAACGCGCGTGTTCGTGTGTTATATTACCCATACGTGAATTTTCTTTAAAAGTACGTCCCTTCGCTCTTTGAGGAAACGCATCCGCCCATTGTGTTTCGCGGTTGCGCCCTTAAGGATGCGCCTTTTCTTACTTGGGGGGGATATTAAAAATCACAAGAATTCATGTCTGTCAGAATCTTTTCTGATCTTGTCTTTAATCTTTTGTATCTCTCCACGTTACAACAAACTTTACGGTTTACTAAAGTATCTGTATTATTCGTTCGCGAAAATATATACATATATTTATATGTGCAATGCTTCAAGTTTTCTTCGTTTATAATTAAAAGTATGCATGTATAGAGTGTAAAACTGTTTTCGTACATTTCCATAAATTTCACGCTTTGTGGAAAAAGTGGTTTTAAGACGATTTCTCATTTCGAAGCTTAATTTTCAAGATGTTGAACGATTTTGAAATGCTTGAATGAAATAATACTACTTTATTTTACTTCAATTAGTTGATTGTTTCTATATAGCCAATTGTATTATGGTTTAATATCTTAAAAATTAAGCTTTAAATGCAAAGGTAAGTAAACGAGGGTAAAAAAAAAGGTAGTAAACGAGAAATTGTCTTAAAATCAGTTTCTATAATTTTTTAAATTTATGGAATAAGTTATTGTTATACTCTATATGTACAGAACTTTTTTTTAACGCATACTAATGTAAAGATAAAAAGTTAAATTTTAAGGGAGAAAACCACAAATCATCAGTGGATACCGACCAATGAGTTTCACTGGGTTCACTCATTTGGAAGGGAACAATCAAATTTTGCCCCACCATGCCAGGGGCGGTGACTCTGTGACCGCACACTTTCTTGCTTTTTGTTTGCTAAGGAGGGAGGGTCCTAGCAAAGGGCTATTATGGGTTTTGCCATGAGCTACCCCTCGATGCTTCCAAGTGTGTCCTTTCTTTTTTAAAAAACACCAGCCCACAAGCCAGCCTATGGCGAATTGCGCGATGAAAAAACTTAAATATTCAATGGAGGAAAATAATTTCTTCGCTGGATATTCAAATAAATGATAGCACTTCCTCAATATAACTAACAAAATATTGAGAACAACGAACTATTTAATACGAGCACTCTGTACATCAATCATGTTAATGCAAAAAGTTTATTACCTTATTGTAAGCAGAATGATCAAAGTTTCAGTTATATCATTTTTATAGAAATGCGAAGTCTCCTGAATTCAGTGAGATTGCCAGAAAAATATGTACTACAGTGAATGGCCACTTCTGACCAATCCGTCATCCCTTCTGCCGTCATTGACATGCAATCCCAAAAAGCATTAGAAAAATACAAATCGACCTCAATCGTTCAATTTTTTTGACAAATTTTTTCAAAACTAGCCACCACCAACCTCCCACTTTTTGAACTAATTTTTTGTCGTGCTTCAATTTGATCGATGGGTTTACCTGCTAATCAATAGATTGAATGAAAGTATTTATATTTGTCCAAGGAGAATGTGTAAACTTGTGTTATAATATTAATTAAAAATAAAAAATTAATATATCTATTTTATAAGAGACTGAGTTGATCTATTATATTAAGAATATATCTTTGATTGAAGTTTCGATTTGTGTATTTGTCATAATACCAGTAATGTCAAATAGCAGTATATTATAATTTGAAGAAAAGATTTCATACAAAGCAAAATTTGTCAATTTGTTCATTTTCTTTGCACAAATGAATTTTGACGTAGTTTTTTGTACGGTTTCAAAGATTGTTTGTGTTGTGATTTTCGGCGAATAAAGTGAGATGAATCTAAGGCTTCACAACAAGAAGTTATAAGTGTTTAACCTAAGGCGATCGATCAGTCTTTAACTTGTGTAAAAATAATTTTTTCAAAATGTAGAATCAAAATCATATTTTTTTTTTCAAGAATATTATGGAAAGCGTGTTATTTAGAAATAGAGAGTGAGTTCGGAATTGTCGACGGACGATTGGTTAACACGTCGGTTGCGCAAATCTAACGTTTGGCAGGCAAAAGCGGGGGCCACTTTAAACACAATAGGTCACCGCCTGCCCTCGCACGGGGATGTCGTGTCGTGTGTGAAATATCCTGTGGGGGTTGCGAGGGTGGAGCCCTAGCTTTGATTTATTGTAACACTCGAGAGCTGAAACCACCCCGAATCAAATCCAACAAGAAAACCGTCTTCTTTTGCGCGCTTTATTTTTCTCCCTTCTCTCCGCTCTTTCTATATTATTTACACTAATATTGTTTCTAATACATTAATGTGAGCACATACGTATATACGTTGAACCGTAGATAAGAATTTTGTTGCAAAAATATGAAAAACGTCAACTATTTTGCTATACACATATAGCAGTAAGCGTTTCTGCTGTGAACAATTTTTGCGGTAAAGGGGGATCGAATAGGGGTGCGACCCCTATGCTATAATCTTATTCATTCTAATTTTGTTCCATCTCTTTCTCCTGACAAAAGTCGAGAGCTTCGTGGTCGCAGCAACCAATTAATTTTCAACAAAGGAGGCTTTCTATCTTTCAGCAAGCCCTCTACAGGCCCCTAAACCTACCATCCAGTCCCTTACCCTTGGCGTGAGCTTATTCGGGCCAATCGCATTTCAAGGGCGGAGTTTGCTCGGACCCATCTCTTCCCTTCTTCTTACCCCCAAATACTACCCTATTTATAAACCGACATACTCTAGAAAACTCAAACTAACTTCAGTTAACATTTAGTCTTTGACGTGTCTTCATCTTTAGGGAAACTTACTAGTTAAGAAGCTACTTCCATTTCATTGTTCGATATTTGTACTGTTTTAACAGTGGTGATCATTTTTGAGTGTCGCTATTTGTAAAGGAGAAATTATACAGATGGAAAAACCGAATAAAAATCGCGAATATATCATCTTCAGGCCTTGGTCTTTTTGCGAAGACGCTAAAACAGAAGGTGATATGCAAAACGTGAAAAGTTTACCATCGACTTCAAGTTCTGGGAGTAGTAGTGCTTCGAATAATTCCGTAGATTTACCTATCTCCGAATCTGCAGAACATTGCAGCAATTTATATGGAGACTCTTATGTACCGAAAAGATGTAAAATATCTATCGCCCTGGATGATAGTTATAGGAAAGAAAATTCTGAAATTTGCATGTTACCTATAAAACGACCAAAGGAACCATTAGAATCGCATCTTATAGCACCGGTACAGCCAGCTCCAATTACAAATAATCTAAATTTCCCAGTGGTACCAGTTTCCCCAATCCCAATTTACGGCGACTTTCCTTTACAGTTATATCATCTTTCTTGTCCAAAAACTGATTATTTTATGAGAAAAATCGCAGATACGGCGGAAAGGATACGTATGGAAGATATATACGATAAAAAAATTAGACGACTACGTCCAAAAAAATATAAGTGCAATTATTGTAGTTTAACATTTAGCAATAATGGGCAACTCAAAGGTCACATTCGTTCTCATACAGGTAAATCAAGTTTCTTATATTTTATTGGCAAGAAAGTCATTTTATTTTTGAAAAATAAGTATATGTTTGTTTGCTTTGAAAAACTTCTATTAATGCTATAGATATTATAATATTAACTTTTTTGCATATGATAATTATAATTTTTAGCTTACTCTAGAAGTAATTTGCACACAATCTTGTTCAAAACTGATAATTTAACATAGAGTGTAAAAATGAAAAGTTTAGGTACATTTTATTTTTTAATTTTCGTAAGGGCAAGAATAATACTGAGACACATAAATAGTATCAAAATTTCTGTTCTGTACATTTTTCACTTAAGAACGACCAAAGTCTTGGTCAATCTAATAAAATGAATATTGACTAAATAAAAGCAATAATTAAATCAAATTGTCATAATATTGTACGAGAGATTGCAGACGAGTTAAATGAATTCCACATGGAATTTCATCTAAAATGTCTTGAACTCATTACAAATTTAGTAAAATTGAAATTACTTTCTTGCCAACCAAATATAATTGAATAGTTTGCCTTTGAATTTATATTTTCTTTTGTTTTTTTTAATTATCATAGGAGAAAGACCATTTGTATGTGATTTCGAAGGCTGCGGAAAAACATTTGTAAGGAATGAAGAATTAACAAGGCATAAACGTATACACACTGGCTATCGGCCTCATGTTTGTGTTGTATGTAGAAAAGCTTTTGGACGAAAGGACCATTTAAAGAAACATATGAAAACCCATGAAGTGAGGATGTCGTATCCAATGGTAACTGAACACTTTAACCCTTTCAGTCAACAATATGTTCTTCCTCAAAACCACTTGCCTTTCATGCCTCCATTACCGTATCCTTTACCTTATTGATAATCGAAGTAAAATTAAATACAGCTTGTAACATTGACATATTTCGTAAATTTAAAGAGTTGTAGAATATACCTATATACGATCCCTTAAATGTATGGAACATGTCATTGTTACATCCTGTATGCAATTAACCGTTTGAGTGAGGGACAAATTTTTGTATATAACAAGAGGAACGCGATAGCAAAATCAAACGGTTAAGGAGATTAATAAGTAAAGTTAGAAATATGATATAAATGTACATACAACTGAAGACATATAAAATTTGGCAATTTTATATAATATTTAGTTCAAAGTGTCCGGGATAAGTTGCTCAGAAGTGACTAAGTTAATGTGATTAGTCCAATTTTGGGACTTTATTGTAATTATTGTAAATTTTAATGATTGCCTGAAACAACTTAAATATCGATAAAATACTTATTTGTACAAATATGTATTTTTGTATACTATATTCTTGTATATAATAGAATATAGAAAGATTTCCTCTCTATACGAGAAAATATTTTTTAAATTTTGAGAGAGAGATAACAATATATTTTAAGATTTAAAATGTAAAATTAACACTAGAACTATTAAGCCAGTTACACACTTGGCGTAATTTGCGAGTCGTATTCGCGATGCAAAAGTTGGTGCAAATTTTTCTACGCGATAAACCAAGTTAACATATTATACGTAATTTTTGATTCGTGATGTATGATTCTCCAATTTATACAAGTCGTAAATGATATGAAGGAACACGTCATACAAATATCAATAGATAATGAGCTACGACGAAACGATTCACTTATACTATGCGTTATTTCATTCGCATCGATAAGAATCTCTTAGAATTCGTCGAGGTTTTCATTATAGAGACGTACTCTTCTACGCAGTTCTACGAATGCACTAATAAACTATTTGGGCGTAGGGCGCAACAATTTTTTAAAACTGATTTATTTTGATACGTGCTTTGAAATCACTTGACGAATTATATGTGCAGAATCATTTTAGCAATAATGTCTTACAAAACTTTCATAAATTCCTAAAGAGATGTTTCTAAGCCAAATATTTGTTTATTGCTTTTCTACCTAAGACTTATTGTTCAAAGTATTCTATTAAAAGAATACGTTGGGTAAAGAAATATTGTCAGGCATACAATGAAATAATACTGTTTCAAAATAATGCCTTCTGTATAGCATCGCTTTATTCTTAGACAATATATACTAGGTGTAACATTGATATATTCCATAAATTTAAGGGGTTGTAGAGAAAGTGGTTTTAACAAGATTTTTCATTTGCCACTTCTTTATCGGAGGCTTAATTTTCAAGATATTCTATGATAAAGGTACTATTAATTAAAGAGAGACAGGTAGATATGTGAAGTGAGACTGATTGGCACTATCTTACTTAAACCAATTGACTTATAATACATATATCATTGAATAGCTTGAAAACTAAGTCCCTATACTAAATTAAGTTACCCCCTTTACAGCCCCTTAAATTTATAGATTATTCTTCCATAAATTGGAATTTATGGAAGTAATGAAATATAGTTCTAGTGTTAAGTAAAAGCAAAATGTATTGTTATACATATATTTAATAAAAGCATATTAAAAAATATAGTGTTTTACTACAAGATCAATACTTTATTTAATTATGTTTCATTTTCCATTCGTTAGTTGATTATTTATTAGAAATATATACGAAAAAACGAATCCTCCATTCTTCTTTTATATTCAATACAAGATGGCGTCATATAGGCAAGCCCTTGCGTATCCCAGCAATAGTCGAAGTTCCCTTACCAGTGATTATACGTCACTGGGATCTGTAAGGGTGACCCTTAACAGGGGGTGTTACCCTTACGCTTGTCAGTTGTCGCATGCAATTTCTACTTTCCTTCTTTTTTGCGGCAACAAGCTTATTAGGGGAGTGTATGTTTGAATACAAGTCATTTCTTATACGATTACAGGTAAAAGATACTTGTCGTAAATATTTGCTGAATAATCATAATCATACTTCTTTAGTTGTTTACAGTAGTAACCTTTTCTCAAGGATCGAGAAAATACAAGGATTCTACCTGCTTTCAGTATGAAAGAATAAAAGAAATCCTTCGAAGAATCATATTTCGTTAAGATCCTCCTACTGTTCATCAGTGTTTACAATAATGGTACAAATAGATTATTCCTCAAGGATTTTTCTATTCTTTCAAAATTTTTCCTCTTTTTCTTCTACCTAATCCTATTTATAATTTGTTAACCTTAGTTTCTTGATTTATGCAAAATATCATTTTTATACTCATTCTTATCTTCCCAAATCAAAAGATGAGAAAAGATTATTTCTTTCTACTGAGATTATCTTAATCGTTTTAAGATAGTATTATCGCAGTGATTCTCGAAATTTTTCCGTATTTTCATAAAAGTAAGCTGATTTGCATGTGGAAAAGTGACGCGTATCACAGAATCTCTTTATCTTCAAAGCGATTGTGCCTTACGAACTCTTATGTAGTTACAACTACCTCTTAAACCGGATAATCAGGGAAGTAAGAGGAAAGTATTTTCTATGTCAGCCTTTCGTTGAACATACATTTCCCAGCCTCCTCCTACACGAGGGTATACCTTGTAGGGAAGAGTAAAGCGGAGAAAAGTCTAATAAAAGCAGCGACTGTAAACTGTCGCGCGAAAACGTAACGTGAATCTCACACAGTAGGCCCTCCACTGCGGGTGGGCCTGTAAATCGAAATGTTTGCCCACGCCATTGTTGTCCGTTCTAACACTCGATACGTCCCTGTCCCGTTTAAAAAGCGTTTAGCCCTAATAGCCCCCGCTAGGACACCTTTCCGGGCTCGCTGAACGCGTCAGAAGCCATTCAGAACTGTTTTCATGCTCCCGGAAAAATTTTTCGATCCAATCGATCCATATATCAGCCAGTCAACGCACCCCGGGTGTTCTTCCCTTCCGTTCCGTTCCGTTTCGATTCGTCAACTAAGATTTCTATGACCTCATCGTGCTCTTCTTACGAAACTGATCGGCAGATTTAACTTTTGCCCGAGAGTAGCATTGTCAGCGAGGGACGATTAGGTCTCTTTAGCTTTGTTGCCGATAGAAGTCAAATCGCGCTTCCTTCGCAATTGAAAATATTGCTTCACAAGGTGGACGTGGTCTGTCGCGCGAAGAAGATCTCAGAGTGATTTTTAAGGAGTTTTCAAGAGAGAGAGAGACAACTATTCATGTTACCACATGACTTTATTGAAAATTTTTTTGTCATTTAACAAAAAGTCTGGATTATTTTACGTGATAGATTGGTTCGCCGATCCAATTTCCAGCTGGACCGTAATTGCAAACGAGGAAAAGAGTTTTCCAGTTACTTTTATCTATGTATTCGCTGATTCCACATCCGAGATTCGTCGATTTAGCCCAGACCAATTGTGTGTAATGTCCAACGTTGGAGAAGTTCTTACCGCTAAAATAATTTCTCACGTTATTTCGCTGAAGCCGTATATCTATCTCTGGATGTTTTATTTAATGCCACTTACGTAAATTTCTTAACTTGATCCTTGTCGAGAGACTTCACTTCCTCGTACCAACCTTGCACCATATTTTCAACATTAATCGGTCCGGTTCCGGTTGTCGAGGAAGATGCAATGTTTTGGCCAACAGAGAATCGACCTAGAGTGTTCACATTACAATTTCAGTAGATCCAAAAATTGAGAAAAGCAGAACTCCGATTACTTACCAACGTTCCTGCATTTATCGTGTCCAAAGTCACATTGATTTGCCCACCTTTGTGCAACGGTAGCCAATTCATCATCCCATACCTGGAGAAATATTTGATTCCATAATTCATACGATAATCAACAAATAGATCAATTATGGTTTCTAAAAATATATGTATAAATACCATGTTCTTTAAATCATCGGAAGCTGGTTGTGGTCCAGGGCTTCCTCTTTTTTCATTTCCAGCAGCTACGAAGGCTCGCAGAGAATTATGTTTGTTTAATATAAGTTGTTTTTCACTGTCTGTTACTTGTGCTCGTATAACTTTATTGCATTTTGAACTTGGACTTGAAGACTGCAAAATGAAAAATTACTAGAATATAAATTTTGACTTTCAAATATTGATAGGTACTAGAAATATTGAATCATGATCTTAGAGATAAGCCGCTTCTTGCGTAACTAATATTAACACTTATTCAGGGTCTCAAGTATCCGTCATTATAGTAATAATAAAAATAATTACTCACTGGAAATTTACACATAGTTTGCTTTTCATTTGGATCGCCACATTGTATTTTACAATAATCTGTTTGTGCATTAGTTTCAATAAATATTATAGCAAATAAAAAAATGTATAAACCGTATGTAGCGTATCTTATCATCGTTGGTGATGTTCTGTCGTTATACCTTGAAAGAACTGCGTTAGTTTAATGGACAATTTAAAACTGACTTCTTATTTATACTACCTTGCGTTATCAAAAGATTACTCTACATAAGGATTTTCCTGTTCACGACTGATTTGACCATTATCTGCATTTACTTTTACTAGACTATTTTTCATCTTCATAACATGGAAAGCAGCTGATTAGAAAATAACCAATTTCCGTGCATATTTTCCTATTAGCACTTAAAATTTAACCTTTAAAATAAATAAATTAAGGGAAGATTTGCGCTTCATTTTTTAAACTAGCGTTCAATTTTTTTTGCGTTAATAATGGGACTTATATTGTTACGATATTATTTTTGGTTTTATTATATTTGTTTAGTGACGCGTCTAATAAGTATAAATATTTGAAATTTAATTGACACATTTATATTTTGCGATAGTGAACTTTTTGATATACGTAAGCTGAATTTTGACTGTTATGTGCAAGTTACTATTAATAGAAATTCGTCCAGGACAATTGACGATCTATCTATTCACGCAATAGAAAAGTTCCATATATATCAGTATCGACATAGAATTTAAAGTTTCACAAAAGATGTGATACAAATTGAAAAGGAAGGGTCGACAAGCAAGATCTTCCTAACGGAACACCTTTTCCAATAGTGACCAGAAGTTGACCGTTAATCTTTATGACTTTGGTATACTTTTGACATGGTGGTACTTTGGACTCATTTTAATTACATTTTTTTTATCAAAGAAGACGCTATACTTTATTTATAATAGATCAATTATTTCAAAAAATTAAAAATCTAACAAAAAATATAATTTATTCCAAATTTGATATCATACCACGGGTTCTAGTATAAATGATATTATTTAACACATTTTCCATTTTATTATATTAACATAAAGGAAAGAAATCTTTGTATACAAAAAAATATATATATATATAATTACGTTTAGTGTTTATTTTTTATATCATATACTGGTTCATCTTCATAATTTCCAGAAGGAACGTAATTACAAATCAATAAATTACCAGTTATTGTTTTAGATTTAGCATATCTAATGTATCCACAACCAACTGCTGTAGTATCAGCCCACACTAGTTGAGTGTAGTGTCCAGTAAGTGGATTGTCTCCGGTGTCTCTGAAAAATTATAAAATTAATGAACTATTTATGCTCTATTTCCTTATTTAATTTTATGATAGCTTACTGGAAATTTTCAATCAATGAACTATCTACATCTTTAACTTCATCAAACCAATCTTGAATCGAAGTTGTAATATCTCCTTTTGAACTGAATCCCAAATTTTGTCCCACTGCTGTACCATCTGAATAATGCATAATAATTAATTTTGTTTTATATAAACGTATTTAATTTTGTAACAAGGTTTTACCTAATAAATCTATGCATTTATCGTGATCGACAATACATTGATTTGCCCATCTCTGTGCAATTGTTGCAGCTTCAACGTTCCATTTCTGAAAATTAATTGAAAAATTTTCTCATTTATTTGTTAGATAACTTTAACTTCACTTATTTGAAATAAAAAAAATTACCAATGGATAAAGATTCGTTGCAGCAGGTTGACCTTTAACATTACCGTCGGCAACTTTTTTTCGTAGCTCATTATGTTTATCCAATATTTTTTGTTGATCTTCAGGAGTAATACCACTTTTACTGACTGTTCCATATTTTGAACAAGCTGGCCCTAGTTTTGGGGACTGTGGATTCTTTAATTAATATTCAATGTTCATTTACTTTCAAGAATTATATTTACTTACATCGTACAAGCACATAGTATGTTTTGCAGTAGGTTCATCAGGACACTTTATTTTACAATATTCACTTTCTGCTTGTGATTCTTTAATTAAAGTAAAAGCAAAAAGTATATTTAAAATATTCAATAAATTAATAAATATTTTCTTCTTTCTGCATAGAGTACTTTTAACTTTCATATTTATAAATTTTATAAAGTTGTCATACGTTTACTATTTTTCTAAGTGTCACTTATTTTCTTCTCCTCTTCCTTTTAACTGTATATGTACATTTGCTTATCGATAAGAATATTATTGTACAGCAATAAATAAACTTTTCATCGAAATTTATTACGCTAAGTCGTGTGAAGTGCATATAAATTTATACAGATAAGGTAAGTAGTAATCCCAAGGTGTTGCAAGTTTCGAAAAATGATTAGACTTAAAGGAATTTATTAAAGTCCACTAAGAATAATTTATTTCCTCTTTTTGTAACATAATATTTTATTGTCTAAATAATTAGTAAACAGGGTTGTACAATGGCTCTCCCAGGTAATTTCCAGCAGAAGCGTAGTTGCAGACAAGATAGATATTGTACCAATTTTCGGTATCCTTGTATTTGATTGCACCACATCCAATGCGAGAAGTATCAGCCCAAACAAGTTGGGTATAGTGTCCAATCTTTTCAACCTTTTTGGGAGTTTTAACCGTGCCACTCCTGTAATAATAAAACATTTTCATAACAACACCCCAAGTGTCTATCGAGTCAGGTGGGTAAAGTTAAAATTAATTTTTCTACTTACGTAAAGCGGGTTACTGAAGAGGCATTAAAGAATTGAACTTCGTTGTACCAACTTTGAACTAAATATTCAACTGATTTATATTGCTCTATACTACAACTTGCAATAGCGAGATTCTGGCCAACAGGTTCGGAGGCTGAAACAACATATATTTCATGTTTAGAGAAAGAGAAAGAAAAAGAGGTTTCATATGGTCTCGAGAAATGCTAGAAACTTACGAATATTTCTGCAAGCATCGTGATTAAAATCACATTGATTAGCCCATCTTTGAGCAATTATTGCCAATTCATTGTCCCATTTCTGTACATTATAAACATTTACTTATAGTATATAACATATATATTTTAGGAGCATGGAGAGAGAGAGAGAGAGAGAGAGAGAGAGAGACATTCATTATGCACTTACCAATTTCTTCATGTATTCTGCTTTAGGTTGAGGTCCTGGTAATCCTCGCAGTTCCTTTCCAAGTGCAACTTTAGCTCTCAGATGATTATGTAACTTAACGATACTTTCGGCTTCTTGTGGTGTGACTCCGATATCGATTACTTCATTACATTTTGGTCCAGGGGCTGTGGTCTACAATTCATAGAATGTATTTTTGTAATTGGTCCATATTTTCTTTCATTAACTATTCCATAAGATTAAGTGTATTCTATACGGAACTTCAATGCATTTTTTACTTACAGGGTGCAAGCACATGGTATGTTCAGCATGTTTCCTCTTACAAGATTCTAATGAACAATAGTTAGCCGCTGAAATGGCTATAACTGCTGCCAAAATGGCAGTGAGTGCCAGTACCTTACACATTGCCATTATGTTATTGATCCTTCAAGTTAGTCTCTTGAACTAACTGGCAATATGATACTACATTGTACTTACGGATTATTTTATACCAATTCCCTTATCAGCAAATTCATTAATGTAATGTGTCAAAATAATATAAACGAGCACTTTGTGCTGTGTCTACTCATTTATTGTTACTTCTACGCTTGCCTGCTCTGTTTGTGCTTGGCAAATAAAAATGTTTAAATATATGTATGCTAATTGAATGGAACATCAGACAATTTCAAGACAGTTGCCAGTAAACTTGGATAATAATTATATCAAGTTACGTTTTAGCGGGCTATCCTAAGTAGCAAATGATAGGAAAATATACTAGCTCTAATGTAAACTTTACTAATAACGTCATACTAATTTATATGTCCAGCTAATTTCAGGAAAACATCTTTCGCGGAAAATTTATGATAAATTGAGTTGTTTAATAGAATTGTTTAAGTTTATTGTTATATTTCACAGAGCATAAATGTGAAAAATACATATTTTTTTAAATAAATATACGTACATCGCGCGCCTTCAGTTAAAGTAATATCCGTAAATTTTTTGTATTTTTGTTTATTCAGGTGTCTGGATTATATTATCTTATTAATGAGAATAATATTTTGGGAGAAGTGAAGAAGACAGGCTGACATTGAGATCAAATCTCATTTCCTTTTACACACAAATAAAAGTGATTTTCCGAAAGTATGTTTTGCTTTTCATTGATACCGCAAATAAATGAGTAAATCAAAAATTTTTATCGCAACTAAAGCTAGCAATGAATTAGCAATTGAAAAATAGAAATAATTTCATTGAACTTTCGGCTAAAATCCATTGCTTGCTTAAATGATGAATTGTATGACCCAGTTCAGTACAAAAAAATATTCCACTATTAAAAATAAAGGTCATTATGTGATAATAAATGATGAGTTATAAAATACAGGTGTTAGTAATTTTTCTTAAGTTCAGCTAATATGAATGTATGGAATGTAAACTAGCGTCATTTAATTGTGTGGGTCACTAAGCAATAAGAATTTCGACAATTTAGGGATTACAGAAGAGAAATGGAATTTTTCTTGATCATTATATAACATAATGAAATGAAAAGTTTGTAGGTCAGTATAATCTTGACAGGTTGGATTTTTTGCCTGTGCGTTTCGCTGAGAAATAGTTTTTCTCCCCGCCCTCGTCTTAGAGGCTTTTTGACCTCAAAAAATGGACCCTCGGTAGGCGGGTGGCTTCTTAAACGAGCTAGAAAAGAATGAATGAATGTGTCTAAGAAGTCCATTCAAAAACGCACCTGATTCAGAATCGTGAGAATCTGCTCGAGATTCTCCACGATCTTATTTTTACGTGCTCTTCGCTTCTAGTGAATTTCCTTTTGATTCACTGGAAAGCGATCTCAAGAATATTTTTCTTATCGATAAAAGGTCAATATAAACATCCAATTAGTTTCATCATATTGAAAACTGATACGCAATCTTCTCAATTTTTCTTTCTTTAAATCTCTTTTAATACTTGAAAAATGTCCTATATTTCAATGTTACATATTTTAGAAAATTTCAAAATTTGTCCTTCGTTGAATTGTTTATAAAGGAATAGACAATAAATCATGCCTTCTAGAAGTGGCACTGGTTATTCATTCATGGCGGAGTAGCTCTCAGAACAAGTATAAGAAGCTACCACGCCCAAATAGGGGCACGTTCAACACCTGTAGAGTTGAACAATTATTAAGGCCTGTACCGTTACAGAAACTGTCTGATCCGGAACAAATCAAAGAATTCTTCCTTCTCGACGAATCACGTCGAGACCTAACAGACTTAAAGATCTTAATTTCACTTAATGTACAGCTTTAAATGAAAAATATATACTGAGGTGGAAATATAAACTTTATTAAATTTAAATATTTTTTTCTTTATTTTTTCGATCAACAATGACTGAAGCAACAAGGTGGATTGGGATCGCACCATAAGATTTGGCGTTTCTTTTTAGGTGAAGCCTGATCTTCGTCACTTGGAATATATTTAATGAGATCGATCAAAGGAATTCTACACAGTCTCTTCTCCTTTCTTCTGGGAGGCCCGCAAATTATATCCTGATATACTCTTGGTGGATTAGCCAGCAATTCGTACTTCCTTATCATCTCGTCACTCCATGGTTGAGCAGTCTTGAATTCCAAATCCAAATTCTGCTTTTTACTTCCTTTATCACTGGTTTTCTTGATTCTCAATACAAATAAATTAGGATTATCTTCGCAATCAATTGCTCTAAGGGGTTTTCCTTCTTTTGATTCAGTTTTACCTAATTTTTCTGGAAGAGGCACAACTGACACCCTTCGACAGCCTTTGCACACGTTACTCCCAGGTATCAAGTCTTCCTCGACGGGAATAGATGCACGTTTTATTTTCTTCTGAATTTCCGGATTAGTTGGACAGTCGCATGGGGGTGAAAATTCTGAATCTGTGGCTTGTGGCTCAGACTGTGTTCTCACTACAATTTTGTGATTGTTAATCACCGCTTCGAGTTCCTTGTACGGCAAACCATTTCTGGCGATCTCCGAAAAGACCTTTGGGCTCTTTTTATCAGAAATTAACTCAGATTTCGGTACAACGCTGCAGCTTGGGTCACAAGAAATTGAACCTTCTGGATGAATTGCTTTTATGACGGAAATATTTCTTTCTGTGTTATCGCAAACACATTCTTGACTGATAGATTTTCTTTCAAAGAGTGTTGAGCGAGAGATAACAGGCTTTTTGGCACAAGAATTTCTTGTTCCCAGGGAATATAACATATGAGCTTCTGCTGGATTGCATAGTTTTTTTGAAGGAAGTGGACAACCACAATTATGAGTTGCTAAAATCATTGTGAATCTTTTTAATACTATTACAAAATAACTCCTTTCATAGTTTTTTCACTCTTGTTATTTGATTTTACACTATTTGTATAATTAGAATCATGGCTGGTATTGGGTTTATATTTTTCATTGATATGTATCATAAATTGTCAGATATCAAAAATGAGTCATTCATTTGAATGATATATGATTTATCGACTGTTTAAATCTCGAAAGCTTCGCTCTTGATATTCATGCAATATCTCGAAATATCAGCAGTCTTATCTAAAACATGATCTGAGAAAGGATAAAAATATGCTTAATTTATAATTAAAAAAAAACTAATATGTTCTCCTTTTTCTAAAAATTGACAAGTTATCGAAGGTATCTATTTTATACAAAATGTCTTGTCCCCATGAACCAGGTAATATAATAAAAAACGAAATTAATATTGCTTTGAAAAAAACTATGAAAATATTAATTTTATTTACTTTTGATGAAGTCTGCTGCGAAACATTATGCTCTCAAGCCTGCTTTCCTCAAAAGCCAAAAAAAAAGTCAGACAAATACTTTCGACAAATCGGGGCTGAAGTAATAGGTAACCAACTAATAATTTGCATGGAAAAGAATAAAATAAAAAAAAAGAAAAAAGAAGAATGGTCTCCTCCTTGTGACTGCGTAGAGATTCAAAGACCATCCGATACCGAAGGCCCAAAAATTATCAATGGTGGCGATAATAGTCAGATGTTGTTAAAAATGCTCTCGAAATCAAGAACTAAAGATATTTCTGATAAACCGCAAACTGCTGCTTATAAGGTTATTAATTTCACTGATTGACTGACCTAGTTGATTAAATATATTCAGTTTATTCAGCTAATTAAAAGAGAACGACAGATCAGATTTAATTTTATATTCTACAAGTGTATTGAAATTATTGTTAGAGCTTTAAAGATTTCTAAACAAAACTTGAAACTTGGCGGTGAACTTGTTTGAATTTAGCAGATAAACATTACAAGAGATCTAACCTTAATTTATATATATTTGCTTAAGTATGAATGGTTCATCAGACGTATTTTTCCAATTCAGTACCTTGACAGATAATATATATGACATTGATACTTTTCACAGACAAATATGGAAATTTATTTCCTTTCACAGTTCTTACTAGCATCTGTTTAATTATACATTCTACATAATTATCCAATAATGTACTTTTACATATTATATAATACACTGCACAATTTTTAACTCTTAAACATTTTTTTCTAATATTGACTTAGATTGGGTTTTGCGATGATGAAGGAAATTCTATCGATGAATGTAGAACACTGACGATCTATCCTCGAACAGTGGATGAAAAAACACAAGAAGTTTATACCGATCATATAATTGAAGACGATCGTGAAATTTACTTACTAAAAATTAGAAAAAAACCCGATAGTTCTGAGGAGAAAGAAAGAAAAGTTGAACTTGAAGTTGTAACGCCTAGACCACCAACTCCGCCCCCAATCCCACCAGAATTTAAAGATATACCGCGAAGGATAAAATACGTGGTTTGCAAAAAACCAAAACGTAGAACTTCCTCAAGAAGTTGTCGTTGCTGTAAACTTTATTAAAAAATTTTTCATAATAAATTTGATTTACTCGAAGAGTTACACTAACGGAGACACGAATCACGGCCAATTGCATAAATTAGGTGATGCGCAGGTAACACGCAGGGAAATTGCCACAAATATTGGCAGTCGGTGAAAAATTGATTCGTTCCCGATGTCAATGAGATGAGACTACTGCCACAAATAACCGAGTTTGAAATCTAAAGCAACCGCACGTTGCTTTCAAAGGTAGCGCCAACCCTGCGTCGAATTGTTGAAAGAGAACCAATGATCGTGACGATTGATGACGTCAAGTCTCTTGGGCTTTCTTATTGTGTTACTTCACCCTTCGACCCCCTCCTTCCATTCTACCTTCCAACGTAATTATATCTTCTCGTCCAGTCATTTCTGTCATCTTCTTCCTTCTTACTTTCACGGTAAATTATAGTGAGCTCTATATTCGCCGTGCTGAAGCAACAAGACTTACTCAATTCGAAAGTTTATAAGAAGATGACCACTTGGCATAGAGCTTTTCTTTTTAGAAAAAACTACTCCCAGCTAATTTCTTTTACAGACAGTATTTGATTCATTTATTATTCATCGGAGGAAGTAACGTTTGTTAAATTGATTTATGAAAATGTCTTTTGATTAGCAAGAACTCATCATTAATATTCTATCAAACACTTAATTAAATAATGTTAGATATCATTGGGGCATGTAGCTTTGTTAGTTTCCGACAGTTCAGCTGTGAATATCTGTCGTTCTAGACCAAAAATGTGCCTTCCTATAATGATGCAGAAAATTTACAAATAGGTGATGATGGTGCATCCTTGAGGTATTTAAAGTGCTTTTTCCAGGTAAGGTGCAAGAGTTTCTCAAAGGATCAGGAATTATGGTTGGTTTATGTAGTTTACTTCAGTAGGCAAGTTTTACGAAAAAGTATGAATGAACCCAACCGATATTTCGAGCCAGGTCAGCTTTGTACAGGAAGGAAGCCACACTTTTTAATTACATTATTATACTCGATAATGATTTTGAGTGTACCAGTACATTTTTTTTTTTTATTTAATTATATATGAAACGCTTTATGTATAATGCTTTTCAATCAAATATTTTATGATTTTTCTCACACTTCGCTGGAATCCGCAACAGGACTTCACATAAAAGCTGACCAGGGATGGCACATAAAGATTATTCCATCGAATAAAAAATATGACGCACGAAGAATAGCAATAGAGAAAAAACGCACAAGAGGAATAAAGAAATTGAAGAGGTAATCGTGAATGGTGTGGGAGTTCATAAAGGTGTCGTTCACAATGTGTGGTCTTTGAAGATTAACAATGGACTAACCAATAAATTAGGAGAGAAGAGTGGACACGCTCTTGACTTTCGGTGGCAGGAAAAATAGCGTGACACGTATGATTCTTATAGTGGGTGGCATGGGATTTTATAAAAATGACCGATCAAGTCTTTCGAGGCTGTAAAGCTCTTGCGGTCGCCATTGAATACTACAAGTGACCGAGAGTTACATCGATTTCATTTCTTTTTCTTAAAAACTTCATTCTCTATATTTAAATAAAATTGAAAAAATTGCTGACACACATTTCGAGATTGATTTTCTCACATTCTTATAAAATATCATTCTGCTTGGTTTTCAATGGAACAATGATCGACCTTTGTTGACAGAAATGTAAAAGGACGGATGAAATATTCACCTCGATACTTGACAAATGTCCTAACGTTGTGGACATTGCTTTTTATACTTCAATAGTTCTAAGTTTTACAACATTTACACAAGAAAAATAATATTTTCATAGTATTAAGAAAATCACATATTCTTTGTTAAGAATTCATTTTGTTCTACCAATTTGAAGGTCTGTTTCTACAAATTTATCAGTTAGTTTCAGATACTTAACTCCATATACTTAGATATCTGGTAGCAATTTTCCTTGAAAAATCAGCATATCGTCATTGGGATCATTAATAACATTAAGTAACGACAATAGAACTATAGTGAAAAAAAATAAATCAGCAGTTTTGACTCTCCACAGGTGGTAGCACATGCACGGGGCTCTAGGGGTGGTCCGGGCTGCCATTGACAGTATCCATTGATGACACTGGGGTGAATTCACCACATCTAAACCGCAACCGAAACTCGACGAGACCTCTCGAGTGATATAATATTATTACGCCACAGCATGAGAAGTCTTCATGCGGTTTTCCTGCGGCTTTATGTTTTGTTCCCCTGCATGGGGAGGCTTATTTTATTCTAGCCCTGAGGGATTTTCTTCCCGTCGACAGCTATGGTAATCTGTTTCCGGTTTCTTTTCTCCCTTTTCCCCCACCATGCCAGATTGGCACTTGAACGGAAGCTAAATGGCTAAAGTCCCCTTGCCCTGATTTTTCGTCTCTATTTGTATCTTCCGCTTGCTGTCACCTGTCCTGCAGGGTTTGTGTACAATAAGGATACGAGCAAATTAGTCTTATCCTCCTTAATTCGTTTAGAAAATTTTATGAATAAACTTCGCATTATCAGTATTTGTATTGTGAATGTAGCTTATATATACATGAATTTAGTTTATATTACAAATATCGATTAGTGATGTATTAAATCAAAATTATCATGTATTTTACACATTTGCGTTCATAAATTTCTAAATATTTAACCTTTAGATAATCTTAAATTATCAACATTATGATAATTGAGCCATTAGTCGTTTTAACTGTGCTAAATTGTTTCTTTATGTTTAGTTCCACGATGACTACGTGTGCATTATGGTTAACAAAGACTTATTCTTTACTTATTTCTTTGTCTACGTACAAAAATATAAACAATTTTTATAACTATTAAGGTGGCAATATAAATCTCATCAATGTTGTACTGGCAGAAGTCACCCTCAAAATTCTAAAAATCACAAAATTTCAAATTCTAAATTAAAATGCGCAAAAAGTGGTTGCTCCTGCAAAATTCATAAAAAGCTTGCCAAGTCCAGATTGGATGTAGTAGAAAATGCTAAGTCAGCTTTAGATATTAAAGAGAAGAATATTAAAGGAAGAAAGTCTAAATCAAATTTGAAGTACCTACTGAAACTTTCTATTTTATTTAATTCTATAATTTTCATAATTGGTACCTATTGTTTTAACAATTTCTTAAAGGGATACAGCGGAAATTGGAGAAACTGAAAAAACAAAATTAACAGAATCATCTCAAACGCCAAGAGATGGAAATTCACCTGTAGTAATGGAATTTAAAACGATTCAAAAAATGATACAAGTTGTAGATGATAATTCAGACCTATCAAAATTGGCAATAAAAAATCTTATCCCAAAGAAAGATCTTATAGATAGAGAAAATCTCTTTGAATCAAATAAAATTGCAGAAAACAAAGAAAGTAGCTAATTATATATACGATATTTGCAGGTAATTTTAACTTTTTGAACAATATTGCTAATCATTTACCATATGGTCGGATAAGTATATATTATTGTCTGATATATTAATTTGATTGTTGCTTTCAAATATTTTGAGAAAAGATGAAGAAGTGTCGAGATAAGTGATTCCCTTGAAATTTCAATGCTACTCATTCAATAACTTTGTAAAGGTCATTGAAACAATTCACAGCCTGACTCAAGGGAATGGAAAATTTTTCTTCTCTTCGTTTTTCATGAAAAAATGTATTATTACTGGAATACTCTTACTGGTATCCTTGACTGAAAGCTTTAAAAACAGTTAAATATTTCTTAAGTGCATCACACCCAAAATAAGATTATATTTCCAATATTTAACGAAAGTTAATATTGATAAATTTATCAGATTGATATTTCGATAACTTAGTTTCACTGGATATTGATCAAGAATGACCAACAACGTTGATAACTTCGTAATAGTTAATTGCACAAAACCAGTTGTATGTAATAAAATTACAGTATTAAATATTAAGCAATCCAAATATTAAAAACCTTAAGTTTTCATTTAGTTTCCTTGCCAAATGTGTCATAAATTAGACACGAAACCACAATATTTATATAATGCAGTTAAGAAAAATGATTATCACAAGTATATTAAAGGAAATTTCAATAAATTTACTTATTTCCATGTGGATGATATTAATTTTTTATTACTACCTGATGTCTCTTCAGCCATTTCCCCCATTGGTGTTTCGCAACTTTCTATTTATTTTGAAAAAGCATGGACCTTCCTGGTCATCGATTGAGTTTACACTCGAACAAAATTTCACATCCTCCAGGGTCACTGGGCAAATGTGAAGAATTTTCGATTCAGACGTCCGTGAAAGCGAAGGGCAACAAGATCAGGAACTCGTCTTGATTGGGAGACTGCATTCAATGTTCCGCTTATCGAGTTAAGCTTGTTGTGTGAGTCAACCAATCGCGGAAGACAAAAAATGATCGAGATACCTATTTGCTGAATTTCTAATAATTTCATGATCATTAAAATACCTGTTCGTACTGTAATTTCTCGTCTCGTACTAATTGACAGATAACTAGTTAACGCGTGACATAATACAGTGGATAATATTGAATGGGGGATGTTAGTTTTTTTCGCGCGTTAAAGACAGCTCGTAATTTTCCCGATATAGTTACATTCGATGATGTCATCTTAACGAGATCAACCTGAAGAAATTGCGAAAGAAAGTAAAAGTTTAGAGAGGTGTTGAAAGTGCAGGTATCCGGTATAGAGATACTGCACATATGTATACCCTCATACCTTCATTGATGTACTGATACACATTAACTCATACCTGTGTGCTCTTTTATCGGTAAATGTAAAACCTGGCATATACTTATCGAACATTATACCTTCGATATATTCGTACGAGGTTTCGGCTATGTCTTTGTCTGTAATGTATTTTCTTGTGTGTGTGTGAGAACCTTGCAAGGTAGTAACTTTGTCCGTAAGTTTACGTGTATGTTTTACCTTAAGTTGCAAGAAAGTTTCAGGTGGGGGCAGGTATGTTCAATACGAGAGGAATCATTCTGCTCCAAGCAGATACCAGCCAGTCTAGTCGTGTCACATTCGAGCTATAGCTGACATACAGTTACACTATAAACTTCCTATAAGCTCTTCCTCGTTCCCCTGGAGTTGCCTAAAGACCCAGTGACTTAGTCCTTCTGATACGACTGGTAAAACTCGGTAACAGCCATTGATGAAACTTTGCTCTTCAATCCTTGCGCGCTTCTAATCAGTTTTAGCAAACATTGATCGAATTTCATTTTCAATTTACTTTCTTCAAGTGGTGCTTCTTTACACTCTGTGACTTTATTAATTTCTCCATTATTAATTTCATGAATTTAAATCTTCCTGCAGTGAAAAGGGCAGTGAGTATAAAATAAATAAACACCAGCGCGGATAAATAAGTAACACTATCAGATTTTTAACTTCTGAGTAAACCACATACCTATAAGGTATTTGTAAGTATAATGAAGAATCATAGTAAGATTAGCATAAAACGCGAATTATAGAAGTCAGATAATCAGTGAAGTGTTTACGCATAATTACGAAGGCTATAATTTCTTATTATAATTTTAAACAAATAGAATGTGATAAGTCCTAGATAATTTAGTTTCTGTGTCAGTACGGCGATAAATAAGTTTTCACGTTTTTACGAGAAATTTCATTTTTCATGACAAATATTTGTTTAAAATATTTCTTTAAACCCTTTGTCGTTCTCTGCATTTAATTTCAATACGCTAAATTGATAGAGCGTTTACTTTTTATTCAGGTCATTGCAATATTAAGTTTTTCATATAATAAGAAAGTTGCTCGATTTAATTTTTTCCTGTTCTATGAAGGAAAACACGTTTTAAGAATTCGACCGCGAATTGCGCATTTATTTTCCACATATGTGTGTTTTTCACATTCTGCAAGCCACTGAGAGAAATCATTAATTCCGCGTGTTTACTTGCTATTGATATTTTCTCTTTGGTTTAAATAAGAAAGGAGCAATTAGTTTCAATATTGCGGCATGCATATGATTCGCTATATCGCATATCGCATTAACCGCAAACTAGTTTTCCAATTTCCGCATTGATATTTCTACGAAAAGCGAGATCAAACAAAAAGTTCTTAGTTCGTAACTGATATAATCTTCAATTTGATTTATGGTTTTGCAATAAAAAAAAACAAAACAAAAAAAGAAAACGCGACAAGTTTTCTTTTCATTTTATGAGATAATTAAAACATTATTTACCTTCATTCATGCGCTTCTTACGAGTCAATCAACTTTACCTTATTACTTTCCTCGGTCATTGAAGATCCACGTGCTTCATCGTGTGACGGTAATCATAGTTACTTCCAAGCGAAAACGAAAACTGCAAGCCTATAATCGTAGATTGCCACACATCATGTGTTTCTTAAGCGGAACCTGTTTCTCCCTCCACACGGTTTCAGTAGTTACTTGTGCAAATGTGCAAATGTACAAATGTGCAAAACGAATTATACCGTTTAGGCTCTAAACATCGAGTTTATGAATTTAGCAATTCTCTGACAATAGATTTACGGAAACTGTCGATAATAAATCTTCATTAGTGTAACACTGCTTAGCAATAAATGGGTACTTTGGAAAATGATTGATTTATCGCATAAAACAGGGGTGAGTCGCGTTAATGTAAATTCATTGGTGACATTGAAGACATCACCTATTTACCTAGGATTGTTCATTCGGTAAATTATGGTTACATGACATGTCTAGCGCACCCATAATAGTGTCACGTACCGAGAATTATTGTGTCTATTTAACAAGCGCTTTCGTCACGCTTTTTTATTCTTTCTTTATTTTAGAGAAATACCCGCCGAGTATTTTCGAATTTTTGAGAATCGTCAATATTGTTACTCTAACTTTGCAATTGCTTTAAATTTGCCTTATTTGACTCTAAGGTTTAGAGAAATCGAGATGCACCAGTTACCCGAAGAATTCCTTTCACACGCAGTACGTGAGAGTTTGGGTGGTCTATAAATCACTCGTTTCCCACACGAAAATGCCGAAAACCGTTTGAAGAAAAAGGCTTGTCCTGTTCTTTTTCTTTCAAAGCAGAAAGTTAATCGAAATTCAGTTCACATGAAAATGCAAGCCGAAATTTCGGGTCCAATGTTAAGTGGAGAAATAAAAAATTCAGTTCACGAATCAAATGTCTCTCCCGTTCTGATTTCACCTGCTCCTATAAATATTTAATCGATGCATTGTAAATTTTCAAGCAATGTATCAATCTTTCGATGAAACTCTAATATGCATGAGAATTCCTAGTTTTCAATTTCTTCGTTTCAAATTTTTACGAGTCTGATTTAACTTTCTGTGCCTGTGCAAATATTGCGAGCAAATATATACTTTTATGAAACTTTCTTATCATCTTTCAGGCTCCTTTCTATGATTTCAAAAAGTTAATTTTTCAGTTTTAGATAGCAATGACTTTACTACCACCAACTGTGGAGCAGCAACGACGTATAGACGCGGAACTTCCGCCAGATTCAGAAATGAGGAAAAGAGATATTTTAGCTATTCGAGAATGGCTGTCCAAGCAACCTCATTTGCCAAATCATATGGGTTATTAATTATATATAATAGAGTATAAATTGTTTTCGCTAAAATTCACGATTGTTGATACCAATGTTTGATTAAAATTCTAGACGATGCCAGATTAGAAAAATTTCTTTTCGGTTGCAAAAATAGCGTCGAAAGATGCAAACAAATTTTAGAGAGATACTTCAGTGCTAGATCTGCTTTACCGGAATTTTTCGCAGCGCGTGATCCTTTCGCGCAAGATATCCAAGATTGTTTCAAAGCAATGTATGTTCATTAAACTTTAATAGACTTATAAATAAAGAAATTGATTCTCGAGTACTAGTCGATACACAGAACCCTACATTAATGCTTGAGATTCTCTTACAGTGATTACTTTCTTCTGCCGTCACTTACTAAAGAAGGATATCGAGTTACTATATTGAAATTGAAAGACACGTCGATAGAAAATTTTTCCCTCAAAAGCATCACCAGAAGAATTTTAATGGTTTTGGATACGAGAATGGTAGAAGAACCCTGTTTATCTAATATCATGATATTGGATCTTAAGGTAAAATTTTGTATATCAAGATTTAATAAAGAAACCTGTTTTCCCTGAATCTACCATCATTCAGCAAAATATTTATCAATAAGAAAAAAGTTGATGAAGAAATAAACGATTTGCTAAGGTTAACTACTCGTTGACTAAATTTAGGAACTGACGAGAAGTTTTCGCGCAATTTTTCATTTACATAATCCATTTTATTATCCAATAGTTATTTATAAATTTGCGCGACGGCTTTTATGACTCTTTAACTCATATTTGAATACCAGAAGTGATTGCAAAGATTGGTCAACAGTAAATTAAAGAAATGGAGTTAAATCACAAGAAACGTATGGAGCAAATAAATTTATTTCAGGGTTTCACAGCTGCACATTTCGCAAAATGCAGTCCAACACAGTCACTTGTGAGAAAGGCGATGTTAGCAGTTCAAGATAGTATGCCATTGCGTCTCACGAGAGTCCATTATTTAAATGCTCCAGCATTTATTGGAAGTGTCTTAAATATATTCTATCCACTTTTGAAAGAAAAATTAATTCAAAAGGTATTTAAATCGCAAAGTAATGAATTTCCATAATTAAGCAATACATTTTATTCATTTAGACCATTTCATAGTTTCGAATACACACTGGCGGTGGAGAAGAATTGCATCCTTACATCGAAAAGGATATTTTGCCTTTTGAATATGGTGGAAAAGCAGGAACTTTCGAAGAGCTTAATGGTATTTGAACATTAAAATTCCTTTTGTTGAATATTTTACTGTGATTCGTAATAATATATTCTATTCACAGAGGCTTGGAGAAAAAAGATTGAAAAAAATAGGGACTGGTTTTTACGAGAAGAAAAATTAAGCAGAACCAATGAAAATGCAAGACTACCAGAAGCAAAATCTTCCTTCTTAAAAGATTTGGATGGTCTTCAAGGATCATTCAGAAAATTAAACTTCGACTAATCGAAAAGGATCATCATTCTATTGCATGAAAAATCATACGATAAATTCACTTTTTTACTTACAATTAGTACAAGAATGCACTCGCTTTACAGCACCAAACCAAATATTTAGATTTTCAGCTTATCGCGAAAACCATTCTTTTATCCATTCGAGGATTATCAGAATTGCTTCTTTCTTTATTTTCTCCAAAAGATAATACCACCTATCATACTTAGTTTTATTCTAGTATTAAGCTCTCTTATATATTTTTTAATTATACACGAATGAATATACGATTGTTTACTAAATGAAAAATGAAGGTTTTCTTTTCTTAAGCACACGATACTTTTTTAATGTTCTTACTTAAATTATGTTAATATTTAAATTTCTATTTGCCAAGAAATTTAATCAATAAATGCTATTCAATAAAAGAAGAGAAATGGATAAAAAAGGAGGATATGATAACGTAGCGTGCGTATATTTTTAGACTCAACAATAGGCGTAATTTTATTAATAGAGCAGTTATAGTAATAATAGCAGTTGTATTTTTATTCGCTAGATTGAAGTGGTGGTCCGGTTAATATACAATTTCTGTTGACTCGATTGTTATTTGCAGCAATCGCAAATGGTCAGGTTCCTTCTTTTGTACCCGTTTAACTAACTTAATAAGCTAATGGTAGCACAGAGCAAATGCTCAGAAGGGCACCCGAGACTTGAACTCTCCTCACTATATTATCGCGAATGTATTTTTATTAACAATTATAGTACAAGTCTCGCAAGATTATTAAAAATGAACTTTAACCCTTTGAAACGGTCGAATATCCCTTTGTAAAAAGTATCATTTTCCTTTCCGATATCTCTGTGAATCTTCATTGAAACGTATCAGACTACATCAATCCCCCCCCCCACTCCTCTCGCTCTTAAATCCTCAAAAACAGACTACAAGGCAAACAGAGCTGAAAAATATTTTCGATGACTCAACGCAATGAATATGGAAAATTCATTCTAACCACATTGTCGTGGCTTTTATTAACATGCGCAATTCACTGGCGACAGCTTATCAATATTTAACTTATGCAATGCTATCTCAAATTTCAATTTGAATAAAGCGCTAAAAAATTGCTGCGCATAATGCATGTCAAACAGAAACTAGATTGTGTTTGGCGAAATGGAGCGTTCTTGGGTGTATAAAAAATTCGTAGTTTCATCTTAGAAACGTCAGTGTGCAATCTGTTTCACGAAAGGATAGAAGTCGCTCCGCTACTTTCGATTGCCGTATCCCAAATACCAATACACGCGTAAATTGTTCGAATTTCTTTCCACCCGTAAGTTTAACGATTCGTTACATCTTTCGGTTCTAATTAAAAACTGATTTAATAGACCGAGAGAGAAAATGTTTCAACGTCTCAAATTCAGATGCGAGTATATCGCGCGTCTAACTCGCGCCACTTAGTTAAACCGGATAAACTTTACGTAACAGATTCCTCCTTAAGTGGAGCATAAACCTTTCGTTCCAATAAACATTGAATCTTAATAGAGATTATTAAACTTTACGAGTTACGAAAGTAACACGTGAATGCAAGATAATAAAATCATTGGTTCTCGCATGGTTTTGCATACCAACGCGTTAAGGCGAAATCTGACAACCTGTTCTAATAATCGAGTACTCTCGATCAGCAGATACGCGCGCATACGCGATGAGTACGGAAAATAGCAGTTGATTAATGAATTAGGAATCGCCGCGTCCCGATATAGCGCGCCTGGCAAGAGTCGAGATTAGAAGGACTGGGAGAAAACAGGGAAGAAACAAGGATGTTCCACCTGGCCGAACGAACCTGGTCGTAAGAAAAAATGTCAAAGGATCGAACGCGAGAGAGCGAGGAGAGCGATGGAAATGGGGAAGGAAGGGGCGGGTTTCTCCAAGATTTCGAGAGGGTCCTAAAAATTCCTTGGGTCACGGAGTAACCTGATGTGCTCGTGCCGTGCACCGAATATAACAGCGAGGGTGTCCGCGACTCGGTGCAGGGTGGATTGATTTTTCGGCGAGTGACGTCAGAGGAGAGAGCAGCATGCGCGCGTGTCGCGCGGCGGCAAAGGACGCGGTGAGCCGGTGAGTCTCGTCGCGAGTGAGCCGGTGCCGCTCTTCAAGTCCAAAGTGCCGAGCTCCAAGTTCGCCGTGGAATTTGTCAGGACTTTCGGGAATTCCAGCAGGTACCTCTGCCTGGTTCTGCCTGGATGGACCTATCGAAACCACTGGCGGGAGAACCTCGCGCCTTCACCCCGACGAAGTCCTTGCGTGAAAACTTGCAGGCTTTTCTGGGACTCCGTGAAGTGCAAGAAGATCGGGGAAGCTTCTGGCACCCGCGGTGGTGCTTCCTTTGATTTGCCAACGCGTGAATGAAGCTCATATGGCATGCTTGGATTGGTCGATACACATACGCATTGGTACGTCGCATGCATCATTTCCTCCCCTCCCCTCTCCTTTTCTCTCTCTTTCACCCTGATATTTATTTCAAACACCTATTCCCTCGTGTCCGTCTCAATAACTTCGTGTTTTCCTTGAGAATTCGCGCCTTCGGTGGCTCGACGTTAAACTTATTCAATAAAATAGCCTTGCTCAATTTGCGTGAACTTGACAACTTGGTCAATCTTTTTCCGGTTGTCGCGAAGTAGTGTACTTCGCGACTATATTCGATAGCTGGTAAGCTCGGCAATTAATAGATCTTCCCAGTTGTCATTGAATTATTCGATTTTCACTCGCCTCGTTCAGCTCGTCACTCAACAGTTTCACACAACGGTGCTTTAAATACTTTAAGGAAATCGAACCACTGAAACGAGTCCGTTTTGCGAAGGTAGTAAAAATTTGCTAAATTCGACAAACGGTAGGTTTGTCGTGTCAGAAATTTTGGCTCGTGAGAATTGTTAATATAATTGAGAGTGTTTGCGAGATAAATGGAGGAAGATGGTGCGAGGGGTAAATCGAGAATGATCGTAGCGCCGGATGGTTGGTGGCAATGGCACCGAAGGGGCAAAAGGGGTGGGAAATTGGTGACTTAGGGGAACGAGGCAAGCGGGAGTTGCGGTTGGGGACGAGGTAGATCTCGACGGGGTCACAGCAAGTTCATTCAGTGCCGTTCAATTCGCCAGGCATCCGAGGACGCTCGGTTGCGCCTCTTCTTTTTTCTACCCTCTACCAACTACCGTTGTTTCTCTTTTCATTCCCTCCATTCCCCTTCAGCCATTGCGCCGTCTCCATTCTCATCCCGTTACAACCCTCTTCTGATCAGTTTCCCCCCTCCGGGGTCCCCGTTGCCCTCACAGCATTACCCATCCCATTTCTACCACCTCCATAAAATTCTCCCCTTCGTTCCTCCCTTCATCCCCTCTCTGTGATATTGCTCCCTCTCTGCTTTCTGCAACTCCCACGCCATCCACCTCTCTCTCGGTGCACTTGCACCGAGATCTTACTTTTGCTTCCATTTTAACGCGTACGAGTCCTTTCTATTTTTTCATCGGGGTTTACTAGTCTCCTTCTGCCATCCTTTATTATTCATTTGTGCCAGACTTATTTCTGGGATATTTTCCATTTTTATCTCTCTCTCTCTCTCTCTCTCTCTCTCTCTCTCTTTCTTCCTTCTCCCCTCCTCTCTCAGTGCTATAAAAATAATATGAATACCTAAATCTGCTGTGGAGATTTTTCGTATATTCATGAGAAAAAAGTTTGAAGAGTTTTTATGGATGTCTTCGATGAGTTCTGATCCATTGGTTTTGGATAGAACCATTTACCGGGGAATAACTTTCTTCCCTTCCGAACGGTATGGAAAAGAAAGATTAGGAAAACTGTTAGTCTGAGAAGCAAAGCTTGATAGAGTTAGAGAGTGGTCGTGCAAGAATAAACAATTTTATTAAGAAGAAGAAGAAGAAGAAGAAGAAGAAAAACTTCGTTTATACGAGTGTCTAGACCCGCATTTCATTTTGGAGACTCCTGCGATAGTCCTCCCTACTTTCCCCTCCAGCTTCTCCCTTCCCGCAGATTCCCCTCCCCTTTTGTGGGATGTTGAACGAACAAGCGAAGTTTCAGCCGTCGTCGATTCGACTGTACAGTCATCAGTGATCAAGCGCATCGTGTCATCCCTCAATTTCTTTCTTCGACTCTCTCTCCCTCTCTCATTTTCTCTTCCTTCCTCTCTCTCTCTCTCTCTCTCTCTCTCTCTCTCTCTCTCTCTCTTTCTCTTGAACCTTCTCACATACTCTCTTTTACCCCTGCGGCAGACTCAGTCGCTTGCCAAACGCTCGCGAAGTAGCAGCACATCAGAAAAGTTCCAAAAAGCTCCGCGACCAAAGCTCGGCTTAATTCGAGACACGTGTTCTGATATGACGGAGGACTCTTCTACTTTCGATCTCTTCCGGAAATCAAGCGTTCTCCAACAGCTTGCGCCGCGAAGTTTCGCCTCTACGACCCGCAGGAGTTTGTAACGAAAGAGAAAGGTGGGCTCTCGCACTTTTTCTTAAAACTCTCCCGAATAATCGACTACCCCTAGAATCTCCCGATAAGCCTCGCTAGTTTCTCATACTGACTTAATGTGCTTTCATGCGAATCATTGATTTTCCTCCTGAAGCAATTTTGGGATATCGCTCGTAAAGAGATCACGGAGGGAAATCTGAGTAAATATCGTTGAATTAATTGGTAGAATCGAGTCTGGAGGATCGCCGAGGTAGTTGGGAAGTGCGATTGCAACGTATCATAGTGGATCGTTCGAACAATTAAATGAAACGCGATGAAAGGGTAGGTGGTGGCGAGAACAGCCAACCAATTGCCCCCTGACCTATCCAGATTGCAACAGATGAAATTGAAAACACGTAACTGCCAGAGCACAATATTCAGTACAGCTACGAATTGTAAACCCTGGAGGGGGGGAGGGGTTGGGGACCCCTGACATACGCAAGCAATTACGTAACTGCACTTGAGCGATGGAATTATCAAATTAATAAGTGTCTCGCGTTTTCGCGAGTTGGTTCGACCAGTTAACATCGGGCAAAGGCAGAGAGTGCGATAAATGCGCACCCAACGCGTTGTCGCGAAAAGTTTCTTCTCCAATTGCTTCGTTAGAAATAATGGATCGTTTCACGGCCAACCCCATAAAAATCTTCTCCGTCCTCTTTCGCGTCTTATTACACAACATTTCAATATTCAAAGAGCCAAGTGGATTTGTACAACGCAGATGTAAGATCTCCGCTGCACTGCGTATCCAATTGCGCCAGAGAGTAGGTGTGATTTAGGATCTTGACCTGGACAGTATTTTACGCTTGTTATAGGCTGCGCTAAAAACTCGCACACGTGCTTCGCGAGTCATTCGCTAAGTCGTTCGGTTTCGCCTTATTAGCGAGTCGTCCATGCGAACTCTTTCCTCCGAATGGATTTCCAGGAAGGAACTCCATCATCCTGCCACGGGAAAGTCCCGTGACCCCCGTTGGATCGTATGCGTCGAATTCGAATTCATGGATTCTTCCAGAACGAACGAACGGACGGACGGACGGATTTTGTCGAAGCAACGCGATTGATTTCCCAGTAGGATTTATCGAGTTGCCGCGAGATACCGCGGTTTAAGTATGTAGAGGTAATCGCATAATAAAGTGGAGGAGCGTGTCACGATAGAAGGAATTGGTCCGAAGATATTCCTGGCTATACGCAGAAGGCGGTTGGAAAACACGTAGTAGCAATTGTTTGCGAGTGGTCTAGCTTGAACTATTAGTTAGTGTCGTGCTCCTCGTGTCGATTGGTGCGTTCTGATGGATACGTGTGACCCTGTGCATCGACCCGTCTCGACTGCGTTGTTAAACCGCCGGATTATTCAGTTCCAGCGTGCAGCTCGTGAACGATATCACGTCAATTTCGTCTGTCGCGTCGCGTCGTGCCCTATCGTTGCACAGTCTCTCGCCTGCGTGCAACAGATAAACTGCCATCTCACCCACGTGTCTCCTCTCAATGACTTCGAGAAATGTGCGCCAGAATCTTGCCGCGACTCTCTTCTCCAAAAACCTTCCCATTGGCAGCCACTGGCACCTTGTCCCGGAGATTCTTTGCTCCGAATCGTTCTGAAACTCCGCTCTTCCCTCCGAAGGCCCTGAACTTCTCACCCCTTTCGCTCCTCCTCTAACGATGCTCACGAGCAGCCTTCACGAATCTTCCTAGAGCCACCTCCTAGAGAACCTATTGAGACTTCTCTCCTTTATCGAGAGACTGCTTCACTGGATTTCCCAGAGTGGTATTCTTCGAGTGGCTTTTACATTTTTGTCGCGGTGCATTTTCCTCGGCGTAGGAGGGGAGAGTCCTAAGAGATTCTTGTCGCTTCTATCGTAATTCAATGTCCAGAAGTTAGGAGGGGCTCTACCAGATGATCCGTCGTGGATCGTCCCGTGCTCCCTTTCATTTCCCCTTTTGTGGAAAATGAATTTCCCTTTTGAGTTTTTGTGCCTGGAAAAGCCAACTGGTCTTGTCAAGAGGCACTGTCCTCATTTTCCACACGGAGTATCGATGTATTGCAGTCGCGTGTATACGATGATTACTCCCACCCCCCAACTCTCTAACCCTCTCTCTTTCTCTGAAATATTCTCTCAATTTTCCATCTCTTTCTTTCTCGGCTTATATAAGAGAACACTGCCTACGGTCGGTATGTCTGTCCCTGGCATGATGCAGGCCCGAACAGAGAATTAATGGTACCCAGTCCTATACACTTATCAATCTCTCAATCATCGATAATTTAAAATGTTAAGCGCGGAAACGAATGATTGTCACAATTTGAACATCGTATTCTGCCCCATTCTGCCATTTCTCGATATACCCGGCGAATTGTATCCGAATGCTCGACGAATGGGGAAAAGAAGTCCGAGGGCTTTCCAAAAAAGTTCAAGCTCGTGAAATTTCTGGCGATGAAGAACGTGCTTTGATCATAGAAATTTTCCAATTGCAATGTTTATTCGCCTAGAGTCTCCTCGTAGTTGGTGTATTTAGCTGATTCGATCAGTGTCACGCGAGTCACTGTAATTCGTTTCAGTTTCTACGACCGCATCGTTAAGCTCGATTAAAATGGCACGCGACGTTAACTAGTCGATTTTCATGCGACAGATAAAAAATAGGTTTCGAGCCACTGATAAATGAAGCACGGTTTACAGAAAAATCACTGTCACTCTATCCATGCATGAAAAGACACACTAATCGCACGCGAGTTCTTCGTCGAGGAATTGCAGAATTTCAATGGAATTTCTAAACGAAGCAAAGCCGCGCGTGTGCGCAATTTTCTTTTTTTCCTCCAACACCCCTTATAATTCCCTCGACGCACGATCCAGTTATTTTCAAGAAGCTTCGCGTCAATTAAGATACCTCGCGAACAAAGTATCCCGTATGATTGGGATGATTGCAGATACGCTTCAACTCTAATAACTTTCCGAGAATTAAGGGTTACGTTAGGTTGCGTTAGGTTGCATTACTTTTGATTAGAAAACACGAGAGAATTGTGTCGCCTAGGCTACGGAATTCACGGAGGAATCATTATTTCGATCTAATTTATTAAAGCTACACACGAGTAAGGCTAGTTAAAATAAAATTTCTGAGATTTGTTTGAATGGGATAAAAATAGCTAAGGAAGTTTGTAATACAAATCAATGATACGAGGACAGAAACTATCTTGAACATCTAACGTTCTGTCAGTTAACTTTATTGACATAACTGCTTTCACAGTCTTAGTTCGCACATTCCCTGTCTCTACGACTTCAATATACTCGTGTTTACAAGTAGAGCGCAATTATTGTCGCGTCATTCTTACTTATTTAGGCCATTGATTCAAGAACACGATGGGAGAAAATCTCCGGTGCAGAATATTGCATTCTCAAAATGTTCGCTGCGAATTAAAATTTTCGATGCACCCAGCAGTGTTATCGACGAAACTTTATTTACCCTAATTTCAGCGTTCAGTTAGGTTCATTCGTGTAATATAGTCTGGCCTTCAAATTATTTTAACAGAATAATACTTTTCTGCTTGTCATTTGACCGATGTAAAGCAACGGTACCTACGCATATCATGCTATCGCCTTTAAGTATGAGAGACGCGTGGAGAAATTAAGTGTCGCGTTAAACACAGAAAATTTTAGCGAGAAACTGAAAAATCATGAATCTAGAAACTTGTGAAAAATCTATCAAATGTATGAATTTGGATGATTAGCAATTTCTCTGTTTTTTTTTTATAGTGATATTTTGTAAGATGCATATTTGTTTTGTAGATATTTCTTCCGAGCAACGTAGTTTGATGTAGTAATCGATATGTTCCATAATACTTTGTTAGAGGATGCAGTATTTGATCGAGGAAAAAATTAAAGTTGCACTACTAGTTAAGATCTTCGAGCGCAGCCATCATTCCAAGTTTCTCGCTGCTTTAATTTAATCTTTTATTAATTTACTTCTTATATGCTATCGTCGAATATCTGTCGTGTAATTTTTCGGCATTCGTTTTAGTACAGTGTCCGATATGTAAAATGGAACGATTAATAATATCTGGCCCATCAATTATTAGTTCTCGTCCTTCCAATAAATTTCATCCCCCGTCCATCTTCTGAAATCACTTGAAATGAAATCATTAAATCAACATTTTTAGCATTCGTGCATTTGAAATGAAAATTTGCTATTTCCTAATTTCAAATAGATCAGCCGGATTCAGTGGTAGTTGACGAAGTGTAAAGATAAGGTAGGCGCACAACCACTATCTCCGTCGGAAGCGAGCACAAACTACCCCAAATGGTTTTACCCCCGGCGTTTCTTCTTAGTTTACCGCGATATCAGAGCAACCTTCGACGTGCCGTTTCGACTTCCATTGCTAGATATCGATAAGCTACAGCATACGCGTTTCTCGAAGGGTTAAGGTGATCGGGGTTGAGGTTGATGTTGCGAAGGTTCGAATCTAAATATAGAGAAGGCGCTCGCGGTCAAATCAATAGGCAAGTCGTGCACACATCCCCCTGTGCTTGTTGGTTGAATGTCTGCAAGAACGACATCGCCCAGACACACTTAAGGTTGTTAGGGCGGTGCTAGAGGTTGAAGCACCGCAGGGTTAAACGCTGACATCCTCAACCCGTAAACTCGCGGCGTTGGGCTTCCAGTTCAATTAAGAGATTTACAAAAGGAAGTAGCATAAAGCTAAGGGGGGTCGATTCCACGGCTTTCCACGGACTAGTTTTTATCATTCGCGGCCCTAGGACAGTTCTCGCGGAACCTGCATGCATGTGTCAATATAATTATGCCGCGATAAAAAGGGCGGGCTTTAATCGATTCTCGCGGGACTCGAGAACTGGGCTACCGCTTTCTATTTCGAGCCAGTAATAATCAATCCACGTGACTCGTTGATTGATGAAACGCATTGCGGAATGTACCGAATGAATCGAACGAAGCATCTACTTATTGTCTCGAGGAACGTCCTCCTCCACCTCCACCTAGCGCGAACCTCGAGCGATGTCGGATGAACGTCGTTCGAGAACGGTACGCGTGTCGAACTAAACTCGAGTCGAGGAAAGAAATGAAAGAGAATATCAAGAATCTGAGGAAAAAGGGAGTTCGCGCCATTAAGCAACTGGTTGTGCCCGTGTTAGTTCTAGCAGTTCCATCTACCAGGCCGGTGGCATTGCCGAATCGGGGTCACCGTTCGAGATCGGATGTTGTGGCCGTGCCATTTAAGTGGGACGACGTCAGCGGAAGCAGAAGAAGCAGCAGAAGAGGACGAGAAGCCGCGAGTCGTTGCAGAGGAAGCATCAGAATCGACAAGGGTGGTGGATACGGGCGAGCTGGCACGTGAAAAGGCAAATTGGATGAACAGAGGAGATTGCCGGTGATGGACAATGAGCAGCCGCATCAGGAGCTGGTCAAGTGCGTCGTCGTCGGGGACACCGCAGTCGGCAAGACCAGGCTGATCTGTGCCAGGGCCTGCAACAAACACGTTTCTCTGTCGCAACTACTCACCACACACGTGCCTACCGTTTGGGCGATTGATCAGTATCGGATTTACAAGGACGTGAGTTCATCTTCTTTTGCCTCTGGGTGCCCCTGTACCTTCTCCCCGCCTTCTCTGTGCCTCCTACTCCGGAGACTACCATTTCTGAATCGTCCGCTTTTCTGCCCTTCGGTAGGTCTTGGAACGATCATGGGAGGTAGTGGACAACGTGAATGTCTCGCTACGCCTCTGGGACACTTTTGGGGATCACGAGAAAGACCGACGCTTCGCCTACGGCAGGTAATGTTGCGTCACGACCTTTTCCTCGATAACTCGCGGCTGCTAGCCCGCGATTGCTTGGATACCCTCGCGTCTCTTTTCCTCTGCCTTTTTATGATTCGGCTGAGCGAAGCTTCTATTTTCAAGGTCCGACGTGGTCTTGCTATGCTTTTCCATTACCAATCCCGTTTCCTTGCGAAACTGCAAGGCGATGTGGTATCCGGAGATTCGGAGGTTCTGTCCCCAGACACCGGTCCTCTTGGTGGGGTGCAAGAACGACTTGAGGTACATGTACAGGGATGAAACTTATCTGAATTATTTTCGAGATCGAAGCCCCTTCGTAAGGTAAGAAACTTTCCAGCAGTTTTCTTTTTTAGTCTCCAGTCTCTAGAATTTTTTTTTCCTTTCTTTCTTTTCTTCTTTCTCTTCGGAAAAATCCATTTGGCAAAGACGCGCGAGGATCCGCTCGACGTTTGAAAATCAAAATAATCGATTTAATGCCAGGAAATTAAAATATTCCGTCCTTGAACCAAATCGCACGGTTAATTACCATCGTCAAGGTAAAATTGGCGAGCCTTGACATACGCTGCAAAGCCCTCCTGGGATGATAAAAGTTCATCGTGACTTTCACAAACCCTACTGACTCACTTTGAAACGCCAGAATCTAATTTATAAAATATTTCTCTTACCACCCTTCTCTCTCTCTCTCTCTCTCTCTCTCTCTCTCTCTCTCTTTCTCTCTCTACCAGTGGTGTTTGCCATTTGTACAAATGTTCGGTAAAGTAACGCGATTCGCCCGTAAATATTCCAAGTCTCTGATTTCACAGCAGTAAGACTTTAATGTCACACTTTGTACTTGGCACGAGACATGATAGTGTCCCTCGATTCAATTGAGGACCTGATTGGATAATAGTATCGTGTAACGCGTTTACCAATATAGGTTACAATGTGTTATAATTTATCAGCGAGCTAGGGTTCGGCACATAAATTATGCTCATGCGAGATAAAATAGTCTATCAAACACTTTACTATTTAGGGCTGTATGTGTATGATTTTTATCGCTATTCGGTCAGATCGATCGTGGACTCTCGCATCGCATTTTTCTAGAGCCACGAGGAAAAGTGACTTGGTGATGCCTGATCAGGCGCGTGCCGTGGCCAGAGAACTCGGCGTGTGTTACTACGAGACCAGCGTATTCACCGATTACGGTGTAAACGAGGTTTTCGAGAATTCGATACGCGCTGCCCTTATAGCGAGGCGTCAGCAGCGTTTCTGGATGACAAACCTGAAAAGGGTGCAACGTCCCCTCTTGCAGGTAAACCCGACCCGAAATGCGTCGCGGTGCGTTTCCTATAATAAGAACAAAATCCACAGGCCCCGTTCTGTCCACCAAAGCCAGTTCCACCGAAAGTTTGTCTCGCGCCGAGCACTTACGAGGAAAACATGAAGGCGCTGTGGACGAGGCCCGTCCATACCGACGTCACCTTAATTGTGGGAAATTGCACGTTCGCTGCACACCGATGTTTGCTAGCAGCTGCCTCGCCAGCGTTTCATCGGCTCTTCTCGATGGAACTCAGCCACGAGTTGACGCCAAGAAGCTCCAGCGAGTCCAGTATGGTGAGATCAGCTACGCAATTCCATGAGTTTTTTGCCCTCCTTCCTTTCGCGTCCTTTGAGAAACGATCGCGAAATTCCGAACCCTTCGGATATTCGACTGAATTCCCGATGACTTCTCCGTATAGGTGAGCACTTTTGGCGAGGCAACAGTTGGTGATTTCAATGACGACACCGAGTGTCTGATTCGTATCGATCAAAGCAAACCCACTAAGTGAGTTTTCCCCATAAAGGATTTCTCTTTGCCCCCAAAGTCTTGATAGCGTTGCGAGATCTGTTCTTTGAATTCTCCCGCAGAGTCTGGGAACAACTTAAGCGACGATCTAGTTTTCAAGTACTGCCGACGATGGATAATCAGAGGATCATTATTACTGGTGCTTCGAGGGAGCTCAATCATCCTGCCTTCCAAAATATTCGTACATGTATGGTATGAGAGATTTCAGTCATGCATCCGCTGCTCCGCTTCTGAATATGGAGTGACTTCGCTATGATTTTGGATAAGGGAAACTTTCGTTCCTTTCGTTGCAGACTGAGAACTCGAATGGAGTGCAGCAACCCACGACAGTCGTCACTCTCTCCAAATTAATTACTCCACAGGCGATGCAGCAATGCCTGCAGTTCATTTACACGGGCAGCCTGGATAAGCGTTATCACGATTTGCAAGTACGTTGAAAATGATCGATGACGGTCGAAGTAAGTTGCTTAAGTAAGATGGATCGATAGGCTCAAGCTTCCTAATTTAAAGAGAGAAGTCCCCTATTCGGAAAGTTGTGGCATATAATTTTGTAAAACCGGTTCTTTTCGTTACTTTTTACGATGGACAAATGGTAAAAATGCTTAAATCAGGATTACACACTTTATGCTAACACTGAATAAGGACTAACGCGGATGTATTCTTTCAGACAGCTCCTATCGGGCTTCTACTGGTTAGTACTACGTAAATATGCGTTTTCCGATATAAACGCACGCATTAACATTTACACGCGCGCACATTTAGAATCATCGCGGGCTTCGAAAAGCATAGCTTCGCAAAAGACCATTTTTCTCCTTTACCGAACATTCTACATGCAAAATCATCAATGCCATCTTCACGATTTCCTCGACTTTTATAGAGCATGCGACAGATACGTTCAACTTTAATTGGTCGAATCATCGAGAAATCATTGCCTGATGCTCGTAGAGATCATCGAGAATACTCTCGGCAATTTCCAATACTGATCCACATCTGACTTTGATGGGCTGATAAAACGATGTAAATCAGTGTTGCAGAATCCTCCACGAAATCCTCATTTCAGATTCATAATGAATACGACGTCCAGCATGAATGGCGTGTAGAAAAAGCATAGTGTTTTACTAGGAAACTCATTAAAATTTTTAAGTCGCCATTTATGCGAGGATCTGTATATATACATCGTTTCGAAGGACAAATCAATCCCAGCGGGTTTTAAAAATATCGCTTTCTACTAGGAAATAAGGCAGGCTGCGGAATTCTTGAAGCTACCGCATCTTTTGATGGTGTTGCGCAGCATACAAACCAGAGAGCAATTTGTCAACAGCGATCTTAATAATGGTTACAAGCAAGCGGTGAGGCAGCGCCTTGAAGATATTTGTTTGGAGCAAGGTAACTACTACTATTATACAGGCTGCTCCTGCGACATTTTATTTGGAGCGCGCGCGAACAAAATCTCGTATGAAAGTACAGCCGAGGACAGATATGGAGTCTCACAGATCTCATTAAGAGCTAAGACGAATCAAACGCCAAAAAATCAGCCGTCCGTGTCAGAAGTCGAGAAGTCAGGTGTGTCAGGGACTCCATATCTATTCCTGGCTGTACTTGCACCTAAGGAATTTAGATAAATGATCGATATTTTCTCTTCTTAGGCCAATTTGCTGACGTTGTCTTTGATTTGGACGACGGTAGCGTACCTGCTCATCGAGCAATTCTCACTGCCCGTTGTGATGTGATGAAGGCCATGTTCTCCGGTGATTTTCGCGAGAGCAGTGCTAAAGTTGTAAGTTAATCAGATCCGAACCATAAAACAAAAAAAGCAGAAAAAAAGAAACGCCTGGCTCGTCGATTTTTATAATTTACATTCTCTATCCGTAGATAGTCTTTCCTGGTGTTCGCGAATACACGTTTCACAAACTACTTTGTTATTTGTACACGGACGAAGTCCCCGCGATCTCCTCGGCAAGATGTTTAAATCTTTTGGAATTAGCGAATCGGCTGTGTCTGCCCAGATTGGTGAATTTAGTTGAGAGCAGAGTTATCGAGGATCTTGACAGGCTCTCGCAGAACGATGGGAACGAAGCAGTTGAAAACTGTCTGAGATTATTGGAGCCATGCAAAGTAAGATATCCGGAGAAACGTCTATTTCAGCTTCCAAGAAGAGCCCACGCGTTGGAAAGCTCATTTTGAAACGTGAAGAAAATTGTACACGGGGCATAATGAGATACTGATCTTGATAAAATATTTCTTCAACATGGGATACAGTTTAAGAGAATGAATTTCAAAATGAACTTATAAACGCTTAAAACGCGTGGACTTTCCTTTCTAGAGATCGATCGATCGATTTATCCTAATACTTCATTATAGTTACATAATGCTGATCAGCTGGCAGATTGGTGCATGAATCATCTGTGCGTTAATTATAATAAGCTTTGCAAAATGTCACCGCGTAGCGTGCGTCTCCTTCATCCAGAAAACCAGGAATATTTAAACGAACATCGTTGGCCACCTGTTTGGTGAGTGGCTTGGTGACTCTTTTGCAGATTTTCTTGTTCCTCTGTGAGATCTCCATCGATAAATGCTCGTATCTCAATTTGTAGGTATTTAAAGGATTACGATTACTATCAGAAGTGTCTGGCTGAGCAAGATAAGGAAAACAAACCAACCTTGAAGAGAAATCGCAACCAGTCCGGGTGTCTGTGCTTTTCTGGTTCGAACAAAGCTAGGCGCGAGGCTGGTACCGGAAGTGGCACCGGGACGACATCAACAGCGTCAGCGGAAACTCCTGCAGATCGGCCGCTTTTCGATGCTTCGACCGAATCCGGCGAGCAGCCAGTATGACAAGAACCTGGCGGCCTTCGCCGCTCAATCAAATTTCATCTGGTCCTACCCGTGCTCATGGTTTTCATTTGTTCTATTCTTACCATTTTGATACTGCTACAGATTTATACTTAAACATGTGCTTCGTAAAGTCTAGCACGAATCGAATCGCGGGACATGCCGAATTTTTCACTAAATCGAACTGGTTCCTGTTTCCGCTTCCTCACGCGCAAAATGGTACACCGCGAAACTGTTATTTTTGTTTTCTTCGAGAACGCGTCTTCATTGATTCACGCAACGTTTTGAGGAAGCTTGAAATCTTTTACCATTTCCAGCTGAGTGTGTTCTTTCATATTCTTTTTCTCTCTTAGCTATTTCGGGATATTTTTCAATTTTACTAAATTGAATTAACTCATTTTATTAACAGTTATTTAAAATTTATTTAAACCCTAAGATCTCCCTACTCGGATGCCATCCAGTCTTCTATGTGTTACTGATAATTGCTCATATTTTTGAACTTAATTAATCTCAATTGTGGATTAATTAATTTGTTAATGCCGAAAATTATTTTTTGCATTTCTATAAGTATACAAATTTTCATTGAGAACGATGGAAAAGAGGCGTGCAAGCATAAGGTGTGTGACTCGAGAAATTAATTCATTAAGGAATAAGAGTAGAAAATACGATTAAACATCGTATTTTTATCGATGCGAGTTAGACTGAAAAAAAAAGGAGCAATAGTTTTAGGTCGTAGACGAGATAATAAACGGTATTTTAGTCGCATAACGCAGGAAGAGCGTCATAAACGCATCGTGTCGTATCTAAACGTAAGTCTTCGAATTTTTACTCAAAAACATCGCGATGGAAATTGGTCCTAATCCTCTTGTATCGTTTTACCAACAACTGAATAAAGTAGATGCGTTATTATAAATTTTTAGTTGATAAGTTTACTAGCCATTACACGATAGTATTTCTTCTACAGAGAGATATAAGTCTACATCAGACTATGATATAATCTGATGAAATACTGTGATTTATTTTTTATTCAGTTGACTACTTAATGTTTATTCCTCTTCTTTTTTCCAAATTGCCTGACCTCCTATATATTCAATTGAAAAAACTGACCTACATATAAAAGTGCATATACACGTATGTATGTATGCATAAAAATAACTATAAATACAGCGTTTTGTATAAATAGAATAATCGCAAATTAATTTAGTAACTGCAAATCGTACAAAAATTCTATCTAGATAGAAACACAACATATCGCTCCAAACGCTGTCAATAGTTATTTTTCAAATCAAATGACGAAAAGGTCTGCTTCTGAAAATGTTATATAAACAGGCTTTTACAATTTTATCAGTAATGTGAATTGAATCAAAGTCTTACTTCGATAAAAAAGTACAATCCTAATTAAAAGGACCAGTTACCTCGTATAATCGCTTTATCTTGAATCGGACGTAATTCGTGAAAATAACATATATGCATTAAAATAATCGATGTTCAGGAGTATCGTTAGTAAATTTGATACTTATTAGACCATTCTTCAGAGCATAAACATCTCTTTTACCAACTCATAAATACAAACATATATGGTTCAAAACGCACGGAGATGGAATGGAAAATAATTGTTTTTTAAGAGATAACATTTATGTTATTCCATAGAACATCAAACAATAGCAAATATCACATTTTTGTGATATTTTTCATTATATTTTGCACTATATGAACTTTTATGAAATTTGTCCGCTATTTTCTTAAATTAGATTGAGACATGAACAAAGTTTTTGGCGGTTTTGATGCAAGAAATAAAAACATAAGTGAAGAAAGAAAAGAACTTTAAGTGAATATACTTATACATTCATCAGATATGTTACTGCCCGTTGTTTAAAAACAATATGTAAGAAGTGATGATGCTTTTCTTACCTAAAAATATAATACAAAGTGTACTGTGTCACAAATGAGAAGAAGGCACCTTTTTCGTGCATGACAATTTTCTTCTTTTTTCTTTGATGTATTACTGCTTTTTTCCCATCAAATGCAGTATAGGAAAAATGTGCCACAAGGATAACTCGCAAGCTTTAAAGGCGTCTTCTCTCATTTAAGATGGAGTATACTCATTAGGAAGGATATGAATAACGTCCCACTTGTACGCTAACGTCAATTTCGATGTCAATGTTATCCTTCATCACTCGTACATAGTTGTATATTTTATACTGAAATTGGTAATTTTAAGATTAAACACGATGACATAAAGAAACGGAATATCATTCTATAGAAAAGAGATTTGCAAGTGTGTGTGAATCTACAATCACTTTCATTAATATTCTTTTATTTAGGAAAAAGCAACATTAGAATTTTTATTTCTCTTATTATAATAATTAATAAAATTAATAATGGCACAATTCACTATAGTTTATAAGGTGATTGTAGATCTTTATCATGGATCTTTATTAATATTTTTAATATAATTTTAAATACAATAATCTTATACTATTTTATATTGAATTTGCGTATGCAAGAGATAATATAATAGTATGACTTCTTCTTTTTAAATAAGAGGACCTATTATTATATTCGTACGCAGTTTATATAGACAAAGATTAAAGGTCAAAATAATATTAGTTTTAATTTTTGTATCTATACGAATGAATGCGCATGTTTCAAGATTTTTATTACTTTCCCAGTCGATTGAGACTTTATGAGAAGAGATATAAGCTCTTTTAATATTAAAAATTGTATTTAATTTTGCACTTTTTATTCTATAATGCTTGAAGATAAAATTTTGAAACAATTGCATTTTCATACCATATGTATAGATTATGGATGATACAGGAAAACATTAAGTTGCGAAAGTCGTTTTTTACGAATTGAACAGGATTTGATCCAATGTAATTAAACTGTAAACATATTGAAACATATCTATATAATTTATACCTGATCCTTTTTTTTAATAAGGATAAAAGTTAATCGAATGCATATTATATGTATAAAGTGTTTCATGTTTTTAAGTATTTGTAAATTATATCAATACCATTACTGATTTTACTAAATTTATTTACACGTAAGATTGAACTTGAAAGTAATTATGAATTATTTTATATTAGTTTAGAAGGCATAACAAGAATTTTATTTATCATAAAAAAGTTTATTAATCTTATTTACAATACTTTTATATAAAACTAATGATACATATTATAATGGAGTAGCTAGTGTTAACAATGAATTTTTTACTTCATCATAAAGATCTTGGTAGTCTGGATGTTCTTTAATAAGAACCATTAAGCTACCGCGCTTTACACCCATAGCTATTCCAATATCTAATCTTGAAGGAGTGTAACAATAAGGTATATTTTTATCTTCGCAAACAACTGGTAAATGACACATGATCTCAATTGGTAATACATCACCCGCAAAAATTACTAATCTATAAAAAATTATTATTTTATACTTAACTCATTATAATGAATTATTTTAATATTATAACTATTTACCCAATTTCTCCTTTTCTAATGTGTTTCTGGACATCTTTTAGACCATTTCTAAGGTACGTTTTATGCTTGGAAGCTGTAATAAATAATATGTAAGATAATATATTTCATTAAATATGTTTAATAAAAATTACCTTTCTTTATTAATTTATAAATTTTCTTAGTTAACTTTTTTGGAGCCATTGGTTTAGCAATTTCATTAACATAATTTAACTTTTCTTCATAACTTAATTCCTTTACATTAGAAATGTCTAACTCTTCTCTTTCTTTGATATCACTTTCATCAACTTCCATTTTTACACTTTCCTGTTTTGTCATTTCTTAAAATTTATTTCTAAATTTCAGCGTCTTATATGACCCACGTGTTTACGCGTGCAAACTTGGTTACGTTCGAATTATTGACTCAAAGTACTGTGGATATACTTTGAGTATACTTTTTTTGTTCAGATATTGCTTACAGTAACTTGCAGTATGCTTGAAAAATCCTAGGGAATATTTATCAGATTATTAAGAGAATGCACAGACTGGAACATTAATGCCATATCTGTCATTACAAGGAACTACTAAGGAGACATTGTGCATAATATGTTAACACATGTAAATAGCCATATTGCTTAAGGAGACTATAACTTTTTTTGGACAGTCCAAAAACAGATGATTTTGTCGACCTATTTCTGATGTCTTTGTTAACGATAGAAGTCTGCTTTTTTAGTCAACTTTCTTTAAACAGTTTAAACACTTTAAACATATAACTGCTCATAGCTTACTTCTTAGGGATAATGTCAGATGACATGTTTGAATTTTGTAATTTTTTACTTAATAATTAAATATATTTTATATAATATTAAATATATATTATAATGAGTTTTATTTGAAAAGATATGCTTATACAAGTAATTAGGGTACATCATTTATTAAAATTTACCAAATTCTATATTAAAATTATAGATACTTGTATAATACGTATTATATATAATTATTTTATGAGAATAAAATATTAAATATTTGTAAGTCGACCCTAGTATGTAATTTTTGTTAAGAATTATACATTTAATGAATTTATAAAAGTCCTTGACGTTTAAGATCTTCATATGTTTTACGGTTTACAACATTTCCTAAGGAATCCTCAAATTCTTCTTCTTGTTCAGGTTGCCAACGTTCAGCTTGTTTTTGTGTTTTTAACTTTTCCCATAAAGCAAGAGCATCTTCTATTTGTGTTACATTTGCAAAATGTGCAGTATTTGGAATACCAAGACAGCGCATTCCATGTGCATGTCTCCATTCTGCAAAATGTCTTTGAAAAGCTTTTGGTCCTTTATAAGTAAAATTACCGCAAATTTCACAATTGTAACTAATATTGAGACCATGCAATTTGTATAACCAATATGGAATAGGTTTTCCATCCCAACCAAGAGGTAAATTCTTTGGATTATAGGGAACTTCATTATCATCTTCTTCTTCAGATTCACTTGCACTTGCTTCTGCATCGGAATCTCCTCTTTCACCTTCTGTTCTTGCTTGTTTCCTTTGAACATTTTCTTTTGTAGCTACTCTTTGGCTGGATACTAACTCTGCAAGTCTGTAGACTTGTGATTCTAATCTAGCAATTTCCTTTTGTTTTTCAGCATCCTTTCCCTTGCCTGATCTTTTATTCTTATTTTTTGCTAGTAAATTCGGATCTAAAGATGCTTCACCTTTAGTACTAAAAAGTCGCTGTGCCCTTTCTTCAAGAGTGCCACCGCACTTTAAGCCCAAAGCCATTAAAGCAGACTTCAGTCTATCTAAGCCTAAAGAAGCCAATTCTTCCCAAGATGAAAAAGCAGATAATTCTAGATGTGCTCCAACATTGGTTAATGCACTACCAGTTTCTTTTGGCCAACCAGGAAAAGTATTAGTTTCCCATTGTGTATCAAAGTCTTTATTTGCTTCTTCAACTTCTGCATTAAGATCTAGTAATGGTCTAACACGGCTGAGATAATCACTTAAATATTCCAAAAGAGATTCAACGTATCTGTGGTATTCAGCATTTTTCCTTTCCTTTGGTATATCAAATAAATGATCAAAGGTTGATAAATAACTAATGTAATCTATTTTTTCTATTCCTTTTAGATTAATATATTTCTCATAGCACTCATGCAAATCAAGATATTTGCCATAACCTTCTTCATCTGTAAATTCTACAAGATTAGAAAGTTCTTCCGTAGGATTTTCTCTCATTTTAGCCAATTCCTCAAATTCCACCGACATTGGAATACTGATTTCATTCGGATGTCTACGATAGAATTCTTTAATAGATTTCAAGCGTGAATAGAATTCCAAGAATTCGTTTGGACCAGATAATGCTTGTACCTGAATTTAAACAAACAATTGATAAATATTTATTAATGAATATATATACCAGTATAACTTACTTCTTCTTTTCTTTGACCATCTTTATCCTCGTATAAATCTTGCAAATGTGCAGTACTATCCATAAATTGATCTAAAAGCATTTTTAATCTATGTTCTGAATTTATACTTTCTCTGTGTCCAGGTTTTTTGTATAACATTTCTTTCACCATAGCATCCATTAATCGTTCCCTTTCTTCATGATATCGTCGTTGCTGTTCTAATATAGTTTCCATTTTATGTTTTCAATATAATTCGAAGTAATTTATAAATGTTTTATATACTTATGCTGTAGGTTATATTAACTACTATGTTGACATAAACTGTGCAAAAGTATAGTAACATAGAAAACACAAATGAATCAGTTTTTATAGATATGTGAATAATAAACACTTAAGATAGGTTTCTTACTTAACAGAATCTGACTGAAGCTAACTAGAAAAGTATTTTTACCGACTCAGTCACTATGTATATATATATATATATATATGCTGATAAGTAAGAAAGTATCTAATGTTCCAAAAGTTTAAAATAGCTTAGATAATTTATTATATTTTTATAACATTCTTTATTTATTAAAAATTTATTATTTTATCACTTTAATATTACTACATATTACAGTTCTTTGCAATATTATAGGAAAAGAAAATTAATGTAAACTTTTTTTTCTCCCATTAGCAACATAGTGTTAATATTCTATATTTATTTAATGTAACAAAATTAATTTATTGAATTATATTTTTTTAATAAATAAATTAGAATTTAATTTTATTATACAGTAATTCCAAATTTTATTATTTTAATGAGATAGTAAGAAATTTTATCTTTCTTCAGGCAGTAATACTCCCTTCATCCAATTCAAAAAATTTTCCATAATCAAGATACTTGGTTTTGGTTTTTCAAGGACATTTCGTTGATATCGATAAGGCCCAAGCTTTTCTCGTATTTTATAAGAGTATCTTTTTCTTTCTTTATCTATTTCTTGCTTATGAATTGTCATATCTTCATCAATATCCAAATATTTATCCACAATTCCACTGTTATATTTACTTTTTTGACTATTTATTATTTGACTTCTGTTAAGATCAGTTATTTCATTTGATGAGCTTTTGTCATCATTCAGGTTTAAAGTTAAATTGTACTTTGCAGCAAAAGTTTTGACCGGCATCGAAGATATTGTATCATCGATTAAATTATGTGTCCTACCAATTCCTGTATTTTCCTTCAAAGATCTCGATAATCGCGTGTTAAGAGCATCTTGATTCCTCGTACCTTTATTGATTGTACTTTCCTCGGAAGCGTTCGCTGATTTCTGATCCATGAATTTTTTCCTCGCGCGCAAAATATTACCTTCATCAGGAACACAGCAAGGGCATTTCCTCTTCATGATATGTTCGCAGACCCTTTCTGAGATCGATAGGGCATAAGATCCATCTTTCAATTTTTTTATCTCCAATGGTAATCTTACACCATCACCGATGTAGTATAAGTCAGAATCTTGCAAGCTTGAGGGTTCATTTATGCCACTTTTACGATCCTTCACCGCGATACGACCTAAATACGTAAAATTTCCCACTCCGATGTCTGTCGTTTGACGAGCATCAGAAACTATTTCTCCTCCCGTCGTAGATTCGAATGGCGTTCTACTTTCATGGATATCCTCATTTACATTGTCATAATTTCGTTCGTTATATGGAGCCGTAACCCTTGGGATCACTGTATTCCCGAGGCCCGTAAGAGGCTTCTCTTCGTAAGAATTTTCTCCGTCGAATCTCCCAGACTGACTCAAAATTTCTGATTCTCTTAAACTTGCTTCATTTTCCATTCCCGAAGAAAATTGTAAATTTTTATCGTCTTCGCGATTATATTGCGTTGTACCCTCGTACGAATTGACCGTTTCTTCATTGATTTCTATCGATTCCTCTCGTGTCACTGGATTCTCAGTTCCCACATTAGATGTTTCGTTATTACGATGATTCTTAAAATAATTCAGTATACGATCATCTGGTGAATAATACTTTATGGGTTCTTCAATTAAACCATCTTTTGCTACAGCTATTTTACTGTTCCCATCTGACGTTGGATGTTCAAGATTTGATTTTGGTAGATGTAAAGCATTCGTTGACGTATCGGTATTAGATTCTGCAGTATTTTTGATAGAATCTCCCAAGAATTCATCATCTAAATTTCTTGCGTCACTCTGTGTCGTACTTTCTCTATCAATCACCATTTCGCTTGTTGTACTATACGTTGATGATTGAATCGTTGGAGGATTTTCGGTTGACAATGTGCCAAGAGTTTTTTTCAACGAAGTGGCTTTTCCTAATAAATTTGACACTTTACTTGGATCTCCTTCGTAATGCTCAGTTATTTTGGTCTTGTCTTTATTCTTTTCGTTTAAAAATTCTGTTTCGCCATCCATTTCTTGGGTCGACCCAATTGCTGGACTCGAGTAATTTTCTGATTTATCTTCATTATTGTTCAGATTTACGTTTGTATCTGAAATTTCTTCATCGGCAGGTTCTCGAATATTTTCATTATTTTCAGAAATTTGAACAGTTGGTATCTCGCCATTATTGATTTTCTCACTCTCAACCTCAGAAATAATATCTTTCAAATTATTTCGAATGGTCCACTCATCAATATTGTAAGAGTTTTCGTGACTTTCCTCTTGCAAATCATGCTTTACCGCTTTCGCGATGATACTTTGCGCTATTGGATTTCTGACTGTTTCCAGATCAATAACTGGATGATTAATGTATTGTTTAAGTTTATTTCGCATATTTTCGTGGAAATCCACATCATGCTGTTCTCCAACAATAGGTGCCAGTGTAGCTAAATTCGTAACCCATTTCCCATTTTTAAATTGATGCTCTTCAAATGTCATGGGCGGTAGATTTTCATCTTGATCCGATACATCATGAATTAAATTTCTGAAATTATTGTTAATTTCTTTATCAACCCATTGAGGGAAGGAATGTGTTTCTGGTAATTTGTATACGTTTCTTAAAACATTTTTAATTTGATTCACTACTGTGTCTCTTATCTTAGGTATTGAAAAAAAGCGCTCTATTTTAGGAATGCCCATAATTTCGGGTAGTAATTCATCGTGTTTTGCTCCAACAACTTCCGGTGAAGAAGGTTCACCAGCAAAGCTATTCAGCCCTTGTTTTATTGTGTTCATTAATACATAATTGTCGCAGAACGGCAATTGACTTTGATATGCATTCGTAGATGTTTCCACATTTATTTGCGGATCATTTTGTAGATCATTTCTACCTTCCGGTGTAATACCTACATTTTCTCCAATCCCTGTTATTGTCGAATATCCATTATCTTCTGTCGTGCCAATTAAGGTTTCAATATCGTCTTCAGTTACATAGTAATCTTTAGAAAAATCCTCATTTACATTTCCAAGTTTATCTGCTACACGCGTACTATACATAATGCTGGATTCAGAAGGCATTTCTTCGTAATATGAATTAATATTTTTTGTCGTAGGATTTACATACTCGTCAATTATTTCTGGATAATCAGAAGAAGTCAAAATTTCCTGTAAATACGTTTCTTTAGGTTGCGTAATAATATTTTTTCCTCCTAAGTATATATTCGGGTCTGTTATTGCATCAATATTTGAAAATTCATTGGAGTTCATAGTATTTGTGCCTTTATTTACCGATTTTTCAGTCAATTCTAATGATAATCCTGAATCACTATTAACCTCCGAATTAAAATTTTCTTCATCTGTTAAGTCAATTATACTTGGCGTTGTTATGATTTCATTAAAGTCTGTAAAAGATTTACTTTTTCCTATTGGTTGTACCCTTTGAGCCTGGCTCACAAATTTGTTTGCGTCAATTGTACTTCCTACATAATGTTCATCAAACTTTTCCGGATTATCGGTGCTTAAGTGTTCATTATTATCAGTATCAGATTTATTATCAGCTTTAGAGTTTTCCATTTGAATATTTGTTTTTCCATGCAGTGTTAGTGGATCAGAATTTTTGTCAGATATTTCCCGATTTTCAGTATAATTTAGTATTTCGTTCGGAAAAATTGTTTCATTGTCATTAACGCTTATAGAATTTGTATTTTCTTTTAAAGAGTTTCTTAGATTCGAGTTAAATGCGTCTTCGATAACTTCTGGTTTTTTAACGTTTTCTGAATTTACATAGGAACTATCAATGTCTGTGGTATCGAAAATGTCAAATATTGGAGAAAATGTTGTCTCAATATTATTCAGTCCGGTTATACCTACTATCTCTTCTCTGTTCTGTAAATAATCCGTACTGGAATAATAATCTTGAGATTTGGTCGAAACCTCATATTGCTGAGGCGAATAATTATTCTGTTGAGTAAATTGAATATTTTGCTGCGTTGATGAATTTGGCAAATATCTGGAATCTTCGCTTTCTTCTTGGTGCGAAATATTAATTTCCGATGTTGAGTAAATATTATTTTCATTATTCTGTATATTAGTATAGGTAGATGTAGGTATAGAAATTTCTGCAAAATTATGATTCGGTTCCGTTTTGATGTATTTTTCTTCACTAGTGGTAGAATAATCGAAGTATCCGATATTTTCAGTACTTTCTATAGTTGCGGTACGAGATAAGAATTGTTCTGTATTAAGATTAGCATAATCTTTGGTGGAATAGTCAGTACTTTCATATTTTCTAGTATATTCCTCAGGAGAAATCGTTGATAGCACACAAACCTCTTTGCCATATAATTTCATGCATTCCTTTGTATCTATCAAAGTTTTAGAAGTTGAATCTAACCCGCCAATAAAACTCTCTGCTATTCCATTCGATGATACGCTCTTTTCGGATTCGAAAGACACGTTATTTTTATCCCTTTCAGTGGGTTCCGAGACACGAATAAAATTTTCAGTAGTCATACCTGTATTCGAAATGTTTGTACCATAATCTTCTTTATCGAATGTATTTTTTACTTGTGAACTTTCCGATCGTTGATTTTGACTTGATGGAACTTGCTGTTTTAATAAATTTGATTTACCAAGCAAATGAAATTCGCTATCATTTTCAAGTGGTGAGTTGCTCTGAATTGGATTTTCGTTATTTCGAGCAGCACCGACTATGGGATTTTTTAGACTTACCGGCAATTCTGATGAAGGTGGAATAATAGGTGCACGATTTATATTATCGAGGTCATTCGTTGCACTATTTGAATTTCCTACATATACAGGAATGATACGTGCAATTTGTACAGGTTTATTTGCCAATGGTTCTTTCAAAATACGATCCTTACTATTTTGGGTCATTCCTAATTTTTTATTATCATTAGTTCTCGGTTGATTTTGCTTATTAAATTTATTCCTCCATAAAGTTTGCGTTTGTTTTTTATTAGTTGGACGTAATAGTGGCCTTTTAATATTTTCCTTCGAATCCTTCTTCTCGTTTTTCTCTTCTTCTTCTTCTGCTTCACAATGACATACATATTTTTTGCCTCCGTTTTTTTCACTAAAATCCTTCAATTTCTTATTTGGAAATTCATTGTTTTTACTCATTCGTTCAACTTCGTAACGTAGAGCTTGCCAAAACTGTTCGTAATCATCATTATCGTCACTTAAAGACTTCCCAAGCATTTGATTTCTCGTAGCTTTCGAATTTTTTAGAAGGAACTGTACAATTGGTTTCAAGTCATCGTAATCTACTTGATAATTACCAGTATTTGGATTAGGTGCCTTTAGAAAAGTGCTATATGGTCTATTTTCATTATTTGTCAAGGGTCTTATTTTCTGAAGAGACGACGGTGATTTACAACGCTTTGTTTTACGTGTAACATATTTTTCTAAATTATCATTTTTTCGCATATTTCCATTTTTATCTATATCATCGACTGGTACTAATAACATTACCCTTCTTTTCTCTCTGTCATTAACAGCATCATTATCATAATTCACCGATGAGATTAAATATTCTTTAGGTGTACTGCAAAATAAATTTCATTAACAGTTTGGATTTAATTTAAATTTGGAATATCAATAAAAAACTTCGCAATAAAAAGTGGAACAGCACTTGTAACAGTGCTGACATTCAGCTTTGCATGCCTTTAACCAGCAGCTAACATACTTTTATTTTAGCAATCGAAGGATAAGTTTAAATTCTTGATAATTTTGGAAATACATTTGATATGATTATGAATAAGAATTATATATACTTACTGTTCTTGAACTTCTTTGAAGGCATTTTCAATGGAAGTATATTCAATACTTTTTAGAAGACCACTAGCGATGAATGTAAAAAAAATGATCAGTATTTTACACATGTTTGAAAACTTTTATTCAAATTATTTTTAACATAATCTTTATAAAAAATATAAGAATAAGAGTAAGAAAAGTATTTATAGTCACTGTTACTTATAGGCTGAAAATAGAGAATTTTATGAAGTTCAGTATGTACCGTTTAATTCGGCAGGCCGCGTGTGACTAATTGTGCATTAAGCATGCATATATGAATTACCAGTACATTATTGCGAAATAAATCACGAAATATTATTACATCATAAATTTTCTGCGACCTAAATATCCGTAAGTGGTTATAAACTATATTATCATATATAATAAACTCCAGTAGAAACTTCCTAAAACTATTTTATTGTCATTGACGATAAATATTTATAATACATCTAATATCCAGGTTTGTTTTGCTTATTTAGCTTCTCCATTTCTTCTCCACACAGTAGTAAGTTTAATAAAACATTATTTCTGAACAATTGATGTATATTCACTTTTCTAAGAATTATGCCACTGTGAAGTTGGCATTGCCTATCTCAGCATTAAAAATAAATCATGTGTTCCTATTGCATTTTAAATACTTCTATAGTTCTACACCATTTTTAACAATAGTTCTAACAAATTGTTTAAAATAATCCATATTGAAAGTAGGCAATGCTAATTTCATACCTGAAAACTGAGCATTCCAATAACTACCCAATCAATTTTGAAAATTTCAAGAGTTCTATACTTCTTTAACTCAAAAATAATGGTTCTGGTGAGTTCTAATCCCCAACACCCCAACAATCTTCGAAAAAAAAAGCAATATCAAGAAGAAATCGTGAAAAACCATGAAATGCTATAATTCTTTTAAGAATTCTTGGCGGTTCTTACTTACCCTTCAATAGTTCTGCATATATTCACAATAGTTCCATTGAGTTCCACCTTTTAAACTCCATAGAAATAAAAAATAATTCACTTATTCACATTTGAGAACTTATTCACACTTAACTGACACATAGTTTAGTTGAAAACAAAATGATTCATGTGCATGAATCCACAAGTTATCCTGGGTAAGTTATTTAAAAAGTATTTGATAGAATTAATATTTTGTTTTGTCGAACCCCATGCAGACTTTCAAGCCAGTAAAGAAAAAAGCTGTATAGAACTTTTTGATACTCAACTATCTTATAGTAGAGCTCAAGATGTAATGATTTGTGTAAATAAACCCCCAAGTTTAATTGGTTAAACTATTCATAAAGTATTAACAATAATCAAGATTCGTAAAGCGAACCCTTCATGTAAAATCAAGTCAAAAAAGAATAAAGGTTAAGAGAACTTATTTACACTTAACTGTCACATAGTTTAGTTGAAAACAAAATAATTCATGTGCATAAATCCACAAGTCATCCTGGATAAGTTATTTAAAAAGTATTTGATAGAATTAATATTTTGTTTTGTCGAACCCCATACAGACTTTCAAGCCAGTAAAGAAAAAAACTGTATAGAACTTTTTGATACTCAACTATCTTATAGTAGAGCTCAGGATATAATGATTTATGTAAATAAACCCCCAAGTTTAATGGTTAAACGATTCATAAGGTATTAACAATAATCAAGATTCGTAAAGCAAACCTTTCGTCTAGTATTAAGCCAAAGAAGAATAAAAGTTAAGAGAACTTTTTCACACTTAGCTGTCACATAATTTAGTTGAAAACAAAATTATCCATTTCCATGTATCTACAAGTTATTCTGGATAGGTTACTTAAAAAGTGTTGATAATATTAAGACTTAGTTCTGTCATATTGTGTACATAGTTTCAAGACAGTAAAGAAAAATACTTTATAGAACTTTTTTATACTTAGCTACCTTATAGTTGAGCTCAAGAAGAACATATTTATGTATATAAACATCTATATTTATTTGGTTAAGTTCTTTACAATGTATTAAACATAATCAAGATTCGTTAATCTAACCCTTCATCTAGTACCAAGTCTAATTAGAATAAAAATTAAGGAAACTTTATCACACACTACAGCTGTCATATAGTTTAGTTCAAAACAAAATGATGGAAGTTGTTAAAAACATAAATAATGTTTAATAAAATAATTAGCTTTAAAGCTCTATTAATTATTCACTGAACCAACCTATTCAACTGGTTTGACTCTTTATCAGACTATGCTCAAACCGAGGTAATTTTTTCACAGAACAGGGTATGAATAAATGTACACATATACATATAATTTAGATATTTTATTATGTTTTATTTATACAGAAAAAAGGAAAAGATATGTAAGTGCAATATACATTTAAATAATTTTCTTTTTTATGTGACATGATTCATGTATAAGTTAATACTTATAATATTTGACATGATTATTATTTATGTGTAATAAATAGGAAAAAAAATGCAAAGAGTGAGAGAGAGTAAATAAAATATACCATAATATTAATTTATATTATCTATTACCCTTGAACAATACGTATAAATCCTGTTAGTAGTGAGAAAAATTTATTTACATGATCTAAAACAGCATTAAAAGCATTATGGCTTATTGTAGTGTTTGGATCACTATCTAATTCCTCCTCATCTTTCGATATGAATGTTTGATTATATTTTTCATCAAAATTATTTACGAATTCTTCCATAGATTCTGAAATATTTTGTACTTTAGCAATACTATCTGCTATTACTGTTTGCAATTTCGGTAAGGTTCTTTCAAAATAAGAATCACTTTTTTCTACATGTTGGTTATTGTTTTTATCACTTAAATTTTCATCATCAAATCGCTTTAAGAAATTGTCAATGTCGTTATCATCATTTTCTTCTGAAGTTATATAATTTGTATTTTCAAGAGAAGTTGGAATTTCTAGGACAATGTCTTTTAATTCATTGTCTCTTGACCAAATTTTATCGATATTATCCGAACCTTTATGACTAATTTTATTTTTACTCAAATAGAACTTTCCATCTCCTACCTTAAGCTTTGGTTCAAGTGAATTGAAGTATCTTACTTTTGGTAATATTTGATTTGTTCTGACCTAAAATAAATAATAAAAGAAAGAAATTATTAAAATATTAATTGCTAATCGAACATAAAGAAAGTTTTTTCATTATATCGTGCTTACTCTTATTTCCTGTTCATTCGTATCTTCATTATTTATCTCTTTGATCTCTCTTGGTGTTCTCACGATATCATTGGCGCTTGTCGATTTCTTGATCAATCTAGTATACTTAGGACTATTAAATTGTTTCTCTTCAAAGTCAAGTGTCTTCTCATTATTTCTTTTCAATATAGTTGGTGTTAATTCTACTTCTTTATCTTCTTGATGCATAATTTCCCGACGATTTCTAATTTTTGCCATTTCTACAGTTTGAGAATAAGGTTGAGCTGGGCCTGTGAAAGAAATTTCTGGATTTCTATTAATATTATATTCAGCTATCATATGTCCTCCTGTTGTTGGATATGCGTTCAATGATTGTTTAACAGGTTTCAATTTCATTTCAACTTTTTGATTAACATTCATGTTAGACAAAACTGGAGTTTCAACTACACTAATTTTGTCGTTATTAATATTTTCATTTGTATTTGATTCATCGAGTGGTTTCAAATATTCTGTATTACTTTTCTCTGTTTCTATTTCTTCATTTACATGCGTTATATTTGTAATTTCAGATTGTTCAGAAACAGTTTCAAGATTATCAGAAACAGATTCAGAACTGGCAGTTGTAGCGTTTATAATGTTTGTTTGATTATCCGTAGTTTCGTTGGTTTGGCTGAAAGTGTTATTGCTGAAATCATTTTGTCGTTTGGTCTTTATGAAGTACACGATTTGTCCATTTGGATTGATTTGGCGATCATATCCTGCAGAAGAAATTTCCTCGAGTGCTTTAATGTTTGCCTGGTTTCTCAAAGAAACAGAATTATCATATGGCCTGCTATCATATCGGGTACTGACTAGTTGTTGAATATTTCTCAAGTTACTTTGCCATTTAGGATTATAAACGTATACTTGCTGCTCACCAGTATTTTCCACTGGCTTCGAATAAGTTTTCACTATTTTCCGCAAAATTACAGGTCTACTTTTGACTTCAGTCTCTGGAACCTGTACTCTGGAAACTACCACATTTCCATTCTCCTGAGTAACTTTGGGAAGAAACTTCATTTGCCGAGATAATTCTGCAGGTACTTCTGCTGCTGAAATCTTCCTCCAATAAGGACTATCCACATTTTCTCGTTGTTGCACAAGTGGACCATTGATGTTTCTGCTCGGGACATACAATTGTTGATCCGACCGTTCTTTTGCCAGCTGTTTATTTTTTTGTTCATTTAAGATATAGAGTAGTTGAGCATTGGTAATCTTCTGCTCGTTTGCGTATAATTCAGGATGCACTCTAGAGTTCTCAGCTAAAACTTTTCTGTACACCGGTGCTTCTAATATTTCACTCTGCTCGATGTACTGAGTTTGTGGATTCGAAGCTTGATGCTCGGGGTGAAGTTGTTCATTGTGTATATTTGCCGATTGCTCGGAAATCAATCTTTGAACATTGTCGTAAGGAACGTGATATTCTTGTTCAATATATTTTTCATCTGCGCTATCAATAGGTTTCTTATCAACAATATAGTATACAGGAACATTTGCTTTCTTTTGTTCGACTACCTGTTCACCATGGGACAATGTGGTCGGAACATTCAGATTCGTCAACTTTAGCAGTACGGCTTGATCAGCAACATTGGCAGGTTCTTGCGCATTTCCTTCCGGTATCGGAGGAACATATGCATCATCAGGGTACGCTTCTTCCTCATCGGTAACAGTTATTTGATCCTCATCTTGTTCTTGTAAAATGGGCTCTCCACCTCTATACGTTGAGGGGTCTATAGCATAAATTCGACGTGATGATATGCGATCACCGGTCATCATGATTTGACCCTCTTCTAGGGAGTCGATAGGTTCTTCTACTTCCTCATAAATTTGCGCATTTTCATCTTGCGAAATTGCATCAAATGGTATGAACTAAAAATGAAATATCGATTATAAGAAAATAAAATAAGAAAAATCGAAGAAATCAGTTACAATTTATTTTTAATAATTAATTCATCGAGCATTGATATTTGCGAGTTACCTTAGAAGTTTTCAGTACTTCTGTTCTGAAATTAGCACCTAATTCCGAAGGGTCATGCTGATATTTAAAAACTCGGGGATTGTCAATATCTTCAACTATAGCATAATAAGTTTTTACTGGTTCATTTTGAGCACTGCTGCGTTTCTGTTTAATGTTTTCTTGAATTTCAACCATCTGTTTCTTAGATGCAGCAGGTTTTGAGTATTCTAAGAGACTCCTATCAGTTTGATATCGAGAAGCTCGAGGAAATACTTTTCTTTCCCTTACTCGATGCAACGGTCTCTCAAGTTCAATTTCAGGCACGTATCTTTTACTCTGCTTTTGGCCCTCGTTTCCTTCTCGTGCTACGACCATACTATAATCCATTGGTTTTTTAGCGAGGATATATTTCAGTTTTTCGATATCAGCAAGTTCCACAAATTTATCTTCATTATCGATGCCGTCAGATTCTCTTCTTTTTCTGCTGCTACTGCTACTACTGCTACTACTGCTACTACTACTACTACTGCTGCTCTTATGCTTTGTAGAATCTAATTCATCTTGGAAGAGTTTTGCCAATTTTTCTCGTTTTACGTTTAACTCCTCTTTAAGTTTTTCCAATTGTCTTTCCAATTTGTTTTGTTGATGCTGCTGTTTGATATTTACATTTCCTACAATTTTTGATGAAAATTCCATAAGTCTTTTTAATCTTTTGCTTTCGTTCTCTTTCTTCAAAGCTATCAGAGCTTCGGCCCTAGCCGAGTATTTGTCTTCAAGGGCTTTCGCGAGGTCTTCTGCAATTTCTTCGGATTTCTTCTTCGGTTTATCTTTCGCATACCTTTTCTCAGATTTGGATGTTTGTTCCATTGTACCTTCTGTATTTTCCATTTCGCTAAGTGATGTGGGTGCGTCGATGTTTTCAAGTTTTTCTTTCTCACCTGTAATTTTTTCTGTTGGTTCTTCCCGAACAATTGGTATTTTTTCATTAGAAGAGAACGTCGATTCGAAGTTTGTTGCTTGTTCCATAATTTCTGACGTTTGTTCATTAAGAATTTTTTCTTTTTTCCCGATATTTGTTTTCTCTGATCGATTATTGGATTCTTCTTTTTCACTGTAATTTTCGAGAGTGACGGTCTCAAGATTTTGTGCATATCTTTCAGAACCCTGATGATAGACCTCAGCATTATCCCCCGCTTGTTTCTTATTGTTTCCTTCGGTGGTTGCACGAAAAATATTATTTTTTCTTTCCGGGTTCGATTCTTTTGTCGCACCAACAATCATCACTACAGTATTTGGACTGTTTCCTTCAGTTGTCTCAGGCAATTGATCCGTTGTCACGGATACAGATTCTGTTTCCGTTTGATTTTGTTGTTTCCGTATCAGTCTCAGTTGTTTCCTGGATCCTACTTTTGATCTTCTTAATTTCTTCAAACTCCCATCACTTGAATTTTCCAATTCTTGCTCTTTTACAGTATTCACAACTTCGGTGTTCTGTTCCAATTCCGAATTAGTCTGTGGAGTCGTATCCGAGTGAGCTATAGGCATTCTTTTTTCTCGACAATGACAAGAATCTTTAAAGAGAGGATCCTTGATTGTTCTGCAATTACAAGTCTTTATATTATCCTCGTCTTCTTTAACCATTTCTAAATTTAATATCGAATTAATGTCATTCACTGATTCTCGTTTTAACTTTCGGGATTGTTTTGAAAATTGCGCATCGCCGAAATGGGAAAAATCATCGTCATTGGCAACTGTGCCCTTCGCATTTCGTCGGCTATAACCAGAGCTAGCATTCTCTTTCAAACTTCTCTCTGGCTTATCTTGACTCGAACTAATTGATATTGCTTCACTGTTTTTACTGGGACTGGATGCTTTCATTATGTATAGTTGGGGTGTAATTTGTGATTCCTCGTAATAAACTTCAGACTTTTGCGGGTTTCTGGCACCTTCATAGACATTAATATTTTTCGTTGTCTGCTCGTTGGAAATTTTTTGCAAATTTTCTTCAGGACCGCGTGATTTAACTGGAACTTGTCGCATATTGTTATTCAAAGCGTCTTTATCTTCATAGTTAGGCTTCCCAAGGGATTCGGCCTCCCAGAGTTCATCATAGTCCTTCAAATTCTGCCTTGGATGCAATGAGGATAGAGTTACTCTTTCGTAGAATTCGTTGGGCACATAGCTAAGATGATCATCCTCGTTATCCGTCAAAGTGTCATCCGGTTCAGTATATTCGATCTTTGCTTTGGCTTGTTTTATCATTTGTCTTTCTGAAGTTAACTGATCATCATCTTTTACATACTCATAGTCCACATCTTCCGTAGAGTTTCCGGTGTCCAAAAAGACATCTCCTATGGGAAAGTTCTTCGCTGGTTCATGTCGTGGGAAACCGTAAAAATTGTTCTCTCCGCTGTCACTACTTTTAAGGTCTATTATCATCGGAAGAGTCTCTTTCCTTTTGATCTTTTGTTGTCTTCGCTCTCTGAGCTCCTCGTTCTTTGTCCTCTTCTTAATTGCTTCTTTTTTAAAACTAAAGGTATTGTCAAAAATACTTGAATCCAACTCTCTCCTACTTCTCTTGACAAATTTTATTTCTGACATATCATTTCTCTGAGAGAAAGGATTCTTCCATGCCCTTTCTTGTTTAAATGGATTCGATAGTTTTTCATTTTGTTTCTTGCTACTTTCTCCGGACATATTTTCCTTAATATCATCAACTAGTACATCCTTCAGCTGCCGTTTTACCGAACCTTTCTCGGTTGAGTATTCACTCATGCAAGAATTTACCTGAACGAAAAATTCATGTATTACCATAAAGATATTCTAATTATCATGAAAAATTAATAATTTAAATATATGGCTATCAATGGGATAAATAATTCACCTTTAAACTTGGTATGACCCAAAAACCTATACCTCCGGAAGGAAGTCTCAATGTAAGACCTTTTCCACTGGTTTTTATAACAGGTTCGATATTAGGTATCTTGTTATTATTTAAATTGAGTTGTTGGTTATTTAACAATGTAGTCCTGTTAATAATTAATGTAAAAAATTAAATAAAGTAGAAAGCTCTATATGTTTTGTGGCACACATACGAATACTTACTCGGCAAACATTCTGTTAGAAGTATCAAATCCAGGTAAAAGAATATATTTATGTAAAGTTCTTGCTTTAATCCCTTTTAGCTCCACGTTGGTCGTGGTCGGTGATAAATTTACGCCAAAAATTGTCAAGGATCCTTTCTCGTATTTTTCAGAGGGTCGAGTGCAGTGACTGTAGAAGTAGACATGACTCTCATTGTTGGTGTGAACTTTAGTGTCTAAAACTTCGCTTCCGACCAGCATTTTATGCAAAAGAGATACCCAGTAATCCTGTGACAACAAGAAGAATGGCTGGTAAGTTTAGGGTGAAGAAGTTAAGCGCTATATGTGTACTAAAACAACCGTAAAGGTATATTAGAGGAACTGAAGTACCTTCAGCTCTCTGAATTCACCAGCTTACCGGAGTTGCTTTAAATAAATCGAGCGGTTGTCTCATCATGACTTGAATCCCAACTTTTGCAGCACTTCCCAGTCTCCTAGCCCATACAAGTGCACCCAGAAATTGTCCTTTGCACCTTTCCGGTTGAGACTCAGCTGGAAAGTGAGAAGCGAGACGACCAGTTAGAAAACAAAAAAAGGAAACGCTAGAGAAGAAAACTTCTCAAAGTTCGTTTACCTATCCATAGCTGCTTATTCTTCACCCACTCTCCAATAGTATCGAACAATTTCTCCTTGCTCTCTGCTAAATTCTCATGAAACATCGATATATTTTCGTTACTCTGTGAAATACCAGCAAACTCCCTTTAAAAGAAAAAAAAAAGAAGAAAGGACCATGAGCATCAATTTAAATGTAATTTCTCGAATTAAAATAAACGAGGAGACGAATTGATGAATTATTCTTTTCTCGTCTCTCATTCTCACTTCTCACGTTCTATCTATTTGCCAATTATAGTTACTAGAATTTTTGGAAAAGCGTAGATTTTATAATTAGATTGCTCACGGGTGCCAAGTGATAGCTGATAGTGCAGAGCCTGCAGCGCTCAGATAATCCTGAAGGTACTCCTGTTGTTCCTTTGTTTTGTAAGCAACGACGTCAGGTCCGCTGATGATGCTGTTGGAATATCTTGGAAAACTCTTTAAAACATTGCGCAAACGTTTTACGTATTTCCCCATCTGAGAACCGGACGCGTTAAATCTGTTTTGACACTCTGAAAAAGGATATTCCTATCAGTTTCGAGTTTTTGTTCTTTTTTGTTTTATAGAAAACCTATATAAAGAGATGCACGACATTTAATCTGTTTTCCTCTATTCTTATTCCATTTTCATCTGTATATTTATTCGGAGGAAAAATAGCTAGGCTTCCTTTCCTCGATGAAAAATCATCAACGATACTTTGCAATATTTGTGAAATAATAGCATTAATTATTGGCGATCACTAAATTCAGACAACGTTCGCATAGTATTAATTAATAACAATTAGTGATTCCGCTTAAGCTTAATTGTTGTTTTACATAGGTAATCGAACACCTGGTATCGAATTCTATTAATATTAGCTCCAATTTAGTAGTCTAGATATATTTATAATGTCAGTAGCAGAGTCTAGATAATTGTTACCATAACCCAGTTGCCAATTAACGTTGTAACCAAGATTATTGCTGAACGAGATGAGTTCCATGGCATTTTTAAAGTCCCCGGATTGCATCTGGGTAGCATTATTCACAAAAGGAGGCGCGATGCAAATGATTGGTTCCAATTCCGCTCCTCGAGTCCACTCGTAAAACTGACTCCATTGCTTATCTGTTTGACCGAATTCATCAATATCGTGAAAAAACGTACTCCTTTTCCCAAATTATTTAAAAAAAAAAAAAATTTCTCGAAAAAAAGTTGATAAATAAAAAGAAAGTACAAGTGCAAGAAAATGCAGTCACTGGAATATCCGATTAGATTTACTCGAAGCAATTTTGAGAGCAAAGAAGCGAGATAACGGATACTCCCGAGTTTCCAGGTCTGTTTTTACAAGCAATTACTGTGGTTTCAGAGAAGATGGAGAGTTCGGGGTGTAATTTTGGTTGAATGTCGTTTACAAGGGAATTTAGGTACTCGATTAAGGCGAGCCGCGTAAGCACCGTGGGATCAAGCAGTTAAAGCAAAATCGCACATCGGAGATGGTTACGATAGTTAGCCACCGTTAACTCGGTCGTCACAGCGCACCCCTGACCCGTTCCTTCGAGTCTGTTTCAACCCTCTTTAACAGGAGCTGTAGGATTCGAGGGTTTCGCCTTTATTGTGACGTAGCGGAGGTAGTGCGGTGACCGAAGCCGAAGACTGAGGCGTCCCAATAGAGAATATGGCCCCATAACTTTAATGACCTCGTAAATATCAGCCTGCAATCGTATGGCAACTCGTACACGTAGGTTCGTCGTCGCTCCGTCCGTCCGTCCGTTCGTTCGTTCTCACCCCTTTCAACCCTTTCACCGTGCGTTGAAATATTAGAGAACTCTGCGTCGAAATCACCTGTTTCTTTTCCACAAAATGGACAGTGACGAGCTTTACAGTCCTTCGAGAGTGTTTTTGTTCTCAAGTACATTGGTACGAGCGAGTTGCTCAGGTAATTCCATCCCATCCCTCGAACTTTACCGATTGCAATACAATTGTCCCTTATAGTGTTACGGACTACTTGCTCGTTACAAAGCTCATTTTGAAAGACGTTTCAGCAATCGTGAAATGCAATCGCACAAATGTCAATTTTATTTTCTACGAGAGCTAAGAGATCAACGATGACCAATTTGACTCGACTGATAGAACGCGGGTATAGAAACTCTTCTATGAAACTCTTGTGATTTCTCTCATTTTCCCTCTTTCGTTTTTCTCTCGGGAAATTTCATTGCTTTCAATCTTAATTTATTTTATCAGGGGCAAGCACGACGATGATGGATTTTACGATCGAGAGGGGGATAAAAGGAGGAAAATGCAGTACAAGAGGAAATCTTTGCCGAATATTCTGGATAATTATTTATGGATTTTCTTGTGTTTGCTTGTAGTTTTCTTACTTACCGGTAATGATGTCATCTGAATTACGCTGGTACTTTTGAGAAGTACGTTGGAAAATGTACGAGTTACTTTGCGGTCCTCCAAAACGAATATAAGCGGGAGACAAACCTCTTAGAAGGTTCTGACTCTTTTTCAAATTTGAACTGAAAGAAAAGTGAATATTCATGAAAGAGAGCGAGAGACTCTTGTCTCGCTCTATCCATTAAGTTTTTATCACTTCCGCTTTCGTGAATTTATTTATTTGTCTACTTTCCGTTGCGCGGCATGATCAAAGAACTCATTCTTATGAATCAACAACTTACGAATTAAACGAAAATTGCCGACTATGAAAAAGAGGAGAATAGTGCCGCAGATTTGAAAACGATCAAAAAGAGGAGTTCCATTTAAAATTACTAAAGTGTCGCGGAGTAACTAACCTTAAAGGTACTTCGCTATCTATCAGTGAAATGGGATCGACGGTGAGGCTGAGAAATTTGTCGCTTATCACTGAAATCGGTTTCTTTAAATTCACGCTCAACAGTACATCGTCCCCTCGAACGGAAGTCACCGATACAGCTACCAGCGCAAGAAAATTTGAAATGAAGCGAAAGCTCTTCATTGTTTTGCCTGTATATATTTCCTCAAAATTCCATATTACGGTAGCACGATCGATGAAGGTAAGAGGTAAAAAAAATCAAAGAGCTTTTGTCACTCGACGGTCCGAAGAGTTTATCGCGCGTTCGATCGAGTCTTCCGATGCTTCTGCGTCTAAGAGTGTGTGCGCACTTTGCCCACGAGATTTTTTAACGAACTGAAAAGACCGATCGAAAATATCTGGAAAGTCGACCTCGCGAAAAATGCTTAGCAATTCGAATGATTTTGAAAGTGGCATGCCATATCCTTACGCAAGGGAAAAAATGTGGATCGGCAATAACCAAATGAATTTGTTCGCGCAGCAAAATAAGCACCGACGATGCTGGCAGCTGACGAAACCCTCGGAATGTCGCGAAAATTCCTTTTCGATGATTTCAGCTGTCTTCTAAGAAACTCTACCTGGTAAACAGACGATAAAGAAGGAAGGGAGAGGAAGCACTCAGATTTGGTAACATGATTGATTTTTATTACACCTTTTTTCAGTGGTTAGAACTAAATAACATAAACGAATATTCTTATTAATTCACCTTTTTTATTATTACTCGTAATGTTACTATCGTATTAAGAGCTATATAACGGTGAGGCGCGCCCCAAATTGTGTTCAATGTTCTTCACACTCTCGTAATTGAATTCTCGCATTCGTGAAAGCCAAAAGAAACGTCGCGAGTCTCTCATACAACACAGGAAGAGAAAAGCTCGATTTTCTTCCTCCGCTTGGCTTATTTTATTCGCTTCCAAGCTCAACTCTAAATTCGACTTCCATAAACGAAGCCGCGAAACCTACTCGACTCTTGAAACGACTCGCTGCTCGCTCGTTTCGCTTATTTCTATCGCGTCCAACTTTTCGACTTGGGCTTCAGGGGGAAGAGGGGAAAGGGGGGAAAGAGGTTTCCGGAAGGAACGTTCGCCGTGGAAGGCGCCTTCGCCCCTTGAAGCCGCGCGAAAACTCACACAGTCAAGCCTTCCCCTTGAACTTACAGTCACCTAGTCGCTCACACACACGCATACTCATACTCATACCTATCGTTTCAAGGGTCGAGAGAGAAGCAACGGAGAAAGTAGGTCTCTGCATTTTTCACGCTAGAACAAGATTCGGAACCAAGCCCCTGGATGATTACGCTTGTGCGACTTCATAGTCGGGGCGTAGTTACGAATTTCTGTCGTTTAGTGTTTGTATGTGTCTGTCTCGTGTATAACTGTGTGTACGTTTGGCTGGGTGGCTGACCGGGTGGTAGGAGGGTACTTGGGTAAGTGGGTACGTGTACTCTTCGTGACCGGGATTGGGTTACAGGGTTACAGGGCTACAGGGAATCTCTGTACGTGTCATCTTGCTTAGAAACTAGGTTATTTTATTTATTTAGTTTTTATATATCAATACTTATATATATATCTAACAACAATATAATATTATCATCATCATCATCATCATCATCATCATCATCATCATCATTATCATTACCACCATCATTATCATTGTCATCATCAACATCTTTATCACCATCACTCTCGTCATCATTTTCTTTCTCCTTTTCCTCCTCTTTCTTCTTATCATCATCGTCACCATCGTCATCATCACCGTGATCATCATTATCACTATCCTCAACATCATCATCGTCATCATCATTATCATTATCACTTTCATCAACTTCATCATTTTCATTCTAATCATCGCTCGTGATCATCATGATTATCATGATCATCATGATCATTGTCGTCATCGCGCCTTTCTTAATTTTACATAATATAATTTTATGTTCAACAACAAACTCGTTCGTGTTCCTGTACCAATGATTTAGCCACTATGCACGCTACTTTATACAAGTTTTTTTTTGGGTTTTCTTGATTTTGTTATTGTTCACAGTTGAAGTCGTTCTCATTCTATTCGGGTATGACCGTCATGACGCTCATGAGCAAGCTTCGTGCGATTTTTAGACACGCGAGAAGAGTTCACTTTTCCCCTGCCTCCCCTCATAAACTTCGACTCTGATTTTCATATTTCATTGCTGTACCTGTGGCGCCATGCGTGTCGTTTCTTTTTCTCCCATTTACTCCCCCTTAATGTTTATTCTGAATATTCGGAGGATCTTAATTTTTACGATGCTACTGAGTACGCTTTCGTTAAAGATTTCACTAGTCGATTTTATGCGGTAAAATGTTTGTATAAGAATAATAGGCATCAGTAGTATTGCTTCTCGGTTAGACGAAATTTTGGAATCTAACGAGAACGGTTCCGTGGCTCGATTATCGACTTCCCGATTCCCTTTTCCCCTGTAACGAATCCACGAAACCACTCGTTACGCGTGAATTCACCGGCAAGTCTGCTCACTACTCGCTGTTACCTCTTTTTTAGAAGAATCTTTCGCATAATCGTCTGCTTCAATTTTCTTCATAAACCACAGCTACGCGAGATATTGAAATTATTTTGTCCAAATTACCCAGAACTTTCCCATCCCTTACTCTACTCTGCCCAGCGATTATTTCTCATTGAGACTGCATCCAAATGAGGCAAACTCACAAATTCTGGAGTCTTGTGATTTCACAGTGTCACAGAGTTGTTCCCTCTCAACGGATTACTTTTAATTGAAAACAGCGAGCTTCCTGTGATTGCTGGTCGTCATCCAAAAAATCGCACAAGTCCGCTCGAAAGTGAATGATATACGAATTTCATACCAAATGGCAGTCGAAAAAACTGTGTGTGTATGTGTATGTTTTCAAGACTTTTTGGGTGTCCCTTAATTTTTCTAATCATTTCAAGTTTTTCCTCAGAATCTCGTTAGCTCAACGCTTCAAATTTTTGTTTTTCGCGTATAAAGCTATATAGCCTACGTACTTAAACATCCCGTCTGATTAAATTCCTCCTGGTTTTAAATTTTAAAGACATGTTCTTTGTTAACAGCTAACTTTTTTCGTACAACGCTATATATATATATATATACATATATATGTATATATATATATAATACTTGCAAGTATATCTTTTATATATTTATAAGGAGGACAATGTGACTCCTCGCGCGTCGTCACTATCGTAATAATAATTATAATAATAGCAACAACAACAATAAAAATAAATGACTTAATAGTAGTAAACATAATAATAACAAAATAATACATATATATATATATATATATATATATAGTTAATAATAAATAATAGTGAAATTAAAATATGTATGGTAACAATGATAACAATAATGATAATGATAATAATAACAACAAGAATAGTGACACAATAATTGTAATAATAGTATGTCAAATACATTATGTTATTATTATTACTTTATAATGCGTTGTGTCGTTGTCTCTGAATAGTTATGTCGGTACGAGAGAGCTGTCTTCCGCAAAATTAGAGATCCTCTTAATAATGGTTTTCCGAAATTGTTTTAGTGCGTGATGTGACTTTATAAAAGTCAAATTTCGATTTCTTTTCATTTCCCAACTCGAGAGGCAACTCAATTTTGAGGAGACAATCCTTCAGCGCGATTCATTGGTGGATCGCGGCTCGATCGATAATTCCGCACGTTGAACCTAGCGTGGTTAAGGTCTTAAGGGCCTATGTACATTGAAGTAAAAAAAGAAACAAAAGAAACATCCGCCGTTCTCGTCTCTCAAAATTTTCGGCGCATTTTCACTTGAATTCAAATAGGATGCGTTTAGTCGAAGTGGATTTCCCTTCGACAGACGTTCCGCGTACATTCTTTGCCGTTTCGCCACGGTTTAATAAAATTAACAACAACACACGACACTCAATATGAATATTCTAAGGCTTTTTAAGGTACGTACTCTTATTTAGAATCACAAAAACGCTTTTGAATAGGGACCAAAGTTCTACGAAAGATAAAGCAGTGGTTCTCAATGCGAGTTTCTCTATTTCACTCAAAGTATTTATAGAATACGTCACACCACTGCATAGTTCACTTGAAGTTTTCAAAAATTTTACCTCAACCCCGTGAACCCTATCGCATTTGCCCGTACTTGTAAAATATTTCATATTTTTATCGAGGGCAAATGAACGTTCATCGAGATCCTCGAATTCTCGACTGGTCGAAAACCTCGCTTCCGGGTTGAGAAGCACTGCCAAAACGCAACCCTATGCACATACTCGAGTTCCGGCTAATAAGGCTCTTGCTACTCTCAAAAGAGAATCTTTGTCATCTACTACCTCTGTCGAAGGGAGAGAAACGTCCGAGATTCTTTTCTTTCTTTTTTTTTTTCCTTTTTTTACGATTTTCTCTTTTAATTTGAAACCTACGAAACACGAATCGAGCAGGCTTAATTTTTCTTTGATATCACGTGCCACGTGCCGAATAGAGGCTTAGGGTGGCTTGAGTAAAGGGGTAAAAGGGAAGAAGAGAAAAGAGAATTGGGAATATTTCGACCCACTTTAGTCGAGTAAGTAAAGTGGGTGTTATAAGTGGGTAATGCTCCACGTAATCAAGAAAATCGAAGGCAGTTTCGTTAATAGTAGTGGCAATCGGTAGACAGTGGTACAGTACAGCCTCGAAAGCATCTCGAGAAAACCCGGGAGAAGCGATTCTCTAAAATAAATGGGAAGTTGACTTTGCCGCTCATTCATCCATTTTTTTATCTTTTATTTCTGTCCGCTTCATTTCTTCCTTTTTGAGCGTCCTCTTCGTTAAGAGCTCCGACCATTTCTGGAACGAGCTGGATTTATATTTTAGTCAAATACTTATTTCCTCGTTCGTATCTCTTCAAATCACTTTTTCCCGTAGAATAAGGCAATTAGGAAAATCAACGTTCACAATCAGTCAAATTAGGAAAAATGATTAGGATCAGAATGTCTTCTTCTTCAGAATGTAGCAGAGCTTCATAATTAGTAGAGGGATTATTATGAAATGAAATCTTTTCCAAGGAGACGTTTCGTTTGAATTTAATTTTACTATTTTAAGAGACTTAATTTTTCCCAATGTCTACCATCGTCATTTGCTATTAAGCGCGAATTCTGCCTGTCTCGGTATTTAAAACTTGAGAGCGTGGAGTGACGAACGTTTTCCCATTTTTTTATTCGTCCATCGTAAGCTTCGTGATAATGGGTAAAGAAAGAAGATCGTAGATGAAGCGAGAAGTGATTTTGTAAGTCAAAGAGGAAATCGTTAGTGGTTGCCTTAAGATATCTGGAACACGGGCAGGATTTACACTTTTACAACGAGAAAACATTTCCTTTAACCTCCTTGTCTTCGAGATATCTTTGGTTTTCAAAATTCAATCCAAAGATAAATCGTCGTTCTCTTATATTAAAATGGTTAGTGTTAGCCTAATTGTTTTAACTCATTCTCATACCATTGTATTATTTCTGGTTTCTCAACAATATTGTTAAACGCGTTTCTGACAATCGTTGGATTACGATCGAACTATCAACATTCCAAAACTATTTGTTATTTAAAAAATTGGTATAATCTTCTATATGCGCCGTATTCATTTTACCGAACAGAAGCAATATTTTTCACAAAACGTCTTATACCAATTGCAAAAGTAACCTTTAATTAAAAGCTCATTGGTTTCAATGATCGTACTAAATAGCTTTTGAATATTGGATTTTTTCCAACGCAATATTTCGTTTTCTTTTCTTTGTTTTCTTCTCAAAAGAAAGTATCACCTTTGAAACTTGCGCTTTCTAATAAGAAAATCAACCCGCGTCCAGATTGAAAGCGTAAAGATTGGAGCTTTCACCTTGAATGCTTGCTTTTGATCTAATTAAGCTTGAAAGAACGTCGAATTAACTCGACGCCATTGAAATCCTTTTTTTCACCTGACAAATGTTTTAGTTTCGCCTGGAAAGAACCGTGAAATAAATGATCACATTTATTTAGACTTTCGATTTGTTTGTTCCTTAAGTGTAACTTCATTTCATTTCACATGTTCGACTAACGTAAGTTATTTTATTATCTCAGTTTTCAAGAAGAAATATTTTCATTCTTCATTAGCAAATAGAAGAATGAACAGCGGTTTCCTTTGAGCACGCATTCTTTTTGCATATTTACTCTATATTATTTTATATTTTCTTTTAATTATTTATTTCACGAACCGTGCCGCGCGTTTGTACATAGTTTTGTGTATATATGTGTATTTGTCTGTATCATGTATCGACTGTTCGAATTATGCTTTGAATAAATAGGGTACGTGGAATGTCAACTCGAACTAAAATTCGTCGGTAGATACGGCCTGCTAATCCAAATTTCATTGATTATTCAGTTTGAAGCATGCACAAAAATGCAAGGATAGAATTTTATGCATTAAATAGACGAAAGTCAGTTAGTCGGAAGTTTTTCAAAATTAATGACACTAGTGTGATTTAACATTCAGGCCAAAATTTTGAAATTTTTCAGATTTCACATTAAAATCAAAAGTTTTTATCGGTTGTATCGTTTTATCCCACAGTGTCATTAATGAAAAATATTCACTCGAGTGTATACACACATATATATCGAGAGAAAGAGAGTTTGAATGTGTTTCAGTAAAATTTCTTTCAGAAATTTTACTTCAGGAGAGTCGTTAATGCTGATTATCAAGAAACAACAACGACATACGACATCAACCAGCAGCAACATTAGCAGTTTGTAGTAGTGACATTTTCTTTTTTATTTTTTTTTCTCTTTTATATCATCTTATCTCCTCAAAATTCTTCTGACAGAACGAGTAAGTGTAGACATATCTATAGTGCGCTAAAGTTTAAGAGGAAACATTTAAGCCTGTACAATAATTACATCCACGATTAAAGAGAGATTAGCTAAGATAAGAGCAAAGTGTAGGTGTTTCGATCGAAAAATTTCGATAAGCACGCATCGTCGATAAAGCAGGTATCGTTTGTCAAATAACACAAACTACGTAACAATTATTGTTACGGACTTTATTAGTTGATCGGTTGAATGTTGATCAACTTTGTTAATTATATATTCAACCAGGTCAAATCTCTCATCGATAATTTCTCCATTGGTTATCCAATTATGCGGTTTTTAAACGATTTTAAATGTACAATATTTTACCGCAGTACATGTTTGATTGACGTCCTCATCGATATTTCTATATTTTTCGATTAACATATTAAACGGCGTGCACGCTCGTAAACTCGTGCTTACGCACCCGATTTTGCCTGTTGAATTGTCGAAAATTATCAAAAAATCCATGAAAAAATCCTATTTTATATTTCTTCGTGCATTATGAAATCGAAAATTCATGTTCCGTATAACTTCAAAATGCAAAAGAATTACCTCGTGGGAAAGTTTTGAATTAATACGAATTTATTGGCGACGGACTTATCGTTTGGTTGTTTTCAACTCCGAAAATACTTTGAAATTGGACAAAGTCAACTATAATGAACAGCGGCAATCCACTACTGCATTCGAGGAATTAATAAACGTAAAAGGACGGAAAGTGAATTATAGAGAAGTTTGTTTTGATAAAGATTTTCCCAGAGAAAGTAGGGATTTGAATGGAGGTTGCAATTTTCCTTTGGAAATCAACACGCGTACCACAACTCGGATTCCAGCCGTTTGGTAGACGCTCGCGTGGTTATCGAAGCTCACCGAGAGCAGGCTTCTACTTAAAAGCTCTGATACGACCGTGGGAACAATGAAGATTTCACCCCGGGGAAATTATGCTGTACGATGCGTCGGAATATCAGCTTCATCCGCTTCTGATTTATCATCGAGCTCGAATAAAAGCAGTCGCGCACTGCTTTCCACAGGAACAATCGTTTCCGATGGCATATTTTTCTCTTTTCCTCTTAGCCCGTATTGATAAAGTGCTCGATCACTTATTGTTTCGCGAAACTAAGAATCTTCGAGAAGAGAAGAATCGATTTTGGTTTAGCCTCGAGTGCTTGACAGTCGTAAAGAAAACCAGAGGAGTCGGAGAAAGACCCTCCTTTTCATTCGTAACTCGGGTAACCGAGACAGGTGGGAGTACCGAAGAATTTTTCTAATTTTCGAATCTTGTCCAAAATTGTCGCGCGAGACACACTGGTCGTCCAATCAGACTCTCTCGCGGAGGAAAGTTTCTTGTAACCGTGGGAGAAAGTTTAAATATTCCAAAGAGCGCAAAGTAAAGAAATAACAGAGCGGATGGAGGGAAGGGGTCCGAACAAACAACTATCGCTCGGCAAGTAACAATGTTAAACTAAAAACTATCGTTGATCGAGTATCGGGCAATTAAAATTTGATTGTGCGACCCGAGGACAGCACGGGACTTTTAAAACAGCGGCTATTATTGTCATTGAACCGTCAGCAGAAAGGCTGTGGGGAATTCCGTCCCGAAATTCGGGTACACCTTCACCGTGAAATTGCCTTCCTGCTCCACTTTTACTCGGATCGGCTATAACATTTTACGCTTGCCCATTTCGTTGCTCCGCATCGCGGCGCAATCAGTTCATACTCGGATCTTTAACGTTCTTAAAAAGATAACGAGTTTTCCCTCGTTCATCAAAGCTCGAGTCTCGTCGTAAGCTCGAGAGTATAGTTGCGCCATTAGAGTTGTCTTACTGTCGTTAAAAACAGCGCCACTCCTCGAATTAGGGAAATATCAATGTTCTCGCAACGAGCTGCTCAAATTTCTTCTCCTTAGCGAACGAGAACGAATTTCCCCGATAAGATACCGGAAAACAATGGATGCCTCATGGATTTTGATAGACGATCGCTGCGTGCTTGATCGAAATTCTTTCAATCATATTTATATATCACTTTTAGTACCGTTTTCAGGGGAAACGTCGCTACACGGCCAAAGGTATGAATCCGACGGAAAGTGGATTATACTCTCTCGCCCGCACCCCACCCCCTCTTCCCTTCCCCATACCGATATTCAGCAGATCGAGCCTGCCATAGCCGCCGGTATAAAAGCGCCACACAAATATGATGCTTTTCTTTCTCGTGTGTATTTTCGCGTTTACACGAATTGCGACAGCAAATATTATAAAGAGCGCATGCACATATAATGCAAGTTACATCGAAAAGTGCGAGTTACAGAGAGAGAAAGAGACAGAGAGATAGGCAGAGGGACAGAGAGAAAGAATAAGTACGAACCAACGGATAGATTAGATAAATTGAATCAATGGACTTTCCTGATATGTTAAAGTCATAACGATTGTGTGAGAGATACGAGTGGTAGAGGAGAGAAGAGAGTACAGGGTAGTGGGTGAAGTGGTAGAAAGAAACGGGGAGAAACAAAAGCATTTAAAAAACTATAAGTCACTCTCTGCTATAACTGAGCGGCTCCATTCAATGATCCATTGCATCCGCACCTGCCGCAGTTTCATGTTTTTTAACTAATTTTCCTTTCGACGAAGGTCTTTTTTAAAATCGCCTTCTTAATATCGAGAAAAATATATGTACAATTATATAAAGTCGCTATATACGGAGACATTTTTTATAATTAGGTGTAATATTCTGTTTTCTCGGTTATGACTAACCCAATTATTAGCACGTACTGTGATATAGTGAAGAATTATAATCGTACAGGGACGATCGCGCCGGAAATAGCGTAAACGCAACTGAAAAATATTTCTTACGCTTTATCATATGGTACATGTGCTCCGCTATTTCTTCAGTTTGCTTCCTGCGTACATGCGTCAGCCACTGACAGTGGAGACAGGCTGCTATTCGGCATTGTAGCTTTATTATTCGACTATTGCGTCCCATTTGCCGATTTTCTTTCTTTGCTAGTTTCAAACGATCCTGTTTCTTTGTGGCGTGCTTTGGAATGCAAGTACACTCGTACATGCATGCATACACGTACGTAGAGTCGCCTGGTTGTATGATTCACAGGTATCGCGTGTACATACGCTGTACGCTTGTCTAACCATAAGTGATTATCCAAGAAAACTGCAGCTCTTCTTTTGTTTTTTCAGCCTCCTCAAATGATTTCTATTTGTATAAACGAGTAGTGAATTGATACGTCTACTTTTACCTCACCATCCTTCCTTATTTATTTGAAAAAAATATTCCTTTCGAGCATACCCATTTTACGAAGCACGACCCAAAGCGATAATTATATTGGAAGGTACATCGAAAAATTGATAAGAGAATGGCACGCGTTTCATCGCTTCGCTTCAATAAATATATATTTATATATATTCTCTTGAGTTAATTGCGTAATTGACTTCAAGTATATATCGTACTGAATAAATCGAGTAATCTGCAAGATTATAGATTATGTCTTTCTCCTCGCGGATATTGACAATCAGTGGTGGACGGGGAGAAGGTTGTATAGTGTTAGAGGAAGGGAGGAAGAGAGAGTGTGAAAGAGAGAGAGAGAGAGACAAAGAGAGACAGAGAGAGAGAGAGAGAGAGAGAGGAAATAGTGAGCGAGAGGGAAAGAGGTTTGAAGGTAGTGTGGTTCTTTAATTCGGAAAAAGTCTTTTCCGAATATTTCCTAGGTACGTTTAAAGCGTTTCCATCTAGATATCTTACGCCGTAAAAGATCCATCATATAGAGAGAAAGAGCGCGTACGTCACTGATAACTAGATCTTCGAAAGTTATTTTCTTATTCAGTGGTCACTCCGCTCGATAACAAAATATATTTGTATATTTTTATATATACTCTCATTTGATTTTTTTTTCTAATACTCGCCATACGTTTTTATTCCTTCGATATCAATGTGATTCTTCATTTTGAGATTCGCTGCAAGCAAATAATCCGATTCGATCACTTTAATTTGCTGGATGATTCTTTCACTCTGTGGAAGTTCAGTGGAAGCAGACGTGGTTTGCAACGTATATCAAAATTTGTGCATGTTAAGGTTTTGCGGTGTGTGTGAGTGTGTGTGTGTGTAGCTTTATATCGTTAACCGATGAAGATGTACAATTTTTCATGGTAAGTTAACTTTCGAAGATCGAGAGTCGATTCTCATCGGACGAGAAGAAGCCGCAACGAAGATCAGCCACAACATCGATATTGATGAACAAGAACAAGCGAAAAGGCATGCACATCAAGATACGAGAGAAATTACGTCGTTCGACCCCGACGCTCCTGTATTTGTCCTTAGATTTATAAATTTCGTTCAACCTTCGAGGAGGAACTTACTTACACGTATATGAGAGTTTGTGAAGCATTCTTAGCGTAACTCCACACCGAGAACTTTTGCAGAGAAATCGTTGAAAGCAATTCCTCTTGAAAAATTACTTCTTATTTGCTCCTGATATTTCATGAAAATTTTTTTATCGACGATTCCACATTAATATCCATTGACCGAAAACATCAAATGGAACGAATGAAAGAAGTTTCTTACAATTAATTAAAAAGTGTCTAACAATTGTTTTAGCAATTAGGGAAAAAACAGCAGTAAAAGTAGCATCAAAAATAGTAGTAGTAGAGGAAGAAGAAGAAGAAGAAGAAGAAGAAAATGATAATCATGAAAAAGAGAACGGGGGGCAGGAATCGAATCTTTACGGACAGCAGCATCGGCACGTTGAGGATGAGCCTTAAGCTCCAGCTAAAGTTTTCGAGTGATGCGAACAAGTCTGGTGCAAAGTCGGAGAGGCTGGGCTCGCTTTGGAAAAGTTTTCCGTTTATTTTTCCCCGAATACAAACAGTTGCCAAGTTCTGGACGACCAAATGCTTCGGGGACGGGGGTTGTCGAAGACGAAGATGGCTACCCAGGAAAAGCGGGTTTGTTCGCGTTTCCATCGTTTCTCGCTGATTTTTCACGATGAAAGTTCCCCTTAGCTCCTTGAATTCCTTCTTTTTTTTTTTTTTTTTTTCAACGCGAACTTGGCTGGTCTTTCGAATTCAAATTGGTCTAAAGTGATGTATGATTGCAAGATATTGACTGTAAGATCAAGAACGTTGCGCAGCAAAGAATAATCTTGAAATATCAAAGGAGCAAACAATCCTCCATCAACGAGAGAGATACCATTATCACATCGGTAATTTCAATAACAAATTTTATATAGTCTCTGTCTATATCTACTCTTTAGTAATTGACCGTACTGTATTAATTGCAAGAGAATGAATAATTCAGAGAGTCGGAAGGAGAGTTACGCTGGATAATAAGCACAAAGATATATACATATGTTAGATATGAGAGAGAGAGAGAGAGAGAGAGAGAGAATAGACGAGCTGATTACACAGAATAAACATCACGACCTGGCAGCTCTAGCTAACTACGAGTAAAGTAATATGTTGATCCATTGAAAAGCGGCATGCACATTTCGCGTAGCGTAAATCGTTCGTTCGGAAAGAAGGCCTTCCGACTGTGTATTTTGTAATTGATGGCAAATTGGATAATGTCAAATAGGAAAATTACAAAACAAGACGAGACAAGGCAAGGCAAGACAAGAAAGAAAGAAAGAAAGGTGTACTTTGAATGATCTCGGCCAAAGTGTAAGGGGGAAATAAAGGAACTATTTTCGAAATTTTTCAACTTGAAAAAATCTCGTCCTTCTGGAGGAAGTGTATTACAATATTTGTCATATATTATTTGGTGATCTCTATACGGCACGGCATTTGGTGGATGACCTGATGCGTGGAAATGCCGTTAAATTGAGAAGGTGTCTTACGTATTTTCTATGGAGAAGTAAAAGAAATGGGGGGGGGGGGCTCCCTTAGAAGCGTCGAGTAATTTGGGTGCCGACAGAAGAAGCGTGCCCCGGAAGGTGCGAAGAATAAGATATATCAGTGTTAGAGAGTCCTCCTTGACAGCGGGAGAACTCGAGAACGAGGATTGATATATCGAAAATAAAAAAATACATTTTTGTATCTTCGCCGCTCTTACAAATACGGCATTATAGATATATTTTAAATTTCTTTTCCTTTCTCTCCCCAATTTCGTTTTATCTTACCATCACTTGCGCCTGGCTTCGCTAGATGCCCTACACACACGTACGCACGCACACGCATTAATCGTCCAAATCCATAAATTCTTCGACCTCTCTCAATGTGAGACTCGTGATGGAATCAGATTCGACACTCGTCGTGTACGCGCAATTACGTTTTTTGTCCATTCGATTTTGAGCCTTCCTCCGCTTTGGAAAAATATCCTCCGTTGCGGAAGGGAAAGGTTTTACTTCCGAAAATAAACGATCGTCTCTCGAAAAACACAATGCTCTTGTAAAATTGTCTGACGAATGCGATTGTATTCAAAGTCACGTATCTAGGGGTTGTTCTTCGGCGGAGGGCGTAAGAATTTATGGAACGACTCGGCAATTAATTAGGTAATTAAATCTACGTTGATCTAATTAAATAATTAATCATTACCGTTCAAAAAGGAGGCGAACTTGACGCACAAAACTCACATTCACGCTTACTTAGCACGCACGTGCGTGCACGATTATTTGCCGCGTAAGACATATCACATTTTTTAAAATGTGACTTTCACTCAGCATTGATTGAAAGAAACGTCTTCAGTCTGACCTAGGCGAAGTCAACGGCCTCCGCATTTTTTTCGAAACTCGATTTATGCGATTTATGCGTTTTCCGGACAAAAATCTGCCTGCCGCTAAGAAACTTGATAATCGCTAAACGTTCGCAGTCTTCGAATGAAAAGTTCCCCTTTTTCGGTTGTGTTAAGAGCTGATCTTTCAGTTGGTACTTTTATTCTGAGATTGCGGATAATTTATACGCGGAACAACAGTACGTATGATTTATTATGTAATCCAGATACATAATAGCATACTACACATACACGCATGCACACACGTGAGCGCATTTTACAATTACACGTACGTACACACAGTCACGCAAGATGCGCGCGCAGAGCGGCCCAGTTAATTTTACCACCGAGGGTAACTTTACAACTTTTTCATCTTAGACCTCAAAAGAACGATAAAAGTTGCTAGGTGGTTTACTACCTCCCCTCCATCTTGTCTTCTTTCTTTCTTTCTTTCATTCTTTCTTTCATCTTCTTCTTCCTCTTCCTCTTCCTCCTCCTCCTCTTCATCCTCATTCTCTTCTTTTTCCAATTCTTCTCAGTCGTTTCAATTGTTTTTTACACTCTGGCTGCTGTGAAGAAGCTTAATTATAGTTTTGCAATTAGGTTCTATCGTACATGTGTGCACATGTGTTAAATTGAGAATCTGTAGTAAGTATAAAAATCGGCTTTACAAATTCCTCAGCGATTGAGTGTGATTTTCTTGAGCAGTTAATCCGTCGATGTAAAAGGCGAAGGAAAGAAATGAGGGGTAAAAGTCAATTGGGCCACCCTGTATGAATCATCCTTTCGCTACGTATAAGGCATACATTGCCAGCCGGTAGTCGATGCTCTCTGGTCGTCTCATCTGCGGTCCTTTGCGCTTCTAACGCAATCTCCATTAACAACGCAAAGGACTTCTCGCATTACACGCCATGTCCATCAGCAGCAACACCTGATATCATCCCCGCAGAGTCTCAGCCGGTAAAAACGAGTACGATCTATCTCATGAATCATTCGACCCTTCCCTCCCTCCCTCCCGTTTTAACCTTCTTCCTCTACCGGTATCGAATATAACATATAATTATGTCTAATATGTATATATAATACAATTTTTTTTTTATTGTTAATAACAGCATAACCGGAATTATTCCGTAAAAACCACGTAAGTCTTGAAAATCTTTTTTCTTTTTTCTATGGTTTCTTTTTCTTATTTACACTTGAATTAAAAATCAGTACTGTTCGTTGCAATCGAGGTGTCTTTAGCGAGTATCCGCAAAGTGAAATTGTCTGTTTTTTTTTTCTTTTTTTCTTTGTTCATTTTGAGGAGGCGGCGAAGCTAATTCGGAGAATCCCTCAGGTGTCACTTGGTTAGTCAGTGGATAGGCGGATGGGCGGACTGACGTAGGAACGGACTGACAGACGGACGGAGAGCAAGGTCTTCCGGTTCTCTGTTCCTAAAGATCTTTTTAATCTTCGTTCGCTTATTACTATTCCTTCTATTTCACTTCGTTCTGACTCTTTCACTCATCGTGGCCCTCGATCCTCTGCTAAACTTGTTCGCTAAATACAAATACTTAATAATATTACTTCCCTCGCTAATCGTTATTATTGCAACAGCCGTCGCACAAAATCTAGCAACTACATAACTCCGCTACCGGTATTATACCACTATTCGAAAATTCGCTAGAAACTTATAGGCTAGGTGCACGTCTCTCGTTATTCTTCTTTCTGGTTTCTTCTTATATTTTCAGCCGTACACGCTTTATCCCCGCATTATTTTTGTCTCATCTTTCATTCACGCAGATCTCGGTGATACAAGAGAGAATAAAAGAGAGAGAGAGAGAGAGAAAGAGAGAGGGGGGGGGGAGGGGGAGAGAGATAGTAAAAGAGAATAAGAGTGAGAGAGGAGGGGAAGAGGGAAATAGATGCAGAGAGAGGATGAGAGGGAAATTGGATTGGAGAGGGAAACAAAGAAAGGAGAACGAAGAAAAAGATTTTGAGATCCCTCTCAGGTATCTGATCCTTTAGAAGTTGAAAGTGATCTGGTCTACGACGCGACTCAGAGTACTCCAAAGACGTGTCTAATTCTATCATTTTTTTCTTTCTTTCCAATATCACATTTTTAAGATTCCTGCGTTCAACTTCCTTAAGCCGAGACGTAGCAAGCCAATCGCTGATCTCTTCGAAGCAAGAGGTGGGAACTTATATTAATCAGTACTCTATTTTGTTCCTGTTCTCTTTTAATAAAAAGTACGAAATTCGAGCAAAAGTTTCTTCGGATTCAATATTTTCATATTAGTGGTTCTAGCTTCTCCAATTTTATGATATTCGCATTAGGACTTTTTGCATTCTCGCCTTTACGGATCATCCTTGACTTTTTATTGGTTTTCTATAAATTTTTCAAGTTTCTATGACGTCTTCCCTTCTGTATTAAGAGAGATATCCAGAGATTTTAGTAAATCTTGTAATGTTTCAGCAGTCCAATTACGTGCTTCTGGAAAGAGCATACATCCTTTTCTTCTTCGGTAGCCATTGCTGCTTCCCCTGAAAATTAGACTATGCTATTCCCAGCATGTTTCCTCTCTCAATCCTCTTGGGCCGAATGTCAATTGTCCCAAACCGACCTCAGCTTCGCGTCTCTTCCTATCATAGCCTTAATTCGATGTAGTACTTTCTCATCGGTTAACAAGATCTTATCGAATGCTAGGAGGGGGTACCTGAGGCGAGTCATGGATTGCGTGAATAATGAACCCGGAGCAGCTGGCGCTGCAAGGTGAAACAACCAGTTTGGTGAATTTTAGACAGGCTGATTGGTTGAAGCTTCCAGTATCTCTCGAGCATTAACGAAGAACCTAACGAACATCTCAATCGGAGTTCTCAAGCTTTTTGACTAAGGGTGGTTGGCCGGTACGTGCACTCTCTCTCGGCCTTCCTCTCCCTCTCCTCGTGTTGTCGGAGCTTCAGTTCTCTCTCTGGTGGTCGTGGTCGCGGGGCGTGGGAGGCGGACGCGACTCCGGCGACACTCGCTGCCACCGCTTTCGTCGACCGCACACTGGGGTAGGCTCATTGGAGGCTGCATTTACTTTCGAATTGCGATTTAAGCTCGTTCACCTGTGTTTCTATTGTATTCTTCAATTCTGCAACAAAAACAATTCCTTCTTTAACTCTCCAAACGCTTCATAAGCATAAAAAACACTGCTGTTACAACCCCATCCCGAATAAATCGACAAAAGTCCAGATAAAGAGAAGGTGGATCTTAATGTTGGTCAAGATGCTTTCGCATTCGTAAGTGGTTATGGTCAATGATTCTCTCGACGCTTTACCAATTAGTCTTGGAATATCCCTAAACGATATTGCCTTTTAAGGTTACAGCTTAATGTACTTTCCTGGAATAAGTTGAAATACTCTGTTCCGTTATGCATCGAACTTCGACCTGAAAAGTATTAAATAATGAAACGTTGTACGTACCTTGTCCTTAGTTGTCCCGAGAAGGTGATTTGGAGATGAATTGATTATCAAAAGGCTATGCTTTACCAATTTACTCGTTTAATTTGGTTAATTTCTATTAGAATTGGCATACTTTCTCACTTCGCGTACTTTGTTTTATTCTCTATTAAAATCTATTGGAATTTTTATTCTGTTCTATTCAAAGATCTTGATTCTAAGTTTAACTGCATATATATATATATATATATATATATATATATTTCGACTGTTCACTCCCAACGTTTGGTTCTGAATACCAAAACCTCTCTTTAGGTGTTATCCATGCAAGGCTCTAATCTTTAATAATGTTTAAGTTATACGTGAATAAGTAGCACTATGCTTGTAAGTAAAATATGCATCAACCTGGGTGAATACTAGCGATTGGCATGAAATTACTTACTTTGATAGGAAAGGTATAAAAGTAACTACTAAAATGTATCGTTTAAAAAGTATCAGCCCCTAAAATGAAAATTTTGACAAGATTTTTCAATCAACGAAGTAAAATTATTTATTTTGCAATAATGCTCTGCAATATAGTATAATGTTAGATAACGAGATAAGTCATAAAAAATGAATCACTTTTGGTAGTGTTGTTAATAATAGACTATTGTGTGATGGGGAGAGAAGGAGGCGAAAAGAGTCTCTAATAGCAGCTTATTCATGGTAAACTATTATAGAGCCTTGAAGTATCGTAACTCAGCAGAAACTCATTTTTATTAGTAGTCGCTTGTTTTCAGTTAATTCACACATGATATTATTTACAACATTTTCGAATAATAGCCTATTATTCTTTTCATCGGGTCTTTAGCACGGAAGTTATAATGCATATAATTATTACTTAATATTAAGACTGTCATAACAGTTGATGATGCAAATTCTACTTGACTGTATCAGCAATTTCTGTACAGGCACGAGTATAATACAAATTATTCTAATGTTTCGCTGTTTGCTTTCAGTTTCGAATTTAGAACCCGTACCGCTTCCTCTTCAATTTCCGAAACGTCAATATGAAGAAAACCGCAAATGGTTCTTGACCGGAGAACCATCATCAAAATTCGTTGATTGTCAAACTTTGAAGGTCTCGTTTCTTGCATGAAATAGTTTAGATAATCGAGTTATATACAAGTAAAGTTATATACAAAATAACACACTTCCTCGAGAAAATAATGACGTCACAATCCAACGTTATTATTTAAATTTTGTCACCGAATGCCTTGATATTATCAGGTTGGTGGTTGCATAATAATTTTAATAGCTAAAAAACAAAGTCTGTGAATGTGAGATCCAAAAATTTGCTAAAAACTATATTCTCCTCACAAAGAGGTAGGTTATTTTAAAGATGTTCCGAATTTGAATAACGATTATATAAATAATGATGATAATAAAAGCGATTAAAATAAAGAAAAACAAATAAGATGAAGGATAATTATGATTGTGACTGACGGAGCTTACTGGTGAAATCGTCCTCATCCTCCGCCTCTGCTTCAGCCGCCAATTCCTCCGGAGTCTTCTTCTTACGCATTAGGGGATTTGGTTCCTCTTGTTGTACTTCCTGTATTTCTTCCTTCTTTTTTATGTTATACTGGAACCGAAAGAAGACGCACCTTAATGCGATATATACAATACATGTCACAGTATACTTTCGCATAAACTTAACGAAACTAATAGTGCCCTTGAAGAGTGATCAAATGATTTTCAAATTAAACCAATTTTGTATAGCGTAATCATTATTTGGCTTTATTTCACGATATTTGCACGCAGTATAGAGATGAAGCGAGGTCTGTTCAGAAAGGGTCATTTAATATTCATCAATCAGCTATTTCGAATAGCGGGTTTAATATCAATAATGAAACAAGCCGTTGTGTAAAGTCGGTGTATGACGACTGCGCAAAAGCTGCGTTCGCATCGGCTGATTAGAGTATGCTACCACAATACACGGACACATACGTGCGAAATGGAAATGTGATTAAGTAAATCCATGGAAACTAATGCAGTTTACACTATACCCGTAAGTGTGGTTCGTACGGTAAGTAATAGTGATTGACATTAAATCTCTCTATAAACCAATTAATATGAATCAACTTAGAGATATGGATATTATTTTAAGGATATTTGTCAATGTACATGCGCGAGAACAGACTTTCGCAAAAATAGCTCAAAGATATGTAAAAACAAAAGAGAAGTGCTTCTTCATCAAATTGGAAGCAGTTATAGTTATGCGCCTTTTAGGATTTTAGATAAATTTATCCATTTTGCAACTGAGACTAGTTAAGTGAATATTTAGGCCTAAGCTTGCTTTGAACTGCAATTAATTTTGCATTAAATTACAGCAGTCTATTCTGCCTTAAAGCCTGCGACGGTGATAAACTGGTAAAGGATCCTTAAATTAATCGCGTTTGACCCGTTTACGTGGGTATGCCTTAGGATTACATGTATAGGTGAGTGTTGGTATATGTGAGTGTGCATGTGCCTAGGATTATGTATACACATCTGCAAATTTTACGATTTATCTAGGGCTTAATATACATCATACGAATATATTATAGCAATAACAATATAATTTTGAAACTGTCTAGAAAGAATTATACTTCGTTATAATTTTTCTTAATAAATAGAGTACCGTATCCAAATAATATACCGTGCAATATACAGATAGCGCATGCCTTATTATGAGTAATATTATTTATTCTTCTTCTGTGCTCGTTCCTTATCTAGATTAGCATCGATATTCTATTCCACGTTCATGCAAGGCTTCCTAACTAAGCTTATACAAGACTTCTTTATATACAAGGTTTCTTTATACTTCACGTATAAGATATTTTTGATATTTTTATTTATGCACGTTGAAAGTCGAATCACCTGCATAATTAGTGCTTCTCGTAAATAATAAATTATAACAATTGTTATTTAATTATTAATCCTATTAAAAGTATGTGGTTTGGTTGATGAATTAAATTAATCCATTGCAGATAAAATATTCATTCAAATGTATTATAAACTAGGGGTAATACAATATATTCCGAATACTGTACGCCTTGAAAAGTTCTCTTACAATAAACAACACATAAAACTAAATAGGTCAACTCATGCACGTAGTTTTAATCAATGTGAAGTATTGTATATTTGAAGCTTCACTGGATTGAGATTGAATTTCGCAAATCGAATTTACAGTGTTTTATTATTGTACATATAAAAGGAGTCTCAGATTGAAAATTTGTTCGAGAATGCCCTTATAACTATAAATAGAATGAAATAGATCTGCACATGACGTTAACAAGAGTAGTATCTATGGAGGGTCTCGATTATGACTACCGAAGCCAGAATAGTATTGCTGCATTAACCTAGGCTTTGTGCTTCGCACGTACTTTGAGAGACAATGAGCTTGATGGCAGCGCAAGTCACCCACATCATTATTCCTATGAGTGCACTTGTTCTCGCGCACAGAACCATCAGAAATCATTTATTAAAATATTAAAAAAAAAAAACAAGAAAATTATAAAGGAAATAAATAACGTAGAAACATATTTTGTTAGTAAGACTTTATTAAAATTGAAAATACATCTTGATACATTGTACATTGATACATGATTACAATATTGAGATAATCTCGCAAAGTTACACTTAAGGATATACTTGAACGAAACCAATTCAACTTATTCTTCGCTAGACGAAAAGATTATTTGAAGAGTAACCTGTTCAGGAATCGAGTTTTAGAATTATGACTAATATTCCACAGCTGACAATTATTCGGTCCTTTTCGTCTCCTGTCTCTCTTTCTTATTAAATAACCAGCACTTTGTAATATAAGTGGCTTTAACTTCATTTAACGCGCATACTCTTAAGTACTTTCACGATGGCCGGTGAACGTCTTAAAAGGAGTCAGCCTGACTCTATTAGGAAGTCGCCATATTGAATGCAGGGACTCCCTACTAGAGTCAATTTGACCCCAGTTAAGTTCAATCTTCTCTCTTCTCTTTTCATCCCAGTCGATGCTGCTCCTTATTCTTCACTTTTTTGCCTCGGCTCCCTTGTCCTTCTTGCGCCTCTTCTTCTTGCCTATTCTTCCCCTTCTTCAGTGCTACTACTCGTGTTAAACACGAGGACGATCAATCACCTGCATCTTAATTGCGATGTGAAAAGTTAACGATCTCGAGTACTTAAGGCGTGCCTCATTCTAAATTAATCGAGAGAACTCACTCAGTAAGAAGAATGCGCATCGCTAATAAAAATATTATCGATACAACCTATCAGTGCTTACCCATTCATACATCGCTAAACGAGTACAATTTTTATAATTCATTCTAATGCAATGCGTCACACTTATCGTTATTTCCTTGTAGTCCGCGGAAGATTTGGAAGATTTTGGACAATTGAGCAAAACAACGCGAGACTGTAACGTTTATTTAGATCCAAGTAATTTAAGAATTTATGTGGGTGGCATCCAGTGGCTCTCCGAACTATTGAGTTCGCGAATAAATTCCCCTAACTTATCATTAAAGATTGTAATGCCTCGTCCCTTGTTCCTTTAGTCCCTTCCTCCCACTCCCACCCTGGTATTCTCGCTGTTTTATTGACACCACCCAAGCTTTCCACGAGACATCGAAGTTTCTACTACGGGTCATGAATTTGCGAAATTGGAAAGCTGTCTGTCTCTCCCTTTCCATTTGGCACTTTTCTCTTTTCCATTCTCTAGTTATCTCACCCTCACTCCCGCTTAGTCGTGGTTCTCTTTGAACGGCGGAAGAAGGCTTTTGCATATCGGTTATGTCGACAGGTCACGTGCCAATATGTCGCTCGATTTTTTGCTCGTTTCATTGCCATGACCTCATTTCTTTGAAGTCGTGACTGTCCCCTTCCTTCTGCCTCGAACCTACCATCCCATCGACTATAAACTAATAAATAAACGCACAAGTGGAAGTACTTTTTTCTAGACGAAAAGCGATTACGAAGGAAAAGCCTGCAATATTTGAGTAACCGCTGATAATTATCGGTGACAACTTATTGGATATACGGTGGTACGTGCCTTGCTGTTTAAACAATACAAAGTGCTACAATTATAACATTCGTTATGAAGGACGCGGGACGGAGCACAAGCTCTATAGAATTCGTCACAGTATACATCGTCGGTCCGCGCGAATATTAAAAACGCGCGCAAGAGTTTTAAAGTTATTAAAGCAAATACTCTGCATGCATTTTGTACTCTCGACATTCCTTTGCTGTTCCTTTGAGGCTTAACGTTTCATTATAAACGCATTCCAGGGTATCCATGACCAACGAATATATATGCCTTTAGAATTTTTTCGTTCTTCCAGCCATAAAGTTTTGTGTCTCTCGTGAAATAGAATTTTCTGCTGTGTAAACGTGCATGCAGCTACATAATCTATACGTGCAGCTAGAGGCACAGAGATTACGAAGCATTTTTAACTCGTGACCAGCTAAGAGTCGCGTGCATAACTATAATCACGGCTCTACGTGATTACTCTCCTGCACTCTGTAGGATGGGCTCAGCCACTTCGCAGCGCGCAGGACACTTCTCAAATTACGAACAAACATTCTCCGCTAAATGAATTGATTTGAAATATCGACTCGCTTCAAGATCGTAGCTCGTTTAGCTTTTACGGCTGGGTTTCGTAACTGGAGTTGTTCGTCCGTCGTATTTTCGAATGTTTGCGGGAAAGCGAGAGTTTTTCATCGGAGGAAGAAGAAAAGGGTTTACGCGTAATTTGGATCGAAGGAACGACATGGATTCTGCGGAAGGAGAGTAGTACCGGCACGGTAGGATGGGACAGAATGCGAAGAGAAATGTATCGCGAGGTATTGAACGGATATTACGAGGTTGTTGTTCCGTGGAACAGGAGTTCAGGTGGCGAGAGAAAGGAGGACTGCTACCAGATTCGATAAAGTACATAATAAAATACAGTGGTGCTAGAACGACGATGTCGATGGGGATTGGTCACGACAACGTGCAATAATGTCGTTCCTTCGGCAATTTCACGAAAAGAGTAAGAGGCAACGTGGCCGCGTGTTTCCAGCCAAAGACGGAGGGGAGGCAAATGCCGGAGATAGCGCAACTATGTGGGATAGCCGCACGTCCTCTCAGTCAAAAAGCAACTATTACCCTCGGCCAATAGGGAATCGGTCGAGTCGGTCGATTCGCTCGAATCGGTCGAATCGTTTCTTCGGGTCCTATAACGTTGTTTATCAATTTTTCCTCCCCTCGAATATTGCGCTGGAAACTGCCGAGGTTCTCTTCTCCTTTTTTGCAACGTGAGACACGACGACAACGCAGTCGAAGAATCGAATACGCGTCGAACTGCTGGTGCAACTCGATGAAACGATATATAGATTTGAATCATTCTCATTTCTTACTACGGCAGCGTTAAGTGAGCGTAGCCACGTTTTTGCCAATTGCACTTGGAGAATGAACGGAGGTTCGCTTATAATCGCGCATAACTATCTCTTTTCCGAATTGTAAAAAATTAGTCGGTGATGACTCTTTGGATTCTCTCTTCCTTCGGGCAAAAACAGCCGACGAAGCATAAAAAGTAATTTTTCAAAATCAAAATTATCGACGATGCGTCGACTTTAATGCTATTATTAATCGAAGAAGTTGTAATTTTGTTGATAACACTTAAATGGGGCAGGGCTCGTTAATTAGTTTGACGAGTGTAGTTTATTTTGAGATTAATTATAAGTTTAGCAAATATTGTTTATAGCGTATTATTGGAAGGGGTTGGAGAAGTGGGTGGCTGGAGAGAAGGGGAATGAAAAGAGGACGTAAGGAGTAATTACTGGTGTGTGCAGAGAAAGTTGAATCCGTCCATCGGATCAGAGATCCAGCCAGTTATTAATTTATCGCATTGTCCGATATTGTCCTAGAAATAGTTCTATGAAGGTACAAAGGTACTTCCCCCGCATGCAAATGCAGTGAGAACTGCAACGATAGAATCTGGTTTATTTTAAAGTATACTCTTAATAAGGGAGGAAAAAATTCTTAATTATTAGAAGCACGCGCTATAAGGGTCTGCTAAAGGACCTGATATCATCGGACTTTATGTGAACGATAGAACGTTGCACGAAGAACCTATTTTTTACACGATAACATGGTAAGTCATTCTGATTAACATTTTTATTCTTTCATTAATTACCTTCCCCGCAATAATGGGTCATATGATATTCACATGAATAATTAGTTTCAATTAATTTTCTTCGGACTTTTCGCAGAAAATTAATTTATAACCCATTACATTTCTTTTCTAGGGTAATATGATAAAAATGATAGCCTTAATCTTAGACATAGATAAAGAATTGGTCGAACATCATTCTTCTTCTATAAGAACTAAATTATAATATTTTCGTTCATTCGAGTTCTAAGCTGCATTCTACAATGATTTTTTCCTAAAGTGAGTAATAACAGGCTTATTAGCAATAAAATATTCGAGGGAAGTCTCTTTTTCACTCACTTACTCAGCGACTGAAGTAAATAAATGAGTTGAAAAGAGTTGGAAGTAGTTAGAATGAATTAAGAGACGTTTACCTTATCGCTATCACTTGGTAGCGGGGTATCTATGGCTTGAATACTTCGCTTTACGCGAATCTTTAATTGTTAATAGTACATATGTATATGTATAATATTTTGTATTTAACATTTCTCAGTTAAAAAAGATACAAGTGTACGTTTCGTGTATGTGACGTAGACATTCATTTCCTTTTACGATAGTCGAACTGACCATATTACTTTTGCATACCGTTTTCCTACTTTGACATCGCAGTTCGATTATTTATGAGTACGGGAGACTCAAGAATTTCTTTTTCGCGTATCTGCTAGGGATCTTGATATATTGCCGACTATCCTGTACGATAAATCGTCGCATTTCATATTAGGACTCCGGCCCCATACTGATACACCTATTTTAGACGTGGACACCCACATTTTCATGGTAAATATACAGATATGTGAAATTTTTAATTTCAATATTGAATTAAATTTTTACGTTTGGTTTTTTATTTTTCAATTCACGTTATTTCAATTTTTCCTTTTGTTTTCTCTTTTTTTTTTTTTTGAACATCGACAAACCTTTAGCGATTTTATCACTGTATTGATACACATTGTTTATATTAATAAAACGTATTAGCTATAAATCATACATGCATATGTCCGATTTAGAATTATCAGTTATTTTTTAAACATATTTTTGTATTATTTTGTTTGAGGAGCTAATATATGAATTTTACTATCGACGATTTTTTCTCTCTTTATAAATATTTGACTAACGTCATTACATGCAGCTCGATTTTTATTCCGATAAATGAGAGTATCCCATTATTCAGTACTTCTTCTAAAATTGTCGGTATATGGAGATATCAAAAAACCTTTTAATTAGATAACGTAGAAACGATCCTCATTTAAAATCGACATTCTTTTATTTCCCTTAAATTCACTTTGGTGTGTTTGCATTCGTGTTCCAGCATATCCGGTTTCAAGAGGAGGCGCCGGATATTAAATTTTGCGAGTGAAGTTTTCGCTAAGTGTCCATGCAAATGAGCAGGAAAAGATTTATCGGCAAGTGAATTCTTGCCGAAAAGACAAAGAAAACTATTTGGTTAAAGATGTAGCTGCGGAAGTATATATATATATTGTTCTCGTGACGATAAGTTTGAAGAAACTAGGTTATAATGATACGGTTTATACTGAAAATTCCAATTGCAAAGACGCGCACAGTATGTTCATTTACGTGACGTTCATTTGCTAATGAGCATTTGTTAAAAGAAAGGGGAAACGCGTATTTGTGTGTGTCTCTACAATTATTTTCATAAAAAAAAAGGTACGTCTTTTTAAATTTTCACAGAAGTTCATTACATAGATAATAATTTCCGCTTTTAATAAAACGTCGCATTTTTTACAGGTCTCCTTTGGTCCTTGTACCCCATTTAATGTATATATCCTAAATTATTTACTTTCTTTTTTTCCTCGAATAACTCTTATTTCTATTAACATTAAAAATTTAATTCTCCGCTCTAATGAACTCTCTCACGAAAATCTCAATTAATGGACGAAAGAAAGGGGGGAATGGAGTATGGGTTGCGAGGGATGGTAGTGCTTATCTTTTAAATCAAGTGTTTCAAGAAATTTCATAAATTATATATGCGCAACGATATCTTAGCGCGATGTATTAGATTTTAAGTTGAGTGAATTTGATAACTGGCGATAATTCAATTATTTTTGCAATGTTATTTTGTTCATAGTGGCCTTATTCTTCTATCGAGTCAGCAAATTTTTTTACTCTGCTGACGTTTACATTAATGCAGCACTTGACCCATATCACGTTATTCGTGCAACGCGGCTGCCACTCATTTGACTCAGCATACTCTTTAGCACACATATGTGTAACGTGTATCACGTACTCTATTGTATAACTTTGATTAGTTAATCTCTACGAATTGTTTTAATTGCACGAATAGCTGTGTTCATTCGTCTATAAACTTAAACAAATGTGCAATGATACAAACATTTCCTTCGAATTTGAAGGACAGATTTAATTGAAAAAGGGTATAACGTAGTAATTTCACTTAAGAACTTCACAACTATCACTAGAATTGGTTTACTCAGGGAACGTTACGCCAACATTCTAGTTCGCTTCATCAAAGTTGAGAGAATCTTCAAAATGGAAGATACTCTTGCTATTGGATAGCCCTTATAATATGTGCTGTACTGGTATGCATATGCTGAATCATAGATTCGGCCAATTATTTGATTGGTAGGTCGAATAATGAAACATGAAAAATTGATACCTCAATTGGGATTAAGAAGTATTTTGATACTTTAGTGGGGATATTAGCTCTATTTTCCATGGAAATGATCTTGAGGAAGGATACTATTATGGTTTGCTGGAGAAGAGCTCGGATTGAAGATGAAATAACTCAATCGGATACACCACTCATGTTCTTTGAGTACTTATTTTTCTCTTGACTTCTCTCTCCGATGCATATACTTTTCCGCGTGTACGGAGTAGCCTGTGGATTTACACTGCGTTCAAGGATGGTTCCTGCCTTGGGATTAGGTCGGACCTGGTCAATCTCCTTGGAAGATTCCAGATTTGTCCGGATGTTGTGTTTAAGCAACATCTTACCAATGCGGTCGCTAGTCCCCGGAAGGTAAGGCAACTAGGTCGTTCCATCTCCAACGTTTTAAGACTTGCTTCTGAATTTGGCTTTTCCTTCAACCTCCTTGCGGCGAGGTTGATTTCCCTTTTCTGTCAACTGCTCGAGTCGAGAGTCTAAGTTAGGTGAGCCAGTTCACGTTTCGAATTCTCTGACTTCAATATTGTCAAGGTTTTCCGCAGCAATTTCATCCGGGAAGATGCTGACAAGGGAAAGTTCGCAGATAAATTTGTTATTGCTCTACCAGTCGATTAAACGATTGAACGAACCTCACGATTTGGCATGTATCACGAGACAATGAGAAAATCACCTTTCCCACTCTGTTTTGTTATATCGAAGAAGCGCTACTGAACAAATTTCTATTTAAATCGACTCGTAAAAACTAATACAATCGTTAAACGTTAATGTAGTTTTCGAAAGTGGCCTTTTTTTTTACTAAAGAATAAAACCCCGTCTAATGGGTGTCTATAAAAATTAGGACTCCGCATCTATTATTTAGAGGAACGTGAAGCGAACGAAGAATGCTATTTTGCTTTAATAATAATTTAGCAGGACGCGTTGGCGCAAAGTACACAAGCTCAGCAACGAAAGAGTACATTTTCATGTGACTTAATAATGAATAAAAAAGAGGGAATATTTGAAAGCGATAATTGTGTAAAGGTAAACACAGAGGGGTGAGTTATGGGATCCGGTTAGAATCCCTCGGGAGTAAGGGGATAACGATCAGAGTGAGAAACAGTAACAGCAGTGATCTGAAGTTAGCTGGATATAGAAGACGGAGAAAATCGAAGTCTCTTTGCCGTTCGGTGGATCCGGCCTGGTTTCATCCGTGAGATATTAACCGCCCGTTAAACCACATCGAGGACCGTCTACATCGACTATCTTGTTACGTGATTCAATTCTCAGCGATGAGTACCGAGTCGAAATTACCTTGACATGCTCTCGACGTCCTGCGTAAAAAAATGAAAAAAAGTCGACAGTCCACTGAGAATTCAGCTATAGCCGTAGAACGTGAATATTTTATCGTGACCTTTAAATTCCGTATTTTCTAAAGTAACCTCATTTTCCTGGAAATGCTATGCTCAAAAATCAATTCTTAATAAGAATTCGCTGATGTGCGAGAAGATGAGATAAGAGAAAAAGTTTTTACTGGAATATTTAGCTGAGAAACGTTATGGAAGGTTCGCGAAGAAGGAGATTGCGATCATACCGATAATTCTGGGCAAATTTTTAATGGGCGATTCGCGAGAAAGAAAAAGAGAGATTCGTAAATTCTAGCACTCTGCTTCTTTTTCTTGTAAAAAAAAAGAAAAAGAGAAAGAAAAGAAAAACGACAGATTCCATTTAAGAAATAAGAAAGGGGATTCTCATCCGCAATTTTTTGAATAGTATAAGGAGCGAGATACGCGCGCGCGCGAATAAGTGAAAAACCGCGCAAGAAAAACGTGGGAGAAATTCCGCTGGGTGTCTGGCTTTGCTCGAGCGTAAAAACTGCTTCTTAATGATAGAAAAACTTTGCTTGCTTGCTCAGCAGCAGTGATAATTTCGTTAGAAAGAATATCTAATAACATAATTCTGAGGCAGTTTAATCTTCGCGCATTGGAGCGAAGGTACATTTTCTTCTCCGGTTGAGAATGGCCGAAGAGAGACGGGGAGAAAAGTGGAAAAGTCGACGGATGTCCTTTCGCAGTTTAAAAGTTGCAGGAGCGAACAATATTCGCGCTGCAGGGGAGTTTACGGGGTTGAGGTTCCGCGTCGCGGGCTCTCAATTAACTCCGACAATTAATTAAAAATCCGCTAAGGACCGCTACGGGGGTGGGTGGTGGTGGTGGCGGCTTCTCGGTTCCACAGAAACAATGGAGCCAAAGCGCAGCCGAGGTGAATAGAACGTTCGAACATAATGGACTGGCGCGAGGATCGTCCTGATTAAAAATCCAATGCGCGTCACTCCTTCCGGCTTTTCAACCCGATTCCAACCATTAAACGACTTCACTACACAATCCTGCAGCAAAATTTATCTTTATCCAAATAACTTTAACGGCAATTTCTTTTAGCGGGATTACGCGGGAAGTTTATATTCAGACTCTCTCTCTCTCTCTCTCTCTCTCTCTCTAATCTCATTTGGTACCTCTTCGGCTATTCGACAGCCATGGACGGACCAAGTGTGTTACGTACGTATTATTTTTCTATTATCCGCTCTATCAGCTATCTCATTTGTTCCTGGAAAACTTTGTGTGCTTGATAATGTCTTCGCTGTACAAATACTTTGAGTGGAATGACAGTTCTCGTTATAAAATTAAATTGAGTTTGCTGTATACGTTTTATGTTGCGATGAGCAAAGAACGGAGTTTCTCAAAAGATTCTTACAAATTACAGCCGCGCAGTGGCGATTCGACATTACGGATCGTAAGGTACATCCGGAAGTTATGGGTACGTCCTCGAGGGGAGAGGAGAGATACAAATGTGAAATAAGTAATTTTGAGATTCGATCGATTCGGTCATTATTTTCATGTAAATGGCGGTGATGTAAAAATATTGAGTTCCGTGTAATTTCACTGTCTGAATGTTTTATCTCAATTCGTTATTCTAGGTCAGTAACATCGGAGAGGTTGAAATGAATGTAAATTTTTGTTTGTGCGGTGAAATTTGAAATTTAGGTCACTCTTAATAAACTTTTGGAGTTACCGGATTTATATGCGAATTAAAGCATAGGAAAGTACGATGAATATGGAAATTATCATTTTAGCGAAATTTTCTTGATTATTTTTTCGAAAAAAGAAAAAAACCCAGTTTCGGTTTTCAGTTTTTCCAATGAAATCATAAAGTAATTTTATATCAAGTTACGTGATTATTGTTATTGGTAGCATTGAATTTTTCGAAGTAACAATGTCAATAGCTCGTGGAATACTCGTGCGGAATAAATGGAAAATTCTTGTCGAAACAGCGGATGATCGTAGGATACGCGGTGGCCGTTAGTCTTCGTCACACAAGCGATAGATTTCTCGACGGGTGGTGCTTCGCTCGTTTCATCACGTGCTGCACTTGCTTTCCCATTCCCCAATGTAATTTTACACTTTTTGCACACATCACATATCTATATAAATATTATAACTGACGCGAAGTATAATCTACAATAAATTATACCGGAATATTTTTTCTCCATGAGGTATCAAAAATGGCGTACAATATGAATTGAAATATTACAAAACCTTCATGGGAGAGATCTATCTATCCGGAAACCAATTTGGAAGATTTCTGTCAATTTTTTTGTTAGATTCAACAACATACGATATTAGTAGAAAATATTTCGTTACTTGTACAACTGGCGTTTTCTTTTGTAATGGTATATCTTTGAAATAGAATGGAGTAAAAATTTCCTTCGCCACTTTTCTCTTTAGGGCTTCATTTTTTCAAGTTATAAGGGATTTTCTTTAGCCAATACTATGATGGTATTTTCGCGTTCAGCGCCAATAACTGATACAAGTAGCAATGATAACTGAGAAGTTTTGTAAAACTATAAAGTAGAAACTTATAGTTAAATATGAGCATGGTATTGTAGTATTATACAAGGTATATTGTATTTTTGTGCTACATACACGCACACACATACATGTTTCTTTCTTTTTACGAGTATATCAAAGAGACGTATAGTATCTATCGTTAAGTGCTTTGCACCATTTTACTACTTATAAGCACTTTTAACATAATTTTACATTATTAGCTAAGGTTAAATAGAAAACTTGAAAAGGAATTCTACGTATTTTGTAAATTAATTTCTATTCTCATTACCTGAATAAATTAGGTTAATATTGGCCTATAGAATATTTACGTTTCAGGAAGAAAATGTATTTAGAATTTCAAATTTCACTTTTATTATCACGAAATATTCGAATTTGTATTACTGTTTTAAAATAAAATTTGACAACTATTTACTTAGATTTCTCATTAAGCAGCACGTTTCGTTTTATACTTTAATTAACTAAATAACATAAGAGTTTTAATACCTATTATTTGCACGTGAATATAAAAATAAAATTTGAAAGAGAAACAAGATAAACATTAAAATGGTAGAAACAAACGTGTGAAAATTATTACTCCCGTTGAGGTGTTTACGATTGAGAGCTAATTTCAAGAATTATTTGGAATACCACTAACACGAAAAGTTTTAGATAAAAAGGGAGGAATGGTCCATGAATGCCATAAAAGAACGACGTGCAAACAAGGGCCGTTTTGTAACGTGGGTGTAATAAACAATTCTGTTTCATGGACTGGTGGTAAACTGTGTCACGGCGTTTGTTCTGTCACCATAAAAGCTGTGGGATGTAAATACGTACTCTATAGCTTTATTTCCTGTAGCATTCATAAATTTTTGAGATAAATGAATACTTTCACTTATCCTTTAATCCTATCTCAATTGTTTCAATTAAATTTAATAATTTTAATATTAACATTCAATCATTTAATGATATTTATATATACATATGGATATGACAATCCGTGATAACGGTTAAACTCGAAAATCGAAAAATTACATTATTAATTTTACAGTATAAAGATTCCTCTTTGTTTATCGAATGAATTTTCAATTGAAATAAGTTTCATCCGAGCAAGGGTATTTTGTTGTTGGTTTTTGATCTTTATTTGTAACAAACTGTTGCGTTTAGGTGGCAAATGGTTGGGTGTGTCCAGATGCGTGTAGATGGCTGTGAGAGATACACGTGACACCTCATGTCCAAGCGTCCAGCAGCTTTATAATCGAATTTGCATTTTAAGCCGTCTGCCCTTCCTCTCTACCCTTAGCAGCTCACTCGTCTCTACCCGAGAAAAGCGCATCAAAACGATGAGTTTCCGCTTACGTCTACGTTTATTTTATTGGTCTATTTCACAGTTGGTCAGAGAAGTTTCCTTTCCGAAACCACATCAATCTTCGTCAATTGATTTTTGTAATTTCCACTTTAACTCCTTTACTGTACTTATTCTTATTGGCATTGATTGGATGTTGTGATCAAAAAACAAGAACTTAAATTTGACCTCAGTTCTCGTAGAATCTAATATGTTCACACATTTTACGCGCCAGCAAACAATAGTATACGTTAGAATTTCAATATCAGTAGTAACTGCAGAAGCAGTGGCAGTGGCAGTAGGAGCAGTAGTAGCAGTTTTAATAAAGTCAGCGATACAGACGTCTTTGGATAAATCAAAAGGAGGATTTACTTTTAGTTGAATGAAAGTAATTCAATACTTGTAATAGAGAGATATAATTATTTCTAGGGTTTACTTTGAAGCATTGCACATACGTAGTTGGGAAAAGTAGATTAGGAACGGGTCCTGGCTACTCCTATAAATAGAGGCATAATCAATTTCGGTATGTGCAGGTACATGCACATTTTCCTTATTAAAACTATTCTTAAGCAATCTCTTTGCGTTATCGTATGCTATGAGAAATAACGTTTCTTAAGTAAATGTTTGATTTATGACAAGCATAGTTTGGAAATAATAAGAATATGAGGTTTAAGAGCGAATAGCGTGACGGTATAGTATAAAATCGACGCCATGTCGAGTGGCAGGTTAGATTACATCGTTGGCCCAGTTCAGACAGTCGAATTCATTGAAGTTAATCGAGTCACAAATTAGCTCGGTCAAAGTTTTACACCTGCGCGGATTAGGGCGAGTTTACTGGGGTTGTATTTGGCCTGGGTCCTTAACGTGGTCAAAGATCGAAAATCGATTTGCGAATCGCCACGTAAACTTGGCAATCTGTACGTGTGACGCACACAAAGTTATGTGCGTAAAAGCGTATTTGCATATTTGCATAAACTCTCGCTGGCGGTGCATTAATGTCATTTATAGGAAGGAAGTTGAGATAGCATTTGTTCCCGTGCCATTAAGCGGCTAATTTCGAATAGAGCTATTTTCCACTACGTACCAGATATTTCCTCGCTATTGCGAAATATTAAATTCTCCCCGTCGAGGGGTAGGAAGGAAAGGAAATGCCGGGAACTAATTTGCGAATCGCGCGCGAGAGCCTTTCCAGACTCCCTAATGAAATGTTAGAAGCAGAAAAATGGGGACAAAGAAGAACCTGCCTACGTATAATTTTCCAACAATAATGTCCACGCATAAAGGAATCTTTTATATCATCGGCTCTTTTTCATTTGCCGCACTTTACTTTTGCGTATACTTGCATGCTTCTAACCACGAGAGGATTTCAATTTTTTGGAAACATTCTTTTCTGAAATTTGATCACTCTTTAATGATATAGCGCTACTTGCGCGAAATCTACCAGAGATTTCCATTTGGTTTATTTTACTCTTCAATTAATACGTCCAATTCGCAAAATTATCAAATTGAGAAATGCATTTCTGACCTTGTCTCTGATTTGCTGCCTAATTTGCTCCCGTTCTTCTTCCATTTTACGGTGTTTCTCCTTTCTTCTTTCCTCGGCTTCTCGGATGGCCTCTTGCCTCTCCCTCTCTGCCTCTTCTTCCTTCTCCTTATCATCTTCATCTCCGCCTTCACCCCCTACCGCTCCTACGGAAGAGGAAATTATTCTTTTTTTAAAGCTGGCCCTTTAACGAAACCTAATGGAAAAATTTGAAAAAACTCGAAGGTGGAAAAGCCCGCACTTTTTCCCTATTCGCAAAAAAAATAAAAGTAAAAGATCTCTCAATTGCAAATTTATCAAGGTGACGATGTTTTTTTCGTTTTACACAAATGGACATACTTTCCGCAGATACATTATTAAGCATGTTCGTGTTTTCGAGAGGTACTGAAATATTAGGTTTTACAGACCGTAAAAATTTTCACGGTAAAAATATGGGGCTATAATACCAAGTCAATCATTGGGATAATATTCGATTCTGTTGCAAGAAAGCACTTTGTTACTTTGAGAGCAAAGAATCGTTCAATTCAGCTAAAGTGGCTCGGCGCTGAAGCGTTTGAAGCCACTCGGGGTGAAGATAACTAGTCTTATTTTATTCATCCACAGCTTGGCTCAGTTTCTCGAGCTTGGGGCAATCCCTAAGCTACGGTTAATAAGCCATAGAGGCTCATCCCTCGGGATTTAAACTAGTAAATGACCTTTCTCAGCGTCAACGCCCAAGCTTTCGGCACTTCCGTTGCTCTGAGCTTAACTTAGCCCTGTCCTATCAAGCTACCTACTACTAGCCTACCCTACCGACTTTCCCCCACCTCAAATCCTCGTTTGCCGCTTTAACTCGCTACACTCGAAATCGGCAGAGAATTTCGTTACTTTAAAATGGTGACTCCTACCTGCTCTTGGCACTCCCGGGACCTAATGTGTTTCCAGTCTAAAACGATCCGATACGCTTGTTGCTACTTACACGACATTAAACTAAATGGCTTCTAGTGCGGCGGGAGAGTCTGCAGTGCTCCCAACAAAATTACCTAGTTTTTGCTTGGCTGCATTCCGGTTAACTCAAGAGTTAAATTATGCTAATGCTAATTGTGTTCCTATCAGTACTCTTTGATAAATCATTTGGCAGAATAATATTAGCAATCAAGTAAAATTGTTTGCGCTACTACTTATGCTACTACCTACGGTGTGTTAACAATATTCCAAATTTTTTCAATTTTATATTAGAACAGTTCTTAATAGAATTCGATTATACTTTAGTTCCCTTACATTCAACTGAAGTGCTTTTTTTTGTCTGCGGGAGAAAAGTTATGGTGAGAGGGCGATCTTTAGTGGCGATATTTGACTTGGTAATTGAGACAAAAAATAGTCCGGCATCTTTTTTTCCATCGCGTATTCGGACTTTAGAATGGAAATACTGGGCTTTGGTAGATTTAACGAAGTTTCATTAGTTTGTTGAAAGATTAAGTGGATTCTTGGGGAGTCGACTGGCCATTACTCTGATTAAATAATGTGTTTCCGAAGAAACAGTTAAACAAACAAGTTCGTTTTTATAAAACTATAAGAATTTCTTGCTGCTTTAGGTTTCAAAATATTGGTCTTGATGTTACATGGTATTTTTATAAAGATATTTCAATGCAATATTGCAAAAATCCATTATTAAAACGTCGAGAGTAATAATAGTTAAAATTTTTCATATTTTTACTGAATAAAAATAGGTAGAAAAGGTTGAAGTAATATAAATATTGCATTTTCTAGTTTAAAAGTGGAATAACGCTGCGTAAAGTCTTGCATTATTATTGCTTACACTGAGATAATCGAAAAGTATAGTAATATTTCATTAACAGACTGTTTCGTAATATTAAAAAGATGAAAAATGAGATAAGGAAGAAAGTATAGAAAGATAGTGGAGAATATTGAAAATAAGAGATAGAGTGGCTAAAAGAAAGAGGGAAAGGGAGGGGGAGAGTAGATATTCCGGCTGAGAATGATGCCAGAAAACTTTTGTGGACTCCCCTGAGGAAATTAATATTACTTCTTTCTTATATAAGTTACGAACGTTTATCTTTCTTTCTTCCCTTTCTCCCTTCGAGCCTTCTTTTTCACCGTTACTTTCTCTTTTTCTTGTCGCGTGTCCGTTTACACTGCTTCTTGGGCAGTGGTTTCCGCTGAAGTACTTTGAAGTCCGAAGCAGACTCGACATCCATTTTCTTCTGTTTCACACCTGATTTAACCACGAGTTGATATTTAATAAACACGCTTTTCACAGGTGTACAAGAAATTAAAATAAGTGTAACTACTAATAATTCTATCTCGAGCAATTATTAATAACATAACATGAACTATCACTCTTTCTAAAACTCTAAGTAAAAGCTTAAGCGACCCACTTATTTAATATTCAGTTATTAAAAATTTTTCAGTTACTAAAAATAAAAACTCTTCTAAAAACTCACGAAGTCTTATTAAAATGTCACGCAAGAACGCTACTGTTAGGCAAAATCTCAGGAAAGAAAAGGGTTAAAAAAAGACTTAAAGTAGAAATAGGGTATCTTGAAATTTTATGAATATTTCACGAGGGTAATTTTTATGAATTTTTGCTTACTTTACTTTTTGCTTTAAATATTTTAGTATCATTTAAAATAAAATATGATAGTTTTCACATGAAATATCTTACTGCTATTCAAGGATGTACGATCATTTTCGCATCGTTACCCTGGATTTGAACATTGGGAGAGAATTGCCATGTTTGCTCGTAACAATTGCACGCTGCATTGAGAGGAAAATGGTGATAATACTGGGTGTACTGTAATTGTGCTATCTTGAAATGAACCGACAAAAGCAATGAGCCTATTTTCTGCTAAAACCTTTTTTCAAGGTTCATGCCGAAAGTAGAAATGGAATGGAATCAACATTAACCAATTTTTTAATAAAGCAAATTTTATAAATTTATTTACAGTAGAAAGACCTTTTTTATATTTTAGGTATTACTAATGTATACTTGTTTCAATTTAAACGTACTTTTCTTTATAAAATATTATAAACCTTAGTAAATATTTAAGTGTAGTCGTGGAAGCGTTTGGTACACATCGTTGAACACTGTGAGCTCTAGCTTCGGTTGTATTGTTCTGAAATAACCAGGACGATTTTTTCTTGTTATTAACATTCATGCTTTATGTGTGAATTAATACGAGTAAAGAGAATTAAACAATTTTTTAAAATACACGCTTTTTAAGTAAGATCAGAGTTTTTCACAAAAACATTTAGATCCAACGACCAGACAACATTGTTCTGGAAACGTAAATAAAATTTCAGCGAAATTGATCAGGTAGTTTTAAAGTTATCGATTACACCAATTATGAAAATATGGTTTTGAAAAAACTCATTTAAAGTTTCGCGGCGTGCTCAAATTGAGTGCACACTAGTCACGTTCATAGGCTATAACTTCAATAGCGCTTCGAATTTCGTTTCAAACTTTAACAACATATGCTTTGGATAAAAAAAATCGATTTTTTTTTTCATCCTACATGTATTTCCCCCTTTAAAGAGAGACTGCATCAATAAAAAAGGCCAATGATGTATTCTTTTCATTAATGCTGACACTCATAAAACCAGACAAGTATTATTCGAAATGAGTTTTCTTTCAAGCTCTACTAATTGAAAGCTCATGTCTCCTTTTCATGAGGTATAAACACATTATTTCTCTTTACTATAATGCATTGTTAAAGTATTACATTAATTAAAAGAGATATGTTTTATATAAAGTGTTTATTAATAATTACCTACTTTTATTAATGACATTTATAATTCAATATACGCATTATCGCTAGCGTTACGAGCACATACACAGCAGTGAGTATTGTATCTTATTCAAGAAAGGATGGACGCAAAACATGATCCTTTTTAAAAATTTGGTTAAAGATGATTTCGTAATATCAATCGAATTTCTGCAATGGAAAACACTAAGTTTTGAATAACAAATTTTGAATACTGTAAAATACGGAATCTAATGTATGCTTAATGCTATGTTATCCAGGGCAAAAGGTCATAAAGCGAGTTATATATTTCTTCGTTAAAATATGAGGAGAAGAGGGGGATAAAGAAATAATTAATTTTTTACATAAATTTGATAAATATTTGTTAAATAGATTGAAGTTTTATGTACACAAGGTGGATAAACGCACTAATTAAAATATTCAAGATTTAATTAGAGAAATCACAGACATTAAAACTCTAGCTCCATATTTATAAATCAAAGAGCGAGATGGGATTATAGCAGTGAAAAGTGAAAAATTGTCGAGTCGCTTTAAAAAAGCTCTCGTAAATGACTGCAATGCGGTAGGATCTCACGTGTGTTGGTGGTTTCAACGTTATCGCCTCTAATGCCGATGAAAACGCTCGGTGCCGTTTCCTAACTGACTTTGGAATCTCCAAGTTTTCGAACAGCACATTCTGCGAATTTCGCAAATTTTCAAATTATATTCCACACGCACGAAGCTCCACTTTGAAAATTGCTCTTTAATGTATAAAGTAACTTCGCAAACAAGCAAATTTAATTATAATTCTTACCGAGCATAATTATTTTCAAATAGGTTTAATTTTTCTAAATCAAGTTTTAAACTTGATATTCTCCTCTCAAAATATTTAAATTGTAATTTATAATACATTCAATATATTTTAATATCAACGCCTTTGGCCTCTCATAATAATAGGGCCAAAATATAGAGTCACACTGTTTCAAAAACTTTAATTTATTTACTTTACTGATTGCGGATGTATATAAATATTTGTAAAAGCAATATTTGTACAATTACTGTTTATAATATGATGGTTTTACAATACGATTTTCTCTTAAATTGATTTCTCTAATGAATACTGTTAATTGAATAATTTGAAAAATTATAACTGATACGTACGTGCATATAATACGTCGTGTTAAAATTTCAAAGTTAATCTTAAAATTATAAAATTTGTATTACAATTGCTATAATGATTATTGCATCTACTATATAAAAAAAAGGAAAAGTGTTAATTAAATTCTTCATTTTACTACATGTATATAGATATGCATATTATATATATTAAGGTATAAACAGTTTTCATGGGGTCATTGTATATCAAAGGTATTAATCAAATATACGTGATCCCTAGAAAAGTGGATAATGAAAAGAAATGTTAAGACGTCTTATGCATACGTATATGTGGTTTTGCAGTGTGCATTAGGAGAGATTTATATCCGCAAGGAAAGCATTTGTAAGACAGAACACGGGTAACAATATATTGGCTTACATAAATCTGCTTGCACCAGCGAAAACTTTACATTCGTCCTAAAATGTATTTTGTCTTACGTTTGATATTTCTTTATACAAGGTACACGTATACACAATCTGAAAGCTCCTGTAATCTTGATGAGTTCAAATAAATTTACTTAATTTAGTTAACATCTTCCTGAAAAATATTTCAACTCCGGTTAAGTTGTCAACTGTTCTCCCCACCTGCACTTACTAATGTGAATTTATAGCTCACAAAGGGAAACATAAATTTTTATCAAAGTTAATTCAAACCGGAAAGATGATGAAAAATGCGTAGTGGTGGTTGTACGTTACAAGGGTTTAATGTTTGAGGAATTTCTTTGATTGGTTAAAATTTATAAGGCTATTCGATAAAGGGTAGCAAAGCATTGTTGGCCCACTTTGGTACGTGAATTGTAGCTATTGTCGAACGGAAATAAGAACATTCTTAGAGAAAATGCTGGCAGTTTGAATGGCTTATTGAAGTACGAATTTCAGAAGCGTGTATGTGTAAAAGAGAAGTTGAAAGAATTTATAGGGCCCAATGTTCCGTTGTAAACGGGGCATTATTCTCGGTGACGTGTTTCAACGAATCGGCCATAACTAAATGAAATTCGGGTCCTATTAGGCCAAGAAAGAAGTTGCGGTATAGCTGGTGTATAAATGGCTATCTTGCGCAGAAGTCTAAAAGAGATCATTTGTCAACGTGCTTGTGTGCAGGAGACGTAGCATCGATAACTTTCCAACAATAAAGCTATGATTTACCCTGTGCTTGCTGGCTTTTAGTTTCTTTATCTTTATATCAACCGTCATTTGTAACTTATAACTTCACTCGCTCCCTCCCTATTTCCTACTACCTCGCCTCCTTCTTCTCCATTATCAGTACTCTCTCGTACTTCTTTTCAACTCTTTACATTGCAAAACTTTCACGATTAGCGGCAATAGCGTAAATTGAACGTAATTTTACAGAATTGAAAAATAAGCTTTCACGTAGATTGCCTAAAAACTTGCAAGTATTTTCCTTCAAATAGATTACTATTTCAGGCACGTGTCAAGCATAAAATTCTTTTACCACTCTTCGATTCGAACCTTCGTTTTTAAACTATACAGATTTTTATCTGTTAAATATCGTATCGGTATTCTGATGCGCAGCGACAAAGCGAATTGATGACGTCACATTGCAACGCTACTATTTGTGTTCTGTCGCCGAATGTGCAAGTGCCGTCATGGTATCGAGCAGACGAAAACCCCTATAGTTTAAAAACGAGGCTCTGAATCGAAAAATGGCAAATGGACTTACTTTGTACTTAGTTCGGCCTCGCAAGTGAATTAACCGGGGAATAACGAAGAAGAGAGGTCTCGCATTGATACAAATAAAGAAAGATCGGAATGGAAATTCTACTTTATTTTCAATTTTCACTGATTATATTAGTCCAATAAGCGAATTAGATACACACGGGTGACGATTTTGCTTAGGTAGCATCGAAAAAGTTCGATAAAATAAATTCTTTGAATGAGGAGTTTCAATGGAAATCGCGTGACAATATAAAATCACACACAAGGGAAGGAAACCAACAAATAGATGGGAAGGGAATGTGGAGAGAACAAATAACTGGCTGAGCGAATACGATCTATTGTTGCGAGTCGCGAAACTTGAACGGATCTGAGTGTGTTACGTTAGTAGGGGGCACAGTAACCAACTTCCACGAATGCAGACTCGGTAACCAATTACTTCGGTAAATACATACAGAATGAATACTAATGAGGATACGAATGGTACACGCCAGTCCCATCGCGATAAAGACGGAAAAGCTACGCGTAACTTCTAACGTCGAATCACTTCCCCATGAAACAAATTCTGCTCTTACATCCGATCTCTTTTTTAGAAATTTTACAACGATCGCTTTCTCTGCCTCCTTAAGGTAGTATAATTTCGTCACGTGACAATGAGAGATGTCAAATCTCCGACAAAATACGCAATTAAAAGTTCGACTCTTGTCATTGCGCGAATGGCTCGTCTTATTCTCCTCGTCACAGTAGATAGTGTCATCATTGATCAGACGTGCTATTATTAATGGGGGAAATGTGAAGAGCCACGAGTGTGATTAAATTATATTCAGACCTTAAAGGTTGTTTCAATTATTTAGTTAGCCTCCTAGAGACCTTTGACTACAGAACATTTGAAAGCAAGATATTTCCTACGTGGTGGCGGTGATGGTGGTGGTGGTGTTGAGATAACAGGAGGCAACGGTAACTACTTTGTTATCCGTAACTGTTTACCGTTTCGAAAAGCGTCTCTACACACGTTGCGCCGCTCTTTATTAATGACATTAAGACACCAAATTAGATTTCCCCTAATTATTTTCTCTTTATACATACGAATAAAATTCGAGTCTGCGTCTGAAGTCCCTAATGGAAATACTCGTAACTCTGTTTTTTTTCTCTTTTTTTTTTACGGGAGAGAAGAATTAATTCACGCGGATTATAGGGCAATTTATTCGATATAAATTGAGAATTTCATAGATGATCGAGTAATGTAATTTACGCACTCTCGTTGAATTGATTAATTCTATTTTTTTTTACTGCTTGTAAAGAGAACCGTGAAAATGTGCATTTCGCAATAGGTTTTTCAGTCTAGCGATTTCGCCCTTTATAGTTTACGAGACGATAAATCGAAGCTTTTATTTCACGATTATCGTTGTCGTCCTGCCTGTCGTTGTTCGATGGTCAATATTAATCTTGAGAAATATGCCGGTGACGCGGATCGATTGAGAATTTATTCACTGGAAAGTCTCGTGCGATAGTCATGTTTGGGATTTCGCATCAATTGCTCGAAAAGGATCTTCGACTTGTACGGGAAGAAAAATGGAGGGTCGTGAGAAAGGTCTCCACTTCGGTGCGTGGTCAATACGTAATAGCAATGGCTAGGAAAATGTTTCGTGGAATCCACCCGGATAAAATCAGGCCGGAACTTCTTTTCCATCCAAGCATGTCGAGGACTCCGATTTGCCTGAACTAATCCAAATTTTCCTCCGCTCTCATCCACCACGGTAATTAACGGCGCAATTAGCGAGGAACACTTCAGGAAGGAAATTCTTCAGTGGCACGTCAATATTAATCTGATTGATCAAATGATTAATTCAAAGTCCATAATTCCTGAGGCTTAAGCTTGATATGACGATGGTTCAACGCATATCGCAATGGACAAGGGAGCTCATTATCGCTGTTAAACGTTCTAAAGCAGAATATCCTATGGATTTGCAACTGGAATGCGTTTGCAATTATACGGAGAAGCGTGGCGGTGCGATGGTTAACGGTGGATGAAAGTAGAGCAAAGAGAAAAAGAGAGAGTAAAAGAGAAAGAGAGAGAGAGAGAGAGAAGAGGAAACACGCGTACAAAGTTTGATCTACGCCAATCACCAGCAACCAACTCTCCTTCTCGTTGCATTTCACATGCGTGCAAGCAGGCGGTGGCAGGCAGTTGGAAAATTGGTGTGAGAGAGCGAATGAATAATCCTTCGGCTTCCTCTAGGATCAGATGGTTTTCCAACTATAGTTTCAGCGGAACGACTTTCACACGCGGTCTCACTGAAAGCAGCCGAGTCTCGCTATTTTTCGCTCGACTTCACTTACCTTCTTTCCATTTGTCAAGCCGAATCGCAGGGCCCTTTTTTCTATTTTCCCCGGACTCCTTTCCACACCCAGTTCTCTATTCCTAGCTCCTCCTCGTTCTCTAACTTTATCTGCATTCGTAAATTTTTCGTTAGAACCAGCACCAATTTTACCTCGTTTCCTTCACTTCTCATCCATTCTCAATCATCATTTATCATATATATCACTTTCTTTCTCCTTCTCTTTCCTATCTACTCTTTTTTGTATACTCTCTCTCTCTCTCTCTCTCTCTCTCTCTCTCTCTCTCTCTCTCTCTACATTCCTCTATTATCCATTATTTATTTCTATTGAATTTACAATATGTATATATATTGCAATATTGTCTCTCTTAAAAAGTTTCTAGCTCGTTTAATATTAATTCTTACTACAGTGATGTAACATTAAAAAATCTCGTAATGAGTCTGTATAAATAAGAGAGCGAAAGTTTATCATTAGCACAGTTTTTCAGCATATTTGGCTTTATGATTTAATGATGAAATTTTTCCAACTATTCTTTACTTTCTTTTTCGATGAAACTGAAACGTTGTTGCTACTCGCTTGTTGTGCTTGTGTTTGTATGGTTTCTCTATAAGCCACTAGTTTACTTTCTTTCCATAAAATTCAACAGTTTCCTTATTCAGCCAACGCGTATCCTTAAATATATTAAATTTACAAAAGCTTTTTCCGCGCGTGCACGTGTCTGAATATATTTTAGAGCTTGGTACTTGTATTTTCATTGTTCGTTGTCGTTTTCCTTTTTTCAATCTTATTTCAATTTCAGCGAGCTATATTCCAGTAGCAGTTTCGCTCTAGATTTCCATTCTTCCATTCTTTCCCATTCTCACAGTCTACTCGAGTTCTGCCCATCAGCGACCTTGAATTGCTCGAGCTTGCTGCATTTCCTATTTGCGGTTCGCCTCCTTCGCTTCTTCTCTTCGTATTTCCGAACCACTGACTAACCATCTATCCAGGATGACCCGCTCGAAATTGGTGTAAACTCGTTTTGCATCTGGTACAACATCTGCGTGCCGATGATTGGATGGTGACGACTTGTATTAGTTACAGTTTCTCTCCACCAATCTACCTCTCTCTCTCTCTCTCCCCCCCCTATTTCTCTTTCTGTCTTTTTCTCTCTCACACACACTTTCCCTTTTAACACTCTTCGCTTCTCTCCAATCTGGTTGCAAAGGGCTGTGTAAAATCTCGTTAAAATGTAGATCACATCAAGTTCCGGTAACGCTAGCCGATCAATGGGTATCGAAACGTTGCGAGCCAGTTTAACCCGCTTTAAACCTTTCACCTTATATTTGCGCTTTTTAGAAAGTTTCAAATTTATTATATACTTCCTCTCGCTTGAATTGTTCGGCCAAATTTGCTTCTGCGCTTGATCTAAAACCGGAAATGGAAGTTTTTAATTCGGTTGAAAGTAATTACTCGATAATATTTAGCTGGCATTATTCGATATAACGAATTTCAAAGTTATTTCACCGTGCGATGTAATTTACTAGCTTGTACATATGTATATAAATTCACAAGCCCATGGATACATACGTGCACACCCACACACACACATATATATATATGTACGGAGAAAGTTACAGAGATATGTTTTGTCGACTAAATTCAATATGGAAGTAATTATTGATTTAATTTAAAAATGTTGATAGCACAGTTGAACGCTCTTTTAATATCGGTCTATCGATATTTCAAGTAATTTTGAGGGATATTCCCTCAGATTTTTCATTTAGACTCGAAAAATGACGTTTACGCGTATAGCATGACCCGAATTCTAATCGTTTTTCAAAGTAAGGCTTGATTGCAGGCATAGCCATATAATTAATCTTTAATTGCATTGCTGTTGAAACCGTAATGATCAATGTAACATTCTGCGCTGCGCGGAATACAAATGAAATTCGCCTTTGATGATGACGCCAGTTTTCGTGGACGCAGCTGGCATAGGCTTACCAGTTTCAAATGACTTTGTCACATAGCCAGAAATGTCATTTGATGCTAGCGATTGCTGCTGAATTCATTCAATTCCGAACAAATTATTCTCCGTAGTTCCGCTATTGGTTTACAAAAATCTTTTACATTTTACCATTGCCTTTATCGTTTCACGAGAGACCACTACCCTTTTCTCCTATTTGTCGCTAATTGATATATAATTGCGTTTACGCGAAACTTCAACTTGTCTCGTCAAACATTTTATCTTTTGATGATATAATAACGTTACTTTATTAATAATACAATAATTGTTCCTTGGAACTAGATGAAACTACGATTGGTGGATATTAATGAAGATGCAACGATGTATAGTGCACAATAATGATATTCTCCTGAGCTTATGAACTATAATAAATTATAGCTTAAAAGTGGTTGCGTGTGCATACACGAGCATGCAAGTGTGTGTGTACGTGTACTTGATTAAGGATTATCGTCCGTGCGTAAGTATTCTTCGCAGTAGAGAGACTATTGGAGTAGTTTAGGGCCTGGAACAGGACACGTTGCATTTTCGTGTTTAAATGAAACACAAGAAAGCTCATTTGTAGGGTTTAATCTGGAGTAACTGCACGTTGAATGCAGAAAGTCAACTGGTTGCGCGCGCATACGTAAAAAACACGCGGACGCACACTTTTTCATGCAATTGAGTAATAGTTGATTCATGACGGAGAAGATGAGAAAAATGCGCTTTAGAGCCCTGAGCGCCACACTTTTATTCGGATTTTCTGATAAAGAACCCCCTTCTTCCTTTTTATCACAGTCTCTCTCCCTCTCATTCTCCCTTGACTCGCAGGAAGTTTGTTTGTTTGTTTCTAGCAAAATCTGCCACTTTCAAAACCGTTCAAGGTTTCCTCAAGCCCTTTTCTTTTCTCTCTTCTCCACTCGTACGTCCCTTTCTCACCCGGTATTTCCGCGTTTCGCTTAAAATATCCTCCTCCGAAGATAAAAGTACGGGTATACGGGTTTAATAATTCGAAGTACTTCACTAGCTGGCCCAGAGCACACCGCTCGCGCACACGCACACACATGGACGCGGAAACATCCCGATGAAAAATTTTCTAGCGAAGCTTCATTCGATTTATCATTTGTTTTACTGGCTTCGTATTATTTCATCCTGAGCAAGATTAATCTTGTTGGCCCAGTTTGGATTTCTTCGAGCCCGTGGAATTATAACCGTACATGGCTTTTATTCTGGATATCGTAGTTCCGGTACAATGGCGAAACACGTATGTATAATGTATGTGATACACGCGATACGCTAATAATAAAGAATCTTCGAATGCAGCGGAGAATCGCGTACGCGAGTGAACGCAAGAGGAATGACAAGAGGAGAGTTGATAATTTGCTTACAAGTTTACCAAATCCCGAGGCGTCTCGCCAGATACAAAGTGGAAAATGTCCCGGACTGATTCGGGGGTAGATAACGCGCGTACGGGGATAATGTCGATCGTCCAATAGGAAACTTATCGATTGGAAACGGTCTTTTCATCCATCGTGGGTAAGTTTGCTTCTTTCGGCGATTTATAATCATTTCTGACGCAAGCGTTACCGAGGTCGGGGTATCGACACAATAGTTGCTTTGTGCAGCGTACTTGGAGTCTGATTATTCGAGTTCGTGTGAGTTTGCGATTAGAATAGTGGGTTCGCCTCTAGCAGAATCCACGATATCATCTCGTTTATGCACTTTCGCCCCAAGGATGTTTCACCTGACGTGTCACTGATTCACCAGCGGTAGTTGCAGTTTCATCGAAATATTACTGCTCTATTCGAGTGGATACTTTGCGCTATGGCTATTCCACTTGATTCTTTTTTTCTTTTTTGTTCTCCGTTGCATTATAGCGAATCATTTTGATTGTACAGCCTGTGTGTCCGCTGTGAACCCCAGTTTCGCGATATCTGTGAAAGCTGATTTTGAAAGCTGTGCGGGTTGAGTTTCGAATACAATTAAAAATGGATGTTTATTGATATTTTTATTTAGCCGCGGCTGTTTTAATGCTCGGTCGATGTACGAAGTAACGCAATTTTCAACTTAACGCATCACTTTTAAACGTTTGTGTTTGACATCATTAAATTTTGTTAATATAGAGGAAAATTATTGGCAATGAATACAATAGCCAGGGGTCAATAATGTGGATGAATGGTTAATTAAATACGTTTTGTTTAAAGCACGAGATTAATTTTAATGGGGACCATACGCGCGTACGTGCATCGCGCGCGCTCAAAATAAAATTCAATACTTTGATTAATTTAGATAATTGATTTATGCGAGTCATCAAAATTTTCTCTCCGAAGGATTGCAAGTTCCGGATGAGATTTGCATGTAAATCGGTCGTTCACGATGCTCGAGGAAATACAAAATTGGTTTTGTCCGGTATCCTGGCTGTCCTGTGCTCGCGAGTCCTTTTGGACGCTCTTCACGGGTTAACTTGAAAATGGAGTTGTTGCAAATTCGATGAAACTCCAAGACCGAAGACGAAGAAATGCAAAAGTATGGTAAACGTGGGTCAGTTGCATCTTAACAGAGAAATTCCTTGCGACTAGCGACAAAATTTCTTTTGTAAATAAGATTGCAAAGTAGAAAATATATATACATATGTAAGAATCGCGAATTTCCATCCTTTCGTCCGTGCAAATCGACTTTGAGCTCCTGAAATTCGCAGAATTAGATAAGAAAGAAATTGAGAAAGTGTACGTGATCCATCTGGTTTTCGAAGGACCATACTTTCAGATTTGCTAGATCAATCTTTCACCTTTCTAAAACGCCACACGTATCTACGAGTATTAGGAAAAATCCGGAAAATTCCAATGCACACAGCCAACTGCATCTACGTGTGCGCTTATGCAAATCTTACGTACTTGCCCATCAACATAATGTTTTATGCACACAAATGCAATTATGCAAGCGAATGTCTTTGGCGAATTTTATTAGGGTGAATTTAGAGCGTTGATAATGACTCTGACGAATTTTCTATTTCCCTCGGATCGTGGTTCTAACGGTTTGTCATTTGAGATCAGATTGTTTGTTTTTTGGGGTTTGGTGGTCGGGAGGAAGTTAAGAAAAGGCGAAAATCCGAAAGGAGACAAAAGGTACTCGAAACGTGGCCCATGGGGCAAGAACAAATTGTCTGGTCGTTTTTGCTCTCATGCATAAAACATGACTTCGTTGTCGGACGTTAATGCAAACAGACATCGAACTTGCTAGTACCTTGAAGAGACCCCCAGCCCCACCCCTTCCGTCCCAACGCATCAATCTTATTAACTAGAACCACCCGTGCTTCTTGGATATTCCTTCCTGCTTTTCCCCGATAAATTTCGTCGGCTATCAGCCAACACCCTGTCACCTAACCTCGTCCCTCCTTCCACCTTTTTTCCATTTAGTCCTTGAATCTTTACCCTCTTGACCTTTCAAGCGCGAAACAATCGCCGTAATTCATCCGTATCGATGAACGGATTTTACCGCTGGATATTCCTGCGCAAACTCAAAGGCTCTCTCTCTCTTGTTTTCATTGTTTTCACTACGCGTGTACATAATTCCTCAGCCTTAATTCCTATTCCGGATACATCAAGTGGTAAATACTCGGGACTACTCGCGACATCCTTCTACGTGATACTTTTTATTCTTTTCTTTTTTTAAGAATGAAAGGAATTAAATGGCTGCTGCGAGTGTGTCGGTGGGAGAATGCAGCAATCGCATAATGTATCCCGACCATTATTCTTATCTTGATTATTTCTCGCCTGGCTTGCTTTATTTTCACCAAGATCGTTTCGTTTAATGGCCAAGGCGAGTTGTATATAGCTGCCATGAAGGGATTGCAGTATCATTATCTGACCGCGCTTACTTACGGTAGATCGGTTGCGCCAGGAACTGCAGCTTCAAACTGCTACTGATTTGCTTTCGCATATTTGCATGAAAATTTCTAGAATTCGCGAGTGTCCTATCCCATCGTGATTCTAATAATGACTTTTGCAACCCTAGTGTGTTTTACGCAGACGCTAATTCCATTAGACACCACATTACCGTCTAACTTTTGCTAATCCACAGATTATGCTTTTTCTGCCAATTATAGAAGCTTTCGAAACTTTTTTCGAATCTTTCACGAAGAGATTTCCTTTTACTTTGAGAGGAGTAATGCCTATCGTTTAACGAGGTATTGCTTCGTAGTAGTGGGAAAATCGTGTAGAACAGGTTAATCCGACGTTTCAGCTTTTTTCAGTATTTTCAATTTATCAGCCTCTCTCTGACAATGAAAATACTATTTAGCGGAATACGACGGCGACCATGAAGAAGAAGAAGAAGAAGAAGAAGAAGAAGAATAAAAAGAATAAAAGTCATTTCATTGGAATCATTTCACTCCCAATGTCTATTAAGAGTTACTTTCTCGAACTTGTTAACTATTTTACGGTAGATTAGCTCGAAACGTGTAAGTATTATTCAGCAATTGGCGAAAGTTATTAATACGATATCCCGAGACGACGATAACGCGTCCTTAAGCTGAACTCGCGCATTGTTCCCATAAGCTCAAGTCGAGTGGACTTGATAAAGCTACTCCGGCATAATTAACCACATCTCCAGAATTTCCTCTTGGATCGATCGAAACTGGGCGTGAGCGAAATTCACGTATACTCCATTGAATCCTGCATGTCGTTGACATTCCAATCGATAGCATTGCCTTGTATCAATTGTATCTCTCTCAAACTTCCATTTCATTATTGTCTAGGCAAAACCTAGCTTTACATTTTTTCTCTCTTTCATTAGAGAATGGCCAAAGGACCACAAGCACCTTTTATGATTAAGAGTACTCTCCTAAAAACTGTAAATATTCCTCGCTCTCAATAAATGAAGGGTTCTTTCTCCCTTCCTCTTATTTTCTTCTTATAGGGACACAGTTGGGACAAACCAAAGAACCTTCCTTCTTTTTGAAAGGAATCACGGTATGGGATTTGCAGTAATTTAGATTCTTCTCTCTCTCTCTCTCTCTCTCTCTCTCTCTCTCCCTCTCCCTCTCTCTCTCGATTTGCTGGTGAATTTATAAGAGGTGTTGTGTTCTGGGTCTTTACTTTGGCAAGTGGATGCTTCGAAGGAATACTAGACGCCGTTAGGCAAATCTCGCTATGGTCCACATTTGAAGTCTGCTGGCAGATTTTCAGTGAATTGTCATCGTCGATTCAGGGATAAGCTCTCGTCGAAAAGCTTTAAAGCCGAATACTTTGACCCATTGGCACGCGAGATCTTCTTCCGACTGCTTCCAGCAGTAACCGTAGTGACACAAGATCGATCGTTTTCGTTCGTGCTAGCCAAACCCGAGAAGATCGCGTGCGGGAGGATCGAGATATTTACGCTCGATCGTTACTTATTGTATTTTACGAGAAAAATGGAGACGGATTGCTTAGATTCGCAATCCGATGAACTTTTGCTTCCGCGGGTCATCGTGGTCTAAATAACCGAGTTGGGGTCAGAGAGGCGGAGGTCGAGAGGAGGACAAGGTGGCCGGAAAAATTTCCAGCTCTTCTACTGAAATCTCGCGTGCCCGCGGTAAATATGAGAATTGTATTATGTAAATCCAACTGAAAACACGTTCACCTGTTTCATAGATTCTCGGACCTGAGAAATGTAGAAACCCAAAAGAAATGTTCATTGTCAAGAGTCCTTTTCTCAAATAAGCTTATTTATTCAATGACGTCAGTCATCTACCAGGTGGATCTTATAATTTAATGAAAGGCGTGTGAAAAGCATCGTTAATCCTTATCGCTGATAAACTCTAAGAAAGATAGAAATCGGATGAAATATTAACGCACTTGGATGCGGTGACAGAATTGAACTCGGCTAATAAAGTTTGAGAAAAAGAAGCGGAGCAGAAAGGCAAAACAGGGTTCCACGTTGGAAATTAGATTCTCTTCGCACAAGTTACTTCGTGTACTTGATGCCATATTATAAAAGCGTCGGATAAGTTCGAACCGAGCCATCTTCTTGGTACCGAGAACTTGACAGATGGTTACGTAACGAACCCCCATAGAAATCGTCATTAATCGTAAGAATAAAGGGTGGCGTGGCGTGGCGTGGCCGTGGTATACAAAGTTAGCAATTCGTATTCAGTACACGTCGCGGAATTAGTCCCATTGATTCCTAGTACTCTCCTGAGCTGAGATAACTTGGTTTGAACGGAAACACGAGATCGTTCTCCCCCCCCCCCATACCATTCTGTCACTCTCTCTCCCCATCTTTTCTTTTGCTTTTTCTTCTTATCTTTTTTCTTCTCCTTTTCAAGCCTGATTAGCTTGGCCAGTATCAGGAAATACCAAGGCAATAATTCCCGACGCGAACTAGTTTTAAGTTCTTGAGACACTTGAAATTGCCAAGTTGCGCGTCGTCTTGTTTTCGAGACAATAGGCATGTCACTAGCTACTTATTAAGAGAAGGTTAACTTTCAAAAGTATATAACCAACAACTTGAAGATCTTTTGGGAGCCTTCGGGATGTTTGCCACTAGATTTCCTAATGGTGACAGATCAGTTGATAAATTCTCATGTAAAGTTCTCATTTGTTTCGCATTTTATTGGCAGAGCGAAGTGTAGAATTAATAATCCATAGGATAACTCAAGTCCTGTGGATAATTACCATGTTCTACTTTAAATCCGACAAATTGGAATGATTTTTCTCGATAATTTTTAAACCGTTTTAGCGATTATAGACTGTTTGGGGAATATTGAAAGTTTTTTCATTGAAACCAGGTGAAACGAAGGTGTTGCGTAGGATTAAGATTGTTTTAAAGAGGAAATCGTAGGATAAATGAGAGGCAACTTGCATGTATGATGAGGGAACGCTATTATCGAGCGGTTTGAGGCTTTGAAAGGACGAGTAAACGAGCAATTTGCATGGAACCAAGAAAATCTTTTCGACCTTGTGTCCAATAAGACTCTTAAGTATGTAGGTGAGACCCGACAGGACTGGGTCAAGTACTCTGCTGACCACTGGGGAGTTTCTTTCTTCGTCTGATATCTCTATCGGGGTATTAATTATGTGAAAAAAAAGAGAAAATAACAGAAATGTAGTAAAAAAATCGAAATTAAATTGTACACTTTCGCACTGCAGTATTGCCAAGACTATGGACGATTTTACTGTAAAAATGTAAACTCTAGTACAAAGGGTTTCCTTTTAAAGAAACGTAAAAAGACCATGCTATACCATTTTTGCTCGAATCCATTGCAAATCTGTTTCCACTCTGCATTTAAATTACGTATCGAGTGAATGCTTATAAAGGGTGCGTTGACAAGTGAGATTTTTCAAACAGAAATTCAATATTGCGTAAATTTCATACTTGTACAAAGCATATTTTAATTCGTACAATTGATAAAAAGTAATGCCACTGATGTTAATAATATATTAAATTAAAGAAGGTGGTGGTGGTGTTGTTGGTGGTGGGGTATGAGGGGGCCGTTTCACGAATATACAGAAAAGTATTTTTCTCTGTAGCTTAGTTAATTCTTTTATATTGGTAAAAACATCCAAAAAATATAAAACGAAACAATTTGAAAATATACGAAACTTTAATAAGGTAAAGTTTGTACGGATCATTACATGCATATGAAAAGGTTACAAAGAATTAAAAATGAGATGGCACCACTAATTTTATTATTTGGTCAATGTTTCTGTAGAAAATCAACCTGGCTCAAGATATGTACGTATGTAAGGAGGAAATGCTGTTTCATAAATGAAGTTTTATGAGAACGCGGAAGACTTGCATTAAGACAATTTTCTTACCGGCGGAGGATCAGGTGTATAAGCGGACAAGGTTGTACGATCTTATTTTCGTGGACGTTCTCAGGGAATAAAGGTTAGATTGGTGTGAGGGCTTTTCACGGGGTTGTTGAGAACCGTGCGGGGGTGGAAGTAGGACAGCGTGCACGCGTAAGCCTCTATCCTTTTTTCGACACTTCCGGCAGAGTGGAAGGGTAGGAAGGTGGAGGAAGGAGAAAAGCTGGGTAACTCAGCAACGTTTGATAGGTGACAGTACAGCTTGCACGTCACTCAGTCAATCGATCGAAAGGCCCTTGAATTCAAATCGAACGAATGTACTTCAGTCTCTGTACGTATATCGGATTTGTTTCTGCAATTTTATAGAAATTTGTAGCCCATCGTTCAATTTGTTCCCTTCCAACACTATCGATAGAAAGCTTCGCGTGTACTTTCCCGAAATTTTTCAAAAACTACCAAGAGCGCTCTAAAAAAAGGAAAAAAAAATAAATAAATGCGAAACAGTTCACTGATAAATCTACCCACCCTCTTGAATGTTTTCTCACGTGTACGTCGACTGCAATCTTTCAGTTAGACTCGACTGAATCTTACGATTGTTTTATCGGAGGAAAATATTAAGTAGCTCCGAAATCGGGATTTATAAAAGAAGAAACGTGCCTATATTCTGATTGGTCTGTTTATTTTCGAGATTCCTGTAAATTATACGCGAACTTTTTACGAGGCTATCGTTTCTTTAAATACTAAGCGTTACCAGTCTCATTATTTTCCTTTCTTTTCACATTTATTAATCTTTCTCCCGATAAGGTGCCATAAAGATGGATAAGCATAAAAGCTTTTATGATCTAAAAAAGTGAAGTGGCGCTCGCATTAAACGCGTTGAGAATTATTACGTCCGCGGTAAAATAATCTCGAGGCTAGTGCTTTAATCGCTGTCCCGTGGAGTTCGCGTGAACTTCGTGGGACGCGATCGAATCTCGCGACCGGATGATTTTGATCGAGTCGCACGCACGTGGGCGGTGTCATCGTCATAAATCTCAAAATTTCTCTCTCCTTAGATCGGATGATCGAAATTCGAAAAATACCGATTCGCCTCTAAGGCAACCACATTAAACCATGTTCGTGAAAATCGTTTCACTTTTCCTATCCCTCCCGGTCGCCCGCGACTGCTAAAATTCGAATTGGGAAAAAATAATCGGTGATGGAGAAAAAAACTGTTGTTGGAAAACGTAGGCAATGCACTAATCATTCTACTCACTGACTTATTTATTGTACTCAAAGTCGCGATCGAAGTTTTATGTGCCATGGGGAAATAAAAGTGCGTTTGAACAGGCCAGCTTTTTAATTTAGACGGAATCTCTTGGGAGGTGTGACGTTCGATAAGTGAAGATTAAAACAGATGTTGCGTGAAATTAGCGAGCTCAAAGCCACGTAACCAGATTTAATGCTGGCGGCAAGTTTACTTTTCCCAACGATTTATTACGCGCAATCGAAAAAACTGTTGTACCGTTCACTGGTGATTTGCCATTGTTGTCGGCAAAATCAAATTAATTCTGACTGACGTTGTTCAGTATCATGAGCATTGACGGTTGTTGCCTGCCCTTTTTGTGCATTGGTTCGTCCAGTCTACCACTATCCTCCCTCCCTCTCAAACCCATTAATTAGATCGAAATATATGGCAGGATGTACCTGTATGAAACGAGAATGTATACCAGCTAGTATGCCATGGGCTAATTAGAACGACTCGTAGTTTGGACGAATAAATATCAAGTTTACACTAGAGATTGAGTGAGAAAGTGAGAGAAAGAGAGAGAGAGAGATGGGAGAAAAAGTTTTTCCAAAACGAAAATACCACTCGAAGCTGTTTTTTACATTTTGGAAAAATCCTATGATTTTAACAATAAACTTCTCGCCAAATTCCTATCAATTCTGTAAACCCGTTGTTTTCACTTTTAAATATCGATCGTTTCATGAAATATTCATCAATTTTTTGAGTCCGTTAGAGTCTCAGGACGAATTTAATCAAGCTTAAGCCTCGCCAAAGAAAGCGGCGAAAGAAATGGTGAGTGGGAGCAATTTATTTTGCTAAGAGTGCAAAGGCTTTCAATTTAGAAGATTCCGCTGGATAACACGTGAAGTAAACAACGAAGGATTGTTAGGATTAAGCAGCCGTTCGGAGCAAATTACTCGACTTACGAGGCAGGAAATACGCAATGCGTCAATCTCTTATCGAATTAGATGTACTTCGAAATGATTTCGTGCGAGAGGAAAGGAATGAGTTCCTCCTCCCTCCTCGTCGCTCCTCGCTACGAAGAGCAGAAGGAAGAAGAAAGGAGGAGTTGGAGTGAAATTACTCAAGCCATTTTCAATAGCGTAAATCTAGAGCAGCGCATTAAAACTTTGATCAAACGAACTCCATCTCGTTACAAATGGTATTTCATTAGCGCCACTTGTAATTAATATAATACACGTGTGTGTTCTTCGTATAACGTAATATTTCAGATTAAATGGGGAGAGATACAGTTTGGCTAACCGAATAGTCGTTGATTCTTGAAAACTATCTAGCCGGTACTCTCGCGACATAGGAGGATCCACAGAATCGCTTGCCATGTTGCCATATTGTTTGAGCACCGACCTACTTGGAATTGCCGTGATTTAGAAGTTTAGATAGGGAACATCGATCCAGTTTTAGCACAGTGCAACAAACACGGTTAATTGGATGTAGTTCGCAATGAAGTAGATCACTGATACGTACAACTATAATCTTGGAAGCATATTTGTCACGGGCATTGGGGAACTGAATTAGGAGACATAATTCTATTGCGCAAATAGTTATTCCCCGCCAATATTTGAATAAGGTGATTATCTTCGAACCGGGCAAACGAATCGATTGTTCCACTTTCATTTTTTTAAATTCCAGAATTCCCCTTACTTTCCCTCGCGTTTTGTCGCACAGCCCAATTCTGCAGTTCCATTCCTCGAATGGGCATTGATTCACCTTAGCGATGCGAGAAATACAATTGTTATACTCGAGAGTCACGAGGAATTCTCGTTCAGGGATTTCGCTTCCTCCCTTTGGTTTTCTCCTCTGTCTCTTTCCGCTGCCGTGAGATAAGGAAGATTCTTCGAGAATCCGGAAGGAGCCATTTGATGCGGCGGCGTCTTTATCGGCGTGCTCGAGTTATTGGCGAAGTTTTTGCGTTCTAGTGCAGAAACGATGACACGTATTATGCACTGGTTGATGAACTCGCTCGACTACTGCGCGTATATTGAAATACTGCGGTGACCATCGGAAATTCCCGTTGACGAATACTTGAGATACTTCCATCAGGATAAGTTTCGTGTGACCATGCAGGAGTTTGAGCTTAAGCATGTTTCCAGTGGCACGCCGCAAATCTGTGGCCTTTTAAGCTTATTAGACGATGGAGAGGAATCGAAGGAATTCGCTCATCACCGCAATTAAGGCTTTCGTACGAAATTTCGAACAAATACAATCGACGACGATGCAACAACGTTTCTCTTCTTTTCAATGAATCCGTCCCTTCGAGAGCTTCGCGTAAAGCAAGTGGCGCCATCTTCTCGGCGTTTTTTACTCGGTTTCTCGATCTCCCTGATTTGCAACATTAAAAATACGGACGATAATGATAGAATAATGCCAATCCGACCGAACTGTGCAGAACCATCGGAGGAACAGGTTGGGAAAGAGATAACCATTTTAAGAGTTTGACTGGCACACGTGCATAAAAAAAAAATACGTGCCAGAGAGGGCTAAGATAAAGATTGCGATATTCACTTCGCTAATTTATCATGTCAAAGATTAAACCCGATAGGAAATTTACTCGGTGGTTATATCGGATTTTCTATAGCCGTGGAGAGGCTTAATTTTTTCAGCGGCCACTCCAGCGAATCACCGTTCCTAATAGTTTGGAGATAACAAGGGATTTCCCTTCCTTATCTGTTTACGTAAGCTTTCGCTAATTCGCCGGATCGAGGATCAGCGAGAAGCTGCTTGGAAATTTTATTTAAGGGAATGTGTTGGGTCTAGCGAAAGTTGTTCGATCGCGCGCGGCCAGTGTACCCTTGCATGCGGATATCTGCATGCGACATGGATCGACTTTGTGTGAGTCTATACGTATGTGTGTGTGTGTGTACGTGCGTCCATGTAAAATGGAGGGCCGAAGCCCAGGTTGCGGCCGCGCTGACTACGTGACTAGGTTCATCGAGTAAGCAAAAAAAGCACGAGGCTCGTTCAGCAGTTTTGCACGCCGTACCACGGAAGTGTTTCACTCGTTTCCACCGTTCCTGCCCTTCCCGCCCTTCCAGCCCTTCAAACCTCCCCCGGCCTCCCACACTTTCCTCCTAATAGAACGATATTTCCTTGCACGAAAGAAAACATCGGCGAGATGTTGCGCCGAGGCTGCAATAACGCATCGTACTCCGCTGCAATTTTATTGCTGGCTCGATGGATTTATAACGATCCGACGTAGCGTGACGCCTCCCGAGCAGATTTATTATGCCCCCGATTTTTTCCAGCCTAATATGTACCGCGATATCGCTACTTCCGCTAACCCGGCGTTCTCCACTCCGGCGGCGAGTAAACTGGAGGAGTCGTCTCTTTCCGCCGAGAAACACCGCCGGCAGACCCGGGGCCGGGGAGGAAAATTTATGTACGATCCATTGAGAAAATTAACGATGCCGGAATGGATCGATCGCTTTCTCACCACTGAAATGAACAATGGGCCTCCGGGGATTTCCTCGAGGAGTATAAACCGCGGAGGAAGTTTCTGCCGTTAATGTGCAACATAGCCGGTGCTTCGTGGACTCGCAGCAGTTAGAAGGCGAAACTGGTCTCCTTTATTTTTGCAGGTCGAATCGATATCGAGGAACGCTCGCTTTCCGCCAAAGTACAAAATTTCCAAGTTAAACGAAACGGTGTCTTTCTTCGAGAATCGCGAGTGAGATGGAAAACAAAAAATGTACTTTTTTGGATCATTTTGCGCGAAACGTAAACACGGGGGGATAACGTAGGACGAGCGTGAAATAAAATGGACGGGAAGTCTAGTCCCCCGGTTTACCAGCACTAATGACCACCACTCGGTACCACTTGATTTCCGATCCCTATTGACATGCGCGTCTGAATGGGGTTGAAGACTCGATCGCTCACAACTTATGCGAGAGGTTCAATTAAATAAACACGTATTTGCGGAAAACTCAATGGTCGATCGAAAGCAATTACCGAGGAATAATTGCGCGCAAAGAACTCGGGGGGAAAAGTGGGTCAAGGATCGTGGGACGGGGCGCGACAGATGAAAGGGGTTGCTAAACTTGGGCTCATTAGGCAGAGGATAACCCTCGAGATAGCGCGAAGCTTATTCCGTAGAACGCGCGGACGTTAAAGTCGATGATCGCGCTTTTCGTTTTCTTAAGCGAATTGGACCAACGAAATCCCGAGGTTCATTGGCGGCGGCGTGGCTCGAGGAATTCGATGGGAACTTTCCGCAAAAAATTCCATTCTTCCATCCCTACTCGATATCGATGACCCCCCCCCCCCTCCCCCCCCGTACCTCTAACGCTATTTCTTCAACTCAGGGGGGAACTTATTTATCGAATTCCTCCTCTCCTACGTATTTACATAAAAATGTTATGAAATGGAAAATTTCAATGGATATAGACACCGAATGGAGAATCTACAAAGAAATCAGAAACTGACTACTCTCTTCCACGGTCGTTCGTATGATTTTCGATAAACGGAAATAAGCGAAAGTGGACAAATGCATCGGCCTGTTTGGAAGAGGGCAAAGGTCCGGAAGCACGCGAGGAAGTGGAAGAATCGCGGAGATTGCGACCGCGGTGTCGGGTGGAGAGACGAGTTTGACCGCATCGCGTTACAGATCGACTGTCGCAAGTATTTTTTCGAAGGTCCCAGTGGAGAACGGACTCTGGCATAGGATATCAACGCAAGGATAATGCCGTCTGACGTCTGCGATAGGATCGTGTGAGAAAATGGCAACAGTACCTTAGCGTCCGTACGTGCAGTCTCACGGATAACACGACGTACACGTTTCCACCTTGGAGTCAGTCCCCGCTTGTCCGCCTGCCCTGCTGGCAGATCTCGAGGAACCCCGTGCGCGTTTATCTCCCGATAAGAGGCGAGGCGAGGTGAGGCGAGACGAGGCGAGACGAGGCGAGACGAGGCGAGGCGAGGCAAGACGAGGCGAGGCAAGACGAGACGAGGCGAGGCAAGTCGGCACGATTTATGAGAGATATCGGTTATGCGTAATATCGATCTGCCGATGAATTATATCTTGAAGAGAATCTTGAAGGGCAGGAATCGCACGATCAAGTGAATATGAGAGATTAAGTAGTGCATGCTTGAATGGACATACCCAGTATGTCCATGACGTCTTGTGCCTGCGCTCGTGATGGTGGCGACAGTAGTACTGGCGCCGTATCGGTCGGACTTGGCAGCCAGCAACGAAGCAACCACCACTACTACTGCCACCACCACCACCTCCCTCCATTGCCACCTCCACCAGCCCCGTATCAAGAACAGCTAGTACCCCCACTGTTACCTCAACTGGTGGGCGTGCTCCAGAAGCTGGAACTCGAGGGGGGAGGGAGTCGAAAAATTCTCAGTTTCCCTCTTCTAACACGAGTCTCGTGTAGATCTTCTATTATAGCATTTCTTCGCACCCCTTGCTTACGATATTTCCAAATGATATTCCTGATTTTATTGAAAAATTCAGATTCAAGTTTTGCGAAAAACTCCCCTATACTTTTTCGGTCCGATCGGTCGGATCGATCTGGCTATCCGCTATACAATGCTGTACAATATGAGGAAATATTCGCAGTCTTATTATTCATGTACAACAACGACATTCTTTGAGTTGACACTTTTGAAGTGGAGTTTTCCTGTATTATGCAAAAAGGGGAAGGATCGGGTCCTTTATTATTGCCGTTGGAAAAAATTGCGCTTAAGCGCTCTGGTTACATATGGATGAGAAAAACTCTGGAGAGATATGTATTCCTCTCGTTAAATAATTGATTTTTTCAAGATCGCTCGAAAAGTGTCTGACGCCGCGGATACTTTTCGCGCGAGTCTACCGATATCGGAGACGAGACTTCGAAACTCGTTACTTTTGTTTTTTAAGCGAATGCTGCCGGTGCTTCTTGCCCCGTCAACGTTCAGCGTTGTCCAATCTCATTTTCCATTAAATGGATATTAGAGCAAGGACGCGGGGGGCCATTACCACACACAACCGGGGAGTGCGCGCGCGGTGATACGAAATCGTAGCTCCGAGATTTGGCCCGCTCCACCCAAAGTGCGTGAAATGTTTATGTGACGTCAGCCTTAAAGTTTTCGAATTTCAGTGTGAGATCTAGGCGAGGCAAGGTTCGGAAACTTAGTTTCCCTTAAGATAAATGTAAAGCATTTCTATAACGGTAGCAAATATATCCGGGGGGATTATGCGAGCTACGGAAACTTTCGCGTTTGATAAGATTCAAAGATGTCCATCCATGGCTACAGGTTACGACGCAGCAGAATTATGTCGGACGAACTTTTTTGTCCGGCAGAAAATTTATTTATTAATATACGAAATGCGCGCCTCCTCTCCCACCCAGTTCCTTCCTTCTTTCTGTCTTTTTATAGATTCTCTCAAGTTTAATAATACCGGGGAGCGAGCCACAGCGGCCGAAAGACTTAAAATTAAAATTTCACATGCAAGTAGTTTGCGGCAAGTGTCTTTCCGCACCGAGGAGTCACAGAGAAGTTGGAGGAAGAAGGTAAGCATGGAGGAAGTAGAATCTTCAGTCTACGACTCAACGCGCGTGTTGCAATAATTGACGAGTTCTCTTCGAGAAGCGGGTAATTTTTCGCGAAAAGAACTATCGGCTGGGCATCGACGACGCACTTGCAATTTTTGCCGCGGCGCAAAATTGCATTAATTCTCACGAGAGCGCTAGAGGCACGCGCCTCGACCGCTCTGGAAAGCCATTAAGGAATATTCCCACGTCCGGAGCTCTCGCTTAATGAGCGATATAATTTATCGGGTCTACTTGGACCTCGGTCTACTTGCGGTTCCGACTTAATAGGGCTTGCGACCTCCGACCCATTAACGCGGCAGGTCGAATCCAGGATGTCACCACGAAGGCTCGTCTCCTCCAAGGGCTTTCCCCGATGAACCTTCGACGTTCGTTCATCAGACTTTCACCGAAAACTGCTCGCATGTTAATTACAGCTCAATTATCTCTCGGGCTGTTTTCAGGCTCTCTCAAGCCTTTCTCCCGACTTCTTCTCAAGGTTACTCGTATCTCTCCCCTATCTTCTCGTATCGCTGAATTATCATCCTTCTTCGGGAAAAAAAGGTCTGGCTTGCATCTGCTGAATTTATCTCCCAAAAATGCCTCTTCCGGACCCCGGTTTCAATCTAACTTACTCTTTCGGTAAACCCTCCGTTATCGCCGAGTCATCGTCTATCCGTTACTCATTGTCTACCTATGTCAGATGTCCCATTCCTAGATCTTCCTGGTTTCTCTATTCTGCCCGATTTGAAGCGTTTACACCCTGGTACAGCAATATCGAGCCGGCAATATTTATTTCTTAATAAACTGGATCGCGTGCGTCGTCCTTATCCCGTGTACTTCTGTCCAGTAATGCCGAGAGATAGCATCTTTCGTAAGGGTAGTGCGTAACTTTTTCTCTTTTTTTTGGAAGCTCTTTCAATTTTTACCCTTTACTATCGGTCTTAGTCCTTTATGGACTCGTTGTCTACCCTCTTATTCATTGTCTACCCATATCACTGGTTGTACCACTGAGTTCCAGCCTTCTATCCCTCTCGATGCTATTCTCTATTGCCCTAACTTCTCCTTTTCTCCGCTCTCGCTGGTTGTTCTATCAGGCCACCGTCCCTTCTCTCCTAGCCTGGCCTGGCCTGGTCTGGTCTGGTCTGCTTTGGTCTGGTCTGGCCTGGCCTGCACACCCTTCATCATCCATCCAGCGGTGAGTCGAAGCTAATTTATCAAGCTATTCCACGCATCCATCACTAGTGGCGGCTTCTAGCTTTCTCTTGGCCTCTTCCCATTTCGCCCGAGTTCTTTTGTTTATCCACCTTCCCCCTCTCCTTTTGTTTATATTCACTGCAACGTCAAACATTCATTATTGGCAAGTGACTGTGGCTCTTATTTTTTTTGGCAACGGTCGAATGTGGTCTCATTTCATTATTGCACTGCGCGTTATTCGCCGTTCCCATATCGCCCCATAGAAAGCCCGCAGTAAAACGACTCCAATTTTTGCCCTCAGACACGCGCGAAAAATGTTTCCTAGACCCAAAAATCGATAAACCAATATAAGCTCGTCATTTGATTCCAGAGAAGAATAAAGCTAATTTCTTAAGGTTTCAAATCCTTGTCCCACGTTGAGCGAGAGAGTGAGAGATAGAGAGATAGAGAGGGATGATTTAGGTCGGTTGAGAATCACCGATGCAAACGGTATGTATGATCGATAAGAAGAGCTGATAATTTACGTCTTAGGGTCGTCGCGCATATCTTTCACGCGATCATTCAGCTCTGACAGTGTGCGAGTGTCGCGCGACCCTCCAACACGCGCAACTACACGTGGGAATGTGCGTGTGTGGGTGTGCACGTGCGAAACACGCAGCGGGCTGCTGACTTTAGCGGAGCGGCTATCGGCTTGATAAATACAGGCTGCCGTTGAATAATGCAACGGCCGTTCCAGCACTCGGGAGTAAACAAGTAACCTAACATCGTAGGGCTGGCTGCTTGCCGACGAAGATACTGATTCGCCTAAATCCTCCGTTCTCTCTTTACGTTCGACTCCCACGCCCTCCGCCCCTACTACACCTACCCGGAATATTGCAAAGCCAATAAATGACCTTGTCACCTTGCATTGCCCCTATTGGATCGTTGTCGGAGCGCGAAAATTTATTTCTCCCTGTAAATAAAACTCGGCGAGAGAATCCAAGAAAGAGGGAGAATTAATCATTGCACTCTATCAAGGACGAATCATTCTCATGCGCCCTAATAAGGAAGCCTCGATGATAAATCAAGGTCTTCGCTGCGAGTTTATCAACGGCAGATTTTCCCTCTACTCGTTCTCCTGGCTCTCTTTAACAGTCGGTGGCACCAAAGTTCAAATCCATAACGACCTTAACGCAACGTAAGCTAAGCTCGAGGAAACTTAGTTTTCGAACTCCGGAAAATTCTCTTCTCTTCTCTTCTCTTCTCTTCTGTACTTCCCCGGCTTCCCTTTATCCAGCGACTAATTCCTTTCTATAATAAAATTCAATGGTCTCCGCTCCTCGTCCTAACACCTTGCAAACGTAGTTCCGCCAGAATTCGATAAATTGTTACTTCCGACTCGGACTGTACCGTCGCGCGTTCTTTATCGCGTGCATTTTTGTGCGATGCAACGAGATTACCAGGGGATCCTCGAGGAATGCCAACGGTGCGGGAACTCGAGGGAAGGGGAGGGAGGGGGGCGTGAAACGCCACGAATTTATCGCGGCAATAACGAATTTGAAATTCATTAGTAATAATGGAAGGAAACGATTCGGCGGAAACGCGATGGGTTTATTCGACGCGATTTGCCAGCTACAAAAGATAGAATGGTGACACATATCGTCACAGTGGAGCACTTTATTGGCCGGCAGGTTTAAGCAGAGTCAGTCACATTCGATTGACGCATGAAACGTGACGTTTGGCTACATCGTGGAGCCAAATACGCGGACAAACGTGCGCGCTCGTTTCTACGTGAAAACGATCAAACGGTTCGCTACAGTCGAGCTAGCCCCATCTGTCCACCTATGTACACCAATACACTCGCTTTTCTAACGTCCGTGGATAACCTGTCGTTGTTACTTCGCAATGTCTAGTCTATTAAACGGAACGATTGCCCCGAACCCATACCCTTCACCTGAAAGCGCGCACCTCGAAATGCGATCGAAAATCGTTACTTCCAAGGTCTGCTTAAAACGATCAACGACCATCCTCCTTCCCATCATCCCCGACTTTCCCTCCTTCTCGTCGTTCGTCAGTGATTTCCGTTTCCGAACGGCACGCGACGGCTGCTTCCGTCGGGGCGAAAAAGGAAGAAAGAATCGCGACGAGTAGCTCGGTTAACCGTGACCGTAAACTTCTTAATTTGCGCGCATGATCGCGGTGATAGTCGTAGGTACGAATCGGTGGAACGGGGGAAATTCGTGCATTGATACAATGAATCACCTCGGGGTACCTGCATATGGATGATTATGATGATAACAAGATTAATCTGTCACACTTTGCTGATGGTCCGTGCAAGCGTACTTGAAGTTGCATCAATGCTCGCAGCAATGCCCGCCTAACTGTGCAAACTGCTGCTGGACGATATACGGCCGGATGGTCGACAACCGTGAATCCGTGCCTGTGCCGGGCCTCTATTCGAGAATCAAGGGAGTAAATTCAATAATGTGCCGCCGTTGTTGTTTCTCGGGGCCCCGTAGATAAAGCTTCCGCGCGTTTGCCATCCGTTTCACCGAACGAAACATTTTCTCCTTTCCGAATCACACGAATTAACTATTAGCGCGGAATAATGGCTGTCGTTTTACGTGACGCGCCGTTTCGTCGGGCGCTCTGATGACCGACCCTAACTACTAGCAGCGCGTCATCCATATACATATGCTGGTACCCCAGTTGGCCTTGCGATTGTGATTAAAGGGACGGATCCGGTTGGAGACAACGGAAAGCACTTTCAGCTATTATTTATGAGCGAATCGCTATCCAGATGCTTGAATCGCGCCAGTTCGTGTGTCGGAAGATTTAAATGGAAGATATAATCGGATTGAAACGAGAGATGCGAATGTGATGTGGTGTTGCTATTATCTTAGTTCGTTTTCAGTGGAGATACAGGTTTTAAGAGGACTATGCGTTATTAATGTCTTTAATGGGATAAGCTTGAATTTATGTAGACACGGGGGAGGGTAAATCTGGAGTTAAGCTATTGCTGTTAATTGCGTATGCTAATGATGGTAATTCGATGACGAAACGGTTGGCCCCTACTAAATGGAAATCTTAGTCCAGATTTAGCACAGGGGTGAGAAAAGACTCGTGGAAAGGGGTGGTACTCGTGGTGTAACCCTCTGAAACACTCGAAACTAAACCGTGTCAACAGTTTTTTTTTTTCGTTTCTTTAAATTTTACTTTACGTAGAAGATTTATGTATATTTTTACAAATCATTTTTTCTTGTTTTTGTAAATATGTCTTATTTAAGTGGAAAGGAGGGATAGAAGGGGGAAGAGAATTTTTTAGCTTTGTATATTTATGAAAGGAGAAGCACGAGTGAGATGATCGGAGAAAAAATATGCTACTTCAACGAAAATCATTTCGAAGGACCCGAGTCAATAAAGACGAAGCACCAACGGAACAGCGTTTGACTGGAGAGCGTGGCGTTAACGGATCGATGGCACTTCAACTGGAATTTCAAATTGATTTCAATCGGATCCTAAAATTAGGTATTCGGATATTGGGATTTCGGGGGTATCACGTGTTTAATGTTGAGTTTTGATTAAACTCCGTTTGATAGTCCAACTATAGATTAATTTTGGGAAATATACCAATACATCCACAAGCTAATATATCTCATCAATTATTCGCACATTACGACTATTATGATTCGTTTATTATAATTCTAATCCTTCCCACTCCCCCAAATCGAAAACTCATGCCTAAAGTTCAAGCGAAATTACGTAATCATGTAGAAATGCGTGTTACATTAAAGTAGACCTATCATCTACCGCAAAGCCCTGGCGATTCCTCTCCCATCTTTCGTGTACAAAAACAACGATAACAATGGAAACAATGGAAACAATGGAAACAAAGGAAACAATGGAAACAACGTAAGAATCAAGACTGCTATAATCGGCGATACCTGATGTCACGATTGGCCTTCCACTCGTATACGGAGGCATGGCGAATGTATTGGGGTGTAAGCACGAACATGATGACACGCATCCTGGACATTAAACCAGTAGACAATCGTCTGCCAATCATTATAGGTGAGGCATGTATTCCGAGCATACCAGTGCGTGCGGGATGACTATGTGCGGAAGTTCCACCAGTGAGAGAAGGACGAGGAAGGACACGAAGGGACAGGGAAGGCAAGGACGACGATGCCAAGAAGGAGGTTGAGACGGGGGGTGAGAAGTTGGAAGTGGAAGTGGAGGAGAAGTGGAGAAGGAGGAGGAGAACCGATTTTCCTGGTCGTGGCGTGAATATAGCTGCAACGTGCCTAAGGCGGAGCTCAGGACTAGTCCGAGAATGAGGATGAGGATGAGGACGAGGTTGAGGGATGACAAAGGGCGAACGTCAAGCACTATATTGGCATACCGACGGCCACCGCGCGCGCGATATGGGAATACTTTAAGAGCAACTTTATAGTACCTTGCTGCCGCGCCAAGTGAATTGAGATCACCCAGCTTCGTTTCAGCCTGGTCTCTCTCTCTATCTTCCTCTCTCTCTCTCCTCTCTCTCTCTCTCTCTCTCTCTTCCTCGTATACGCGAATACTCGTGGGACCCTTTATGCCGCTTTAATTGCGAACTGCTGGCAATGCCGCCATAGCAGTTTCTTCCGTCGCCTCTTCGCTGATTCGGAGATCCACTACTGCGTTCAGCATGGCATTCCGGAAATTCCGCGACGGTAATTCCACCCCGTCTCCTCCGACGTTTACATGGACAATGCGATTTGCGTGCCGTTGCGTGTAAAATGAAAATGTTGTAAATACTATTTTATATTATTACTTAAATAGCTTCCCCCCTCTTTTTCTTTCTCCCTTTTCACGCTCTTTTGCATTTCACCGACTGGACTGCGCTGTTGTTAATAAGTGTTAAACAGGTTTTCTTTAAAATCACGAAAATTCGTGTATCGGTAAAGTTTAATGAAATATAATCGATTAGTCTTGCAGCATTTACGATTTTCCATGAATTTTTTTGGTATCGCATTGGAAATTTTTCATACGAATTTTATGCTTCTTGAAAGAACGTTCGAATCAATATTGTATTTCAAATTAAAAGTAACATTTTCGTTGTATTCGAGATTCTCGAAAAATGGGGTTGGACTTAATTGGGGTTTTAGAGATAATAATAGAAGAGATTGTTATATCATCAACATGCTTGTTTTCGTCGAAAATCTAATTTTATCCAACAATGGGTTGCATTGTCTCAAAGTATACACCATCACGTATATTCGTTAGCTTGTAATTATCGATATTGACTACTTGCAGGGCAGACGTATGCATACATATCTATCAACGTGCAATGCATACGCAATATTATTGTGCGCGAGTAAACGAGCGACAATATTAAGAAGTGTCGTCAAAAATAAAGTTCTGTCATATCCAAATAAACGAAGTGGTTATAACATATTGTAAATATTTCAAAAATGCAATTGATTCTACCTGCAAAAATGCAGCGACCTTCGACTACGAGAGAGGAAAGATTACTCGAAAGGCAAACATTATCGTCGTGCTTGTTCCCCGAAAGTATAAAACTTTCTTATTAATCGTATTTTTCAAGAAACTCGCTTTCGAGTAATTTTCCTAAGGTACCCTAGCAGGTATCGCCGTAAAGTAGATTCGAGGATGATTGGGGTGCTCTTAGGAGATTTCTTTGCTGAAGTGAATGAGATAGAATTGATAAGGAGCGGGATACGCGATGCGTATCGCGATACTCGTAAAGTCATACAGTCCAGGAGATTAATATTGGCAAATTAGCGTTGAACGACGATCTATGCGACGTTAGGCCGAGGGCCGAGGGGCGAGGGTTGATGGACGAGAGAGAAGGAGCGAGAGGCGAGGGGTGAGAGAATTTAAGCTAAATGTATGGCGGCAGATAAGGCTCGTAGACGCTAGTATTGGATTCCGACGTCGCATCCCCTATGAGAATGTATACTGTGCAATACACAGTCTAAGATAGTACCCCTCGTCCCTCGATGCTTGCCTAAACGACATTATTTTATACCCGCGCAGGTTACGATCAAACGATATCCGTTTTCATCGTTACGTATCCGGTAACGCGAGCGTGCTGCTGCAGTAAACCAGAATGAAAGGAATCTCGATCGACGATCGCCGATTTAAGAAACAATATCTTATGACTTTTATCGATGCCTTGTTAGCACAATTTTACTTTTATTTCCCGATAAACTCCCTAATGTTATCCCACCCGCCAGTAAAGATTTTTCACCGAATCAAATCTTCGAGTAAGTTGGTTCGGCGAAAAGGAAAATGCGAAGAGAGAGTGGATGATGAGTCAACCAGCAGTGAAATGGATCTCGATACGTGGGTGTCCCGAACTGTCCGATAAAACTCGCATTTTCCACTTAGTTTTCCCACCTGTACCCTCGAGAACTTTCGAGCGATTAGGTAACGGTGCGTGCACGACAATCAGAAGTTAGGGCGGGGGGGGGGGTCTAAGGAAAAACGAAGTCGCAATGTGGCAATGGACTTTTGTATCCGAAGAGAGGGGGGGGGGATGGAAAGGAGACGAGTCGTGAGGTGGAGATAGGGGTGAGCCGGTGGTCGCCTTAGGAAGCCGCGTGGCTAGGAGTAGTGGCAGTCGACTCACGTGCAAGGTGAACCTCTCGGCACGAGCATTTCGCTGTAAATCAACCTTAAAGCAGGCTGGGCAGCTTACAATCAAACGTACTTAGCGTGGCTCCTGGCTAGGCTCTCGACTAGCGCATTCTCGTTTTTCCCTCTACCTCTCTTTCTCTCACGACACGACTGCGGCTTGGATAAAGTGGAAAAAGACGAAAATGGAATATCCACGATCATAAAGCACCCTCGCGGAACGACATTCGTAATATCCTCGGGAAAGGACTCACTGCCAGACTAGGGTGGAAGTGGTCTTAAATGCGTTCCCCTCTTGGAAAGGATATTCCTTCCTCGTACGTCAGATTTTACCGCAGTACTTTTTCTATAGTCGCTCGTACTTCAAAAGAATATGATCGCCGGCAGCCCGTTAAAAAAGCTCCTATTGCCGACTTTTGCCCGCAGTCCGTGACTCGGACTTTTCCACGAAACTTCCACAAAGCAACCTCTCTCTCTCGCACTCTCTCCCTCCCGTCATCCCTCTCTCTCTCTCTCTCTCTCTCTCTCTCTCTCTCTCTGAATTCTAATACGAGTTTAGAGAGCATTGTCGATATCTCGTTCTCACAAGTCACATTTGAATAATTAATTAAACCTTATCTGTAATATAACGAGAGAAAGCTCCTCCCCTATCTGTATGTGTGTATGTGTTTGATGGTAAATGTTACAGGACTAATATGCGGCAAGGGAAATTGCAAGTTTCGAAAGGTCAGAGGACAGCCCGCGTGGTTGACGGGGGACGAGAATTCTTTTCGTCTTCCTCTTCCTCTTTGACACTCTCTTGGAATTCAAGGTGAACTTTTCGAAGGTCGACTCACAGTTCCCTCCAATTGATAGAAATGATTTGGCGGGAGAGTAGAAGCAGAGGAGAAGATAGCGAGGATGTGCTCGCGCGTTCTTAGAAAATATCATCCAGATCCTTCGTGGTAAATATCGGATATGCGGAGTTTTCCTGCGCCCTTTACCCCCCCACCCCCCCTTGTCCGGATTACTATGGGAAGTGCGAGAATAAAAGTACGATAAAAGCGGGAGAAGAAAACCGCATGTAAATTTAGCGGCGGTATACATCAGGGCGTGACAAAATATCTCAAATACTCGGCCAGTCGATCTCTTCTCGAGGATGGGATCTAATAAAACGTGCTGTTTGCGAACATGCCGCGCCATAAATTACGCGTGGAAATTTATTGAGCCGCCAGCACGCAGCGGGAAGGCAGGGGAGAGGGGAGAATTCGCTTCCACTCTCGAATGGACAGAATCCAGTTAAAGATCGGCACACGTAGCGCGTAGCTGCGTATAAATCGTTGTAGGGCTTGAGGCGCCAGAACCGGAAGTGCAGTCGCCGCTCAAGGCCTTGAAAAGAAACCTTGAGATTGCGCACAAGTAATTATCGCCGGGCAAATTAGCAAAACGCTGCCACTGTAAAAGTCGCTGGACGAGTCCGTCCGTGATCTCCCTGCCCTCCACCTTTCCCATCACCCTTTGAGTCTTTTCAAAGGATTTCCTTTATTTTGCATTTTCCCTTGAATTTCTACTTAATTTCGAGAAATTAAAGACCGTTTCGTGTTTGGCTTTTTCTGCCAACCAATGTCCCCCTATCATGATTCACTGGGTTCATTTGAAGAAAAGACATATTTTTGCTATCTTTTAATGCGGCACACACACACGCACGCGCGCGTAAACACTGAGAGAATCACCGTGTTATCCAAATATAATAATATTCTCTGCACAATTTTCTTCGCGAATAACGAAGCGGTTCGTTAAGCTCAAGGCAAATGAATGTTCTCTTTGACTCACTTTTACACTTCCCTATAACAAGTACGCCGAAATCTTTTTGGCAGCCGATCGGTTTGCGTTTTCATCCGAGTGAAAATGGATTTCTCGGGTTATCAGCGTCTGCCGCATTAGAAAGGATCGCTTAACGGTTTTATACAGGCTTCTTGCCTGGATTTTGCCAAGTATCGGGATCATCCAGATTAGGAGAGATCTAATTGGTAGCCATTATCTTAATAACAAATATTTACGCTACGAGCCAAGTTAAGAGCAAGATAACTGTTTAACGCTATACTTCTTTCCCCTCCGTCACTTCTTCGCGCTACTATCTTAAAAAGAGGAGAATAAATTAAAAATGGTGAAAAAATCTTTTTCTCGACACTGATCGGACTGTTTGGGATTATTCGGGGCCATTTGCTGCTCTCATTAAGCTCAACGATGTCCTTAAAACGCATCTTTGCAAATAGATTTGGTCGGTGCCTCGTGCGCACGTGTGTCGACGACGATAAGTAGTAGAATCGATAGTTGAAAAGCAGCTTAGCTGAAATGTGACAGGGAAATTTTGTCCAGGACCTATTTTCCGCGGGTTATCCTAAATAGCTTGCTCGAATAGTGAAATGCTTTCACAGACTGCGAGGCCCAATGGGTAATCCCATTACACACCACGAAACTTCCTGTGGGGCCAATGAACCGCGCATCGTTTTGGGGTTTCAGCTCCGCTACTACCACTGGCTGTAGCCGTGCTTGTCCGGTTTGACCAGTAGCTCAGCATCAGTTGGCCCGTCCGTGTTACCAATTGGACCTGTTCAGAGACATCATGCACCCATGGATTTACGATGGCGTCGCGCGTTACGATGCCACACGCCACTTCCAAGAATTAAACCAATCCGACATGCGTTACAATTTGTCTGGCGATACATTCAACTATCGGACTCCATTTCTCTCGGAGAGTTTTGGGGGTGGTTGATGGTGGTGCTGGCGCTGGTGGTGGTGATGAGGTTTCCCGTTAGCGACACTTTTCAAGCTTCTTCGAAAAATTTGATTGGCGTCGAGAGAACCGAGTGATTCGTAAGAATCGTCCAACGGATGATCATCAAGGGTGTGTCTCACTTAAGAAAAAAGGGGAACGATCGCGAATGATCATCAGGAAATACATATTTCCAGCAAGATGGAACATCCACGCTGACGTAGACGCGTGGAAGACAATAAATGGCCGAAGATCATTACGAGAGATATGGAAATGGTTTTCCGAGGAAGGAAATCAGCGGGAAACTTTGAGGAAGCGGTCGTTACGGGTTAGAGTTTCATAAGAAAAATGCTCCCGAGGAATTTTATTGCTAATGGACAAGAAAGATCATTTATCCAGGAACTTATCTCGCTCCTCGTCCTGCTCCCAGCTTCGAGGAGAGATAAGATTTTTTCATCAACAGGGAATAAAGTGTATCGGAAGGAATTCGAGGGAGGAAAGTGCGAAATTTGAGAGACTCTTCAGGGGCTTCGCGCGGTTGTCTAGGAATTTGTCATCTTCCCGACGGAGAAGGGTATTTTCGTCAGGGTTAAAGGATTTCCGGGCTCGACGCACCTTTCCTCCAGCAGCGGCGATATTTCGATGCTTAGAGGAGCTATTAATCTAGATTGACAAATGAATAATGTGTGAACTGGGGGAGTCTCCTCTTTTCCTTCGGTGCGCAACAGCACGCACCACTAGTAGGTATATTTATCGCTGCCATTACTCCGTGAGTCAGGCTGTAACGGTCGATCGATGTCGCAAATGAATTCGTGTGAATAACGCGCGCGCCAGGCCGAAGCTCCTTTCCAATAACCAAAACGGCTCCAACTCCGCCGGTGTATTGGTCTGGCTTCGACTACCACGATGCACCACCATCGCTATGCAACTTGATTCTTTTCGCTGCATCGCTATTTGGTAAACCATATATCGATCGCGGCGGAAAATAAGCGATCGCATTAAAAATAAATAAATTCCGCGGTTAAACCGTTTCCTACATTATTTAACGTAGCGGCCTTGTCAGATTTACGGTCTATTATTTTCCGCAATATCCCCCGCGCGCGCGTGTGCGGGTGTGGGAGTGCGTGCTATTTTTGTATTCCGATCATTCCACGCAAACTAACCTTTACCGCTCTCGTGAATATTATCCGGGTATCCCCGGCGATGATCCGACGCGTCTCTCGAGTTCTCGAAAAATTAGCCGTTCGTTGTTGCTCGTCCTTGCGATTTCCAGCCGACCGGAGAGACCAACGGTGGCGCATCGTTGCCTCCCTCGCGTCGGGAGAAGACGGCGAATTCTCAGCAGTGGCACGCGTATGGCGGAAACGATTTTATTGGCGACTCTGCTCTCGCGACGACAGGATTCCGGTGCATAATTAATTTTATCATAATTAATAAAGTTCTTCTGGTCTGCCGCCGTAAAATAATCGAGGATGAGAATGAAAAAGTTTGACGGGCAGATAAAGTTGACGAGAAGTGACCAAAACCAATAGATAACCATTATCCTGAGGGACGTTATCGTATCGGGCACGCCTTCGCAAGTGCAATGCTTTAAGATGGATAGTTTTCATCGTATGGCTTCATAAATCCTCACGCGAATTCCTCCGCGATAACAGCTCGCTGGATATTTGCAACTTCTTTCAACGTTTTTCCCCGAGTCTCAAGAAAGACTTGGCACACTTTAAGAACGATGTTCTTTTATGCTCAACCTGTGCTTAATGCGTTTTTCCCTGACCTTCGCCATCGCGAACGGCGCCACCTTTTATCCCCGCGTTCCCTCACCCCATTCAATTTATCCCGTTTAATTCGTTATTGCAACAATTTCATCAATTCTCCCGTTTAGCCAGCGAGCAAACTTCGGCAATGAGGGGAAGAGCGGAGAGAGACCTTCCGCGTTGAACGTCAGCGTCTTATCGCAATTTAATTAGACAGTTTTTTTTTTCAACTTCCCTCATGGTTTCTTCTCGCCATGTGCTTTTTCACGTTTCGTTGGCGAAAAACGTTCGTCCCGTGTGTTTTCGCTACCTGAGTGAATGTGTGCCGAAGATTTTGGACGGCTGACAAAGGAGGAGGGTTGGTAGAAGCCGCGTGACCGAGTGGGGGTTGCATGTGGAGGATTTGGCAGGATGCCAGTAACGGCACTGCGGATGTCGATGGCAATGGTGAGGGTGAGAAGAGGAGGGTGAGGACGAGGACGAGGACGAGGACGAGGACGAGGACGGAGAGTGGAAATGGAGGAGGGGTGAGGAGGAACCTGGGCGTTTGGGTACTGGTGCGATCCACGTATCCTCCCCTCCCTAGGAAGTCGTGGAAAGCCATACGCGTATGTGATACCACACGGCTTGCATACCGCACGAGAGAATTTGGTCCTTCGATTAAAGCTGAATTCACCTGAATCATTGAAAAAAAGAAATGACCTCTCTAAATAATTCCGCGTATAACGCTATCCTTCGTTCTCTCTTAATCTGTTCAATTCCAGAAACTCTCAACTTGCTTCGTTTTTCATTCAGGGTTTTCCACGTAGAAAGAATTTAAGAAAACCTTCTTGTTGTTTCTCCCTTTCTCTCTTTTTAGCCTTTTCTCTTACGAAATTCTTCTTTAATAGTGTTTTCAAAGAGAAGATTGTACAACACTTGGGGGGGGGGGGGGGATTAGTGAAAATGCAATTCGAACGAGACAATGTAAAATTTGTTAATTCGGGAAATATTTGGTTTCTTAATTAGCAGCATATCGAAATGTAAATAATCGTGTATCGAATTATGATTTTATTTTGCAAATTAATATGATTCGTACTGTTGAAATAATAAATTAGAATTAAAATTATTCGCGTAACTACGATACAATAACACGAGCAGTGTTCGAGCAATTTTCTAATATTTAGCAAATTTCACGAAATACGTGATCCATAATTTGTACGATTGATAAGCCAATTGGTACGTAAATGTGAAATTTCATTGAGGATGTGCCTCGAGGCGTTTTTTATAGCGTTCCCCGGTATTTCCGGCTAGGAAAATGAAACGTGCTTCTCTCGATCGTTAATTGCTAATTCAGTTCGCTCAGCTGGCCCGGGAGAAATTTGGTTGTTCCATCGCAGATGTCTCTGATTTTACTTGGGTAATGCACCTCTCCCCCTCCCCAAGTTGACCCACTGAACTTTTCAAGCTCCACCCTTCGCCTCCCCATCGCGAAAGGATGCAGCCCTTACTGGCAAGTTCCGCATTACAACTTCATCCGGCGGAACTGTACTGCATTCGATTCGAAAAATGTCCAGCCTGGCAAGAAAATTGATTCCAATTTCCGAGAAAAGGCACTTTAAGCATTATTTGCCAGCCTCGCTTCCGATAGAAATTTCTTACACTTCATATGTTATTAAATTTTTTACTTCCATGCTTCAATCTTCCTGCTGCCTTATCCCTGCACCCACCCCCTCACCACCTCACCCCAGGCCTTCCACCATATCGTATAACTTTATATCACTCATAACTACCGTGAAACGCTGATACAAGAAAACGGAAATTAGTGCCTTTCGATGAAATTGAATAACTCATCACGTTCCCTCTGGTTGTTGGAACGTTTCGTGGTTACCATTAATCAAGCGGCTATCGCCTACCCCCCGTTTCAGAATTTATTTATTATTCGTCGAGAGTCTCCGTCCTCGTTCCTTCTTCTTTTTTCCCCCCTTTTTTTTGCGATTAGCTTTTCACGGGATTTTAAACGCGAATTTAAAAATTTTCGTGCATCGGGCTTCGGATATTGCAGTTTTAGGGAGTTACGCGCGACGTTACATCCCGAGCGCGCATGTGCGAGATTCTATTTAAGAATTCCTGAAAATGCCCATTTGCTAAATAATTACAGGAAAGTTCGCGCATTGTCTCGCTAACCTCGAAACAATGCAAATATCAAATCGAGCTGAAATCTCTTAACTCGAAACTGCATTCACGGTGGATACTTTATTAAATTGCGCACTGATTCTAATATTTGCTTTAGCCGTTATGTGGTCGCTTCGGGATTTAAATCGAATAGCCGAATGTGCGAACACTTTCATATGCGAGCAATTAAACGTGTATGTGTATTGAAATAATCAGGATGAGAAATGTTTAAGGGATATTTAAAAAATCGATATTCCACTCTGTACGTCAACTATTAAAACCAGATGGAATATTTATGTGAGAAGTACAGTTTTATTGGGCATTTACCGCTACTGTTACAGCGAAATTAAAGAAATCATTTTAACCGAGTATCAGAATGTTCGCGTTCGGTTTAAAATGTGAGAAATTTTAACAATTTTTAAATGTACGCATGTACGAAAGACGCAATGTCCGTGTACAGCCTTATAATTATAGTCGTTTACGGGGAATACTCAGTCAGTATTTTTAGCATATTCGACGTTTTTACTTAAAATTTATTGCCACTTGCTGTCAATCGTTATGTAACACTGACACCATCGTTTTTTGTCGTAACAGTGTCAACATTCTTTGTAGTAATTAATTACAAGAGAGTATTACAAATGTATTATTTTAATTTAGTTAAATGAGCAATGGCTCTACATACAATTAGCATTTAAATGAAAGGTACAACTTTTTAAACCCCCATATATACATGTACACGAAGTTTTCGACATAGTACAAATAAAGTGAATAACGATTCAAACGAGCTTTCATTCGGCTTTGAAAGTCGCTCAATTGCGTCCAATTTAGTTAAAATTTCATTTGTTGAATATTGAATGGGCTTCTTACTAAAAGTTCAATAAATTTTGGAAAATCAAGTTGTTAAATCAATTTTGGAAAAACATGAGTTTAAAGGATGAATTGTTTATGAGACACTTTTTTAATTTTCTTTCCTTTTTTTGTATTGAAATAGCTAAATTCTATTTTTTTCCAATATATTTTAATTACGTGCGGGACATGAAGTGCATTAAAATTTTAACAACTTTAATGAAAATATATTTGAGTAAAATTAAGCCTTTTAAGCAGACGATTGCGCTTCAATGACTGATTATCTTGAATCTTAAATTAAATTTTTATGTAATTTTGTATATCGATTGATTGATTATCAAGGAATAATGGAATCTGAATGTAAGGGCAATAAGAAGATTTAAGTCTAAATTTTCATGAATATTTAAATTTTATGTTTATTTACCTATGCTGGTGCTTTTAAAACTTTCGCAATTTCGATTTTCTTAAGTTTCGTTCGTTGGTCATCACCACGTAGGAAATGTATTGGCGGAGTAAACATCGGATGGAAGAGAAGCAGACCCCTTTCGCGGCAGCCATTACTCCTTTTCTCCATTGCTATATATTTTCCCTCATTCTCTCCCTTATACCCTCACGCTTTTCCTCTCCCCCTCTTTCTCTCCATTACGAATATCCTACTCTACTTTTTCGCTCGTTTCATCTCTAATGTCTGCTCTCTCATTTTTTTTTCCATCCCTCACCATCCTTTAAACAGAGGCATCCCGCATTTGGCTCTTTTAGGATTCCCAGTGAAAAATGTATTGGCGCAAGTATCCCTGTCAAAAAAAAAGCGCGAGCAAAAAGAGAGGGGAAAAAAAGAAAAGTAACGAATCGTCTATTTCGATTCCTTTGCGAATTAAAGCTTCATTCGTAGCATCGTTCGTTGGAGTAGGAAAAAATTGGGGAGGTTTTATCCAACGGGCTACCACTAACAGCGTTTTCCTCTTGGCCGAAATGCCGTTTCTACTTCCAACGCACACATGCCTTGCTGATAAATTAGCGTTGCGCGAAAACTTATCGGCGTACAATTTATCGAATGCTATTTGCAAGATTAATTAGCCCGTTTTGATTCCAGATTTAGCGGCCGATATGCGCTCGTGTTTAGTCGAAATCTATATCGACTGCGTTGCGAGAGAGGATTTTTCACGTATATTTTTCAACAAATTTCCAACATCTATAATACACGAATTACACCCTCGATGTAGATCAACTTCGCGTGTAGCGGAGATCGCCGCTCTGTACCAACTCGCGACGCGACATTACTTAGTCCGTGTACCCGACGACCTTTATGAAACCCTTAAACGAAGCCCACACAGCTCTCCCGGAATGATCCGAAAAACTTGGACCTTTTGCCGAGACGAGGAAACTTTCGGTATTAGTAAAATGAACGAATGCAAAATTCACCCGCGGCTAATACAGCGATCTCGATCTCGAAACTTTCCAGAAAACTACCCCCGCTTGACGATATTAACGCACCCCCTTCCCCCTTCAATGAGTTTGCCTACGGGAGTACAACAACGGACGCAACTACGCGAGCCGATAAATTCCCACTGAATCTTTCGGGCATCGGTCGTCGGGTTTTCTTTTTCAGTCGAGTACACTTGAAGGATTCTCCGCGTAATATTTATTATACGTAGCGCGGGAGTGGCTGCTGCCGGTTAAAATATCGAGAGATATTAAAGTCCCGAGTGCTTTAAGCAAACTGAGCTCGGTGAAACGGTGGCTTATCTCGCAGGAGCCAGGACCTCCAACACAATAACGAATCTTTCCGAGTGAGTGTGATAGAATCCTATCGGGCGTTAAGGCACAAGCTCTCCGCAACCTCCCCTAGCATCGCCTAGTCACCCTCGCCCCCTCGTCGTGTCATCCGTTTCCCGCCACCTTCTAACGTTCGCTCTAGCTCGATTCTCCTTTTCTAGCCATTGCAATGTGGCAGTCGGTACATTTACTTCCAGACAGGGTTAACGTATTGCGTTACGCTGCAGTGCTAAGTACGTGTGGGTCGTGTATCGTATGCGTGCACGCGCGCGCGCGCTCGCGCGCAGCCAGGGGCCCGCGACCGTCAGACATTTCGTTACGCCGCTATTGAAAGCTGCTTTCGTTCAGTGCTGTGGAAACACGATAGGCCCGGTGGAGTCAGTCGTGCACCACTTACACCCCCTCGCGCACGGCTGGCCAGAAATCCGACGTAAATTCCATTTGCCGCCTTTCGCTCTCCCTCCTCCCGATACTCCCGAAGGAATCCGAACGGAACTCATCGCTATCGCCACTGACGAATCGTGCCAGTCTCCCACTAATTTTCCAAGATTTTTTCAACTTCAATCCACCCTCTACGGATCGATCGCTGAATTATTCCTCCAGCACTGGAGGAACTCTCCGGAGAACGCGGGGTGTACGGGGGTGCAAATGATTTTCCGAGAATCGATTTGGCGAGAGTTTTCTGGATTGCAGAGAACTCGAGCACACACACGCACACACACACGGAGTACAATCCGTTCCGGTCGTTTTCCACTGATTACAAATCGCATGGGCAGTGCGTATCATATTTCGTTAGCGGTAAGAATTGGACGGAATCCTTTCGCAGGGGATGAAAAACGCTGGAGAATATCCTTTCATCGTCTTAACGGGCTCCCAGTGACCAGCGACTGCGAATCGCACTTTAATGGTATAACGATTTTTCGCTCTACCTTTTTCCTAAACCCAATTATTTGTTTCGTTAGGTATGTTGTTTCTCCTTACTGCGAACTGCTATTGCACACGGTTCGCACATTTTTTCCACGCCAGTTTTTCCAAAACGAGCTACAAGGCTGGAAACACTATCGTTGAATTGTACCAGGCGTATCATCGATATGCGACTTAATTCGGTATCACGGCATGGTTTTATAGGATAACGTTTTAATATCGCAAATTGTTCCGGCTACCGGATAGCGATAGCATATCCCATTCTCTTCCCACTGCGACCGCCGCATCATCTTCCCTGTTTTCACGCGTGGAAGCAGAGACGCGCGTACGTATGTATGTGTGTACGTATTTGAGATTAAAATGAACAAAACTCTTCGCCTGGAATATTCTGGAGCTAAGCAACCAGCGATTATTTATTCGTTCCTGTTGGAACTAACGTACGGTGGAAAACAAACTTATATCCGTTTATCATACATTAAACGTTTATGCTAGTGAATAAATGAGTCGAGCAGGAATCCGAGTGATATTCTAACCGGATGACACGAAGCTTTACCTCTATCAAGAGGCTTACGTATTTTCCTTAAAGTTTCCCAATGGATTTCCCTTGCTCGAGTCCGCAGCTGGTAAAACCTGTTAGAATTAAACGCGAGGCATTAAGTCAGCCCAGCAAGTGCCTGGATTTACACAGTGCCCACGTGTAAAAAATGACCAGCAGCCAAAAAATAAATCGTTCCCGATGAGGCACTTCGAGGGAGTCTCGCTGGGAGCATTTAGACTACCACGATTTTCTTAAGCAGCTTCCAGAGGTCTCTCGGGGTGTGGTTCTGGTAATTACTCGAAGAAGATGGCCGCGTGCAAGAGGAAGCGAGGCGTTGACGCGAAAGTACTAACGGCGATTAAGAGAGGCACTTTGACGGAATTGCCGCAACCACGCGGTGTTTCGTGGCCAGAAATTCCAAGCTTTTCGATGCTTTCTCAAGCGAAAAATCAAGAATCGAGCGCTTTTACCCCATAAGGCAATCGTCTAAACTTGCAATCCCGAGAGATCGTACCGCCTATCGTTGTTCCTCCTCGTCTACAGTTTTGCTCTTGCTTTACCCTCGATTAAAGTATACTTTCGATTATATTTGTTAGTTTTGTAAACAATATTGCATTTCTACAATGCACGCTATAAACTGTGAAATATGATATTGCTTACACATTTATTAATTATCATTCGAGGGGTATTGTCGTAACATAAAATAAGGTGATCAAATGACAAGACATTAACGGGAGAACGTTTGATTATAATCTGTTTCATAAACAAGCAATTCCTCAAAATTATATCGTTTACACTTTTATCCCCGGATACCTACGATCATCCCCCTTAAATTACTCGTCCATTGCACAATAAAATTAATAATCTCTTTATGGTTAAGGAACGATTATTAGTTTTGCTGTAAGTGGATATTTAGCGTGTGTTTTCATTGTATTTTCTGACTGTTGTTTCGTTTCAGTTTTACAAAAATATTTCGCACTGGAATACACGACAATCACCGGTGATATATGTCGAATCAACGATGATCTCACATGGAAAAACCAATCTAGGAATAGATCCCTTTGCGGTCCGTTAGCTGCGCAAATATATATAGGGTCCAGGTGTCTCCGTTTCCTATCTGCGATCCCTTTACCTCGCGACTCTTCTTGAACGACCTTTTATACGGATTTTCTGGCTAAATTATTCCTACGGATGATATCACTCGTTGTTCTAGCGGTCCTGCTAATCCCTTTTAATCTTGCTTTTATTTCACCCTGCCACGTTCCGGTTGAACTCGAAAGAAGAATATTTCTAAAGACCTCGCGCGCATTAATTTATTACAACGAATATCAGAGCGCCCCTTAAAAAAAATCTTACTGGTTTTACGTGTAATCTATGAGAATATTACTGTGAACGTTACCTCATCAATGTTAATGTGCACGTGGAATATCAATAAACACCACTGATAAATATTTCCGATGGCATCTCTATAAAAATGTCAAGTATCCGCCATCGTGTAGTTAACGTCGAATGGTTATTAATCGCGACAACAATCAACGGCGAAAGTTCATTGGGATATCGGCGGCTACTATCAAAAGTTGGAAGAATTTATGGGAGCCTTCCAATTAGGAAGCTTTCAGAATATAAATTCCCCGTATCGAGTGATATCTGGAGTTTTCCGAAGAAACCCGAAGAAGGGGGGATCAATGAGATTGAACGTATTTGTAACAACACGAGATTCTTAGGGGGGATGTTTCTGTGTGGTGTAACGAAGTGACCTCTCGAAGGTTCTCGATACACGGAAAAGTTGATAAGAGGGTCGGAAGAGGACGGAAAGGTAGCAAAGTTGGCGAAGGTGGTAAAGCTGAGGGAAGGAAGGAGTGCCGCTCTTTAACCACGACATACATATGTATATTCTTGCTCTCGTACGTTGTAACGGCACGTCCTTCGCATTCCAATTGTTAACCGTGGAGAATTCAGTTATGCTAACTCGAACTGTCGTTAGACTCACGCAATGTGCCGCTGATTTCAATCCATCGTAATCGCCCAAAGTTCTCTACTCCAACGTGAAAATAATACAAGGTTCCCTTAATCGAAACTTGAACTTCGTGCTACTATTATACAATGAGTTCGAGCTTAGAAAGTTGTTCTCGCGGAAAATTTAAATATCATCACCTGAAGAGTTCTGCAGCGAACCGTCGATCTTTGAAGATTGAAGAAATTCTTGAAATTCGATTTGTTACATTAATGTTTAACTAAAAAAGCTCTATTGACTTTTTCTCCGAGCTGGGCAAATCTAATAACTGGAAATAGAGTAGGGGGGGGGGGGTAAGACAGAGACAGATTTGTTAAGAAGAAAATTTAAGATAGTCACTGATCATCAACCATTGCAATAGCTTATGAAAAGATAATGCTAGATTATATAAAGATCCATCATCAAGATTAATGAGGTGGATAATTGCACTTGAAGAATATAATTATAAAATAATTTACAAAAAGAGAGAAATTTGATAAAACAAATTTAAAACAATTCGAAAAAAACCAAGATCGGAGTTTCATCGCATAAAGAAACCACTTCGAAGATAATGTTGGTTAGAAGTATTTACGGTCAGTTTCTTACTTTTTACAACACGAGTTCTAAAATTTTTTATGACATTTTGTACATCCAGTGCCCTATACGTACATCTCGCGTACACACATATTCGTAAATTTATACACATATTTATCGTATATCATATCATTTTAAATTCATAAATTACCATTCAAGGTTATCCTGCTTTATTTTTTCATTTTAAAAGTTGTTTGTTACTTTATTGTTAGGTATCACGTTAGAGGGTTTTTTAGATTAATACTGCTCGCTGTTTTTCATTTTTACAGCATGTGCGAAGCAGTAAAAGAGCAGTAGACAAAACTGCATTTTTCTATTCTCTCGCTAAAAGTGCATGTTAATTGTCTTACATTTTATGTACTTTTATGCCTCGTTAATTGCATGAAACAATGACATTTAGTTTATTCCACTTGTGCATTCATTGGTTGAAATCTACAGAATGTACATAACGAAATTACTACTGTAAATATATAAAGGGTAACATGAAAAAGCATATAGTTCACTTTTATGTCCACCGTTCCATAAGTATTCCCTTTCCATTGCAACAATCAATAATCGAATAACATTCATACCTTAATTTCTCGTAATCTGCTAAATTTTATGCGGTGGAATCTACTGGAATATCTCATGGAATCTTACCTGTAACAAACAAATGAAACATAATCAATTAAAGATGCTCGAATACAGCAATGAAGCATAAACGTCTAATATAAAGAAATAAGTTCTGCTCCATTTGTTATAGCAAAGTTTTTCAAGAGGAATTAATATTTTAATAAATTTTAGCACCCCTGAAATCATGCTACGTAGGTGAATATCGAGAGTTTCACCCCCGAGGAAAATGCGCTTCGAGGATAATGCATACGCGTGCTCAGTCGGTATAGAGAAAATTTTTCCTCAAAGTATCCACTCTTCCATCTATTGGTGTGCTTATTCTGCCGATTTATGCAAAATCAGAAGTAGGAACACGCGTTTTTTCCTACATGCTAAGCAGAACAATTTCTTCTCGCCAGTAGTACACGTTTCCTTATTCCTATCTGCAACCATTCTATATTTAAAGCAAAATTTCTCTTGGTCCTGCGTCATTAATTATTAAAAAAACAACAAACAGGAAGAAGAGCAAGAACGTTAAGTTCGTATGAAAATATTGCGAAGCAAGAAAACGATGTTCAATACTGCTGCTAATATAATGAATTTCATAAGCTCGCGTTATTACTTGTCGCGTGTTCGCAGGGATTATTCTAGGTCGTGTTTGGCATCCTCGATCCTTTCGGACCAAATTGAAGGGGGCTAATTCCTCGAGAATCTACTTTCGTAAGTCAAATCTAACGCGTGTCGAAGCTGAGGTGCTGTCTAACCTAAGTAGTTTAGATTTAAGAAAACTTAGCGTCGAAGCAAGGCTTGTTCTCTCCCCTACTTCCCAGCTTGCCCCTTCTTACCCTTACCCTCACCCTCGCCCCGTCGTAAGAAGAGGAAGCTCCGCAACGTAGAAACTGCAGGAATCTTCAGCCGGTCCGCTTAATTGTATAAATTTACAATGAATTAGCGCCTCTATGCGGCTGCCAGCAAAACACCCCTGCTACTGGCATCTTCTTCACGGAAGTCTAGGCGAGCATAGGAAGGCTTTGTTTAACGAAATTGCCATGATCCCGAAGAAACTCTGTTCATTTATGATTATTTTCATTAAACTCTAATAGAACACCTTCTAAGGGTATCCGATAACGTTTACTCTCCTCTTTCTACATCCCCTCCTCTTCTCTCAAGAGTCTGTTTGTGTCTTCGAAATATTTCATATATAATTAATTCATCCAAATTTAACAAAAGTTTTGTGTGTGTAGTATGTAGGAATGATATTGATGCGAAGAAAGAGAGAGAGAGAGAGAGAGAGAGAGAGAGGAAGTGGAGGATAAATGAATTTTACTATTTCATTATTATTAGCGTTCTACACGATATCGCGTAATACCATGATTAAAGAATCCTTCGACTGAGAAAATTCAATTAAAGGCAAGTGAAGACATAGCCCCTCGTACTAACCTAAGTCATACGGCTTTCAACGCTATAGCTAGTATAGCGCAGTGCCTTTTCAGCCGAAAATGTCGCTTAGAAGGAAGCCAACGTAGTGACGATTCATTTGATGAAATGATTTAACGGAAGTCACCACAGTGGCATGTGTAATAATAGTGTGTGCGACTGTGGGCAGATACAGAGTCCCTGCCGGAGAACTAACCTATCGAAGACTGATCGCTAGATGACTACGAAAAGAGAAAGTTTTCTCGAAAGAATGTTATACTCGACTATGGTTACATATCAGAGATTTAGAAGAACAATTTTTCCAGTTTGTTTTTTTTTAATTTTGTCGGATGAAGTTATTCTGTGAAATGAAGCGTTTCATTATGGAAAAGAAGTTGATTTGATGATGCTACTGGTAAAATGTAAAAGAACCCAGTTTGCCTCGAACGAAAAGACCAGGAAGCTTGTAACCTTCCGGTCAGCATCGCACTCTGTTTGGAAATTCGGTTTTCGAGGTTCACTTGAAATTGCGCTCTCGCGGATTGTAGAAGCTAAAAGCTGTATGAACGTCTTAGTTAGGCACTGCTACAACAGTGTTGGTTCATTCTATACGAATACCACTCGAAAGTTTCGTACGAGTCTTCAGGGAAGTGCGGTTACCGGAACTCCAAGCATGAGTCGAAGTCCAACCCGAAAGGGTGCCCGAGCAGCGCCCTATTATGTTAGAAATCGATTTTGCCCAAGAAGGAAATTGAAGACAGTTGCTAGATTTTCTATTAAAATATACATAAAGTTCTAGGTTGTGTGGCCTGTCATCCTTCTTCTCTTTCATTCTTTTTTTCTCTCTATCTATATTATTATTTCATTAAAGGGAGCACATCAGTGGTATCGATGATTAGATTCTTGAAAAATATTAGACTACTGGTTCTTATTCGAAAGATATTCAAGGATTTTATTGGTTTAATCTTTAAAAAGTTTTGCGTCTTAGCGGAAGATTGAGGTCGCTTTAACAGCACGGTACGTGCTCTTTAAGACGGATTAAGGTCTAGGTCGATGTGAGATTTTGCGCCTAAATGACGTAAATGAGAAATAAGTTGGCCGCGTGAATATGTAATCCAAATTAATAACGGATAATTCATCCACCTGAATTGTCTCTAAAAGAAAATGGAGACCCATTAAAAATGCAGGTCTCCATTAAAACCATAACGCATGGCCAGTGTCAATTTGCCATTCGTGCACCTACATTAAGTTCGTATTTTTAACCTAGATACAAAATCAGAAGGTCGTAATAAAAATACGAGAGTTACATGTATCATATTTAATACCAACGCTAATATAATATACTGCCGGTGCATGTACATAGATCATGTTTATTTGGAAGTCAACGAATTTAAAAAAAAAAAAAAAAAAAACCTGAAATTTTTGAACCCGAGAGCTTCCGCATTAATTTATTTCAAACACGCATTCTGCGTTATGCACGTAAACAGTATTGCTCCTTTATATTAAAAAACACAGGCGACTCTTAAAAAGAAAAAAAAAAACCTGAATTTTGAGCGAATTCAAATTGAAATTACACGCGAAATGAAAAGAGAACGGAAGAATCCGAGATAGGGTTAATGAATAAATCCCCAATAAAAACGAGGACACCATCTTCCGTGGCTCCTGGCCCATCGATAGGCATCCGTTCGTAATCATCCCCTATTATCCAAATAGTTTTTTCTCCACCACGAATGGAGTGCTTCAAAGTGGAATATCCAGTCGGCCGAAATGGTGGTAAATGCTTGTAGTCAGCTGTAAGACAATCGAAGCTAGTAGGCCTATAATTCAGATGGATAGATAGATGGATCTGTAGTAGTGTCGGAGCAGAGATTGTATTTCGAGTGGAACTACGCAAACTCGTTGATTTCATCGCTTTTTGCTTGCAGCATACATGTTACGTATTTTCATGAAAATGTGTGTGAGTGTGTGTGCGTGTGTGTGTGGCTGACCAATGGGCGAAGGCATAGGTGAGCGGAGATGGGTATGCGGGAGGCTATCGTGAACACCGCGATTTCCACGAACGAATGACTTTTGGATACGGGCCAAACCATTCGGAACCCAAACCTCTCCCACCCTTTTGGCCAAACTTCATCCCTGTGCTGCTGGCTTAGCGGCGTTCTCGTTTTCGCTCAATCCACCTCCCGGTTCCTCTGCGGATTCCACTATCCTTATCCAACTATCGCTACGCTATGGTGTTTTCTTCTTCTCGGCGAAAAGCCCCGAACGCTGAGAAAAGAAAAAAAATCGAGCAACCCGGAGCTTGGCCCAGTTTCCCGGAGCTAAGCTGGAAAACTAGCGGCGCGATTCCAGAAAGAAACCGCCAAGATTTATTCGGAGAGCGATCGAATTCACCTGAGCATCCCTCATGCTTTCCCTCTTTATTTTCGTCGGGCTGATCTTACTATACGTACGATTCCTCGGCTAAGGAGTCTCCCTTTCTTTCCCTCTTCCCTCTATTTATCTTCCTTAAACCGTCACGTAACGCGCACTTCCGGTTTCTCCGTTAAAAAGATCATTCGTGCATTTAATAGTGATTTGTGTATCGCGCGGTTCCAATCAATTTGCTCGCCGGATAAAAGTTTTCTGCTGGTTTTACGTGAAATTATCAATCATTTGGTCGATACTCGAAGGGATTGAAAATGACTCTTTGGAGGATTTTTAGGGTGGCGCCGATAATGCGAGATTGTGGAATCTCGTGGAATCTCGTGAAATCTCGTGAAATCTCGTGGAATCTCGTGGAGCTCTTTCAATGTAAGAGGAAATGAGGAGGAACGCATCGCGCGATTTCGTACGGGGTGGGAAGGATTGTGAATTTTTCACGATTTAAAGCATTGACGCGATCAATGCGATTCAATGCGCAGCCCTCGAATATACTTCATTAATTATTTCTTAATTTATCTTTCCTTCTAATCTTACTAGGGTAATCCCGAGCCATAACTCTCCGTATACTTATAATTCACGGCTTATCTGCTCACATTTGTTAGGAGGGATGAGGGGAAGCGTTGCTCGAAACGCTTGAAATTTCCGAGTCCCAAAAGTAGAAAAAGGAACCAACGAGTCCCCGTACTCCGTGTCCTTGCAAGTTTTATGATGAAGAGTTCGAAAGTTTGTCGAGCCTCGCTAAAACCTGTCTTTCCTAATGATAAAGTGAATTTATCGCGCACTTGGGAATATATCCTTAATGATCCTAATAGTGGAAGAAATTTCATCGACAAACTATAGTTATCTCGAGGTATTTATCAGTGCGGGTTAAGAGAATTTACGAAGAATATTCCTCCTAACGCTACAATTAAAGCTTAAGGGACTATCCAGACTTTACGTAGGGTATAATACTTTGAAATATAAATTCATAAAAAGGGAGAATGAGCGCGGTAGCTTAAGGAGTCACTGTATTCCAGCCAATCGCTACTGTTTCTCTTTTCATTTTATTTTATCAGTCGCAAGGATGTGGAGCTCGAAAAGGTAAAGTTTGATCGATATAATCCAGTTTTGAATCTTCCCTTATGTTTTCCAATCTTTGCAGCTGCACTTTGATTGTCGCTTTGAATTCTTTTCCGTAGGATTAGAAATAGAAACGTGAGTAAAGGGCTTCAGTTTTCGAAGTAATGCGGAACGTGCTGGCTGGGAGGAGGCGAGTGCAATTCGACGACCCATCGCACCAAACAAATTTATTCCCCGTGGGAGGGGAATCGAAGACTTCTGGAAATTCCTTACTACATTCTTTTTCTTTTTCCTCTCCTTCTTCTTTTTCCTTTTCAACTTCTTTTTCCACTTTTTCTCCGTTTTTTTCTTTTTCCTCTTTTTTCATAATATCCTCTCTACCGATAGAAATACATCCGTATCATTAGTAAAAATCTCCTAATATCATTTCTCTGCTAAAAGGTTCAATTGATTTGTCGACCCTATTCCTTTTATTCGAATTCCTTAAACCCAATAGAGATCTTCTAATTAATGTAAAACCTTGGAAATAAGAGCGAAGATTGCCATCGAAAAGAAATTGTGCTTCGTTGTAGAATCAGAGAGGCTTTAGCTTTCTTTGAAGATACTTAAAACATTCTCCTGCTTTATCTCTTGGAAGTAACTGGCTTATCGCTATTTTCGATAATCGGTAAATATTTTTTCGATGGAGCTATTTCACTTAATAGATTTGATTTGACTTTTAAAGTAGAGACACTTTTGGTGATACGTTTGATTTTCACCGAGTTTCTATCACGTGATCAGCTTTCAGAATAACCACATGGAAAAGGGTGGCGAGTGCAAAAGTTGGAATTTGCTCCAATTCTCCGTCTAACCTGAAAAACTGCGGACTTAGCGTCGTCGGTCAAACTTTCAGCACCGTAGGAATAATTTATTTTCTTAAAAATCGAGCATTTCCGTCTATCTTCGTGTCTTTAATTCGTGCCCCTCCAGCTTTTCCTTTTTACAGCAAATCAAATATATATAAAATTTAAGAAGCCTCTTTAGCCTCTTTTTAACAGTGATCCATATCTGAATTTCTAAATGTTCCTAGTTAACCCATTTAATCATAAATACACAACCTCTCCCTTCTCTTTCTCTCTCCTCGCTTTTTCTCTTCACTTTCACCCGCTTTCTTTACTCAACACTTAACGATTACATAAATTATATGATAAGAAATCTTCTATAAATATTTAAGAGAGTAGCCAAGGATGGTTAGTAAGGATTTAATTAGAATATTAACGAGTCCTCTGCGGAAGGGTAAAGATTTAATTTTTCAATGGAAATTTACTTGGGGAGGAGGACGGGAGGAATCTTTGAAACTTTAAAAATAGGTTTAAGATGCATTATTAAAATATACAGTCGCGAGAGAGTAAATAATTCCTGATAGGCACAGAAACTGCCAGGGAATAAATATATCTTCGTAGACAGTAGGTAAAGTCATTGGAAAATAAACGACGGTCGAAGATCGGGTTACCTGGAAAAATTGCGAACTTTGTTTTCTTGTTTCCCCAGGATCGCATTTTGAAGAAACCATGGCGGAAGAGAGAGGAGGTAGCGGTGTTAATAATGCAGTATAACTTTATCCGGAGGAATTCAGTTTGTTGGTCTTTTTGTTTTATTTCACAAGGGATCTGAGCAGCAGTAACGGTAGCGGCAGCCAAAAGAAGTTTTCCACCCTTTGACGCGCCTTGGAACCTTCGAAGGTGCTGCTGGTCCTTTGAAAAACGAAACTTGATTTCGCCGGCGGATCGTACCGCGGAAATTCCGATGCTTGGAAACTGAAATTTCTGCCAGTCGCTGAATTTCTCTTTAGACGAGCTGCCTTTTTCTTTTCGGTTTCCGCGAGAGCATTCCAGAATAAACTGCGTCGTTTTACGTCGTTTTCTCGCTGAATATCGCTCGCCCGCTGCTGCCCGATCGAGCGGCATGTTTTCCATTGGCTTCTCAGCGTTAAACTACGTATGAATATATATTTCTCAGGGAATCAGGGAAATTTCGAAGCGAGAGGCCAAATCTCTCCCCCGTTCTTTCCCGGATACGTCGAACGAACTTGGGAAATCGAGTTACCGACAATTTTTCACGTTAACCGATACCGCACCGCCGATGTTCCCGCCCCAATAAAGCAAGACGCCCACCCCTTTCCAATTTACCCAGAAAATTTGGCGGACCGCGCGACCCGGTCAAGGTCAGCTGCGCGAGGGAAAAAAACCGTAGGACCAACGAATTTTCCTCGTTCATAGGAATTTTCCTAATCGAACAAAGAAGGTGGCTAGTGATGATGATGACGATGATGATGATGGTGATTGTGATGTTGGTAGTGGTGGTGGTGGTGATGGTGGTAGTAGCGTTGATGGTGAGAATAGAGGGAGAAAGGATACTTGGAGAACACACTCTGTTGTAACAACGAGTGGCGGATCTATGCGAAAATATAATTCGATCAAAGTTTCCCAATTCCATTAAACTCTGACTCGTCCAACAATATTTCAATTCAATATGGCGTTTCCCGGCCGTGAAACTTGGCGAATTGTATTAAAAATATATGGCGCGTGGGATTTCGAGTTCCGAGAGGAGACGAGTAAGTGGATAAAAAGGGGAAATGGGGGTAACGGGCCGGGGGTAGGTAGCCCATGGAAAGGAAGGAGAAATCAACTTAAGCTCCGACACTTAACGGGATTAAGTGACTTTTGCATGGCGTCAGAGAGCAGTGAGTTAGGCGGAAGTGCATCCGGCGCCGAATTTCAAAATGCCACAGGGGGCCCAGATAGGTGCACGCGTATAGTTGTATAGAGCGAGTGTGCGCGTGGACACGCACGAGGATTCCCGTCTAACTGGCAAGGAATAAAGAGACCCATGGGAACATACGCGTCGTGCGAGAGAAAATCGGGCGCAACCGCCAGTCCGAAACGGCCGATTGCAATCGGTTCCCGGCTAATCGGATGGCGGATGGCGATTCGTTTCCGAGCATCTGCGCGTGTGTGGACGCACACCAACGCAATCGATATGGCGCGCACAGGGACCGGAGCACGAGGGGACTGTGCGAATCGGTAGCTCGATTCACCTCCAAATTTTTGCTAACCAAACGCAGCACGCAAATATCCTGTGGGACAAACGGTTTGATGCTGCATTAACCCCTGCCCCCCTCACTCCCTTCCACCCTCGTTTCCCCATCATGCATTTTCTATGGAGGTCCTCTCCGCAAGGTCGTCGCGATTACCCACGATGTCCTCGGAGCTTGGCATTTCCAATTTTTAAGAGTCAAAATTCTAAGGGACATTGCTCGGAAATTCCCTTCTATTTCACGACGTCGACACTCTCGCCGCCTTATCGACCTAAGGAGAATTGGCAAGGTAAGAATAAAATTTTGTCCATAGTCCTCTTTCTAGTTCCGCCGTATGAGCGATTCTCCTCTCAAAGAGTTCCCTTTTTAATTTCGTTTAACAGCCGTGGCGAGCCTATAAAAGTTTCGAGTGTTGCAAAGCTATAAATGTCCTATAGGAAATTACTTGATAAGTTTTAGTGTTTTGGAGTTTAACTCGGCACGTTGCGGAGAATTTCCGAGTGTGCAATATTCCCGAACGGAGTGAATTTTTGCCCTCGATGTAACTTGGAATCGTCGTAAAGTGCGAGAACCGAATATTTGCATCGGAAGGAAGGTGTCTCGACAGGGGTGGAGGGAGGATCGCGCTGGTTGTACTTAGACACACGGCAGTTTTCCGAGGAGAAAGAAATCTTGGGACAAAAACACTTTAATATCGCAAAGTGACCTCCGGTGGTCGACCATTCCTTCACTTCCATCCCATTGGATCTACTATTTGTTTGGTTCCCTCTCGATTTCACCACTATATAGCGCACCACCCTGAGAGTTTTTGCAGTTATCCGCACATTCTCCTATCAAGAGAACGAAGCTAGGTGCAAATACCACCACTGGTTCCCGAAATTTTTAGAGCATTGTCGTATATATTTTTTCTCCGTTAGAACCAATATTCTCTCGTACAAATAAGTGCGCATGAACCTAAATACGAATTTCGTGCACCGATCCGTACCTCCGCACACACTCGTATTCAGCTGCATTTCCATTTGCGAGTTATTTACGAGAAGCGTGCTGCAGTGGGTGTTATGTGTTTCCTTAATCGTGTACATGTGCAAGTGTAATTTGTTTTATTTTCTTTTTTCCCATGTGGAACATGGAAAATCCGTTCGCTGGAATAAAGCCTTGTTCAATTGCTTTCGCGAAGAATCAATGTTGGTTGTGTACACTTTAACCATTGTGAGATGGAATTTTTCCTGAAGAATATTTCATTTCCGCATGAAAAAATTTCTAATCGTTTACCTACCTTGGAAAAATGAATGAATGAGTGAAAGATCTCGCAGAGAGAGGAAGGGAAGGAGAGGGGAAAGGGGGGAGAGGCTCCTATTTGGAGAACTGCAGAGAAATGCAGGTCCAAAATAACATTTATTTTCATGGGTAATCATTTCCAAACGTTTGCTTCCCCAGACATTGAACGAGTAATGAGAAAATCAATTATCTTCGTACTAAAATAATCTTTATCCCCTCTGAAGAAACTCTTGTACCTTTTTAATCAATTCCTCTAAAGGTAGCACGCAAAATTTCATCCAAACGTTTCATCATTTCTCTCAACCGTCTCCCTCTTTCCATTTTAAAATCCTATTTTCATATCCTTATAAAGTTCTTGTCAAGCGAACAAGGTCGGGGGGCGCAATAAGAAATAACAGGGTTTCTCTTGTATTTCTCCTCGGACATAAATAATATTCTTTTATTTTCGCGTGAGTTTCGGTTGCAGTTGCGTACCCACTGCAAATTGCCTGTGTAGCAGCTGCAGATTATTACGAGCTTCATCCACAGTGGTGATAATTGCTTCGTTAAAATTGTTATGTGTCCTTCGAGCACTGGAGCCTATCTCCTTCATAAGTCATCCTTAATAACGTGCCATCGTCGACGAGATATATCAGTCAGAATTACGATTACTCGTGGCAGGGCGTTATGATAATTTTTCATTCCGGGGAATATACGTGCTGGAGTTACGACGGATTAGAATGTATTAACTGAAATTTAAACCAGTATACAGCTCGTTCTAATAACAATGCCGGACAAGCTTCGGATGCATCTGCTACAGAGATAATTTCTCTGCAAACTGCTCTAATAATTCACATCGGTCCAACGATAATTAATGCGTGGTCAAAGGACCTTCGATTTTGCAGAGACGGCAAGTCCTCTCCTAGCTTCCCCGATAAAAGTTCTTCGAGACTTTTCGTATTTTCATTCATTAGGATGTCAAACGGCTGATAACTGAGAAGACGGCGCATTCTCAATCACTGTGAAGTTGACCTTGCCTTTATCAGCATTTAAGAAGAAAGTACGAGTGCCCATTGTATTTTAAATAGTTCTATAGTTCTATTGTTAAAAATGCTATATAGAATTATAGAACTGTTTGAAATGCAATGGGTGCCCATAATTTTGTTTAATGCCAACTTCACAGTGGCGCATTTTCATCCAAGTTCATGCTCACGGCCACCGATTCTTCTCTCCAACTCATTTTTCCCCCAAGATGATTTTTTTTTTCCTTTAGAACTTGTGTGTGTGTGTGTGTGTGTGTGTGTGTGTGTGGAAATACGAAAAGCTGTCCCGCACACGATACTGTAAGTTGCTGCCATTTACTCCGACGTTATTGTGTTTGTCCTTTGACATTTGCATCGGATCTTTCTGGTGTACGCGCCGTCGCATGGGTAGAGACACAATATTGTTCCGCACGCAAGTTCCGTTTCGTGTCATTAAAGGGTCTTTGATAGAGCGCACAACAACTCGCTTTTCGATTAACGGGAGTTAGTGACTAGATTTCATTACAAGATTATTTAATCATCTGTCGGGGGTCTCGTCACTTCGGTCCCGGTCCTGCCAAGTTACCCCTCCCCCTCATTCCGCCTCTTTCTGTCTACCATCTATTAACATTAATATTTATTTGACGGGTCATCGCAAAAGTTTTCACCTCTGAAGGTAAAGCACATTCTCCTCTCACCCCCTCCCCTATTTCGCGTTCTTCCCTCGGAAAAAAGCACCTTCGCCCGAGGCTTCTTATGAGAATAACGACAAGCGGCACTTTTATGATCCAAGGGGGCATATGATAAAAAGATCATCCATGGACAAAGTATTTTCTTAGGCAAATAAAGTAAATATTTGCTATACGTACAAGGTGGCCCTACTTTTTTACGTTCACCCGGATATCTCGCGTGGCTATTTTAAAATGTTTTATGCGGAGCACACTTTCCTTTAAGATTACACATCCCGTAAAAGGGCTCCGCGAAAAACTCTTGCGAAAATAATTTGTAGTTTAGTAGTAGCGTTAAAAGTTTTAAAGGCATTCCCAATAGTCAGGCATCGCGCCCGATTAATTGAACGCGTGTACAAATACGTACGTGTGTCGAATAAATAAATTGGCGGAGTTATTCGCACCATGACAGAGTTCCATTCATTAGCGGATTACTCGATTTGCATTTGGGCCCCATCAACCCCTAATACTCTAACACTGGTGTTATTTCTTTGTACAGCTAATCCGAGCTGCGCGAGCTTAGCCTACTTTCCTGCAACGATTCAAAGGATTTATTCGTGGTCCACCCCCCACCCCCTTATTCTTAGCTTCCCCCGAGTTAGCTTCTTCCCACCTTGCGTATTTACCATTACCTCAAATTTGCCGAAAGCTTCGTGGAAGCAATACTCACTTTGCGCGTGGGCGTGTGCGTGTGCGTGTGCGTGTGCTGCTTGAACTCACCTGAAACAGAAGACAATGAAGTGCTTCATTAGTTTCCGTCGCGAGTTCACGCCTATGCTGTATTTAATTTACTTGTTCATTGAACACACAGACGCGAGGTTTCCCACGCATCTCTGCGTTACGCACACGAATGGAGAGTTCCGTTTATCGAAAGTTTCAATGCTATCGATTATTGTTCCTAATAGAAACATTTTCCTCGATTCTCCATCAAGGAGAGACACGGCGCTTCCCTGTCTCCGACACAGAGCGAATTGTCGATCAAAGATAGCGAGCGAGGAACGAGATAAACGCTGCCTCGAATCTATGCGAGTTTTATTTCCACGGGCCATTCATTCCTATCGTGAGAAATACTTTTCGCCATGATGACTGAAGTGCGTTAGCGCAATAACTTGATCCATATCTCGCGCAATATCATCGTAACTGTGGACGGACGGAAGGTGCCCGGTGCATGTACGCGGTATACTCCCGTGGGAATCACGAGAAGAGAAAAAAACAGAAAGAGAGACAGAAAGAGAGAGAGAGAGAGAGAGAGAGAAGATGGGGAAGAAAGAATAAAAAAGAGAATGGAAAGGAAAAAGCAGTTTCACGAAGAATCCCTGTGAATGTTAACGAAGGTGGGCCATGGATTGGCTGAAAGTGGCTAGGAGAACACTAGTGGACGCGGTGCTCCAAATTGAAAGTTCCACGTCCCGAGGGAATAATATAAACGCGACTTGCTTTGGCAGCGTCCCCTTTAACTAGGTCCGGAGCTTCTCTCGTCGTCTGCGCTCTTTTCGGGGTCATCAGTGAAGCCACGCCGGCATATGAGCTTAATTTGATTTTTATCTTCCGTAATATCCGGGGTAGGTTCTCCCTTGCCCTCCTCTCACCCTCCTCCACTCTTCCATCTCTCTAGTTCGTCTAGTTTGTTCTTCTTCCTCGGGTCTCGTTCTTATACGGTTCCTCGAGTTCCCTCGCGCAAGTCGTAATTGCCAAACTTTAAGGGCAGCTCGACGAATGCGATTGGCCTCTCACGGGCCACCGGTGGAATTTCTCCGTTTCCCCGGGTCACCCTGCACGCGAAAGTTACACGAGATTATACGCGCGCATTCTCTAATTATTCGCAGGTAAGGTCCTAGCCGAAATAAGCCAAATAAGGAGGGGAATTTGACGAAAGGGCCAATTTCGCGATAAGCGCGATTCTTTTTTCAAGGATCGTTCTATCGCGATTGCTTTGAGCGCGAGGCTTTGCGGGGGTTTTCCATTAACAAGGTCAATCCTTTTTACGATTGCGCGTAATTACGTTTCTTACGGAGCAAATGCAATCCCGGATTTTTTTCCCTTCTCCCATCGTCCCTTTTCCTCTCCTTTTCTTCTTGCGAATGACCGTCACGCAGTGCCACTAAAGAAGGAATTTACTCGCAGGCGCGTAATGGAAAAATTAACATCGCACACCCAACTGCGGACACTCCTCCCTCGTTGTTCGGCCAGCCCCGCGTATTCCGCGATGCTTTAATTTTATTCCACGATTGAAATTCTCTGCCGTAATTTTAATCGCGCGCTAATCAAACGGTAAATCGATCAGTTTCGCGCGAACCGGAATGTTTCGTCCCAACAAAGGTGTCCGTGCGCACTCGAGTATCCAGTCGCTCTCGTTGCAGGTATCGCGTTTTATTGCTGAAAAAAGAGTTTTTTTTGCGACACGCTTCTTTTACGAGGTGAAGGAAAGTTCGCGTGAGATATTGCAATATCGACATCGCGCGATGCCCGTCGCCGGGGGCGTAATTCTTGAAAACGTTCGCTGTTTTCCTATGAATGAAGCGTTGGGGATCAGCAACGGGAAAGGAAAAGGCAACGAGTGCGAGAGCTGCGAAAAGAGAAAACGAGACTTGTCAGGGCCTTCTACGGGCTTTCTAACGGCTGACAAAAAGAGTCTGCAGTCTGTAGTATCTCCTCCGGGCTTACGCACACACACACATTCTGGCAAGCTCCGCAAATATGTGTTCTCGTACAAATATGTTTGACGGGCCGCGCACACTTGTTCCTCCACGGATTAAATTTGCATCGTTGATCGTGAGCTAGCGAGCGAGGTACGATGTGCATGCGTGCGTGGGTGTGTCTGTGTGTGCGCGTGTACGCGCGCGAATAAGAGAGAAAGAGAGACAAACGTGAAAGAAACAATGGAGAGCTAATAGGCAACTAGCGGGGAGAGGGGAAGGACGTCGGTTTAAACTAGTTAAAAACAAGGAAGAGAGAAAACTTGCGATAAGGACGCGAGTACATTTTATACTAGACTGAAAGACTGTGAATGCATGATTCAAATGTAGTTTTCCGAGAGAATATTAAATCGGGACTTTACCCGCTCTCTTATGACTGCAGCATCTGGAGCTGCAAAATAAATGATTGATAAATCGTCCGAGTTTAGCCGACAACATTGCAGGCGGCCCATTAAACATGCCGTTTATTCATTTTTCGTTTAGCTAATTTTGCGAGGTAAACTTTCGTAGTGAGACCAATTTTACCCTTGGAAATAAATCATTGGGAACAAGTGGAAGCTTCCAGGATAATTTCTGTTGATAATAATATATGCGACGGAATGGGAAATGAGACACGTGGGATCCGAAGAAAGAAAGAGAGCTCGAGAAATGATCGAGACATCGGATGCCGATGTCATTGGATGCTGATTCGTTTATCAGGCGAGGCGATTCGAAGAGAAGAGAAGAGAAGAGAAGAGAAGAGAAGAGAAGAGAAGAGAAGAGAAGAGAAGAGAAGAGAAGAGACGAAACGAGACGAGACGAGACGAGGAGCCAGATACCTAATAAAGTATAAACTGGAGGGATCGGCCTTTAAATTCAACTGTTTTCGAGCGCAATTTTATTTATCGTTAGACTCGGATTTGTTTTATTTGGCTTTATGGACGGAAGGCGTGCGTCGTTTGAGCAGTCGGTTAAATTTTATTCAACGCTTTTACCGAAAGTCTTCTTCCATTTTATTGGACGCTCGCGATGTCTGTAGGATTCGATTGATCAAACATTGACTCGTACTACTTTACGGAAGAATTGAGTATTTCCACTTTTAGCATGTAAACACTTCCCAGTCTTTTTCTCTCCTAGTCTTTTCTATTATTTGTCTGTATTTTTGTCGCAGTAGCAGTCGCTGGTGGTACCCTCCCCCCCGCCTATTTTTATACATAATATACTTGAGAAACATCGGAGCCTTTGACGTTTACGGAATTCTTTGAAATTTGTCATCTTTCTCTTGTCTTAATTAGGTTGCCGTAAAAAAAAATGGGAATCGTTGCGAAGGTTTCGATATATTTCAGGGATGCCGTGTTTCTTCCAAGGATTTTCTTTCCTTCGACTAAATTTTATTCGACGTTCCGAGAATGCGAGGGTAGTCCTCTGTTCCCACATGTTCCAGTTGGACGATCGCGAATTCGAGACAATCCAATGCACCGGAATAAATACCTTCAGTCAGTGGTGTTCCCCGTTCGTTTGCCTCCACCTTTTCCCATAAATGCATTCAAGCTTAGTCAACTTCGTTATCCCAATTCAGTGGTTCTCAGCCAGTCAATCGCCAAGTTCTTTTTCTTAAAAAACTTTTTCACGAGAGAAGAAACCCCTTTTCATTTTTACCGGGTCATTTCAGATAATGAAATCGCGTAGCCTCAGCTTCTTTTTCTTCAGTTTCAGAAAAAACTCTGCTTCTTCCTATTTTCTTTACAAGATTTCGTTTCCTTTTACTTTTAACGGAGAAATTCTCAAAATTGCGTATCACCACGTACGTCGAACGACGAGTATCCCAGATTAAAGTAAATTTTCAAGGTGTACCCTTGAATACCGAGAGATAGATCAATTTTCATTTACTCCGAATTTCTTTTCGCATTGTAACGACCCGGCTAAATGACTATGTATACAAACGCATAGAGTCTTGTTGTTGAAGTTTATTGCTCGATCAAAGGCGTAGTAGCCTGAAGATTCACGCAGAGGAGCATCGTTAAGTGGCAATGAGAATTCAGAATTGCGTCAAAACGCGGCACGACAGTTATTGTCCCGGCATCATTATCTGGGTTGATTGCTGAAATGTAGCTTGAAGCGTTACCAGTGACACGCTTTCGAAGCCATATGTATACTATACGTATGAGCCACTGAAGCCAACTCTGAATGGCCTATTCCAGTCACGTATATTAGACTTGGAAGTGGTTTAAGTGATATGGGAACGTGCTAAATCTTACCAGGAGGAAATTATCAGATTTCTTCAGGAATGAGAGACCGGTCGTGAAAATGGAGAAAACCTTTTTGATAATCGCATCGATGAGCGGACAACGGAATTTGGCCGATAAACAAGGATCGCTGGAATAAACCGGGGGTGGGGGGTGGTGGGTGCGATGATGGACGATGAATTCTGGTCGTTGGAGGCTTCATGATTTGAATACATTTATTCCGGTACAGTGATTGGTCCCAAGACCCAAATACGAGCAAGGCATGTACATTTCCGTAAAAAGTAATGGGAACGTTTCCGCATAGGAAGCGTGGGGATGACTTTCTGAAATTGTCTAGCGGGCCTCGTGAGATTTAGCTATTCTCCTCTCAAGAAAGAGACACTTGTGAATTCAGCACTGATCTTGCTAGTGAAATTGCTGGGCTAGCAGGACTGGGATACGGGCTGAAGAGCACGTTTGGAAAACAAGCAATACCTCCGCGACAAAGGAACTAAGAATTCTCCTGTGGCGCGTTGGCTGACCTAGACGAGTCCTTTTGTTTCAATCGTTCTTCTTTACGGATGAACGGATCCTCTTCCTTCTGTTGTGTCTCTCAAAGAAATGGGGAGACTAGCGGAATCATTATTTCGGCTAAACGCTTCAAACTCCGGATAAATCTTGTAGAAAATTAGCAATCGTGTGAAATTTCGAGTTTCCGCGGCGCGTTTCATAATGTGATTCGCGGTGTCTCGATAAAATTCATTTGCGAAAAAGCGAGAGTTAATTTTAGGGTACTCTGCACTCATGGGGAAAAATGATGAGATCCGAGGCAGTTGGCTGTCCATGGTAAATTTGATGGAAAAGCGATAATACTGCCGGTACAAATGCTGAAATGTTCCATTCGAGCTGACGCTGCGCAGCATAAACAGTTTTGCAAATTGACTTAGTAAGCGATCTTGGCCAGCTAGCGAGCTAGCGAGCCAGCCAGTCAGCCAGCCGAGCGGACACTACGAAAAGGGGGAAAAGTCACAGCCGAGGGGAGAGCCGGGGAGGGTGGGCTGGATAATGGGAATAGAAACTATGAAGCCCTCGTTTCTGGGGAAATTCTAGCCCAGCATGAAAGACGTGCAAATCACGACTGGAGCCCGCGGCCGTGAAGCGACTGTTAGCTAAGAAGAAGGTCCGGTGAGTTTGCAGTTCGGCTCGACTTGGCAGAACACACACATTCAACGTCAACGTAGCAGCCATTAATCTTGCTCGAACATCGATTCTGTTTTGTACACGAATACATAACACGGATCCGTAGCGCGATGAGCTTCCGAATACCCTTTCCGAACTCCCTCGCCAAAACTTATTCTCAGTTAACTGCTGGCTGACTTGTTGATTCGTCCAATCATTTTTTTCTTCCGACCTGTACAACTCCACCCCCCCCCCCCTCCTCCCCTTCCCATTGCGATACTTTAGCTTTTTTAAAAAAAAGTTAGTGTACGCGTTCTTGGAAAAATTTGGAAAATCTGTCGCCGAAGAGTTCCTGGCTGACATTAAAACCAGGTTAATTTCCGACTGACACTCCCAGTCATCATTTCCTGATAGACAGTTATGCGCATTACACGTGTAATGACGTACCGTGCTTCTTGATTAGTCGGGAAACACTTCTGGTTGATTTAGATGGCATCTTGCGATGTTACGCAAAGTGCGTCTGCTCTAATCTTGACATTTCTACTTGTGCGTGAAGACTGACACTCGACTGTAGAAATCTCGACTTTGGACATATGTACGTAGTTTCGAAATTGGTACGGTTCCTTGAAAGAGTATATTTTCGAGGTTGAATCAAGTGGAAAAAGTTTCTCTAGAGTTTTTCAGTTTCGAACATCGTTTTTAAACCATGAAGGTTTACGTGTGGCTAATAGCACGGCAATATTCATACTTCCGGCAGTAAAATGAAGCGGTTACGTCAAGTGGCAATGCCACTGGTCAGCCTCAAATTTTGGTTTAAAAACCGAGTTCTGCATAAAAGTAAAAAGTGCCAGAGGAACTTGCCATCGAGTTTTCGACGAATCGCGTTTCTTCCGAGAGGAAGTTCGTTGATTTCGGAACACCTAGCGCACCGGGTGTCCCAAAAATAAGTTAAATCGTCGGAATTGAAAGGACTGTAATGATCGAGTTACCAGTCGAGTCAGCAATCCGGTGTCTCTTCAAGGCCGAGCAAAACTTGTAAGCGTACTTTTCAGTATGTTTGAGAAGCCCTTTGTAATGCTCTTACCATGTAACTGTGTAATCTTCGCCGAGAAGACCCATCGGGACCGGAAAAGACAGACGCCTTTCCTTTTGAACCTTCCAAGATCTCTCGTGAGAATAGCGATAGAGCAAAGTGAGCTTACCGTGGTAAAAAGGGAGCAGAAAAAATAGGAAAGGGAAAGAAAGACGGGAAGCAAGCATGAAAGCAAAATAAAATTGAATTAAGGAGAAACGCTATCCAACGCGTTACCAATCAATTTCATTTCAATGAGTAAAGGTAGAGCTCGAAATAAAGTGAAAGTGGAGGGGAGGAGTAGGAGGAGGAGAGCGATACCAAAATGGCGAATGGATCAGATTTCTGTTCTTCGAGCAAAGGTCTGCTGGAATTGTATACCAATCGCATTTCTTCCAGCTGGACGAGTAAAACGTTCAAGTTCATCTCTCTAATCTTCATCTCTCCATTCTCGGTGAGGGTATCAGCTTGCTTTTATGCATTCCTCTGCTTCCATCGAAACACACATCCCTACTCTCGCAGAGTCGCCCGTCCGTGTAGATAATAAATAGTTTATGCCTATGTTTTCAATTATAACCGACGATGTGAAATTTTCATGAAGCGGCCACTCCATTGCGGAGAATTCAATATATTTCGTTAGTGACGCTCTATCTATGTATCAATACGGCGTCAGTATTCGGGGAAACGGGAAATTGGCTACAAGCACACTGGGACATTTTTCTCGGGAAGATAACGAAATTTATTTCTCCGATAAAATAATTCGGTTTACATGCAAATCACGGATTAAATATAGACAGCTACGTGCTATCCGCTCTGGTAATACGACTCTCATTACATGCAGAGGAAGGGAGGGGAGCAAGGGGTAGCGAATAATCGCGATTTATTAAAAGCGATAATCAGGTTAAAGTATCCACGGTCCAGTGCAAATAGTTGGCAAACTATCGAATCGAACTTTCGAAGCAAAGCGATACCCGAGCGACAAAGATGTTGTTAATCGCTTTCGAACATTTCTAATCGCAATCGGTCGATTTCTAAGCAGTGGAGAGAATTTATCGCGTGCTTATGCTAATGCTTACAATTAGCCATCGCGCGCGCGTGGGAATCCGAGAAAACTGAGCTTTATCCTTTTTCAGACGCACAGCCTGTCGTTGCACTCGTTGTTCAACGCTCGTGAATGTTTTCAGAGACCTTCGTAATTCTCACTGGTTTTCGTTCCTCGTCATTTTTATGGTTGTCGCGGCGCCACCGTCCGACTTGACCTAATTTCTGATTTCGCGCGAGAACTTTGCGCGGACGAGCATGCGATACGCGTGTAGCAGGCGCACGTTTTGTTAATGGGAAAACATCGGATTCGCCTGCTTTTCATCGGATTTGCGATCGCGACGCCGATAGGATTAATGAAATTTCGAAGGAATCACCGTAATTGCTCGGAGGTTTAATAAATTCCTCTTAGGGCGAGAGAGCGCGGATAAATTTTCCTTTGGACGAGGCGAGGCGAGTTAGGGCCGCGAGGAACAAGTTTTACAGGTGCAATTTGGTGAGCCAGCACGGGTATAAATTTCGACGCTTTTCACGCCGAATCCAATGATGGATGGTATTTTGGGAAAAATCTCATTTTTTCAGAATTCGATTTCGGGGACCTTTTTTTGTCAGCTCGCTCGAGGATTTGATTAATGATATCGCAGAAAGGATCTCTTCTCTCCACAAAGGGTTAATGATTTAAAATACGGTTAATCTCCCTGTCTATATTGACGGTGAAAGGCAACTCGACGGATAAATGAGGCAGAAGGAGTTCTATCCCGCAGGTCATTTTCTTCGTTTTCGGCGATTGGGCAGTGGCCTGGTTTTCACGCTCGACTGACTGTCGGACAGATTAAGTATGGCCCTTCTTCCTAGGTAATACAGCTTCTCGTTTGCACACTCGCATACCAGCACACGGAAAGGCGAAAGCATCACCGAGGAAAAGCCCGGGCGGAGTTTCTCGCGTGTTTCCATAATTCCACTTGATTTATTCGGGTCCGAAACTTTGACGCGCTTTACACTTGACGTTTCGAATCGCTGCGATATTTACAAGCTGGCGTTCAACTTGCACGCTGCGGCCAAGACCGTTCCCCTCGTTAGTGCGGACAATAAGTAGCTTTTCTCGTTGAACTTGCTTCGAAACTATTAGCGCGCGCCATTGCGTCTATACGTGGGTCCTTTCAGATTTTCTCACCAGATGCGCAGGAATATCAACAGTTTTCCGTTAGGTGCGCGCGATATTGCTCGATATCAATTTCGATGGGAATTCTTTCGTTGCTGGTTGGTAATGAAATTGGAACCTTTCAGCGAGGAGTGCGCGAAGCTGAAGTTCCTGGATTAAAGCGGAAAATTCGGCAACGAAAATTCCTCGTGATATTAAATCCTTTTCACCGTGGAAATTCTCAGCTTTCGATTAAATCGCTGAAACTGTCAGCTCGCGTAATTGTCCAAGTAAAAATGTGAACCACGAAAGAAGAAGCTGAATGGGGGGTGCGAGGCGAGGGAGACGGGATCCCGTTCGTTATAAATAATTGCATTTGGAAGGATTTCATACTTGCGACGAATGTTGCTAATGGAGTGGCGGAGGAGTCACTCGCGTGTTTTGTCTCCGAGATCTTATTCGAGTGGATCTACCGTCGCCGCCGCGTTACTCTGAAATTCCTGCAGTATATTTGCGGTGTCTGCCGGCATTATGCATATTAGCGTGAAAACAATGTGCGCCCACCATTCGGTGAATTTTGCCGTGAGCTTTGGAGACGATCGATAAAAATCGAGATAAATGGGAAACGTCGCTGGAAAGTGTATGTGTGTGTGCGCGCGCGCGCGCGCCTGCAAGGGGAATCGCTCGGAGAAATTTCGCGCGGTCTTCGTTAGAACGGGGCCGTAATTTTGCGGGGGTAATTTGTCATGGTGCAACGACGTATAAATGTGCCGTTGCGTTGACCAGGCCAGGAAACGGACCACGATCCCGGCATTTCTCCTCCGGCGTTTTTATCCTCCTCGCGTAGCTCCCGTGCCCTCGTAAAATTCCAAAAAACCTGCAATCCGTTGATGATTAATTCGTTTTCACGGGTAAGCGATGTGGCTACTCTTAAAAATTCGCTCGCGCCATGGATTCGCGTGGAAACAATGTCGTCAATTTTCGGGATTATTAATGACGCGTTTCCTCGCGAGAGAATCGCCTTATCCTTCCTTAACGGAAAGTGCCTCGTTTCCGCCAATACCGTCGTTGCTCCCGCTACCCCACACCCCTCTATTAATCTCCATGGGAAGCGATTAGAAGCTCGACGATCGCGAAAGAATGGTTTTCTCCTCGCAAATTTCCTCCGAAGCAGGTACACCCGCGCGGGGGTGTCGGAGGAAATATCGAGCGTCAGCTGAAAAACACTCGAGCAATCTGGAAAATTCGAGCCGCCGAGCGCCAGGAAAGTACGTAGCCTAAATGCCAAGCGCGCGTATGCACCATCTTCGAGGCAAGTTGCTGGAATCTGAGGAACATATTGCCAGAGGTTAGTGGCTGTAATAACGAAGTCTATATAAGCGAGCAATAATTCGATGTGTGAGTGTCCGTAGGAGAGATGGGCCTCCTTAACGATTTGGCGCAAATGCGTTAGTGGGAGTATTGCTGTAGTTTAAAGAGGCTATAGTTTCGCATTTAATGGGCTTCCTAAATGGTAATCGCGAGTCAGGATAGCTGGAGTGACTCGCCGGGTGATTAAATCGTGGCCCTTCCAATGGGACGAGCGGCCCTCCTCCTTATTTCTCGTTACAACCCTCTCTGCTACCCTTTCTCCTGATCCCTTTCGTCTACGTTCTCTCCCTCCTCCCGCCCACGCATGGCGTGTCCGCCATGGCTCCTCTATCTCTCTGCCTCTTTGATAACCCATTATCGAGCTACGAGGTATTCCGCCGAATCGATTTACACCTACCTCGCTAATAATCGGATATGCGTGCAACCTTTTACAGGGACAGGTCGGATGACCCAATCAGGAGCCTCTTCGCGACGTCGCTGCGTCTCTACGTTCTCTCCCCCACGTCGATTATACATCCCCGATAGTTTCGCTTTCCACCTCAACATCGTTCCACGCAAGTTTCACACGACGGAGAAATCAGCGTGAAACTGGCTACTCCTCGAAAAAGGGGAAATCGAGAGAGGTGGCGGCCAGGTATATCCGATTCCTCGCGTTCCAACAGTCCAGTGGTGGAAAAGAGGAAATTCTCCGGTAAAGCGAGCTATTGGTTATCGGAGGAGAGTCAGGAAAAATGAACACGGATGCGCTTGCTGGAGAACACGGATGCTCCAGGTCATAGAGCCGGGGGGAGTCTGGGGGGGGGGGAGGTTCTCGCGAGATATGTGGCGCGCAATGAGTGGGCGTGGGACCATTATCGATAGCGGCTGATCCGACCAAGTCTGTTCACGGATTAATTAAACCGAGTTGGGGGTTGGGGCTGTGGATAGGGGTGGGGCCGGGGGTGGTTGCTGGGGCCCCGGCACATTCTTCCAGTCCGGCCTGCCCCTTCATTCTTCCGCGCGCGCTTTCCGTGAAGCCCAGCTGAGCATGCCGGAATGCCGGCTTCGATTATTCGCAAATGTATTCGAGATCAAATGCCACCGCGGAATTTATGCCGATCGGTTTACCGTTCTAAAAGCGGCAGTCTTTGCGGAACTGCGCATAACGGCTAACTTCGTTGCTGGGGAGGCCTCGGTCGACTCTTTGCGCGAACGAGAAACCCCAAAGAAATGCGAAAAGGAACTTGTGCCGAATGGCTTTATTAAATTCTGGAACTCTCTTCTCGGGGGCACGCGCAGTTTTCCATGCGACCCACGTGAAAACGACTTTTTATTGCTCGTGAGTTGCACGGGGACTCGCGCGCGGTCAGGGATGGCACAGCGCTACCTGGACCAACTCATTTATGTTCTCGGGGATCTATCGAGTGTTTGCATAAAAGTCTTTCCTGTGTCGTGCTTCGATCGCGTACTGTCGTTCTTCGCAAATTTGATACGGAGGCGGAAGCGGGAGGAGGTTGTTTTGACCCATCCCGTGGAGACAATGGAGGATGGGACACTCGCGTTTGAAATAGAATGATTTTATGCAGTTGTAAACGTAGCGAGAATCGTTAAGCGATCTCGTAAGGGTAGAGACTAGCGGAGGAAGATGACAAGAGAAAATTGGCTGGTCTATCGTGGTTACGAGAGCAGGTGGCCCCTGAAGGATAAGCACGTTTCCCTGTTATCTAAATGGCCGTTATCGTAAATTCCCGAAAGAAATTCTATGATTGTATTATGTCCCGGCAACTTTGCTTCGTGGGAATACGATATCGCCGTGCCCGCATATGATTATACATGCGCAGCTGCAAAACGTAACTTTACAAAACGGTCTCGCTGTACCGATTTTGCACGCACTCGGATTTCCAAGCTGTGGCGA